>CM077304.1:156056421-157306421 GCA_039655065.1 Glossophaga mutica | reverse complement strand
TTCAACTACTTATAACACCCCATTAAAATGTAACAAGAGTGTGTTCACATTTGCCTATACTGTTGGGATGGATAGCTCAATATTTATTATGAAAAGTTATTCATGGTAAACTAGTCAAATGGTCCAGCCAATTGTTTTTTCTCTGATAGAGAAAATAAAAACTATGAAGAAATTTTCAGAGCCAAAGAAAGAGGATTTTCATTCCCTCAGTTTTCAGCTCTGCATGAAAAAAGCAGAGAGTGGGGTCAAGGAAACTCAAATTTGAAGAAGAGCTTGCAAAATTCATTCCCCAGCCTCCCCAAGACATTTCCTGCCAGAGAGATGGGAGCATCGATCAGCCGGTGTTATCTGAGCCAATCTGTTTACCTCAGATTGTAAATCACCTCAGTGTATCTGAGCCTAGGACCCCTCTGAGATGTACAGTTCAACCTGTAGACATTATCCATTTACAGGCTCTTTTTTTTTTTTTTTTTAAGTGAAATAAAAACCCTATGCATTTCAGGAAAAAAAAAGTGTTTACACAACCAAATGATTTCACATCTGGTGAAATTCAAGCTGCCATTCTATAAAAACAACTCTGAAGTGTACTGCTCAGAAAATAGTGCAATACCTTTTAAAATATCACTGAAATATAAACTAAAATAAATTGTACATTTTAGGATTTTAGTGGGTGGCTCAATTTCTTGACACTTCTTTAATTCACTGATCTGATAAACCTGAAATTGTTAAAATATTTTTATTAGAGGAAATCACAGACTTATGATAAAATCTGTTAAATGTGTGGTTCTTATTAGAATTTTTGATAAATGTATCAGTGATGTATTCACAAAAGATAGGAACCTCTTGGTAATATGTCTAGCAGATAGCTGGAAAGCCACAAATAGAAATACAACAGATCTGTTTGTTAATTTCGGTTAATTGCATTAGGAAAATTTCTTAGTGAATTGATTCACTTTGGAAGTAATATTGATGTTGATATGAATAGCAGCACAGTAACAAAAAAACACAAAACTTATGTTAATAGTATGTGTTAATCTATAATGGAAAAAATTATATTTGAAAACAATAAGGCTAATTTAAATTAGCTTTCTTTTATCCTCTTAATAACAATGAGTGTCCTGTTTATAGGTAACATATTTCTAGAATCTGTAGTTAATTTCACACCTATAAATTCCCACATGTTTACTGCTACATGGAGGAAACCATCTCTTATATTAGGTTAGAAGAGCAGTAAGTGTTGTCTTCTTAAACACATTACATTTTTATTATAAGTACTTGTAAAAATTTTTTCCCAAATGTATGCACTAATTAATCGGTCAAGCAGACATTGCATAATGTTGTTTGTAATGTAAAAGTGGAGTTGTAGGGAAAATAAAAATTCAGAAGATAAGTAAAAGCCAATGAATGTAATCACCCCATACTTTAAAAACCTAAACTAGGGACCACAATTGAGACAATATGAAATCATTGAGGCATTAGAAACTTACACATTTATTTGTGTAAAAGTGCATAATTTTTGGTCTCTAAAGCTCAACTTTAATTTTCAGGATGAACCACCAAATGTAAACATTGACTTTGTGTTCCATTACATACTCCTTCATTCATTTATTTATTTATGTAAAAATTCAACTGAGACCTACTATGTGCCCAGTACTGTGTGATCAGTGTAGAAATGGCAGTGAGAAAAACAGTTTCTTTGCTGATGGATTGAAACAGACAGTGGGATGACAAACTATTAGCATATGTGTCATGGTGAAAAGTTCTATTGAAAGAATGAAAGCAGGTGGTCAGGCAAAGCTCTGGTTTGAGAGATCCTCTCTGATAAAGTGAGGATTAAAAGGCGACCTGGAAGCAATGAAGAAGCAAGCATTGTATTTGTCCTTGAATCTGTATTTGGCATTTTTGAATTGCTCTTCTATAAGATTAAATTTCAAATAATAAGATGATAAATAATAAAATGCCATTTCATAGATAGTGGGTATTATCTTGAAATTTTCACTAGAATTGCTATGTAACAGTCAGATCTATTTCCAGCCCTAACATATAGGAAGAGCTATAAAAATAATCAAGGTTAGCTGTTAGTATTTCATTTAGAAAGCAATGACCTTTAAATCTGAAGAGATATCTCTAGGAGATATTGATTGCTATGGAGTGAACACATCCATAGGAACAGTGTCCCAACTCGAAATTGGTGAGTCAATGGTAAAACAACAAAAACAAAAAAATCCATGTTACTAAGTATTAACCAAATTGATGTTAAGAATGGCCTGAAATTTTGTGAAGGAGAAAAGGGAGATCCCCTTAGGCTAATACTTGTTCGTATGTGCAGCTGGGAGGATAAAGGGTACTTCAGGGTTAAATAACTATAGTAAATATCAAATTTGAGTCATTATAAAATATTAAATAATTTAGAAAAACAAACAACATGAATAAGGAAAAGTCCCAATAGTGAAGTTTGTGGCAATCTGCATTGGACAAAGGTAATTTTAAAAGTCTTAGGTTAAATTGTGAATATAAATACCTGTTTCACATTTCTTAGAAGATAATTTGGACATGCATACCTCCTCCAAATTCTAGAGATCAGGAGCATGTAATGAAATATACTGTGCCAAGAAAATTGCCCCAATATTTTTGTCTTTATATAATAATAGCCACAACATAATAGCACTATAAAATAAAGACAATCTCTAAATCTAAGACTTAGAAACAACACTGAATCATATCCAAACAGATGTGATTTAAATTGTGCTCCTTTGAAGCATATTTAAATGTTGTGCTATTTGTTTAATTTTTTTACATAACTGTCTAATTGAGCATTCACAATCTAATAAGGTGCACACCAGGACCCAAACAGGCCTCTTCTTAGGCCCTGAAGGGTAAAGGTTTTGTATCATTTCCAGATTTTCAATTAGATCCCGATTACAACATGCCTCATTTAAAGCCAGAGGAATCCCGACCTTGTCAACACTACTGGACCATAACATGTCTGTCTTAATTAGATCTGATTAGTTCTGGGCCCAGCTTGCATTGTGTACCCTGACTCCATTAAAAGCTGCTCATCTGTTGGCAGCTGCTAGCTGTGGAAGAACCTTATTCATCATGCTGTAAGAGAGTATGTTCCTTCACCTTCTTCTCCTGGGATGCTGTGTCTTTTGATATCCCATAGTTTCATAGCATGAGCCAAATAATGCACCTCACTTATCACTAAAGTATGCTGAAGCTGGAAAGGAAGCCACAGCTACTCAGGGGCTACAGTTAGAAGCACTGTGAGCTTGTTGAACACTCAATCACTGTAATTCCATGTAGCTATTTTAAGTTTTCTTAAGTAGCAATTCTGTAATTTTCTGGAATGGGCTTACTCATCCTGTCATTCTTTAAAGTCTATAATTAATTGAAGACTATAAGAAATAGTAATTCTAATGTATTTTCTGAAAACTATTTTTAAATATAACCAGCAAGCATTATCAATTTCATTGAAATAAAAAAAATTAAAACTCTTGACTAAAGTGTATGGTGATGTCTATTAGGGTTTTTTTTCTCTTTGACATTTTCTATTTATTTTTAGAAGTCAGGATGAAAAGGTCTATATTGATTTTTTTGATACACTAAATTTGCTTTATGACTAATGGCTCACAAACCATTGGTCCAACCCTTATTCTTCTGCTTTGAGTCTGGACAGAATTTTGATAACGGTTGAATCAATGCTGGGCATTAACATCTTTATTTATAGTTAATGGGACTTCTCATTTACTTGTAAGCAATAGCTGATGTATATACAATGCACTGGTCTTCATCAATAATAATAGTAACACATATTGTGGACTTGACCTATGTTATGTTATATTCAGTTTGTGTTTTATATATATGTATATATTCACTTAATCCATACAGCAATTCTACATTACAGTATTTAACAGTATGAAGCATATAATATAACTCCAATTTTAAAATGAGAAAATACATAGGATGTGGGATTAAATAAATTACCCAAACATCCAGTTATGGAATCACAAGGTAGGATTTGGATCTCTTTCTACCATAATGGGACTTATATAAGATTTGTTTAACTTGGAGCTTAGATGTCCAGGGACAGAAAAATGGGTTGTTCTCATTTATATTAAGATTAACTTGTTAAATAGAAAGTGTAACTACACCTTTGGCTTCATTTTATACCCACTACCTTCTTGCTCATTAAGCTAGCTTTCTTTTGATTTCTCTCATACGCCAAGTTCACATCAAGTTAAGATCTGTTGCTCTAGCTCTTCCCTGTGCATGGAGAGCTCTTACCTTGAATGTTTGCAGGGCACCCTTCCTTCTCTGTCCCATCTTATCATTAATCTCAGTTTATTTACATCTCACTTCTTCAGACCAGCTTTTTCTCACCTACTTGCCCAATGGAGTAGCTCCTCAGTCATTAATTCCTCATGTTATTCTCTACATTTTTTTCTTTATTAGAGCTAACGCTACCTCCAATTATCCTATTTTTCTACTCCTTCTACAGAGTCTGATAAGGTCCATGAAAGCAGAGTGTTATTGATCTTGCTCATGGTTGTATCCCCTGAATTTGGAAAAGTATTTTGGTAGAGTCAATAAATACTTGGTGTATGTGGAATCAGAAGAACCATTAAAAGCTTATACATTATCCAAGAGTAAATCTGAAGAAGTCTAGCCAAATAGTTATTTACGTTTATGAAAAACAGCCAGACTCCATAGTCAGTAAGTTTGGATTAATTCATTAAGTTCCAGCATCCTCACAATGAGGAGAACTCGGGACCAGATCTCTAACTGTGCTCCTATTCATGAGATCTAGTCCCCAAATCATAATCAAAATCAGGTATATGGTTCCCAGTGCCATTTCTTGGACCCTGCTGTTTTTCCATTCCCCATAACTCCTTTCCATTACCCACCTTTCCAGTCTCCCCAAGCTCGAGCAAAGCCCTTAGCAGGGTTTTATACACCACTGCTGAGCATCAGTACCATGTTGATTAGTGTAGAAATTTTATCCTATTATTTTGATGATGACTGCCACTCAGATTGTTTGAATTTCATACTCCTGGCTCATCTTCCCCTACCCAATATTTAAATATTACTACGCTCCTGGATTTCATAGTTGACCCACTGTCTGTCTTTATATATACTGTATCACTAAATACTCTCCCCCAATCATGCAAATTTCAACACTATTCACGAATGTCTCCAAGTCCCTATATCCATTCCAGACCCTCCTGCCTAGCTTCAGATACATTTATGCAAACCCCACTTATTTTCAAATAGAGAAATCAAATTTCAAACATAATTTTATCTCTCTAGTCCTTTAACAACACTTCTCTACAACTCCGGACCCCCTTCAAGCTTAATTTAGAATATGTTAGCGTACTTTGTACACTCTATTTTCAAGCTATTTCACAACTCCACCCACCTTTTACTATTTCCATTCACACAGCTAAGGTTCAAATAGTTGTAATTGTCCACTTGGACTAATACACTATCCTTCCCAACATTGTGCTCTCCAGTCAATGCTGTTCTCCAGAATTAATCCTTCCCTGACCTCGATATTTAGATGATGATCTCACATTGTGAACCATTTTCAATTTTACTTCCATGTTTTATTTATTTTACTAAGCAATTTCTACCAGGTATTATATATTTTAGTTATTAGTACACTTGATTGTTGCCTACATTCCCAATGGTTTATTAGTTCCTTGGGATTAATTCCAGTGCCCAGAGCAGCTACTGTCAGATACTAATTGCTCAGATATTATTTCTTGAGTAAATATAGAAATGAGATATTTTATATTCAAAATTGCATAAGACTCTCAAAAAATAGAATTATCTTCAAAAGGGTGGGCCCCTTGTAGTATAGGCTTTGTGTGCTAGGTAGATGTTCTATGAAACTATCTGTATCAGTGTACCAACTGGTGTTGTTGTGAGAGGCTGTGTTTGGCTTCCGTGAATTTTTCTGAAGACTCTTTCAATACGTTTGCTTATTTCATCATGAGTGATTTATGAGTACACCTGCCCACACTAATGTGCCCCACCCTCCCTATTCACCCCATCTTGCCCCAAGTAACTTTTTTTTTGTTTCCCCAAATGAAAGAAGTCCCCAAAGGGAAATGTTTTGCTGATGTGGAAAAGGTGAAACAGAAAAAGGCAGAAGCACTAAAAGGCATCAAAATCAATGAGTTAAAAGCTACTTTTCAGTAGTGGAAAAAATGTCTTGATAGGTGCATTATATCAAATGGAGAGTAGTTTAAAGTTGACTGAAGTTTAAACATGTAAAAATAAATGTACAATTTTTTTATAAATAAATTCTGTTTTTTTTTTTTCGTGTGTGTGTGTGTGTGTCCCCTTGTACTTGTTCTTCAAAGCTAAGACACTATATTCGGACCAAGTTCCTTCATGTAAATAGACCTAACCCAGAGAAATTTAGATTAAACCTTCAATTGATCTTTTAGGCATCTTATACCTTTCTGAACTTGGAATAGGTTTGAGACAGGAACAGCTCAACCTGCTCCCAGCTTCACCACACAGATATTTCTAAAAGTATATCCGTCTATTTTTCCAGTCATTAATTAACACAATTTTGTAATTCTGCTAGCTGGAATTAAGAAAAAAGAACCGCACGGTGTATGCACACTTAAATGTTAAAATCTTTTACATGTCATGATCTCTATTTAATTTCAGCTGATTAGATATTAAAACACATACATATACTCACAAACACACAGGATAGAGATGAAGGAAGTCATTCAGTGAGACTAATCTTGTCATTTATATCCTAAAAAATACACTATTTTTAAAAAATTATCATAGATCATACAAAATTTTGGTATGTTCCAAGCGTAGATGTTAAAAAGAATTTATAAAATTAAAGAGTTAATAATATTGCATGGGTTTTTAAAAATATTAGCAAGAAATAGCCTTTACTACAGTTTACGCCTCTTCACTAGGTAATTTGACAAAGGTACAGATTCAGAGGCTCTATCCTCTTTCATAAACTTTTACCCTACTTTAGTGTGCCACCTCCCATATACTTAAGACCAATGGATTGTCTGCAGTAAACAAATGTATTGTATGAAACCAAGAAAATTATATTTTTACTTTCAGTGATTTGGGGAACTTTCCACTCTAACTGTATCAATCCCTTTCTATGTAGTTTAAATAGAAAAAAACTGCCAGATTCTAGTAATTCATAATGTCTGATCTCATAAATAGAATGATTATATATTGCTTATCTTTCAGAGATTATGATTTATGTGCACAGAGATAGAAAGAATCATATGGTCATCATCCAGATGAAACGATCTTCTCTTTTAGCCCATTAGGCTAAATTGTGATCACCCAATTCATACACAGATTGGAAACAGGCCCCTGAGAAAACTCATTTCACCTGTTGCTAAGTTACTAACCAGTTAATGAAAACTAGATGAATAAAAAAGATGAAAAACGCTTTTATGATATATCATCTGCAATATGTATTTATGTGTCATATAACAGCTATTTAAGGTTACTTCAGAAATCTAGCTACTTGAGGATGAGAAATGAAGATAAATGAAAAAGACCTGAGGCTACAGAGTGGTGTTAACCTCAGCAGCTTAGGTTCACAGGTACTATCTGTAGAAATTTTATTCCTTTTGGTTGTTCTTACCTAAAATTAGAGTAAGATTCCACCCAAACTCCAGGTGTTAGGCTGATGCATTAGAAAATTGGAAGCTTTGTTTTTTTTTTTCACATAAATTTTAAGCATCTGGATTGTCCTTATATAACCCCCTGCTTCTATTCAAGTTTCATACTCTCCCATAAATGCTTAAAATTGGAGCCATGTTATCTATACTTGAATTTTTCCCTCAGAATTTTTACATTTACATTTTACACTTACAGAAAATTTACGTTTCCTATTTTATTTGCAATGTGGACGATGAACTTCCCAATTTAAAAGCCTGACCCAAGCAAGCTTCTGTAAATTCTGCTCATTCGTTCTTGAGAAGTACTCACTGTACAACCCTTCTGGTCCCACACCCTTCCAGATGCTCTTAGCAGAGCAGCGAAGAACACATCAAAAATCCCTGACCTCAGAGAGGTTGCATGTTTGTGGAAGCAACAGTTATGCACAGGATAAAGAAAGTGTACAGTATGTTAGGTAGTGATAAATGTTAAGGTGAAAATAAAATTAAACAAGGCAGAAGAACAGAAAATAACAAACGTGGTGAATGTGATTTTAGAGAGGAAGGCTAAAGATGTCAGTGAGAAAATGTCTGAATAAAGGTGGGAACAGAGAGATGATAGGTGACTGATCATGTAGGCCCTTATGGGTCATTGATAAGGACTTTGGGAATATCTTTCACTCTGGGAATGACAGAATGAATGCTACTTTGGTTTTGAACAGAATAATTATGAGAAATGACACACATTTAAAAAAGATATTCTAGACTGCTCTGTTGAGAATATACTGAAAGGTAAGGATGTAAGTAGGACACCATTTGGTAGGCTGACAGAATAAACCAGGCAAGAGATTATGGTGACACCAATTTCGATGACAGCAGTGGCAGTAGTTAGAATGTTCAAAATCAGAGCATATTTTGAAGGTTGAGGGAATAGGATTTTTTGACAGGATATGTAGTATGAGGGAAAGGGAATGCCACCCCATGATTTTTTGGTCACATATCCTCATTTGAAATGTCTAATTGTTCCCTCTGGACATAACTTTCCAAGCTCTTAAGTACTATATTAGTTAGGGTACTCCAGAGAAACACAACCAATAAAATGATCTATCTATCTATCTATCTATCTATCTATCTATCTATCTATCTATCTATCTAATCTATGTACCTAGACATAGGTTCTGTCCATATGTATATGAATATATGTGTGTATGTATATGTAGAGAATATATAGATATTCTGTAGCCCATGCCCCAGTCTGAGTGTAGGCTGACTCACTACTGGTAGAACCAAGAGCCCTAGGTGTCCCAAATGGAAGGCTGTTCACAGGAGACTTAATTACTCACAGGAGGGTCAGCCTTTTGTTCTAGTCAAGCCTTCAACTGATTAGGTGAGGCTCACTTACATTAGAAAGTACTTATATACTTTACTTATTGTACCTATTCACATGTTAATTTCATCCAGAAAAATCTCAAAGTTACACCAGAATAATGTTTGACCAAATATCCGCATAAAATTAGCACACAAAATCTACAATCACAAGTACTGTCTTGCCTGTGGATTCTATATTGTGTTCCCAGATCACATGGTATAAGTGATAACTTGCTTCTTTAAATCGCCATAGCATACATTATCTATTTTACTTGTTAAAAATTCCTATCCTTTATTTATTTTTCTTGGGGGGGTAGCTTTCAGCTCAGTAAATTTTAGCTACCCTATTAGCTTTTCAGGTCCCTCAGAAAAGTTAAGCATTGAATCTAATGCCATGGGCTATGAATCCAGTCTGTTTGCATTTGAAACCTTTTTCTGGCAATCTCCTTTCTCACAGGTCCTAGTGCATGCATCCATTACTTCATAAAACACACTTTCAAGCAGACATACACATATGCACAACATGCACAGTGTGAGAAATTGGCCACCAAAACACTTCTGCTTCCTCCCTCAGTAATCTTGTGAACATGTTTTAACTTCCATAAATGCTTACGCAAATGTGGACAATTGTAATTTTTAACTTGGTCTTTTAATGAGTATTAAAATACATAACAAAATTAAAAGGATTAAAATAGTGCCTGGCATATACTTAGCCTTGAATAATTGGTATTAATTTTATTTTTTACTATACGTTTCTTTTTTTTAATCCTCACCTGAGGATGTATTTATTGATTTTAGAGAAAGAGGAAGGGAAAGAGAAATAACAATGTGAGAGAGAAATGTTGATTGGTTGCTTCCTGTACACTCCTCAGCCAGGGATCAAATCCTTTCCCTAGGTATGTGCCCTGACTTTGAATCAAATCCACATCTTTTTTGGCGTACAGGAGGATGCTCCAACCAACTGAGCCACAAGGCCAGGGCCTATATATTTTGATGCTCACATTTTCTAAAACATAACTCAGAATGGACAAATGTTGATTGGTGACTAACTACAGTCAAAACTCAGAAGAACAATAATCTCAAAAACTAATAATTGTATATATAATATACATACATTCAATCATCACTATTAAAGTTTTCTTATTGTACCAGCTTTTAAATTCTTCCCTTCTTCTCTTTGTCCTTCCCTCCACCATCTCTCCCTTCCTCACTTCTTTCCTTATTTTCTTTTCATTCTTTAAGTAAATAAAATGTTTTTGATACTCTTTTTTTTACAGAAATATCTCCATTTATTATGAATTTATGTAAATACATTCTGAAGTTCTAGAAAAAGAAAAACAATGAGATCACAATTTAGTTAAGTTTCCCTAGACAATTTAAACAGTGTTGCAGAAAGATGGTATTTAGCTCGGAAGTTTTGAGAGTTTTATGTGCTCTCATGTGGGAAGGAAAGTTTTAATGACTGTATTCATAAAATGTCTAAGTGAGCTAAATAGTAATAATGAGGACCAATTAGGTGAGAAAATCAGTCTAAGAAAAATACAACATATACATAAAATAAAGTTAGTGAAGGGAAATAATGAGTTTCATACATTGAGATCACTTAATGAATCCCTATCAGGATACAATCTACTATGCAATATTTGCTATTTTCCTGTAGTTAGGGATAATAAAAGTTTGCGTTAGAAGAATGTTAGCTGTTTTTTTTTTCCCTTTTCTAGGCATTGTGAGAAAGAAAATATGCACAAAACGTACAATTCTTGCATGAAACTAAATACCTAGAGAAATTTATAGTCATAAAAATTATATTATATATTATATTATAAAAGTTTTATAATAAAGTTTAAAAAATTGAAATTCCTCTTCATGGATACATTCAAAATTGGAAATAAGTTTCCCTTATAGTGTATTTGTGTGCATATATATACATATATACACACACACTCTTGCTACATTTATATATGATATATGATACATATGTATATATACATATCAGTAGGTGTCCACATACATATGCATATGTAGACATGTGATTCAGACGGATCATTCTCAGTTTTTTTAAACACAACCATAAGTTCAATCAATAGGCTTAGGATCCAATCAGGCCAAAAAAATATCCTAAATCTACCCTTGGCTGGTGTGGCTAAGTTGGTTGGTGCATTGGTTTGTAAATCAAAAGGTTGTGGGTTCAAGCCTAGGTCACATACTTAGGTTTTGGGGTGGGCACCTATCAGAGGCAACTTATCAATATTTCTCTCTCACATCAGTGTTTCTCTCCCTCCCTCTCACTCTCTCTCTCTGTTTAAAAGCAATGAAAAATGTCCTTGGGTGAGGATAAAAGAACAATTTCCAAGTCAATAAAGTAGAATAATAGTTCTCTTTTATAGTAGTTCTTTTTTTACTATAGTTTATCAGCTTTAAAGTTATAGTTCTGTCATTGCTATTACGTATAGAGAAAAATGAGGAGAACATTAAAATATGTAGGTTCAAGAGTGATCAAAGTTAAGCCATTGTTTCAAACATTAGTAGACCTACAGGTAGCAAAGAAGAGAAAGAGGAAGACAGAAAACATGGTGGAAGAAGAGTGGGCAGGCCTTAAGGACAAGATTTTACTTCCTTGATTAAACTGTATGTAAAATCTGTCCTGATCTTTCCAGTTACCTGCAAAATGGTTAAATGAGGACTAAATATGCATTTCCTGTTCCTACTTAATTAAGTGTGAATGGGGTCTCTGTCATTAATAATTTAAACTATCACAATGTCTTATTCAGTTAATTCTTTAATGAGCTGGTATATCTAAACAAGTTACAAATCCTAAAATAAGTAGTCAACTTCTGACACAAGAGTGGATTTTAAAATAGAACTCTTCTTAAATATACATACATACGGGTTCTGTCCAGAAGGTATCCAGCCATTCAATATGAAAAACAGATATTTACTGAAGAAGATGCAAGACACAAGAAAAATTGTACATAGGACAATGATGCCCCAGTCCCCTTCAAAGTAGGTACCTTGGGACCTCACACAGTTCTCCCAGTCACCATCAGCTGCCCCGTTGTATTTTCCTGAATCTCACTGTCTGAAGTCTGTTCCCTTTCAAACTTGATTTTAGTTTTGGGAAAAACCAGAAGGTGCAGGGCGATAAACCTGGGCTATAGGGGGGCCTGATACACCTGGGTGATTTGATGTTTTGCCAAAAAACTCTGCAAAAGACATGATGCATTAGCAGGTGTGTTGTGATGAAGCTGCCAATCACCAGTTACCCACAGCTGTGACCTTCTGAATCATCCAAACAGTTTCTGTGGAGGAATGTTCAAGCTTAACACAAAATTTGGTGCAGATTTGTTGTTCTACCCACTCAGTCATTTTGAATGTGATGGCCACACAGTACATATGATCACTCAGTGGCATCTACCACCTCCACTGACTAGTACAGTGAAGTCATCATTGTTCAAGCGTGCACACCCCAGCCCATTCTCCTTGGCTTCCAGGTTACATCGATGATGTGCAAAGTATTCTCATTACTTTCATAATGGCTGGACTTTTTTCTGGACAGACCTCGTGTGTGTGTGTGTGTGTGTGTGTGTGTGTGTGTGTGTGTGTTTCCTACCATTCCAGTAACGTATTTGTTTTATCTAGAGTCATTACACATATATACACGCATACACATATAAACACAAACAAATGTATGTAGTTATAAAGCCCTTTACTAGCCAAGGAAACACAAATGTGAACCACATATATGTAGAGTATTTAAGTTTTCTAGTAGCTGTACTTACAAGAATAAAAAGAAACAGGTAAAATTAATTATAATAGACAAATAATATTCCAACAAAGATAAATATAAAATTATTTTTAAGTATTTTATTCAGTTATTTTTAAAGAGAGGGGGAGGGAGAGAAGGATAGAAACATCGATGCAAGAGAGAAACATTGGTTAGTTGCTTCTTGTACGTGCCTCAACCAGAAACAAAACCAGCAACCCAGTCATGTGCCCTGACAAGGAATCAAACAGGCAACACTTTGCTTTGCATGACAACACCCCACAAACTGAGCCACACTGGTCAGGGCAATATACAAAATCATTAATGAAGTATTTTATGTCTTTGAAAACCAGTATGTATTCTACATGTGTAGCCCTTCTGGACGGGCCTAATTGACTCTTGTAGCTGGGGGCTGTTACATTGCACAATACAAGTCTGAATATGTGAGTTGAGTCTGCTCAACATCCTTTCTTAACAGAAAAAAAAAAAAAAAAAAGAAAAAATTGGGCTAAAATAGCTTTAGAATACATCTGGAAATCTTTTTTTATAAGCTGCATTATACCAGAAATTGTTAAAAAAGAATTTATTTATTTATTTTTAGAGAAGGGGAAGGGAGGGAGAGAGAGAGAAACATTGATATCCAAGAGAAACACAATGGGTTGTCTCTTGCATGCCCCCCACCAGGAACATGGCCTGCAACCCAGGCATGTGCCCTGACTGGTGGAGGATGCCCAACCCACTGAGCCACAGCAGTCAGGACTACATCTGAAAATCTTAATTGTTCAGTTGGAAATACGGAAATACGGGCTAAGCAGGATAGTTGGGCTTCACAGAAGGTTCCACATTTACTACGTCAGTTCATCTAATAAATTTCTTGTGATACTGCTAGAAATACTTGGATATCATTAATGAATTAAAAATTAGGTGAATTAAGAGCAAAAGAAATATTTCCCTAATGTTTGTTTTTATTTAAAATTAAAGTGAAAACCGTGCTTAACGGAATAGTTTTACGGAAATAGTTGCAGAAATGGATCTGCTGTTTCATACAAAATATTAAAAACAACCTAAATGTATAAAAATGCTGAAACTGTAATGTTATGTTCTGAGATTTCCTGTTTCTGTTATGATAATTATGGCAGACATGAAAGTCAGACTATAGTGAAAAGAAAAACAAATGCCTACAATGAAACTTGATCTGTAAGTACATGAGTAAAGGGTTAACAACAGTTATCACATATTGAAATTTGCTAAGTTTTATCTATACAGTATTTTTAATCCTTCCAGCTAATTTATAAGGTAGGTATTATTGTTTTCCTTTTTGTATATGACATTTTGAGTCTTAGAGATATTTAAAAACTTGTTCAAGTTCTTAGTAAAATATTATGATGTTCATATATCTTTACTATAATTTAAATTTACATATTTTATTTATTGATAATATATTAAAGCAGAGTTTCTACTTTGGACAATGCTTTGTTAGAAGATCAAGTCATTGTTTCTGTCTTACCTCCTGGTGGGTATAATGAAATTTCCAATGAATCTGAGATAAGACAACTACATTTAATGGCAGGCACTTTCATACTTTATGTACTTAATATTTAAAATAAATAGTAAGATTAAAATTGCAGTTTTACAGATGAGGAAACTGAGGCTTAGAAAGTTTCCTGTTTATGGTGGCAAACAGATTTTTACCATGTATGTCTGGCTAAACATCTGTTCTTTTCATGACACCATCATCCTAAATTGAGGAAAGTTTTAAATATAATATATATACAGAAATGTGTAATGAAGCAAAAGAAGAGGCATTGTACTAAAAAGAGTTATTTTTAATCTTTTTCAAGATCATGATAGCATCTTCCAAATAAAGCATATACAATGAGATGTATGGTATAATTTACTATTTAAGGTGTTTTAAATGTTATAATACCTCAAACTATAAAGAATAAACATTCATCATCATTAAGAATTGAAAAACCTTTAAATACCTATTTTTTTGTCATAACTGGGGTTCACCTAAATCCTTTCATCCATTCAATTAATTATCAAATATTTTTGAAGTATATTGTGTCAGACTTTTTTCTAGGTACTGAAAATATGATGGTTATCACACAATAAAGTGTGGCCCCAGATATAACTTGTGTCCTATATCTAAATAGTATGCAAAAGGATTTTTATGAGGGTCACCTTTATGCAAAATTGCTCACATGATTATCCTAGTAAAATTTAAACTACATTGTTAAAGTTCCTTAAATTTGCTCTCTCCTAGCTATTTGGGATTTTGAAGCTGGGAACTGAAATTCTCTGTGTAGAAGCAATTACAGGAATAAAAGTTAGATCTGTACTTTGGCCAATTGCAGATGCAAAATAAATGATGCCCATTTTCATCCTTCTGTTACTTGTTACTTTGTAAGGTTAACTACAGTGGGCATTGAATAAATGCAGCTTTGTAAAATGTTTTCAATGACAGTTTACATTCAACAGCATTCTGTATTTTTGAGTTCAAAACTGACTAAAATTGTAAAATATTGCTAATGTATTTTACTAGAAGGGTATTTAAATTTTGAAAGTATTTATCCATAATGTTCCTATGAGTTTAGATTCTCTTTTAAATATCTAAGTGATCTGTAACAATAGTAAGTAGCTAACACTCTACACCAGGCACTGTTCCAGGTATTTGACACATACCATTTTCTGTTCTCCTATTGACTTTCTTTTATTGGTGTCAGTATTAATCTTTTTGGAGAATTATTTTGTTTATATGTGCCATAGGATTATATAACACATATAAAATTATATCATGCACTGGACACTTAATATACATTGGTTCCTTTCCTCCAGAGTCATTTATTCGAAGTTGCAACTCAGCAAGAACTGCAAGAGGATGAGGTCTGAGGTTTCCTCCTTCGAAGGCAAAACACTATTATTACAGCCTAGACTGGTATGAACACCATAGCAAGCAAGTTTGGAGACAAGGGATATTCTTTCAGCTTAAAGTGCATTTTCCCCCCCTCAAGTACTACTGTTTCCTGTATTGTAAGTGGATCAAAGCAGAAAAAGAAGGGCTGAATATCTGGGGATACATTCCTTAAGAGCCATGGATACATATTCATAAATAAATGCCAAACCTACAGTTTAGGTATAATATGGCATACTAACTATATTCACCACTATGCATTCTTATCTGCTTAGATTAATGATTTCAACCTTTAGTAGACATCAGAATCACCAGGTTTTTCAGTCCAACTTCCAGAATTTCTGATTCAAGGTGTTTTAAGTACAATGGATTTGGGGTTTATGTATTTGCATTTTCAAAAAGTTGCATGATGCTACCAATGCTGATGCTCTAGAAACTGCAATCTGAGAACCACTGATTTAGATGATGTGCATAAAATTTGGATTAATGGCTGCTGGGGCTGTGGTACACTTGAACAAAATATGCTATCAATCTGACTTAACCCAGGTACTCAGGCAGTCTCTTTATAGGCATGTGAATACCAAGAATTGTATTAGGGACTGTGGAAAAACAATGGCATGTAGATGGAGAATAAATATAAATCAAAACAGAAAACTTGTTAGTATAAATAGGTGTGTTAAATTCCACAAATAATCCTGAGTACCATGGAAGCATAAATGAGAGACAGGCAGCCCACTCTGGGAGGTCAAGGAAAGTGTCAAGAATAACAGGATACTGGAAATGAGTCTTGGAGATTGTAGGATAAGTAGATGTCACATGAACCAAAATAAAAGCCATATACCTAAAGACTGTTCCTGAAAATACCTGCATTGGCCAGCAAAGAAAAGCAGGTTGGAGACTGTAAATGGGATCATTAACAAAGCCATTTTCATCACTAGAAAATGCAGTTCACATCGTATTCCTTATTTATTAACAGGAGGCTAGTAATAGTGACCATTCAGTCTCATGCCAGCCTGTTTGCCTGCTAGACTTCTGTGAGTACTGTGCATTTTTTAATCCACATTCCTTTAGATAGAGGCTGACATTCAAGTATTCAAGATGCCTTTCCTGAATATAGAAATGGGAAAATATATACAAAACTATACCATTTAATATAGTTCTTATGTTATAACAATTCCTAAAGCAAAAATAAAACAAGCACATATAATTATATAAGCATTTCAAATATGCATCAATTTCTTTTCCTTTACATGTGTCCAAACTGTGGTGAATAATATGTGAAGGTAAATTTTGGATGTTCTGCTTTAGAATGACCTTCAGTTATCACAACAGAAGTGCAATGCGTTTGTCAGATCACTAATGTTCTACTGACATGCCTATGTGCTTTAAATTCTAGTGATTTTAAAGATAGTATAGCTTGTCATTTTTGGAGATAGTATATCTGTATAACTAATTTCCAATTAAAATGATGAATTAAATATATCATTAGTTATTAAGCATTCATTTCCCCAGATAACTATCAATGCATGCATCTGTTCATGCTTACATTTACTAATTCTACCATCAATTCTAAAGTCAAAGCACAAATGAGACTGTTAAGTACCATTTGTAAAGATTGGCACAGTGTCATACTTAAGGCTGAGACTATGCTACGGTCAATGAATCTGGAACTATCATTTGGGTTTACAAACTGTCATATATTTTGATATGGTATAAAATAGAAATGCCTCCTTAATAATTGATTTTAGGATTGACTTGTAAGTTTCAAGCTTTTCTTCTATTAGGAAGGCCCAGGTGTAATTGCAATAGTTAGTTAGGATTGCATAGAAGAGGTAGTTCAAGTTCAAAATTATTCATTTCCTTAACTACTTGTATGCAAGTAGTGTAGATTGTATGCCTCTTAGTAGTGTTAATCTGTTTATTGCTTTGCTAAATCCTCAACAATTTGTCCAGCTACCATAATTCTACTGAGAACACAAGTTTCTACAACTTCACATGTATCACAAGAGAAGCACTAGAAAATAAATTATTTTTTTAACATCAAAATTCTAACACATGCTGCTCAAACAATTGAACCAGTAAAGATCACAAATGATAGTTGGATGGAAAAAAAAATGACTAAAAACCAGGACACCCTTACCCTTTTCTCAGCTTGGTCACACACTGGCCACCAAGATTTAGGTGAAGAACAATTTTGACACTACCCCAATATGATAATACTTGTTCTACAATCTCACAGAGATTAATGTGGAGACTTTGAAATGAAATAGATTCAGTAGTTCAGTTCGATGAACATTTATTTAGCATCTACCATCTACCGGGCATTGGAAAGTCAATAACAAATCAGAGGAAGGAATCTTCTAGCCTCAGAGATGGATAGAAAACTCTAATAGATTGAATAGATAAAAAAAAACTTCTCACTATATAACGAAAATGAGTGCTGAAAGTGGTTAACCCTATATGACCTAAAAATCACAGGACCTGTGAGTAGGAAAGGAGGAAAGTAGCTTCTTTAGATGCTGGGAGGGCAAAGCAGATGCTCTGAGGAGTGACAAATTTGAAACCCAAATGATGAGAGTTCTGTGGGAAGATTTCCCATCTGGGGAATAAAATACAAAAGACTAAACATAGGTTCTCTGTGTTGGAAAGAGATAGAGATAGAGATAGAGAGAGATGGCCAGATAGCGAGGACACAGTGAATGTAAGGGAGAACCGCACCAGCTAAAGACACAGTGGAGTCAGGATCATGTCCAGGCAGCACCTTGTAGCCCAAGTTAAAACACGTGAATTGCAACTTTTGTTCAATGGGAAATTCCAGACGGTATGAAGCAAGGAGCTCCCTATTCCGTTAAGCTTTTGAAAAGATTAAGCTTGGCTTCCATGCAGAAAATGGCTCTCAGGGAGACAGCACGGATAGGGAGGTCAGAAAGGACAGTATCACAGACTTCCAGGACAGAGAGGATGGTGGCCTGGGTAAGTGTGGTGGCAGTGGAGACAGTAAGAGTGGACAGATTTGGAACCCTTTTTTTGAGACATGGCCGATGAAGCCACTGTTCTTGGTTACTCTTTGGAGCCCTTATATGAATCAAATGAGAATATCCATGTAAATTCTAGAAACACCCTATTATTATTAAGTTGATTTACGTAAAGCTAACTTATACTTGAATTTACAAAGGTCAGCATTAAAATAATTTTTCCAGACCCACAGGCCTCTCTGTTCAAATTCTTAGAGTGCCGAATTAATACCAGTTTAGTACATTCAACAGGATTCCTCTGATGATCTCATGCAGTAATACCACACATTATTTTATTTCATTATCCATCCTTCAATAAAAGAAAAGCCTCAGGTAGTACACTTCAGAGAAGGTAAAATGAGCTGTATAAATAGAATTTTTACAACATATAACACTTTTCTTAAAAAGGTAAAACAATATTTTATCACTATGAAAGAGTATCTTCTGGATTTTTGTTTGGCACTTAGAAAGACATGAGCAGAGCTAGAACGATGGGCCAGGTACAGAAGGTCACCAGGGCAGGAAGCCCCAGGTGCTTAGCAACAGGCAAAACTGGGAAAACAAGGACCTTGCCCCCAGGGTAACCTTTCCTCTCCTAGCTTATCACTGGCCACGTGGTTCAGACCCTCCCCTGACTTTTCCTCCCCAGGCTCTTGCCAGTCACATGGATTAGACCACCTTATGGGTGGGACTGACAGTGGCCCAGAGAATAGCCCTTAAGCATTAAACCCAGGAAAAGGAAATGAGGCTCTGACCTGTATCAAATACCTCTAGGCCTCAGTTGTGTTTCTGCTCCAGGCCCAGAATAGCAGCAAAACCGGACAAGTGACACCATGGCTGATCTTAGGACCAGCTGCTTTGAGTAATGACCCCCTGCCCTGGTGCAGACCAATCAGCAGAGACCGTGACTGTGAAAGAACACTCCTGGAAAGCTAATAAAGGTTGTACTGGGATCCTCCCCTGAGACCTGCACATAAATACCCTCAAGCCAGAGGACGGAGAGGTGCACGCCTGTGTCTTTTCCCACCCTTTTCCTCCCACGCAAGTTTTCCTTGTTTGTTTCTTTCTTTCTCCTAAGCTACAAAGGTCTTTCTTTTGACTCTGTAACTTATTTCCTAAGCCTATTTCTTCTTCAGCTCACTGCTTTCTAAATAAAATTTCTCTTAGAGTTTGACTCTTGGCTCTAAATTCTTTCTTAGCTAGAACTCAAGCACTGATATTGCTGAACCAAGGTCCAGTCTGACTCTATTGGTCTAACATCTGGTGCCAGTTTACTGCCAACAGATTAAAATAGCTATATAAATATCGACATAACGAAAGGGAACTTGAAGGAGTTTCAAATGTTTGTGATATTAAGCATAAAGGAAAGTTAAAAGTTCACTTTGAGAGAACCTAAAGATGAGAGTCAATCTGTCAGGTCCCTTTAGGGCTCACTATGGAGGACAGTGGGAAATTTTTCTCCTTCATGGAGAATGAGTATTATTTATTCAAAGTTCTTTAAACTAAAAGTAAAATTTATTTGTCCTTTTGGATTATTATATGATGTTATAATGTGAGAAATCTCTATATTTTCCTATCTTTCAAGGACATGTTAAAAAAAATGATTCCGATATGTGGGTAGTATGATCTAAGTGTGAAGAGTGCTGGCTCGGGGACCCGATTTTGGGGGTTCAAATCCTAGCTCTGCCATTTACTATCCTGTGTGATTACCAGCAGGTTACTAACCTCTTTGAGCCTCCTCATTCTTCTTCAGTGAAGAGGGACATTGTGATGTGCAAATGAGTTCCTTTACATACAACACTTAACATACAATTAGCATTAAAAACTAGAAACTTATTATTTAAATTAAGCATAAATGATAAACAATGAAATGCAACAGGTAGGTATTTTAAGAAAGAGACCCTAGTCACCATGAGAAGTATTGAGGGTGCCTTTGCAGCCCTTCCTTTAGAAATACTAACATTTCAGTCTTTGCTTTCTCTCAAAAATTATCTTATATTTCATTCTAGGAGAAACAATGTAAATGGGCTCAAATAAAATGGAAGTGCCTGACATGGTTATCATGGAATATAAAATGTATATAAATATATAATGTATTATAGAAATATAAACATGTGCTTTGACAATTGGATATTTACTCAGGAAAATACACACTAAAATATAAATTTCATTTCATTAAAAAATGACTTTAAGGAAGGCATCCATATTGGAGAAGACATACCAAATATTCATTACAAAATGGCTAATGGACTTAGTTCAATTTCATTAAACTTCAATAGAGCTCCTGAGTTCCTCAGATTTATCATTATACGTAAATCATACAAACATGTATCATGACCATTAATCAGGATTTTATAACTGAAGACTGATTTTGCAAAAATAGGTTTTAAAAAGATGGCTAGAGAACAGGAAAATATACATATTATTCTCTACCTCATGGAACTAAATCACCATTTGCTACTTTTCTCATGTGTCAAGCAATAAATTTCATAGTCAAAGGTAAATAAGGTAGGATTCGCATTTTCCATTCTTTAGTCATCAGCAATGTGTAGTTCAGGGCTCATTCTTTGGGAATGATTCATATGACAACCAAAAACCAACAGACAAAATCTGCTTCTTTCAATTTCTGCCAACAACGCAGCAATGGAAAGAGCACAACTCAGCATGACGCAGAGTATCATGGATCTGATTGCATTTTCATTTACTCTGGTGGTCTAGAACAATTTAGATTTTCTCTACTAGACATGTGTTCTGTTAGATCATTTACACAATTGAGAGCCTTTAACCAAATGAATTTAATCAAATTTTTGTAAAACATGTAAAGTGGAATTTATTGGTTAGATGCATTGCCTTATTTTGCAAAAAGACAGGCAAATTCATTATCACAATCTCTCTCTTATAAAGAGAAAGCCATATTATAAATTATTTTGCATCAAAGGACTTAGCACAGGTTTTACTTTAAGTACAAATGTCTCATAAAAAGTTGCATCACCTGCATTAATAGGCTCCTTTTGTGACACACTCTAATTTATTGTCATCTTTTTTAAATTTTAAAAAAGATAGTTGGCAGCTCTAGTAAAAAATTAATGAAAAATGAACTTTCTTTTTCTTACTTGTCAATCTTAAATACAAGAACAATTTATATGTTTCAAATGCAAGATATTTTAAATCTGTTTAAAAGTTATTGTCAGGGTGTTAGAATCAAAGTTTTATTGAGGCAGAGTTTTAAAACAAAACCTTTGAAATTCATAAAATTCCATGTAAATAAAATTATTCTATAAATAATAAATGTTTATAATCCATGATCCTAAAAATATTGCAGGATTATGATTTTTAGGAATAGAAGGGGCAATAAAAGCAACCCAACTTCACTTCTGTTCTGAGAATCTTCTCCTTAACAGGTGAGTTACAGAACTCATTTCTTAAGGGTTAAAAATTCCATTGTTATATTGTTTCATTATCAGGACTCCTTTTTTGCATTTTCTCAAAAGCTGTGTGATATTGGTTGCAGTTCTGCCTTCCAGACAATAAAATAATCTGTCTGCTCCCTCTCCCACATGGCAAATCTTGGGGAAAAAATTAGAGTTATCCTTTCCACACTAAAGCTTTTTCTTATCTAGGTCAAACATCCCCAGTTCCCTTAGCCATTTCTCAAGTTACTAGGTGACAGAAAATTTACTCTCTCCTGTTTATACTCATCAAGGTTGTCAATATTTCTCTCATTAAGTGTGGCCCAGAATAACTTAAATGTTTAATTGTGGTTTATTTCCCTTAATAAATGAAAGTCAGAAAAACTGGGTTCTGGAATGACACCATAATTTTCAGTGGAAAATTAGTTTCTGCTTGCAAAATAGAAATGCTAATTTTTTATTCTTTAAAATATACATCTCTACCTAGTACACAAAACTGTGGTATGTATCAAATTTAAACAAATAAATGAATATAATTGATAGTGTTGTGAATATTGTGAAGCACTATAAAAGTGTGGAGTAAATATTTATTATTTTCCATGTTACTTTAAAAATTAATTTAATCTTTTTGCTTCATATATCTGGCTAAATATCCACTTTTTACTCATGAACTACTTTAACATGATGTATAATAATACTAATTAATATTTAGTGTCTAGTAAGTCCCAAGAACCATATTGATGCTTGACCTATACTATTTTGTTTAATTGATACAACTTAGTGGTGATAGTACAATCAACTCTTTTATAGATTAGGGAATTCCTATCCTGTGCTTATTCACGTTCTTTTTAAATTTCCTTTATTGATTTCAGATCCCTGTTATCTGGACCAATGTACATCAAAGTTCTTGAATCTACCTTATTATTCATCCAAAATAATTGAGCAAACTTTCAATAAATCTATATATTTTGTTTATATTTTTTATTTACATGTATTAATGTATTACTATATATAGACAAGTCATATATACTCTGGTAAAATTAGAAAGTAAAAGGATGATCTAAATTTTAAATGGAAATTATAAGATTTTCTCAATGGGACATACAATATGTCTGCAAAGTATTGGCAAAATGCTTGAAAACATCCCTATCATTTATTGCTCCATTGGGGTTTGGCAAACTAAAGCCCAAAGGTCAAACTGGGTTCACAGCCTATTTTCGTACAGTCCATGAACTTGCAACAATTTTTGCATTGTCGACTGGTTAAAAGAAATCCAAAAAAGGAATACTGTTTTGTAATATGTAAATGCTATGATATTCAAATTTCTTTTTTATAGACTTTTATTAGAACATAGCCCCACTCATTCTGTGTGTGTGTGTGCATGCACGTGTGCTTAGTCTATGACTAGTTTCATGCTGCAATTACAGACATGATTGCTTGTAACAAAAAATTGTATAGCCCACCAAGTTTAAAATATTTACTATATGGCATTTAAACAGAAAAGCTTGTGACCCCTGCTATAGACCAATGAAATCTTACTTGTATCAGAAGTATGGAGACACTTTAATGGAAATACAACCTTGTATAGTTAGGGCACTGGATTCAGAGTATGAGGTTTAGGTTACATTCCTAGTTCTGCCTCTCACAGGTTACATGCCATTTTCAAAGGACCTTCGATGGCCTGTCAGTTCTGCATTTGTAAAATGATGATGACATTGCACCAAATTAGATTCTACTCTCCCAAGTCCTTCAGCTGCATACTTCTGAAATGTGCCACACGTGTACCAAAACATCTAATATGCATGCACCACAATAAGAACCAGACACATGTGGTTCAAAGAGTCTTTCTAGACTTGATAACTAACTATAGTAATAACAGAAGTAAAATTTGGCATTGGTAAAACAGTTGACATCATTTAATGTAAGGCTAAGAAATGTATTTTAAAATCGTTATGCTTGAAAGAACAGAGCTGCAATTTAGGAAAACAAATGCTTCAGTATAAATAAATGATGACCTCCAAAACCATAAAAATGTAAATCTAAATTTAATGAGGAATTAAATACCCTAGAATTTACCATTAAATCAACACTTTAATCTTGATACTATAAAATTTATTTCACCTTTTAGAAAGTCTTATAATAAATTTTTTCCCAAAGTTCTCTAGATTGTATCTAGCTTTGTTTTACCAACTCAGTTTTGGCATACTCTGAATAATAATTAAGATTAAAATAGTTATATACACAAGCACAGAACAAAATATAATACTAAAAGCAAGCCATTTATAAGATTTCGGATTTTTTCAATAAATAGAAATACATTCCTTGTATTAGTGGTTGTACTGATTTCAAGTTTCTGAATTACTTCTTTGGATTAATTTATTAACATTAGCAACAAATATTATAGACTGTTGGGTAGAAAACATGTAACGGTGATTTTTCACCCAATGTAGTTACAGCTTGTAAAAGTATCACAGGAAAAGAATGCCGAATAACAGGTAGATTTTCCAGATGCCTAGGAAATCCCCCTTCTACGTGAGAAACATTTGGAATCTAAATAAATGCTTTGAGGACAATAAGTTAGCAGTTTCTCTCCTCCCTTACAGTTGTTGACTTGAGTTTGTTGGTGAAAAAGAGGGAGCATAGCATTCTCAGACATTGAGATGAGACTCTATTTGTATAGTGACTTAATTTCAGAAGAAAAAATTTACATGCACGTTCTAACAGGCACTAACATAGAAAACACAAGGAAACAGAAATTTAATGCCAGGCTTGACTCAGACAACTTAAGGTGTGCAATTGCAACATGCATATGAAGTATCAAAAGTGAATCTTAAAAAAAAAAATGAGTGTACCAATGCGCTAAAGAGTTTATATCACAAACACAAATATTCTGATCTTGCCATTGGACTATCCATTGTTTGCCATCAAACAGAACAGGGAACAAAGAGACAAGAGAGTTGACACCCTCACCATCTCTGATTTGTAGAGTGGAAGCTCTTCCATTAGAATACTTAACACATGACTTGATAGAGGATCTTTGCTTCTTTTCCACTTGTATGACCCTAGCCCCTAGGATCATGACTGGCATGCTCCTCAGGCACTCAGTAAACGGCTGTTGAATAAACAATGGGTTCAATGGGGACTGCTACGTGAGACTCAAATAGCCTGGAACTCTACACTATGTCAGTGTTTGAAAAATGCCAGATTGCCTTAAAAGATCTTCCCTGGTAACAAAGTAAGATACTGCTTGAGTAAATTAATTGATCCTTAAATAATTTTTGAGTATGAATCATTTACAAGGAGTTTTTCTAGGCATTGGAGAGAAAGGAATGAATTTTACTGGGGGAGGCCAGGACATAAATAAAGAATAAACTATCACTCTAATGTAACTGATAGACTGTGGGTAATAGTGATGCATGAATTAGGTTCATCAATTGAAATTTATGTACCAGTCTACTGTGGGATGTTAATAATGGGGGGAACTGTGCGTGTATTGGGGGAGGGATACATGAAAACTCTCTGTACTTTTCATTTTATTTTGCTGTGAATTTAAAGCTAAATTCCATTAAAATGTATTGTCAGGTAAGACAGTATACTAGAGAAAAAGAAAACAATAAAAAGAATAGAAAGTATTAGGTGATACATAAAAGGTGCAGGATAATCACAATAATTAGCCTGAAAGTTTTTATATACAAATGCTTCTTGACTTACAATGGAATTACATGCCGGTAAATCCATGCTAAGTTGAAAATGTCATAAGTTGAAAATGCATTTAATTCATCAACCCTACCAAACATTATAACTTAGCCTAGTCTATCTTATATATGCTAAAAAAACTTACGTTGGCCTACAATTGGTCAGTTATCTTGAGTTTCCTCTCAAAAGCAATTAAAAACTAATAAAAATGTCATAGTACACTACACATATAAAGGTCAAAATCAGTTGTTATTATTAGTTTGGATTGTTTTCAATATTTAAAAATTTAAAATTCATCGAATTTCTCATTTTAAAATGCAAGTTATTATTTGATATTTATTTTTGTTGATTTTGAATTTTGGTTAAGTAATCTTAAACCAACATAGCGGCAAATTTGCTTATGAAATTTAGGCATAAATTAGATGACAAACTTTAAAGATTTCATTGAATTTGTTTTTGCCTCTGTCAAACAGAACAAGTCATATTTTCAAAATAGTTACTTTATCTAAAGAATAATTCTCGAAAATTCGCCACCTTCTTTCTTGAAACTGCCTATTTGCCTCTACTACTATATCACTTTACCACACAGAGTATGGTCACTTTGCACAACATATTTGCCCATTTATAACTTTTCTGCCAGTAAATTATTACCCAATTACCAAATTTTGAGTCAAGTGTATAATTCCAAGATGTGCTTTAGTTTTCAGGTTAATGCCACTCAGCCAATACACTGCAGATCTTTGGTGACTGAAGTTTCAAGGTAAGTGTTAGGTGAATACAAAATTTTTAAAAATGTCTGTCTTCATTTGAAGGAAACCTGTTGTACTCCACTGGATTAGTTATGTGTATGTCGGCTTCATACAGAATGCTATTTCCCAGTGTTCCCTTGAAAGTGATGATGATAACATCTATGTCAAGCTACAAATGACAAAATCCATGCCAAGTTCTAGGCTTTACAATTAGCAGTTATTTTTAATGATCTTATGGAGAAATGAAAATATAGCAGACAAGATTAAAGATTTCAGAATTCTATAAAATCATGAGGCAAATTTAAATAAATATTCTATCTTAAGTTGGTTATCTTAGGAAGCAGTAAACAATTTAGTACTGTTGTCATTGTTTACATAATTAAAAAAGGGACTCTTTTGGAATTATCTCCTTAGGATAAGCATTACACACAGAAAAAAAAAAAAATCAGTATTATCTCCATAGGCATACGCTATTTTCGCCCACAAATGGTGTTATACTGCTTGATTGTTCACTTTACTTGCAATCCCTATTATGGCTATCACTGAGGTCTCTTGCATTTTGGCAAAAATCACGTTCCCGATCAGAAGTAAAAAAATTAAAAAAAAGCAAAAGTAACAAGTAATTTCCATGTTACTACATTCACTGTTTCATTTTCAGTTCTTGAACCCTCCCCTCTCCTTGATATAGTTTCTTTACTTGAATCTTAAGGCATTTGTCTCTTTTAGTTTTCTTCCTACATTGCTAGTACCTTTACAACTTCTAAACATCTCTTGGACCTCTTCTCTTTTCTATCTCTGCTTTTACTACCTTAATGACTTCCCCCGATCTCATGAATTTAAATACCAAGTAAATGTTTTCAAACCGTCCTGAGATGTCTATTCAGATCTCTCACCTGAACTTCACACTCTGGCATGCAGCTATCACGTTGACACATCCATTTTCACATCTAATAGTTATCTCAGTCTCAGCACGTTCAAAAATGGAGCTTTGCACCCCTGCAGCCTTTCCAATCTCAGTAACAGGAAACTCCATTCTTCATCTTGTTCAGGCCCCAAACTTTGAAATTAACTTTGACTCAAGTTTTCTCTCACCCTACACACAGTTCTCCAATTCAAGAGCAAATAGGATTGAATATAACCTCAAAACGTTTCCGGGCTCTGATCACTTTCCACTCTTTCTACTGACACCTCCCTGACCTGAGCCCCTCACTCACAGCTGGTTTACTGCACTAGCCCCGGTACTGTTCTCTCTGCTTCCATCCATGCTCCACTTCCTACCCTTTTCAATACAGTGGAATGACGGATCATGTTTAAATGTGAGCCAGCTCACTACACTCTTCTGCTCCAAGTATGTTTCCCTGTAAGTGAAAACCAAAATCCTGGCAGTGGACTACAAGGCCCTGCTTGATCTTCCCCAGCCCTCTCCTTTTCTGCCCCTCACTCATTCTTTTCCAGCCACCCTGGCTTCATTGCTTTTCCACAAACACATCATGAACACACTGTGTGCCAGAGTATTTGAACTTGCTGTTGAACATGTGGCTTGCTCCCTCAGCATCTACATGCATTTGCTCAGATGTCTTTTTCCTTTGTCATTCTGTATAGAGTTACACCTAATCCTACCCTCCCTGAAGACACTCCCTATGTCTCTTCCTTGCTTTATTTCTCTCCTTAACACTTATGACATCTGACACACTATATATGTTAATTTTTACTTTTGCATTGTTTTATTCTCCCACTAAAATGTTAAGCTTTATGAAGTCCACGTTTTTCATGTTTCTTCATTGACATATCCTTGATAAAGGCCAGTGTCCAACCCCTAGAAAGCACTAAAAAAATTGTTACAGAAGTGAATAAATAAAAGTTTGCAACTCATGTAGCTATTTAAAGAACATATGTTGATTCCTGTTTTGTGTCTTCAGCAGTCCAGGTCCTGCAGATCTGGAGTATTTCTTGTTCTTGGCTGACTTTAAATTCTACTCCAGTGACTTTGATCTTATAATTTAATGACAGGCCCACCTAATTCCAACTCTATGTATTCTTCTTTCTAGATTCCCTGCATTTTGGTCCCACCTACTTGGCAGGTGGAACAGGCTGTCTGCTCTTCTGAACCTGCCTGAAGCCACTTGTGGCCACGCCACCCAGTGTCTGTCATTGAGTTTCTCTAACTAATTTATACCACTTTGGCTGGACTTTTCCCAGTCACGTGAATGAAGTTGTCTCTCTTGCATTCAGATACGCCCACAGTACTATCGTATTTGCCTCCCCTCCAAAAGACATGTCCAATTTCATTTCTCCGCCTTTTCCAGGCAGCTTCATACGGTTGCAATTGTCCTCAGTAATGTAGCAAGATCCAAGTACCCAGAGTGCCTGACTCTTGTTTTTGTGATCTTTTGCTTTCTCAGGTACAAGCCGTTTCAGGTGAACTTGTATCTTGGCCTGAATGAGGTAAGAGAGAACTTTGGGAGTTCAAAAGTTCACTTTAGCTGGAAAAAGGGAAATGCGAGACCTCTGGCTTCAGGGTAGATGTGATGGATTTGTAGACCATTCCAATAGTCTGACCTGCCCCCTTGAGTGGGACCTAATGAAGGCATGCCTAGGGTCTCCTTGGTTAGGAATGTAGTTTTATTTATTTATTTTTTGGTTTGTTTTTAAAGACAAATATAGATATACATAATTCTCATAAAAATCTAACATGCTATAATTGAAGTTGCACAGAAAGTATATTGGAAATGGCAAGGAAAGAAAAAAGCATGTGCAAACCTAAGTGATCTAGCAATAACCTGGTATTTCTGGGAGAATTCTAGAGTTTTACATGGCTGATACAGAGTGAATAAAGGGAAGCGATTAGAGGTAATACAAAAGAATCAAGCAGATTTTTTTGTAATTAAAGGATACATAGATAAAGAAACCAGAATGGCTCCCAAATATTTAATAGGATGTGTAAATTCCTTAGTAATATAAATTCAATTAAAATTACAATATGATATTATATTGCACCCATCTGTAGACAGGTAAGTCCAAATGTTGGTAAGGGCATGGAAAACCACAAGCTCTCATGAATTCCTAATGCACAGAGCCATCTGGAAATATATCTGGTGATACTGAATAAATTAAGTTGGCATGTAGCATGTCATTGGAATGGAATCTCTGGTAGACATGTTTTTGCTACACAGGCTCAGAGAATGACTGCTTTGAAGTGGCTTACAGTTTGTTGGATGTGGGAGCTATGGCTATAAGATAATAAAACTAATATCACTGCACCACCAAAATTGCTTCTGGGAGGGATTCAGGTTTTTTTTTTTTTTTTTTTTTTAATAGGCAACTGAGCTTTGCTTCCTTGTCTTGTTTCCATCTGACATTGTACTTTGCCACCACATTCATTTCACTCTGTAGCAAGTCCTACCTTACTTTTCTCATTTACTTATTTCTTGCTGGTTCTCTGTGTCTCACTGTCTCACTGTCACATTTACTCCAACTACTAGACTTATACAGAACATTTAGCCCACTAACTTTTAATATTTTGTTTCACTTACTTTACCATTAAAGTTCAGTGTAATATCTTTGTTGCAGTAAATCTTTGTTTTCATAAGTCAATTGGAAAAATAGCCTATTTTTGCTTTATAATATTAGAGGCTTCTTCTATTATTTCTATGCAACTGAATTATAGTCTGGTATGTATGTTAGTTTTGATTCCATCAGCACAACAATAAGGTGGAAATTTTAATCAGGAAAATTTTCCTGAAGTAGGTGAGTTGGGAATGAATGTTTATTATGTGTTGGGGGAAATGAAAAAGAAGGGCATTCCAACTGAGAAACTCAAAGGCATGCGAATAAGTAGCATGGAGGAATGGAAAGTTGGCTGGAGTTAGCGAGATGGGGGAATCTGTCTGTACCGGGAAAAGATAAAGTTAGAGAGGTACAAAAGTGCCAGTTGACAGAGGACCTTGAATTATAGGCCAAGAGTTTAGACTTGATATAGTAGAAGTAGCTGATTCTTGAGCAGGAAGGTGATGTGATAAAAATGGCATTTGCAGAAGATTATTTTGGCAGTTTACAAAGGAATAATTGTAGCAAAAGAAACTGGAATTAGTATCACCAGCTAAGAAGTTATTGTAACCCTTGAGTGAATAGAATAGGCTGAAGTCAGAAAAAGGGAGAAAAAGGATGACTATATCAGACATTACAAAGCAAGAGTTTTTAAAGTTTGGTTCCTAGATCATCTATTTCAGAATTACTTGGAATATTTGTTAAAAATTCATATTTTCATACTATATGCAAAAACTCTTTAATCCCATCTTTTCAGGGTAAGGACTGGGAATGAGCATTTAACAAGTTCTCTACGTGATTATTATTTTTTCAAATGAGAGTTTGAGGAGCTCTTCTCTAGAGGAAGAATTAAGTGAGCATTTTGCCTATACCTGAGAGTGAAGGAGGGGGAAAAAAGGGTACAATGATTATGTGGCAGCCAGTCTAGAGCTAAGGAAAAATGGCAGGACAATTAATGGAAAAAATTTAATAGGTCTTATATTTTAGAGGAATTTTAGGTTCACAGTGAAATTGAGCAGAAGGTATAGAGAGTTCCCATATAACCCCTGCCACCCCACACATGCAGTCTCTCCACTGTCAACATCCTTCATCAGAGCGGTACGCTTGCTACAATCGATGAAACTACTTTGACACGTTTTTATCATCCAGAGTCCATAGTTTATATTACAGTTCACTCTTAGCATTGTATATTCTCTAGGTTAAACATTTAGAGCAACATGTATCCTCCATCACAGCATGACACAATGTAGTTTTACTGCCCTAAAATTCCTCTGTCTTCATTTCTTCTGACTTCATGTTTTCTTCCCTCTGAACAGCAATCACTGATTCTTTCACTGTCCCCACAGTTTTGTCTTTTCCAGACTGTCATATACCTGTAATCATGCAGTGTATAGCCTGCTCAGACTAGCTTTTTTCGTTTAGTAATGCCCATTTCAGCTTTAAGTGTCCTCCATGTCTTTCCATGACTTGGTAGCTCATGTCTTTTTGGCAGTGAATAATATACCATTGTCTGAATGTACCACAGTTTATTTATCCATTCACCGAATGAAGGACTTCTTGGTTGCTTCCATATTTTGGTGATTATGAAGAAAGCTGCTGCAAACATTCTTGTGCAGGCTATTGTTTAGACATGAGTTTTCAACTCTTTTGGGTAAATACAAAGAGCATTATTGTTGGATAATATGGTAAGAGTCTGTCTAGCTGTTTAAGAAACTGCCAAGCCGTCCTCCAAAGTGGGTGTGCCATTTTGCATTCCCAGCAACAATGAATGAAAATAGAAATTTGAAATAAACTGAGCAACTATGGTGAAATAGACGCTGAAGTGTTTTGCACCATGTGAGAATCAAAATGAAGATAAAATCTTCACAGAAATAGACTCAATACAATGAGAAAATTAGTAGAAAGTCTGTATTAAACACAATTATTGGGAAAATACTGCACTCAATGAAATTTGAAACCATTAATTGCTTGATGCGGCTTTATACAAAGGTAGAGGGTCCAGGACATGGATGTCCCCAAGTTAAAGTGGTGGAAAGAAGAAAAGTCAGCAAAATAGGAAGATTCACAAATAAATAGGTAGAAAAGTATCTATGACTGACATATGAGAAAACAAGGGAAAGAGAAATACTTAAAATAATCGAAATGGAGAGGAGGGATTTATCAGGTGTACCCTTTCTAAGATCCTTGGATTTCATGTCAGAAGACATAGTTGTTTCCATTGTCCAAACTTGACTTGGGACAGACATAACCTGGTGTCCTTATAAAAACCTCAGATTCCCAGGTCACAATCCAGAACAAAGTCAGAATATCTAGGATAAAAATGCAAGAATCAGTATTTGGCAAGTTTCTCAGGTGCTTTTTATGATTGCTCCGAGGCTGGTCATTTCCTATGGAGATTTATAATTCTCAAAAAGCCCACAGAGGGATGGCGGTGTACTCGTACATTGAGATAACACAAATATAAAGCATAGACTTGTTTCAGGCAAAGCTAACTGACACTGCACCAGGTGCAGAGAGGTGCTTTTTTAGACTAAAATAGAGAAGTGATTCCCAGTCCAAGATGGTTTTGCCTCCTAGAGGACATTTGGTGACATTTGGAGACAAGTTTGAATGTTACAGACTGGGGTAGGGCATAATTCTACTCACATCTAGTAGGTGCAGACCAGCGATCCTGCTGAACATTCTACAGTACAAAGGGCAGCCCTCACCTTTCCACAGTGAAGAATTATTGGTCCAACATGTTGATAGTTCTAAGACTTAAAAACTATAAAATAAAGAGTAATTAATAGTTAAATACAGTAAGTGTGAGGATCTAGTTTGGATTACAACTGGATTACAAAATTTAAAATAAAAAATAACAGTGGCAGCAGCTATCAGAGACATTCTCAGGACAGTTGTGAGCACTTTTGTACACGGTTGCTAGTGTTCAGTATAAAATTATTTTTTTTATTTTTCTAAGGTGTGATATTATTATGGTAATGAAAATGAATGATTTTATTTGGATATGCATGTTGCAGTCTGAACCTAGTTTCAAATGATAAAGCAAAGGAAACTAGGTGCACACATATGCATACATACATCTGGAGAGACATAACATGAATGTGATAAAAATATTAATGATTTTTAGTGTAGGAAGGGGCATATACATACTTATTTATTATTCCTTCCATTTTTCAGTATGTTTGAAATTTGTCCATTAAAGAAGTTGTGGAAAGTGCCATTTAGCGTATTTTAACAATATGCACTTTGAATTTGAACAGATTGGTTCCTTAGACTGGGTTAGATACTGAAGTTGTTTTCAACTGTTATCTTTAATTCCTTGTTTTAAGGTCTTTGAAGTTTCTAAGATGTGTTTGCTGACAGGAGGGAAGTATTAGGCAATTGACATGTCACTCATGAGGAACCAAGTACTTTGGCCAGTCTTTTATTTCACATCTCTTCGTTCTTTGTTTTACCTAAATGGCTTTTGCTGAGGGAGGGGTGGGAGGTGCATAAGATTTCACACTGCAGCAGGAGGGAGGTTTTCCACTTCCACTGCTGGATCTAATTACCTGTGCGGTGCCTGTGAATGGGGAACTACCCCTTAGCTTTCAAAAACTCTCCCTTCAGGCACAAGAAATAAGAAAAGAGATAAAGACCCACACTGTTTTGCTTTTACTTCCACTATCTAAACCTTAGCACAGCCACTTTCTAATCATGATATGATAACTTGAGTGACTAAATTCTGACTCTGGTGAGGCTGTAATCTCTCCTGCTTTCTCCTTTACCCTGCCATACATTCCAGGGCAATCAACAATTTCACTGAAGTAGGACTTTCAGCTTTGGACAGTTTATAAGCTGTTGCAACTTTTATGAAAGACACTTTTGCTGAACATCTAAAAATATTTTTTGGTGTTTTGTAGTACCTTGCATACTGGGGTGCTCATAGTTACTCGAGGATTTAGTAGAGCAAAAGTTTGAAGTATTGTATTTTCTACAAGTGGTCAACACATTTAAATATTACTGACAGAAGAAATTCATATGAAATTAAGTCAAGAAAAAATTCTTAAGAGAATCTACTTAAAGGAAATTTCATGTAATCAAATCCTGGGTAAACAGATGCAGGGATATAAATTTGCTCTTGTTTTTAAGTGGTTATATATTGGCAACTGTTTATATTCATAGAGAAATAGCGAGCTGATTTTTGAGTTAAAATGAGAATACATTTTTACAAAATAGGACTGATGGTGGCTTAATAAAAGTGTCTTCTGATGATGACAAGGTGATGGATATGTATGACATTTTTCAGACCAGAACTAAGGACTGAAACCCATTTGGGATAATTTCCATGTTGGGATGGATTTCTAATTCTGCTATAATTATGTAAAAACATTATCTGTGTTAAACAGGCAGGCTGACTCTTGGCTTTAATCTATATGACTTTTATCAGAATCTAAAGGACTTTACGAACTCTCCAAAAGATACACATATATGTGTATATATATATATATTTATATGAATTTATATACATGCATGTACATATGCTTAGCACAGTAGTCTAACTGAATATTTATCATCCAAATGAACATTTCTAGACTTTAATTTTTTCTGTGTAAAGATGAAACCACTTATCAGAAGTTTTACAAATGTTATATTAGCATCAACTTTCCAAATTAAGCTTGACTCTTCTGATAAAATTGCCTAAATTAAAAAAATTTCCAATTTGAAGCCCTATTTTGTTAGATTTTTACAAATATGACCACCATCTTAGATCATTGAGATACATAATTTTTAAATTGACCATTTTTCAAAATTATATTCTGCAATCTAATGCATAAGTACTATATTAATGATTATTTTAATTATTCAGAAAAAGACCTGAATTATATTTTTTACATTTAGAGCTGAAATATTTTTCTAATCAATATTTTATTTGATGCTACAATAATTATGACAATTTAAATTGTATATAGTCAAAATATAAACTTTAATTTTATATTTTCTTAGAGTTCATAATATGATAATAAAATAAAAAAGGGACACAGAATAGTAGTTTTTTATAACAAACATGTATACATGTGGATACACAGACAAATAGACAAACAGAAATCTGAAAAGAAATGTACTCGAAGTTTTAACAGTAATTACACACAGTGATTGGGAGCAGGTTGTAATTTTTCAGTGACACACATTAAATAGTAATATGTGTATGTGTTCCTTTAAAAGCCACTGAGTACTTACACTGCTTCATATTGAGATTCTAAAAGAACCCAAACTTCTCTAACATGTCAGTATATTTGTTGGAGTAAAAATATTTCTTTTTTTCCTTTAAATTACTCTTCAGTCAAAAGACAAATAAAAATATTTCTGATGATAATCAAAGTCAAGTGTTAGCTTTCTCGCAGCACAACCTAAATTATTCTCTCAAGGCATAGCACCAAATAATGATTGCATGATAGGTAAATAAATGACTCTTTGTCACTAACTTAATTAAAGGATTTAACTTGCAACCTGGTCCTGGGCCAGGTTGCAACAAAAGTGACATCAGAAATGTCAAGCGATTTTGATACATTCAAGTACAGACAATAAATAGCAAATGCAGTGATGTTGGCAAAAAACATCTTGGAAAACACGTGGAAGAAATAGGACTGGAGATGACCTGGCAAACAGGTGAGTCGACGGCAAGCCGCCACAAGCAGGGCCAGAAGGATTGCTTTAAAGTCTTGCTAAAGTGTACAATAAATGTGGCATATTATATTCAAATGTAAAGGAAAAAAAATGTAGCTTGCCCACTCACCTGAGCACACACCTCAGAAATAAAGAGGTTCACTGTGAACAGTGGTACTGAGGCGGTTGCATACTGTGAATGCAAGTTAAGATGCTCCCCGTGGGAGACCCCACATGCGGCCTCAGGTTGGGGACAGAGCAGAATGCATTATTATTGTTACATTGAAACAGACATAGATAATAACATGAATAGTAGACACATCTTCTTTGATCATGGCCAAAGAATCAATAAATTACGTACATATTAAAACACATGTGTTTATTGCTCTCTTACATGTATGGGTACAAGTAGAAATGAGGTGGGGGGCAGTGAGCAGACTGGAAACACAACAATGAAAACCATGTCAGAATATAGGTCTTTACAAATAGATTTGGAGGCAGAAGACCAATACACAAATGCTAACTGGGGTATGGGAAGGCATCCTATGAGAGGTCATTTTTGTACTGGATTTTGGACCACAGTTTTTCTCTCTCTCTAGTGATAACAGTCTTAGGCAGGCCGATGCTGTATGGAACAGTTCTCAGCAAAAGTTACCAGTGAATCAAATATTTTAAGTATTTAGTGAAAAAGGAGACAAATACTTTAGATTCTGAGTATGCACATGGCAAACCTAACATCTGCATGCTTCTTCCCATTTCCAAAGGAACAGAACACAGGAGACTAGGATCAAAATGCCAAGGTTGTTCTCCAAAACAGGCCTGGTCACAATTCAACAATGATTCAATTTAAAACCCAAAAGTTTAATTTGAAAAAGAATATTAATTGTCTAACTATTAACATCACACTGCTTTAATAACATTAAAACAACATACTATAGCACAATAGTTGGCTATCATTTTAGTCAAATCTGTGTTTCTATCCTGATTGCTCAGGATTCCAATTCTGACTATACTTCAGAGGCCCAGAAAAATCTTCTCAAAAGAAAGTAAAATGTCTGTGATATTTTAGCATAAGCTTTCATGAGTCATGAATTTATCTTATCTATGACCTAGGTCTCATAAAAGTTATAACAAATCAGCATGGTCAGAGGCCTTCGGTGATCGGCTGGAAGTAAACCATGTTCATGCTCAGGAGGATGCTGGGACTCGCTGGGCATTTCAGCAACTCACTCAACAGACATAGCATCAGATGAACGCTTACTGGTGTTTAGCACTTCAGTAATAGTTGGAAACCTCAATTTTCCACTTTTAAAAATGGCTAGCCAACTAGTAAGAAAATTAATCAGGAAATCGAAGACTTGAGTAGCAGTTGGAACCAATGGAGCTAACACATCTATAGAATATTGCACTCAAATACAGAAGAATGTATATTCTTCTCAAGTGTACATCGGACAGTCCCTAGGAGCATTCATATTCTAGTCTATGAAACAAAACTCATTGAATGTAAAAGATTGAAGATAATATGTGTTCTATAATCATATGGAATAAAATTAGAACACAACAGAAAGAAATTTTGGAAACTCACAAATATAATGAATTATATAATATGTTCCTAAACCAATAAGTCTAAAAAAGAGATCACTAGCACAATGAAAAAATACTTAGTGATGAATAAAAAAAGACTCAACATACACAAAGTTATGGGACAGAATAAAAGCAATTCTCAGAGAAAAATTTATAGCTATAAATGCCTATATTAAAAAAAGAACATCTCTTATTTATGACCTGCCATACTACATAAGATACTGGAAGAAGAGCAAAACAAACAAAAGAAAGCTGAAGGAAGGAAATCATAAAGATCAAAGTGGAATTTATTAAAATAGAAAAGATTAAAAAAGAAAATAAATAAAACCTAAAGATGATTCTTTAAAAAGATCAACACAATCGACAGACCTTTAGGTAGATTAATCAACCATGACCATTAGAAAGGTGACAAATTCACAACTATCAACAACTAAATCTAAAAAAACTAACTAACTAACTAACTAACTAACTAACTAAGCAAATAACCAGAACAGGAACAGAATCATAGGTATGAAGATCATTTGGAGGGTTATCAACTGGGAGGGGGAAGGCAGAGAATGGGAGAAATAGTGCAGGGATTAAGAAGCATAATTGGTAGGTACAAAATAGAGGGAGATTAAGAATAGTATAGGAAAAGGAGAAGCCAAAGAAATTACATGCATGACCCATGGACATGAACTAAGGGGAATTTCTGAAGGGAAGGGGCGTACTGGTGGAGGAGGACAAAGGTGGAAAAAGTAGGACACCTGTAATATCATAATCAATAAAATATACTTTTTAAAAAAGGAGAGGGTAGGGAGGAGGGAGAAAGAGAAACACAGAGAAACAGAGAGAGAGAGATTCAATTACTAGAATCAGAGACATAAGAGGGGATAGTGCCACCAAACTTACTGAAATAAAAACTATTGTGAAGGAATACTATGAACAATACATGCCGATATAGTCAGATGAAATAGGCAAATTAAAAAAAAAAGACACACTATTAAAATTGTCTCCAGAAAAATAGATAATTAAACAAATTATAAAGTGATTAAAATAGTAACCAAAAATACCTAAATAAAAGGCCAAGCCCAGATGACATCGGTAGTGAATTCTACCATACATTTAATGTAAGATTAATAACAATACTTTAGAAAGTCTTGTAAGAAAGAGAAGAGAAGGGAAACCTTCAAATTCATTCTATGAGGTCAATAAACCCTGATACCCCAAACCAGACTAAGACATCACAAGAAAAGTAAATCACAGATGAATGCATCTTATGAAATTAGATAAAAAAACCTTCAACAAAATATAGCAAACAGAATTCAGTAACATATATAGAAAAATTATGAACTATGACCAGGTGGATTTATTACAGGAATATAAGGTTGGTTTAGTATCCAAAAATAATATACCATATCAACACAATAGGAACCAAAAACCATACCATGTTCATACATACAGACATAAGAAGAAAAACATTAAAAATATTCAACACTCATGATAAAAAATATATAGAGAGAGTGGTGCTTCCAAACTTATGGGCATCTACAACTCTACAGCTCATATCATGATGCATGATTTGAGGCTGAAAGAGTCCCTCCTAAAATCAGGAACAAATAAAGGCCATCTGCTACATCCAATTTTATTCAACATTGTGCTGGGTGCTCTAGCCATAGCATTTGGACAAGAGAAAGAAATCAAAGACATCCGATTGCAAAAGAGGAAATAAAACTCTCATATTAACAGTTGTGATGATCTTGCATATAGAATATCCTAAGGAATCCACTAAAAAAATGATTAGAACTAAGTGAGTTCAGTAAGGCTGCAGAATAAAATGATAATATACAAAAAACAATCCTATTTCTATACAATGGCAGTAAACAAACACAAATAAAATTAAGAAAATAACTCAATTTACATAAAAATAATAAAATGTAAATACATTTAACAAAAAGAATAAGAAATTTATACTCTGAAAAATACAAAACATTGTTAAAATAAACGAGAGGTTAAACAAATGAAAATAAAACAGCTCATGCTCATGGATCTGAAGATACAATATTGCTAAGATGTCAATGTTTCCCAAATTGATCTATAAATTCAATGCAGACCCTATTAGAATCCAGCTGACTTCCCTGTAGAAACTGATAAGCTAACTTAAAAATTCATATAGATTACCTAGAATTAAAAAGAGTCAAATAACGTTATAAAAGAATAAAGTTGGAAGCTTCATATTTCTCAATTTTAAAACTTACTCCAAAGCAACAGTTATCAAGAAAGTGTAGTACTGACATAAGATAGGCTGACAAATAGAATTGTGAGTTCAAAAATAAACCTGTGTGTCTATGGTTAATTAATTGTCAGCAATGGTACCAAGATCACTAAACAGGGAAAGCATAGTCTTTTCAACAAATGGTCCTCGGACAAATGTATGTTCACATGACAAACAATTAAATTATATCCTTCTCTCATAACAGGTATACAAAATTAACCCAAAATAAATCAAAGACCTAAATATAACAGCCAAAACTATATAAATCTTAGAAGAAAGATAGGAGTGAATCTATATCACCCTAGAATTTAACAAGGATTCTTATATATGACACCAAAAGTATGAACAACAATAGGGAAAAATAAATAAGACTTCATAAAAATTGAAAACTTTTGTACTTCAAAGAATACTAACAAGAAAGTAAGAATACAACCCAAAGAATGGCAGAAATATTTGCAAGTCATATATCTGTTAAGGATTTGAATCTAAAATATATGTATAACACTTAAATAACACTTAAAACTCAATAATAAAGAGGCAAATAGCCCAATTAATAAGTGGGCAAAGAATCTGAATGGACATTCCTCCAAAGAGAATATACAACATCATTGTCCTAAAGGAACTTCAAATAAAAACCACAATGTGAATTCAATGCCCACATACTAGGGTGGCTATGATAAAAAATACAAACAAGGATAAATATTGATGAGAATATAAAAAAATGGATCCCTCATACATTGCTACTGGAAATGTAAAATGGTATGGCCACTTTGGAAAATACTGTGTCAATTCCTCAAAATGTTAAACATAGAATAAGTATAAAGGACACATGGACAAAAACTATGGGGGCTGGAAATGGGAGGGAGGTGGGCAGGGCTGGGGCAGTGGGCTGGGGGGGAGTAAAAGACAGAAAACTGTAAAATAGCAACAATTAAAAAATGTGTTTAAAAAATAAATAAATAGGGGGGTTCAAGATGGCGGCATGGTAGGAGGATGCAGATTGTCCTTCCTCCTGCACATGGGAGAAAAACCTAACTGATCTACAGAGGAACAGAGCAGATAGCCAACAATACCACAGTATATATGAAAATAGGAGATCAAAATCCGTAGCAGACATTGGAAAACTAGACGTGGCAGCCGAGCGACTGGAGGTGGTCCTGAGACGGGACAGAGGCGACCCGGCGACCGGAGGCGGCTCCGCAACCGACCCGAGGCGGCCCGGTGACCGGAGGCGGCTCCGCAACCGACCGGAGGCGGCCGCGCGACCGGAGGCGGCTCTGAAACGGACCGGAGGCGGACGCGCGACCGGAGGCGGCTCTGCGACCGGGTTGGAAGCAGCCCTGCGGCCGGAGGCGACCCTGCAACTAGAGAAGGGGACTCTGGAAGACCCGAAGCTCACATCTGTGATCCTGGGGTGAGTGCGCGCAACTCGGGAAACTCTCGGAGCCCACGCCCGTAGTCTCAGGCGGGCGCCTGCGCCCTGTAGGAGACCTGGAGCTCACAGCAATAGGCTCAGGGAGGGATGGATCTGTAAGAGATTCCAGCTGAAACCCATAAACTCTGGAAAGCTCGCCCCCTGCAGGAGGCTCAGAAATCACACCCAAGGCCCTGCATGGAGAGTACGCCATTAGCCCTGGGGAAAGTGCTGGGCTGGCACTGAGGACAGTAGTCCAAAGCTGACTGAGTGAGGAACAGGGAGAAAAGCGGTACGAATCGCCTCGCAGCCTGCTACAGCCAGCAAGTCCAGAAAATCCAGTTTGGCCTCTGTGAAAATAGCAAGAGATTTTTTTTTTCTTTTTTTTCTTTTTTCTTTTTTTCTTTTCTTTTTCCTTCTTATTCTTTTTTTTTTTGGGGGGGGTTGTTTTGTTTTGTGGGGTTTTTTTTTTGATACTTGTTTTTTGTCTGCTTAGTTGGGTTTTTTGTTTGTTTGTTTTGCTTTGTTTTTCGTTTTTGTGGGGTTCTTTTTGTTTTGTTTTGGTTATATATTTTTTATTTCTTTATTACTTCTACCTTTTTTATCCCTCAATTCCTTTTGCTTCTCTTTACTTCTTTCTGGCTTTATTCCTTCTTCCTTTCTTTCCAATTTTATCTCTCCTTCCCTCCTCCTTTTTTTTTTCTTTTTTTTTTTCTCTTTTTTCTCTCTCTTCTTTTTTCACTTTATTCTTTTCTCTTTTTGACTACCCACGAGTGAGGCAAAGAAATCCTAGAACTGTGGAAAAACCAGAGTTGGACCAAAAGAGGGGGTATTCCCACAGCTGAGACAGTGGAAGCTGTGAACACCAGGATACCTGAAGAAGACTATAACACTGAATCTCACAGGTATTCCACCACAGAAGTTCACACCATAAACGCAGGTAGCCAGAACAGATCAACTTAAGAAGCAGAGGTTTACAAGAAGAGTCTCACCAACAATGAGAAGACAAAGAAACAATCCCCAAATGAAAGAAAAGGTGGAAGCCCCAGAAAGAATGCTAAATGAAACAGAGGCATCTCAACTATCAGATAAGGAGTTCAAAGAAATGGTTGTCAGGAAGCTCCATGAGCTCTCAATGAGCTACCAGAAACTACAGGGAAGCTACGATGAACTCAGTGCAAACTATATCAACATGAAAAAGGAAATAGAAACTATCAAAAATGGCCAAGAGGAAATGAAGAATACAATTTCTGAGCTGAAGAACACAGTAGAAGGAATGAAAAGCAGAATCGATGAAGCAGAAGATTGGATCAGTGAGTTGGAGGACAAAGTAGAAAAAAACAGCCAGATAGAGCAAGAAAAGGAAAAGAGGCTCAGAAAGAATGAAGAGGGTTTAAGAGAAATGCAAGACAACATGAAACGTAATAATATCCGTATAATAGGAATACCAGAAGGAGAAGAAGAAGAGCAAGGGATAGAAAACCTATTTGAAAAAGTAATGATGGAAAACTTCCCTAATTTGGTGAGAGAAAAAGTCACACAAATCCAGGAAACACAGAGAGTCCCTATCAAGAGGAACCCAAACAGGCCCACTTCAAGACACATCATCATTAAAATGGCAAACTTCCAAGACAAAGAGAGAATCTTAAAGGCAGCAAGGGAGAAAAAGGAAATAACATACAAGGGAGCCCCGATAAGGTTAGCAACTGACTTCTCAATGGAAACGCTCCAAGCCAGAAGACAATGGCAAGAAATATTCCAAGTAATGAGAACCAAAGGCCTACAACCAAGACTACTTTATCCAGCAAGGCTTTCAATCAAGATAGAAGGCCAAATAAGGAGCTTCCCAGACAAAAGAAGTCTAAAAGAATACACCTCTACCAAACCAGTACTACAAGAGATACTAAAGGGACTGCTTTAAGGAAAGAAAGGAAAAGAGAGAGTGAGGAACACAGATACGAAAATGACAATGAATCAGTACCTATCAATAGTAACCTTAAATGTAAATGGATTAAATGATCCAATCAAAAGACATAGAGTAGCTGACTGGATAAGAAAGCATGACCCACACATATGCTGCCTACAAGAGACCCACCTCAGGACAAAAGACCTACACAGACTTAAAGTGAAAGGCTGGAAACAAATTTTCCAAGCAAATGGAAAGGAAAAAAAGGCCGGGGTAGCAATACTCATATCAGACAAAATAGACTTCAAAAGAAGAGCTATAAAGAGAGACCCAGAAGGTCACTTCATAATACTCAAGGGAAGAATCCACCAAGAAGACATAAACATTGTAAATATATATGCACCCAATATAGGAGCACCTAATTACATCAAGAAAATCTTAGAGGACTTCAAGAAAGATATTGACAGCAACACAATTATAGTAGGAGATTTTAACACCCCACTGTCAAAAATGGACAGAACTTCCAAACAAATTATCAACAAAGATATTGTGGCATTGAACAATACTCTAGACGAGTTGGACTTAGCTGATATATATAGGGCCCTCCATCCCAAAGAAACTAAATACACATTTTTTTCAAACGCACATGGAACATTTTCAAAGATAGACCACATGATAGGACACAAAACAAGCCTCAACAAATTCAAGAAAATTGATATCATACCAAGCATTTTCTCCGACCACAAGGGACTAAAACTAGAAACCGACTTGATGGGGAAAATCCCCAAATCATCAAAATCATGGAGATTGAATAGCATGCTATTAAACAATGAATGGGTAAAGAATGAAATTAAGGAGGAAATCAAAAAGTTTCTGGAAACAAATGAAAATGAACTCACAACAACCCAAAACTTATGGGACACAATGAAGGCAGTCCTCAGAGGGAAGTTCATAGCAATACAGGCCTACCTAAAGAAGACAGAAACATTTCTAACAAACGACTTAACCCTACGCCTACAAGAACTCGAGGAACAACAACAAAGACAGCCCAGGGCAAGTAGAAGGAAGGAAATAACCAAGATCAGAGCAGAATTAAATGACATAGAGACTAAAAGCACAATCCTAAGGATCAATGAATCCAGGAGCTGGTTCTTTGAAAAGATAAACAAAATCGACAAGCCTTTAAGCAGGCTCATCAAGAAAAAAAGAGAGAGGACTCAAATAAACACAATCAGAAATGAAAGAGGAGAGATTACGACTGACACCGCAGAAATACAAAGGATTGTAAGAAATTACTATGAAGAACTGTATGCCAAGAAATTTGAAAACCTAGGTGAAATGGACAAGTTTCTAGAAAAATATAACCTTCCAAAACTCAATGAAAAAGAAACAGAAAGCCTGAACAGACCAATAACAGCTGGTGAAATTGAATCAGTAATCAAAACACTCCCGGCACACAAAAGCCCTGGACCAGATGGTTTCACAGGAGAATTCTACAAAACATTTAAGGAAGAGCTAACCCCTATCCTACACAGACTATTCCAAAAAATCCAAAATGATGGAAGACTCCCAAACTCTTTTTATGAAGCCAGCATCATCCTAATCCCAAAACCAGATAAAGACATAACAAAGAAAGAAAACTTCAGGCCAATATCACTGATGAATGTAGACGCTAAAATCCTCAACAAAATATTGGCAAACCGCATCCAACAATACATTAAAAAGATCATACACCATGACCAAGTGGGATTCATCCCAGGGATGCAAGGATGGTTCAACATTCGCAAATCAATAAATGTAATACATCACATAAACAAAAGCAAGGACAAAAATCACATGATCATATCAATAGATGCAGAAAAAGCTTTTGATAAAGTACAACACCCATTTATGATAAAAACACTCAGCAAAGTGGGAATAGAGGGAGCATTCCTCAACATAATAAAAGCCATATATGAGAGACCTACAGCCAACATCATACTCAATGGGCAAAAACTGAAATCTTTCCCACTAAGATCAGGAACAAGACAAGGCTGTCCACTTTCACCACTTCTATTCAATATAGTATTGGAAGTCTTAGCCACAGCAATTAGACAAGAAAAGGAAATAAAAGGCATCCAAATTGGAAAGGAGGAAACAAAACTATCATTGTTTGCAGATGACATGTTAGTATACATAGAAAATCCTATAGTCTCGGCCAAAAAACTGCTCGACGTAATAAATGAATTTGGCCAAATAGCTGGATACAAAGTCAATATCCAAAAATCAAAGGCATTTTTGTATACCAACAGTGAAACAGCAGAAGCAGAAATCAAGAAAAAAATCCCATTCGATATAGCAAAAAGAAAAATAAAATACCTAGGAATAAACCTAACCAAGGAGGTAAAAGACCTGTATGCAGAAAACTACACAACACTGAAGAATGAAATCAAGGAAGACACAAACAAATGGAAGCATTTACCATGTTCATGGATCGGAAGAATTAATATTATCAAAATGTCCATATTACCCAAAGCAATTTACAGATTCAATGCAATACCTATTAAAGTTCCAATGGCATATTTCACAGACATAGAACAAACACTTCAAAAATTTATATGGAATCATAAACGACCCCGGATAGCAGCAGCAATTTTGAGAAAGAAGAGCAAAGTAGGAGGGATCACAATACCTGATACCAAACTGTATTACAAAGCCACTGTAATCAAAACAGCCTGGTACTGGCACAAGAACAGACACGTGGACCAGTGGAATAGAACAGAGAGCCCAGAAATAAACCCAAGTCTCTACAGTCAATTAATATTCGACAAAGGGGGCAGCAACATAAAATGGAGCAAAAATAGCCTCTTCAATAAGTGGTGCTGGGAGAACTGGACAGCTACATGCAAAAAAATGAAACTCGAGCACCAACTTACACCATACACAAAAATAAATTCAAGGTGGATAAAAGATTTAAATATAAGCCATGACACCATTAAAATTCTAGAGGATAATATAGGCAGGAAAATCTCAGATATTTCACGCAGCAATATTTTCACTGATACGTCCCCTAGAGCAAGGGACATAAAGGAAAGAATAAACAAATGGGATCTCATCAAAATAAAAAGCTTCTGCACAGCTAAAGAAAACAGTATTAAAATAAAAAGAGAACCAACTGTATGGGAAAACATATTTGGAAATGATACCTCAGACAAGGGATTAATCTCCAAAATATATAAAGAACTTACAAGACTCTACTCTAAGAAGACAAGCAACCCAATTAAAAGATGGGCAAAGGATTTGAACAGACACTTCTCCAAGGAGGACATACAGAGGATCCAGAGACACATGAAAAGATGCTTGATATCTCTAGCTATCAGAGAGATGCAAATTAAAACTACAATGAGATACCACTTGACACCAGTCAGAATGGCCTTCATAAACAAAGCAACAAACAGCAAGTGTTGGAGAGGTTGTGGAGAAAAGGGGACCCTAGTGCACTGTTGGTGGGATTGCAGATTGGTACAACCACTATGGAAAACAGTATGGAATTTTCTAAGAAAACTAAAAATGGGCATACCTTTTGACCCAGCAATTCCACTGCTTGGATTATATCCTAAGAATCCTGAAACACCAATCCAAAAGAATCTATGTACCCCTATGTTCATAGCAGCACAATTTACAATAGCCAAGTGCTGGAAGCAACCTAGGTGCCCATCAGTTAATGAATGGATCAAAAAACTGTGGTACATTTACACAATGGAATTCTATGCAGCAGAAAGAAAGAAGGAGCTCCTACCCTTTGCGACAGCATGGAAGGAATTGGAGAGTATCATGCTAAGCGAAATAAGCCAGGCAGTGAAAGACAAATACCATATGATCTCACCTTTAACAGGAAGCTAATCAACAAAACAAACAAGCATAATATAAACAAAGACACTGAATTTGAGAACAGTCTGACAGTGTCCAGAGTGGGAGGGGAGGGAATTTCAGGGGAAAAGGGGAACAGTTTAGAGCAACAAGTATAAAGGACTCATGGACAAAAACTATGGGGGGGTGGGAATGGGAGGAAGGTGGGGAGGGCTGGGGTGGTGGGCTGGGGCGGCCTAAAAGACAGAAAACTGTACAATATCAACAATTAAAAAATACTGATTAAAAAAATAATAATAATTAAAAAAATAAATAAATAAATAAATAAATAAAAATATTTGCTATGCAAAAAAAAAAAAAAAAAAGAATAATAGTTGACACAACACTTCCACAAACAAAACAAATTAAAATATACCTCCACAGAAAAATTGAAGACAAATATTCACTGATGCTTTAGAGTGGACCATTCTGCATGGTGTGGGAAATGTAGCCCAGCCCCAACTCAGAAAGGCCAGTGAGGTGAGAGGTCTGGCACACAGGACCCACGCCCACGGATAGGTTCTCCCATGGGGAGTCAGGCCTGCATTGTACCTAGGCTGCTATGAGACTTGCTTTTGCTAAAACTCCCTCACCCTGGATTGAGGCAGCAAATGTTTACTTCATATCTCTAAAGCAACTTCCTAAAGTCTGTGCTAAACATCCCAAGTATGGAGTGTAACCAGTTCAAACACTTTTTCCTTTGCATTTGCAAATACACTTCTTCTTTGAAGTAATTAGCAACATTCTTTCCTTTGTTATCTGTAAAAGGTAATCACCTACAGTGAACCTGTGGATGGTAAATGAGGACCATCCTCCATGCAATGTATCCAGAAAAGCAATAAAAGCCTGTCCAGGCAAGGGGTTGCGGCCCTCTCTCTCGCTCAGGGAGTGGCCACACCCTCCCTTTTTCTCCACAGAACTTCTGTAGTCTGTGTGAATTTGCTCATCTCGGCACACAGACTCTGCCAGCCAGGGTCTGCGTCAATGCTTTATTCACAACAGACAAAAGGCAGAAACAAACCAAATGTTAATCAATTGATGAATGGACAAACTAAATGTGGTATAGCCAGACAATAGAATGCTACCTGGCCATAGAAAGAAGCAAGGTATGGATACATGCCGCAGCATGGATGAAACTTGGAAACATGCTAAATGAAAAAAGCTAGTCACAGAAGCCCATATTATACAATTACATTTATATTATACACTTGAAACCTATAAAATTTTATTAGCCAATGTCACCCCAATAAAGTTAATACATTAAAAAAATCCATAATAGGCAGTTCTGTGGAGACAGAAAGTAGACTAGTGATTGTTTAGGGCTGGTAGGATAGAAGGATTGATGGGCAATAGATAAGAAATGCAAGATTTTTTTTTAACTAATGAAAATATTCTAAGATTGACTGTAGTAAAAGTTATACATGAGTATTCTGAAAACTGTTGAATGGTATACTTCAAATGTGTGAATTACAAGGTATGTAAATTATACTACAAAAGAAGCTCTCTAGAAAAACAAGATTTGAGGCCTCTGCCAGACAAAATTTGTGGTTATATAAAATAATTTTGCTTTATAATTTTATACTGCTTGAAGATTTTCAAATATATTATCTCATTTGATCTTAGAGACAACCATGGAAAAAAAAAACCCCATTAAACTACATAGTAGTTTAGGGAGCCAGCAATAATTACTCAACTTTCATGCAGAGGTTTACCTAAAAAAAATTAATGATATATAACACCACTGGAGACAGAAGAATATTGACTTTGGGTGGTAGGTACAGAATGCAATATGCAGATGATGAATCACAGAATTGTACACTTAAAATAACTCATATAAAACTTATATAATCTTATAAACAAGTGTCAGCCTAAGCAATTTAATTTAAAAAATCAATGATATAAATTGATATTCTTTTTAAAAAGATTATTTATTTTTTGGAGAGAGGGGAAGGAAGAAAGAGAGGGAGGGAAACACAATGTCTGAGAGAAGCATCAATAGGCTTCTTTGTACCCCTAACTGGGGACCTGGCCCACAACCCAGGCATGTGCCCTGACTGGGAATTGAACTGGCGAGCTCTTGGTTCACAGGCTGAAGCTCAACCCACTGAGCCACACCAGCCAGGGCTTGATGTTCTTTTTAATGTTCAAATCTCATTCAAATTTAAAATATCTATATAGTTAATAGTCATTAAACAGCCTATATGTTTCTGGCTAAGTTCCTCAGTTTTGCAGTCTTTAAAAAAAATTGTTTGTTTGGTTTTGAATAATAATGTAAAGGCCAAAAAGAGATTTACTTTTGAAAAACCAAGATTTTAGTTCCTTGAAGATCCGAATCATTTTAGGATAACATTTCCCATAGCCTTTTCCCTATATGACTTTTGACAAGTATTTATTTTATCCCTTTTCAATTCAATGATGAAATATGGTATCTATTTTTATTACCTCTTGGTTTGTTTTAAGTGAGAGAGGTATATAAAAGCTAACTAGTGAGAACTGATTAAAAAAAAAAAAAACTTGTGGAAACTTAACAGGAGGGCATGGTGTGTCTTTTACACATGTCTGTACTAGATCCTATTTCTGTACAACCTGTTTTTCTGGTAATTACAAATCAAGGCTTTTGCCTTCACAACATGAAGAAGCTAACTGCCATTTTAAGCACTTTTCTGTCCTTGCTGAGTTACCTCCATTACGTGAAAATCCCAAAGATAATTTCGAACAGAGCACTGCACTGGTACATCTTTCTTTGCAGAGTATCTTCATTTTGAATGGCAGGACTACTGACTAAAAATGGAGGAATCTCTTCACACTGTTAGGCTTACTTTCCTTCAGAGCACAGGCCTCCATGATACTCTAATATGCCAGGCAGTCATAGGGGAAAAAAGAGATTTCTGCACTATGTCTAGACAAATTATACTTTGCTTTTCTGTTCTCCTCACTTTCTTTCCTATTTAAATCATTAACTAAAACAGATTCATGCATGCTTATTCCTTCTAAATTTGGCAGAATAATTTCATATAAATACACAACTTTTAAATTCACATACTCAGAAAATATTGAAGGGAACAAAAGATAGTTTTAAGTTAGTTCATGGACTGATACTGTATAGAAAAAGTTAATCATTCTAACTTCTAAACTTGTATATCTGGAGAGCCTTAACTCTTTTGTAATACAGGCACTTTGTTTACTGACAAATTGTTTCCCTAAAAGTATCTATCCATAACAAAAGTGTGAGACCAGAGCAAAAGTACACAGAGACAATGTAGTTTACTGAATGTATCATTTTTTTGTGTGTTCAGGTTGTAGCATTCACTATTCTCCAAATGTTTTGTTAGCCAACAGTAGATATGAAGTACTATTCTGAGTCCTTGAGATAAATTGGTAGTGGGAGAAACATACAAATTGATATGTGGGAAATGCTCCAATAGAGACATGATTACAGTAGAAGAAGAAGGAAAACCACTTCTGACGAGTTAAATCTGAAAGAATTAATTTCACAGAGAAGAATATACAGAAAACATATACATATGTACACAAAAGCACACAAAAAGAACTTCCAAGGATGGGCAACCAAACTTGGAGTAGACACGTGATTACTTACTGCATTGTGAAAAGACAGGATGCTCAATGTAGTCACACCTGATGATCTTATACCTGCTCAATCCCTCAATTCAAATGTGTAGACGTGGCAGTGATAGGGCTGAATTAAGAGGATTCTTCTACAATCTAGCTAAATAATTTTGATTTACTCAACCAACAAGAAGTCAGTAGGAAGCTAATAAGGCTTTTAAACAGAAGGCTCTGGTGGCAGTGTGGAGGATGTATTAAAATTATGTAGGTTCCAAAAGCATAGGAAAGAAGCTACTGCAATAGTTTAAGAAAAGCATTACTACTGTTGATGCTGCTACTTCTATTATTACTACTAGTATAACTACTACCACTACCACTATTATTGGATAAAATTTATTGAATACTTACCGTACGCCAAGGTCTCTTTAAACTTTCAGCATGTACATTTAGATTTAATCTTCACCACAGAATGATAAGAAATAGAACTTATTTTCCCCATTCTTTTCTGCATTCTGTGCCTGTCATATAATTTCATCTAGATATTCAGGCTCTTATCTCAATCAACTTCCTCCTCATCTTTTCTGTTCTTCTGTCTTCCAAAGGCCTTATTTACCATCTGCACTGTTTTCCCACCAGCATCCTAGATGAATTTGTATCCCTATCATTCCACTGGGGCTGTCCAGTAGAATTCCAACCTGAGATCCATGCTGTCTAGACCCCATCTCTGCTCTGCAGTTATATGAGGGAAAAAGTCCAGTCATTGTTAACACAACAAGAATGGTTTGTATGACATCAGTGTAACCTGGCAGCCAAGGAGAGTGAACTACAACGTGCATGTGTGAACAATGACTTTGCCATACTATTCACTGTGGTGGTAGATGCCATTGAATGAGCATGTGTACTGTGTGGTCATCACATTCAAAATGACTGAGTGAGTAGAGCAATGGATCTGCATGAAATTTTGCATTAAGCTTGAACATCTCTCCATGCAAACTATTTGGATTCTTCAGAAGCCTACAGTTATGGGCAAATGGTGATTGGCAGCTTCATCACAACAATGCACCCATTCGTGTACCATGTCTTGTGCAGAGTTTTTTGGCAAAACATCAAATCACCCAGGTGACTCAGGCCCCCTACAGCCCAGATTTGGTGTCCTGCGACTTCTAGCTTTTCCCAAAACTAAAATCGGCGTTGAAAGGAAAGAGATTTCAGACCTTAGATGAAATTCAGGAAAATATGACAGAGAAGGCAATTGGGAGAACTGTGTAAGATTCCAAGGTGCCTACTTTGAAGGGGACTGGGATGTCATTGTCCTATGTGTAGTGTTTCTTGTATCCTGTATCTTCTTCAATAAATGCCTCTATTTTTCATAGTGCATGGCTTGATACTTTCTGGACAGACCTCCTACAGCTGAGTACTCTGGATAAAATCACTCACATATGCTCACTGGCACAATAACAACTCAAGGTTTCCGGTTATAGCAGGGCTTTCAGCACCACTGGCCAACCTTCACAGATTTGTCATCAGCTCTGCCTTTTACTTCCTTGCTTGTCTATTTTGACAAATTTGTCACAGTCCATAAGTCATCTATTCAAACAGGTGATGGTCATCACTGTAACATGGTGAAAATACTAATCCTAATAATGTTGCTTCTCTAGTTAAAGTTTTTAGAAGTGATAGTGGTAATAATGACGATAATGATGATGATGATGATGATGATGATGATGATGATAGATCACATCTAGAGATGTAAATTTTGGACTCATTAGTATATAGATCTTAGTGGAAACCATGTGAGTAAGTGGAATCAACATTTTCACAAATGTTTTTTTTATTTTCATAAATACTATCCATCAGAGTAGTATTTCATAGGTTTATTTCTATGCTTTAAATTTAGAAACTCAAAAATCAGTTTACCATGCATACACTATGCACATTTAACTTTTTACTGAATGAAGAGAAGACATTTATCATTTTCAAAGAAATGAGCACAAAATGGATTTCTGACCTCAAATTTATATCACTCTCGAACAAAACTCATTAATGAAGTTTCAACATGAAGACCAATACCTTTTCAAAAGTACATAAGATACTCTGATGAAAGTATAAACATTCCTTTTTTACTACTCACCTTATTTTTATTAGAGGAGGATTACTATTTTCAATAGTAAAGGTATTCTCCTTGGGATTTAATCCTCCCCAGAAAAATAAGATTCATAAGTTGTGAATAAGATTCATAAGATTCATATATTATTTCATCCCAGATGAATAATATATCTGACATTGTGAATCTGTAAGGAGACTTATGCTTCAGGATCACACAACTTTTTATCTCATGTGTCACAGTTTTGCTTCTACATTTAAGTCCTTGTGTATGCCAATATCTGAATTTATCTCCATTTCTCTAATTCTGAAATTTGCTAGCAAATGTCTTAGTCTGTGGTCTTCCTTGTCCATAGTAAAGGAAAACAACTACCAGAAGAGATTTTCAGAGCATTCAGAACAGACTCATTAGAACAACCAGAAAACTAGAATTTCCCTCAGTTAATAGAATTTTTCAAGATTCTTCTGGTTGAACTCTGGCTTCAGGTTATTTATTTATGTATTTATTTATCCTTTTGAATTCATGAAAAGGTTCTTTGCTCCTGAGCACTTTCAATTTTGGCTAAAAGGCCGTAATTTCTTTTGTTGCATATTCACATGAGCTGGGCTTCAGGTAGCTGATGTGGTAGGTCAGTCAAACTTCTTGATTCGTTAATTTCTCTTTATCTCTTCTTCTAGAGGAAGTGGTTTTTATAATAACCAGTATAGGGTCAGAATACTACATAGGAATAATGAGGGGTTTTACCCTAGATGTTAAAGAAAATTATTTTAAACAATAACTTTCAAAAATTATAAAACTCGCTCTACTACTTCTGTCTTCTTTGCCTGTCTATACCAGGTAGTGAGAGCACCACTTGAATGATGTCACTTTGGAATTATAAAGGGGGTGCCTTCACCTTTTGGAACCTACCTTGTTTGTAAGTCAAGGGGCTTCTATACATACTTAAAGGGCAAAAAGTTATGTACTCCATGAACAACGGCAATATGTGTTTCATGTCAGAGTGTTAATGGAAATGCTTCAGGTATTAAGCTAAAAAGTGAAATCATTATGCCAATTAAAAACATTAACTGAGGTAATTGCAAGGAGATCATACTTCATATAGAATTTAGTTATAATTTACACAATTATATTCAGTTACAAAAAATAATGAAGCTGTTTATCTGAAGCATTTCCCTATCTGAAAGTTGCAGCTGTGGAGAGGCTAGGCATACGCAACTCATAACACCAGTTGCACCGGGTCTGGTGTAAGCTAATGAATACCCTGAGGGCAGGGTGATGTGGACAGAGTACAAGTGTTCTAAAAACACAGTGCACCGCCAAATCAGATTTCTTAATTTTGACTTTGTTTGAAATGAGACTCATTTAAGTATAATTGCTAACCTCTAACACTAAACTTTTGGGTTGTGGAGCCAGGAGGTACTTCTGCACATATAAAATACAAAATCTAGTTCTGAATTTCTTAAGCTAAATGAGCAGAATCAAATTTCATCTATAGATTAATGCAAGAAAGAAATAAAACATGAAATTAAAGGTGACTGGTAGCATTCTACATATAAATTTTTCAGTTTCTTCTTTGCATTTCTAGAAACAAATATAAGATCAGTTTGCTGGTGTGTTTTCTGGTGTTTTTGAGTATTCGTTATGCACACAATCTCTGGGGCTGGCTTTCTGGTTGAATTCTGGCTTCAGTAATTACACAGCTGCGTGACCTTTGTCATGTTGGCTATTCTCTTAGCCTCAGTTTCTTTATCTGTAAGACGAAAATAATACTACCTCCCCCATAGAGATGTTACAAGGATTAAGTGTTCTAATAGTTGTAAAGCACAAAGAATAGTGTTTGACATAACATAAGCATTATATAAGTGCCAGCTATTATTATTGGTACAGGGAAATGTTGTATAACTCAGGTGTGTTAGTCATTGGAGGTCCAAAGGCATGAGCAAGGCCAGAGGAAAGATTCCATTTGAGAACAATCTCTGCCTTGCGCTTGGATCTGGTATGGGCAGACTAATGCCCCAAGGGGTCATAGCCGGTTATTGCAGAAATAGTTTAAAGACAATAGCGCTGTGTCATTGGAGACACTTCCTTTCATTTGCTAATTCTCCAGAAAATACTCTTTGTTCTTATAAATCTGTCTTGAGATTTCAACACAAGTATTGGAATCCAAGGTGTGTCTGGGTGGTGTTTCCGTTATATTTTCCCATGATAAAAGTCTCATTATGTACTTAATACTACTTGTCTATTCAAGACCTTTTTTTTTTTTCCATTTCGAAAAGGAGACAATTCCAAAAATGTAGGAATTTGAACTAAATATCTCTTTTTTCAAACTTGATCTACAATTTTAAGAGTGGAATAGCCGTCTCCTTCCTGCATGCAGAAAGACACAAATGCTTATATAAAATTATACCCATTCACACATTTTGCCCTTACATATCAGTAAAATATTGAAATATTTCATGTGCATTTTACCATCATCAACTTATTTTGCCATGTAAATTCAAAATGCTGCATGATTGGACAATACATCGCAGTTTAATATCAAGTGAGAAGCCTTTTCCCCCTCTACAAATATTTACTTAAAAATCAATGAATTTCCACTTAAAATGTGTTTCTTTAGAGATTAGTCATATCATGTTCAGTGTGCTACTAGGAGAATACTTCTTCATTTATCTGTGCTGCTAAGTTAATTATAAAAGTGCTTGCAGTGAGTGAACATTTTGCTTGCCTAGTCAGCATCTTGAACTAGATTAATCTTCTAGCAACACTTAATAGAAACTAAATCACACATCAACATGCTATAACAATATAATAATGAAACAGAAAATGAATCACTCAATTAACCCTTTGATAAATAATCAAAAACATCCTTTATTTCTATAATGTATAAAGTCTAAATAAGCCTTTATACTTAGTCTCTTAAAAATATGGCTAAATTTTGGAAAGTAAACATGAAATCCATTTTGTATACACAGTAAAAAAAAAGCTGCTTAATTCAGTTATTGGATGAGATTCCAAACAAAGTGGTACCATATTTGAAATCATATAACATCCTATTACGTGTACTGTCTCCATTCACAGATTATCTATAGTCAATCATTAAAACTATAGAGCTGTAAATACATATTTACACGTAAATTAAAGTTGGTTCATTTTCTGTCTGTATCTGAATTGTTTCCAAAATATTTCCTGCTGTAATTGGATTGGTGGTTGATGTTGACTTTGTTTCAAGGGTTTTAATAACCAGTTATCTATGATCCTGATGAGCCAAATGTTCTCTTTAATTCCAAATGCCAGATTTGCTTATTTTTTGCCCAACCTACTGAATAAATGATGAAAATAATTATCCAAGCCTTGTTCACTTGGCATATAATCTAGAATATCCCACTTTTTATTATAAACATATCCAGGCTTATAAGAAAATCTTAGAGAAAAAAATTATTATTGACATAATACATTTCTGTTTACAGGCCCCATGATGCCAGGACTAAAAATACCAAAGTATATGGGTCATATCCTTTTTGTTCTTGGTAAACTTACAATCCATTTGGGGACTTAGCATATATATGAAGAACTTAAATAACACTATAAAGTAGCCTGAAGTCCTAGGAAACCTAAAAATTCATAGTAGTAATGGACTTCAGGGTAGCTAGATTGAAGATCTGTTGGGAGGATTTCTGGAGATGGTGATACTAGAGCTAAATGTGAAGTGAGAGGGTAACTTTAATAAATAGATAAAAGAAGAAAGAAAGATAATTTCAGGCAGAGGAAATTGTGAAATACTCTTTGAACTCTACAGCAGTGGCACCCAAGACAACAGTATTGGAGATTATAATATATGTGCTATGAAAACATTTTGGATGGAGTTCAAACATTCTCAACTTCAAATTTCAGTTAGGTTTAATTACTAAGTGCTTCTTTTAAAAACAGTCTAGTTACAGTCTTAATTAAATGAAGTTTGCTCTATGTCTTGATGATCATATCAAAATATAAATCTCTTCTACATAAAATGCATGTAATATTTTAACTTCCACAAGCGGGAATTTGGAATAAACCTTAGATGGCAAGAAACAAGAGATGAAATCAATTCTTGATAACCCATAAAGAAATTTTCTGTGCGACCATTTTCTTTTTGACTCTAGAAGCTTGCAAAATAATTTATGAAGAATCTGTGTTGTTTTAAAATTGTTACCCTACTTTCCCTATCCTTCTTTTTATAAAATGCATTTCATGTGACTTTCAGTGTTGGACAAAAGTAAAAATAAATATGGCAAGAATATTTGTTTAACAAAACAAATATAGAAAAAAGTTATATAAATTTATACCGTATTAATTAATATCCAGAACAGTTATATTTTTGCAACAGTGATAATAGTAAATGATAGGTCTCACTTATTCTGGGCTAAGTTTCAGTCATTTTACATGGGTTGGCACTTTTAGTCCTTAAGACAACCTCATGTGTAAGGAGGATGCTCTTATGGTGAAGAAATCTGAGGCAGAGCAATGTAAGTTACTTGCTTTGGGTCACATAATTAGTATATGTAAATGCTGAGGGTAAGCTTGCTCCTGCTTCCTGAGTGCTAAACCATGGTGCAGGATGTTTAAATAAGATGATGTTCTTGAATCAAACCTCTTTGAGGACCAGTAGTTTTCCTATCTGGCTGCACCCAAGAACAGTCCCTAAAGCCTTTAACCAGATGGCCATGCTCACACCCGACATTTTCATTTACAAAAAATAGATCGGTGGTAGAGTCTGTGTTTCTGTAGTTTTGAAAATCTCCACAGGTGATTCCGGTGCACACGTCTGGGGCTGTGAACCTTGATGTAGTCTTTGTTAGTCAGAAGCGTTGTGACATCTAATGAACACGTCATATCCTAAATACCGTCTTGCATTTGCCATGCTCATTAGTCCACATACGGGCAGATGGAAGTTGAATGAACCGAAACAAATATTTCCAGTATTTTTTCAATATACTTTACAATCAATCGTAATGTAGTGGGGATAAAATGTCTCTTTTTAAAATAATATAATTTTTTATTATGTCTCTTTGTGTTTGGTAAAAATTAACTTCCTATCCAAAAAGTAATCCAGATGGAACCAGAGTCAGTTAAATATGACAAAAGCAAATAATTATATTTTTGCTATGAGATACGTTAAAGGTTGCTAAAAAAGAAAAAGCAAACATATACTTTCTAAAAATAAAAAGCTCATTCCCAAATTTGTGCAAGTAGGCCTGTTAAGGAAAAATTTAATGCCCAGAACAATAGCCACTTAAAATTAGGAAAAAAAGGAATGAGTAAATTTGAAAGAAAACACTAATAAGCATTGGTGAGGCTTTATATATTCATAAAATATGAATATATTCATATTTTTAAATTCAATGTTGAACTCTACTTTTCCTGCATATACTATATAAAGTTGGAGGGATAAAAATTTTACTATAGGAATGAGCAAATAAATACTCATTTGACATCTGACTTCTTACATCATTATGATTGCTCTAAACAACATCGGATATTTGCAAACATTAAAAGCTCACTAAAAACTTAAGCGTTTATGGGTTCAAAAAAGTGATACATTTCTTGATTTTTTTTTCCTCAACTAAGCAACAGTCTGTCAAGGTAGTAGCTTCCAAAGGCAGACCAGTGCCATCTAGTGGCTAAACTAGTTAGCATCCTTTGTGATCAAGTCAGTAGAGGGTGCCTGTGACATACATCTACATGATATGCATATGTTGGTATGAATTTTAAAATGTACAATTACCTTGTAAAGAGATTTAGTTCAATATATAATAATGAAACAAACAAAATCACTTCACTAAAATAAAAGCTTAATATTTAACATTTTAGTAAGGAATGGGAAATCATTTGTATCCAAGACAGACAATATACTAAAGATACAAGAACATAGCTTTAATGGATAAACAAGACTTCAGACAGGAAAATGATAGTAAAATAGCTTTTTAAAAATAGTAGAATGATGTTTAGTCTATTGTGCTCGAGGTTATTATAAACAGCATGTCTAACAATTCATAATTAGACAAGACCTTTTCTGTTTCTTTATAGGACAGATTAGGCAAAAGTTGGAAAAATCCCAGAACATGCTATTTAAGATAGAGAAGAGGAACAGTCACTGGGAAAAATACTTAATAACCATAAGATTTTGTGAGAAGTTATATAATTCCCTCAGTGTAGATTCTGAATAATAAGATTTAAAAAACATCTCTCTAAAAATGTCCATGACCTGTCTTACCTTGAGGGAAAAGGAATGGACTGGATAAAGTTACATTTCCTTTCAGGCTTTAATTGTATTAAAAGCCAAGCATCCTCTCTCATAATAGATCTTTTTGGTTTGAGATAATATGGCTGCTTGACCCACTGAAGTTCTGCCTTTTGTTAGTCCTTTTCCTGAGACTCCAATTAACTTACAAAATTTCTATTCAGGGGAAAAAAAAATCTAGGCGAAGGGATTAATTTAGCTAACAATGCTGTAATATAAAAAATCTCTATAGGAGCTTTTTCTGACCTATTCCAGGGACTCTGCCAACTCAAATGCTGGGATGATAAAAGAGCTCCTCATAGCTCAGGAGATGAGGGAAAAAAAACCATCACATCAGAGTCAATTGCTCTTGGAGGAATTCAAAAGAATCCAAAATAGTCTTAATGCCTAAAAATGCCACATTTTCTACCCAGAGACTAGGATCCAAAAGGGTACAGCAGGTTGACTTGGCAGTGATGTAATTTTCTCAGTCTGATGAGGAAGACTTTTATTATGTTCTCGACAACTTATCAGAAAAAGGAGTAGAGGTCCTTTTTGCAGCTACTGGGAGGAAACAATGTGGTTCCTTGAAACAGAGGTGTGAGCAAGACCAGTCACATGGCTTCTCTTGCCCCCAGTCTCAGTCAGGATGACTGTTCTTTGGCCAGCCTCTGCAGCACAGAAACAGCTGCAATTCCTTCCCTTTTCTACCTTTGACTTGGAACACTCTCTCTTCAGTTTGACACTTTGTTCCTTTATGTCCTTTAATTAACGTAACCATATGAAAGGAAGAATGAAATGTAGGGGAATGGGATGATGCTATCTTTTAAACTTTACATTATTTTTAACTTTCTCAGTGATGATAGCAATGGTTTTAGAACTTTGAAGAAGCCATTTGACGTGGACTACCCTCAGATTACACATCATGTGTCAGGCACAAAGGAGAATTATATGGTTATGATTTCTCAACAAATTTTACCTGGAAGACCATATAATAAATGGCATATAATTAAATCATTATTACTAATATTTTGCAAAGAAAGCTACCAGAATGTCACTGACTCCAAGGCCTTCACAAAGACACACACATACTTGAAGCATGTATACATGCACGCCCATGTGCATATAAACACACACATGCACACACAGACATGCTTACCCATATATTCCTTTTTTGTGTTGATTTACAAGTTGAAAGCCACCATAACAAATGTACAATAAAAATAACAAGTATTTAAGTGATCATTTGCCAAGGAGCATTAGACTATAATAAAGGCTGGAATGTAGAGTTTATGTTCATTTTAAATATAGTAAATTATAAAATTCTAGGAAACAGAATGTCTAAGTCATTGACACATATATATAGTTTATCATAATTTAATTGTATATTCTCTTTTTTTCAGTGGTGGTCTGGCAATACTTTTGGTTTTATCATTTGAACTTTATCACTACTTTTGAGAAATAATCTCTATTTAGTCAAATAACTAATTACCCTCCCTTCATGCCCTTCATATACATTTACCATAGTCTGATTTTTCTCCTTTCCTATAATTTCAGCTTAATTTACTTATTTTTGATTAATTACTTTTTTTATCTTCTAACTTCTACCTATCTTCCTAACTGGAAATGTGAAACAGCTGTGATCGTAAATAGTAGTAATTAATTTGGTTGTCAAAATTTTGGTCCTTCAACACACTTTTTTCTCTTTTTACATAAAACATTTTTGTTATCAAAAAGTCTTGTCATCAAGAACTCATACAAAACATTTTTATAGCTATTCATGTTAATCATATGTCAGAAAACCTAACTTTAGTTTAATGTGTTGAGTAAACATGTACACCTTGAAAAAGCACATTTCTTTCTTTTTTAAATCCTCTCCCAAGGATATTTTTTTATTGATGTAAGAGAGAGAGGGGGGGGGGAGAGAGAGAGAGAGAGAGAGATATCAATTTGAAAGAGAAACATCAATTAGTTGTTCTCAACAAACCTAAGTGATAGCTTAATATACCTCCTGTGTTTAACTTGCCTAGGGTCACTCAGTAAGAGATGGGATTTACACTATATTCTAGCTCTCAAAACTAATGCTCTTACCTGCATAGTGCCTTCCCATAACACTTTAATCAACTCTCTCTAGTAGTATGATGCCTGGCCCAGGGCAAAACCACATCTGGCCTGCTGCCTGTTTTTTTACATACGTTTTCATGGGGGTCCAGCTATGCACGTTGTCTATGTGCTTCCTTATTACAGTTTGGTTGAGTAGTAATGTATAGACTAATATGCAGATTTTTCTCAGTAAATATATAGTCAGTTCTCCATATTTCCAGGTTTCACATTCATGGATTCAACAAACTGCAGAGTGAAAACAGTATTTTCCATCCATGGTTGGGAGCCTGAGCACTCAGTTTCCAGTTTTCTCATTCAATTTCCAAACATATTTGAAGATGAATTGTATCAGAATTTCCAGTCCTTTGAATCTTTTACTTCCATCTCTTTTGGCTGCCTCCTTGCTTCACTTCCTTTCCTTTCATGAATCTAGACCAAGGTTCATCCAGGACCATAACCACCCTTCACCAGTGTTCTTGAAACCCTTTCTCACTTGCTCGGCAAAGCCACAGCTGCGTATCACTGTAGCCTTTGGTCTCACACCTGAACATCCATACTAAACTCATTGTCAACAACCTTAAGTCGGCCCTGATGAAGACGAGCAAACACTCCTCCTATTCCTCACAAGGAACACTTTGCACTGTTTGCTACTCAACCTGACTTCTTGACTCATTTCTTTGCTCCATCACAATGGACTTCTAATTTAATAAACACATAGAAGCCATCACATGAAGGTGCCACCAGCCTGCTTCACTGAGTCCATCAACTTACATTTTACTTTTATTTTTATCTCTTCCTTCTATTAAAATGCTATTGATTTTATTTTCTTTTAGTACAATTGAATAATATCCTAAATTATCTTAATTTGTGCCTCTTCCCTCTACTCCTCCATTAGATTACATCCACTCCAGACTTCTTGGGAACTGAAACTTTTGACTGTATGCTCTCATCCTCTTCTGTTTACTTCTACCTGTAGAAAAGCTGCTCCAGCTGACTCTGCGGGTAGACAGGACTGGAGTTCTTTGTAGTGTTATTGCTTAGTAGTCAGGCGATAAGATATTTAACTTCTCTAAAAGTCACTTTCCTTACCTGTACAATGGAAATATAATAGCAGCTGCCACACAGGAAAGAGATAATAAATAAATGAGACTAATGGATAAGGTAAAAATCTGGCATCAAAGCATTTGATAAAGTTTTGCTACCATTACACTTTCCATCAGGATTCAAGCAAACCTGTGGGAGGACAGCAGACTGGCTCAGGCTCAATACCACCATTTCCATTCTTATCCGATTTCGCTCTTCTAACTCACTTGTAACAAACCTTTTTAAGAGAAGTAGTTGCTCCTTTCCACCTCTGTATTGCCTCCCAGCCTACCTCCTCTGGCTTGGACATGCATCACTTCACTGCAAGTCCCCATAAAAGTCACCAATATCAGCTCCCTGTTCAAAGACCCTTATTTCTTGTTAAGACTTAACAAGGCTGAGTTTAAACAAGCCCTGTTTGCTCATCTCCTCTCTTTTCTTGGCTTCCCTGGACTCAGCTCCTGCAGAACATGCAGCACTCAGCTGGCACAGCACATGCACATAATGGCTGCTGGTCAATGTGCATTGCATGACTTAACAACCGACACATGAATGAGAGCCCCAGAGCCCAAGTCGCCATTGACTTCTGCAGAGTGTTCAGTCTTCTAGACGGTTATTTCACTTTAGAAACAGCTGAAGTCCTGGATTCCTTCTAAGGCAGTTAATTTCATATGGGATTCCTGGGAAGAGGCTAAAATCACATTAGACTCTTAAGAATACTCTATATTTAGAATGTCCTAGAAACAGAGGGAAGTCTTTAAGTTTACATATGTGGCTTTCAAACCTCTTGCATTTGGTCAGAAATGAATGGTGAGACACATTTCCACGAAGGCTCAAATTACACTATTTTGCAAAGTTTAAACTGTGCCCATCATTATCCATAAATTACAGCTATACATTATAATTATTTAATCTACATTTCTTGTTAAACATCTAAATTATGTCACTTCATCAATTTACAGGAATTATGTGATTAGACGTAATTATTCTAAATAGCTGAGCACAATTAAAAAATCTTACACACAGGAAGTGTCATATATAGCATGTTAATTTTTGTTCTCTCTCTTGACTGTTTTTGGTCTCTATCACAAGGAGATAAAGGCTGGCTCAGTTTAAATGGGATAAGGGAATTTCTATCTTTCAGGTGACCCCTGGCCCAGGGGCTACCTATAGCCATTCTCCCCTTACAGTAAGCACATTTTCAGGCAACTTGTAGAGTTCAGCTCCCTGAAGCTGATAATTAGTAAGATCAACTGCAATGATGCTGACTTGGATATTTTGTACAGCTTGAGGGTCCAGTACATTTATGCAGGCCTGAGAGTTGGAAGTTTATCTTCGGATTTCTCTGCTTTGGAGACTTGCCAGACCACTGTCTGGGACCCTTTCAGTGGTGAGGAAGTAGTGTGGAGTGGCTGAGCACACTAAAGCCAGGTGTTTGGTTTAAATTCACTGTTTACAAAAATGCGTGACTTTGGACAGTCTTTCAACTTCTTGACAACTTTGTTTTTCCATATAATATATGGATGATGGTAAAGAGAAATGATGGTAGGTGATAATATTACCTCCTATTGTAGATCTGAGCACATAGTAAGTACATATTACTGTTCAAGTCTCAGATTAAATATCCCTTCCCCAGAGGCCTTCCCTGGTCAACCTGTTCTGCTCTTCTCACAACTTACAAATGTGTGTGATATATTTATTAGTTTAATCTCTGTCGCTCTCTTATGAGGCTATGTATTTCGTGAAAGTAAACAGGGATCATGCTTGTTTTGGGCCAATCGACTGCTAGCACATAGAAAACTCCAAATGGATGGATGAGTAAATAATGAATGAATGATACAAGCTTCCTTCATTTTTTGTACTTTTCTCTTTGTCTTTCCTTTGTGTTTCCCCACAACCACATAGTCAGTGTGTTTTTCATAGTTACCTGATAAACTCATTCACACTAAAATCCTTGAGACTCTTTGCCAGGATCACAGGAGAGACTTTGTGGAAAATAACTTTTAAAAGGTATTTGCAGACTATTATGTAAGTGATAAATGCTATTATTACCATCTGCACATTGAAAGAGAGTAGATTTTGTTGTAACCCACAGAAATAGAAACTCAGTAGTTTCAGTGACCTGCGCAAGGTCGGTGAGAGAGTTTTGGGGGGCTCAGAGCTCCCACAAAGCAACCTCCTAGAATTCTGCTGTGTGTGAAGCTATTCTGCCTGAGGACCAGGCTTGCCCTAACCACAGGAGCTTGTCTGGTTGCTGCAGACGTGCACTTCACTTTCTCCCTCAGGTACCCTTTGCGGCTTGTCTTATTCAGCCCTCCTCCCCCACATGCCCCTCTGATTACAGTGTGTGGTTTAAACTACCTGTTCTGATCTCGGTGATTGTAACCCATTTCCACTGTTTTTGCTCCTCACTCCTCCAGAAAGAAATTAAATACAGGCAGGTGTCGCTTTGAAGCACTTAGATAACCACAAACAGACTAAAACATTGGTCGATTTTTTTTTTTTTTTTGCCTTACAAAAGGTTTATTTTTTTCAAGAGGACTCATAGCATTAATTACTTAATACCTCTTCCTGTGTGCTTTAAAATGCTATTTAAATAATATGTTTAATTTATATAAAACTTTGGAAGAACATCTTTAACTACCTTGTGAAGTCATATCATAACATTCACAGGAATGAGCTTTCACAACTTATAGTGCAATCTAAATAGTGGGAAAAAAATCAGAAAATCTTGTTTTATGTATGCATTACCCAAATTAACATGCCTTAAACCTACCACACAGGTTAATGTAAAGATACAAGAGATACACAAAAATCAATTGAGGGAGATGTTTTTCCTTTCCTCTCTGCTTTAAAAGACAGCAAGCTGTAGAAAATCTGTAAATCTCAAATCCTTAGTCCACAGAAATTTAACTTGCCCATGTAGAAAAAACTGTAATATTTGAAAACCTAAGAAGTTCCATGTGCGAAATCCCTTTGGCTCACTTACACTAGCAACTTCCCTCACACATTTTGAGAGAAGTAGGCTCATAGAAATTATGGAACACCAAGCTTTCAATATGAGTATAATTCTCAATACATTTCAATAGGTATAAGATCCCAGGATCCAGACTACAAAGATCTATGGAAAAAAAGAAAAATAACCAGCAATGGCTTCTTTCCTTCCTTGACATTCCCTGCTCTGACCTCATGTAATGCTCAGAAGAGTAGTTTTGATAACCCTTTTGTTTGATTTTCACAAGTACGCTGACAGCACATCTATTTGCTACATTTCTGTGCCACCTGTGGGTCGGTGAGCAAACTTCTCAGAAAAGGGTTTTCTTAAACTTTTACATTTTATTTAACTAATATGTGACCATTTTCGTAATCCCTTACTTCTTGAAAGTTTTAAAGAGGGCTTTTAAAAAATTTTAGTGGGGTGTTAATGAGTGTGCAGAAGGACCAGAAGTCCTATTTCTAACATTATGCCAATGTAGAAAGCCCACTGTGCCCTGGCTGGTGTGACTCAGTGGATTAAGTGTCAGCCTCTGAACCAAAGGGTCACAGGTTCTATTCCCAGTCAGAACACATGCCTGGGTTGCAGGCTAGGGCCCCAGTAGGAAATATGCAAGAGGCAACCACACATTGATGTTTCTCTCCCTCTCTTTCTTCTTCCCTTCCCCTCTCTTTAAAAATAAATGAATAAAATCTAAAAACCAGCCCATTATAATACAAAAAAGTATGTCATTAGTATGTCATTTATATTCCTTAAGTTTCTTTAGGCGAAATTAAAATCTCTATGAAACATAATTCACTAAATTGGGAATTCTAAAAGTTTGGCATGTTGTTGCTAAATTTGAAAGTTAGGTAAAAATATAGACAAAATATAAGTTAAAATGTAACAGGAAATTTTTAAGACCTGATAGAATTGGGAGAGGATACTGCCATGCTTAATTCTATGAACACATGAAAGTTCATAGTCTACATTTTTACGTTTATAAAAAAATTTTTAAAAATTATTAAAAAATCCTTTAAAATTATTAATTGCTTATTTGAATAGTAACTAACTTTTATGTGGTATTTTCATACATAGTTTAATTTTATCCCTGCAACAACCCTATACATGGGTAAGACAGTTACTATATAATTTCCATATTATTTTTTTTCTGATATGGAAACATCCTCAGTGAGCTCAATAACTAGCCCAAGGTTATACATCCACAAAATAGCAACCCTGGGATCGATATCCAAGTTTTTCCAGTGTACTCTAATAATTACTTCTTACATTCTCTATTTTTAACAGTGTTGTGATTCATATTCAATAAAAATACATATTTAATCAACCTGCAAGATATGTCTTTTGGAAATATATTTGAATATCTATTTCCAAAAAGAATTTGAAATTTCAAGTAAATATAGCCAATGTATCTTTAGAGAATTGAGAGACATGTACAAGTAATTAAGGTATCTATTGTGTAAACATATTGCACTTATGTAGAAAGTGATGCACGAGAGAAAACTAAGTACATAAGAAAAGTCATAGTAAATATAAATGTCTCAGGAAATTTTGAATTCATGTAAAGGTACAGAATACAAATGCACATATATAAACAATATATGTTGAAAGGAATATAAGGTATAAGGTGGAATGTGTAAACATTGAGGATTTAGAAAGTACAGGAGAAAAAAAACTAAGATTTTTCAGGCTCTTAAGAACTAAATGTTTGCATCCCCTTCAAATTTGAATGTTGAACCATTTCCCTCAATAGATGGATTTGGTGATGGAGCATCTAAGGAATTAATTAATTAAATGAGGTCAGATGGGTGGGGTCCTGATCCAGTGGAGTTAGTGTCCTTATAGAAAGAGATAGAAGAGAGCTTGCTTTCAGAGTCTCTGCCCCCTGCTTGTACCCAAAGCAGAGCTCATGTAAACACACAGCAAGGAGATGACAATCTGCAAGTCAGAAAGAGAGCTATCACTAGAAATTAAGTTTGCTAGCACCTTCATCTTGGAATTCCTGGTCCCCAGAACTGTGAGAAAATGAATGTTGTTGATTAAACCACCCAGTCAATGCTATTTTGTTATAGCATTCTGAACTGACTAAAACAGAGGCTGAAGTTATGTTTAATACTAAGATTTATTTTTAACAGAAAAGTAAATCATAACTCCTTCATTTTTAATTAAATAAACAGACAACTGTTCAATATTTGTAATAGCAAGAAACAAAGCTAATGATATCTGCTTCAATTTGCTTCACACTAAAAGTATTGCATTTCATTGTTAAAATATAAGACATTTTTGCTCCTGTAAGTAAGCTATCTGTACCTTGACTGGGGCCCCTGTCTACTCTTTGTTCTTTTATTTTGTCTTGCTTCTGGTCTAGAATATATGGAGCAGATGATCTATGGATTATGATCCCTTTTACAACACTTGGACCACTGTGTTATTAATTCTAAACAGCTTAAAGAGAAGGGAGTAACACATCACAGATATTCCTCTATTGTAATACTTTACAAGCATGTCTAGTCAGGGGAGTTATATTATTATGTAGTCTACAGACACATACAGAATGACTACAATTCTACAGAGAACAATAAATATATTTTCAAATATTGAGCCACTGGAATTCTTCCATTTCCCTAAAATTATGGCTTTGTATCTGATCTACAGCATTTATAATAGGGTAGCTTCCAGCTTATTTGACAAAAATCCTCTGAAGTGAATTTATTGTATGCAATTTATTCCAGACCCTGACTGAATTAACTTACCTTTGAGTCTTCCTTGGATACAAAGCCAAGAGGGACTTTAGCCTTCTAAGGATCTTTTAGTTCAATAAAAGCTCCCAAATGCAAAATTCAGCATTCTGGTCCTCTATATGCAATTAAATCACCCTTTGGGAAACTTGAGATCTATTAACCAATCAACTAATTACCTTTATCCATTTATGCTATTTTCTCTCATGCATCACTTCCATCTGGGGGTATAATTGGCTTTTTATCTCATATCGACTATTTAATAGGACCATTACTCTTATTTTTAATTTAGTCATTATATAATAAGTTTTTATTAAAAGCAAAAGCAACTCTCAGTTAACTATTGAAGAACTACATAGAAAATTGACGGAAGGAAAGAGCGTTATAAAAAGTGGAACAAAAGTATCAGCCATGGAGTCTCTCAGGGGTGAAATTCAGAGCTTGTTCTTTCACTGCATAGAGACTGACGTTTCAGCTGAATTTATCACCCAATTCCAATGACAGTTTCTCATATGTTAGTCCCCAGTGAAGTACATAAATGAGTGTCTAGTTAAGATTCTGAAAATAATATCACAGACACCTGGATTTAAAGTATACTAAAATAGTCCTGGCTGGTGTGGCTCAGTGGATTGAGTACCAGCCTGTAAACCAATCAATAGCTGGTTCGTTTCCCAGTCAGAACACATGCCTGGGTTGGGGGTTAGGTCCCCACTAAGGGGCATGCGAGAAGCAGCCACACATTGATTTTCCTTTCCCTCTCTTTCTCTCTCCCTACCCCTCTCTCTAAAAATAAAAAATAAAATCTTTTAAAAAATAAAAGAAAATATACTGAAATAAATATTCTTACAGCTCAGACATGATTTTACATGAGTATATTTAAAATAAAATGACAAGTACATGTTTTAAAATGGAAGACTCTTTCTCTTTGTTAGAAAGAAAAAACTATCTCCAAGCTACTTAATGATATTTACCAATGAAAATAAGCAATTAATGTTTAAAAAGAAAAAACAACATTATGGCTGGATTTCCCTTTTTTTGGAGGGTCAGTAATTAAAATATGAATGATTTTGGTCTAACTTGATAATATTTGAATAAGATATGTGCATATTTTAAATGAGCATAGTCATAAAATGATTAGGTGTCATTTCATACACAAGCATTGACCATCTGTAAAATACTGGAATGGTATCTATCACTGCTTAATTTTAATGTTTAATCTTTTATAAAAATTTAGCATCTCAAACTCAAGATTTTTTTTTGTCATTTTAAAAATTTAGTCCTTAAGAAATAATTTGAACTCAACTTTTAGTTTGAATAATGGCTGGACATTCATACTGTTTTTTAACAATTCGTATTAATAGAATGGATGCCTACCTATCTTTTTTCAGGCCTTGTTTGATAGTCAAAAATGATTTAAATTCAATTCCTGTAGAGAACTTGTCATACTCTCCAATAGCTTTACTTGATCAGCATTTTAAGATCATATGCAAGCAGGAGAATTAAAATATACCAGGTTACCTTTAGGCAGTAAAATTTAACATTATAGTTCCTTATTCTTAAATAAGAGATAGGTATTTAAAGATTATTTGCAGTACAATTTTTGCATCTGTCCATTTTTATTCATTTATTCAACTTGTACTCACTCAGTGCTAGCTAGATTAAAAACGTAGTCCTAAACAGCATAAGAAAACAAAGTTTACACCTTCAAATCTACAGTGGAAATTCAGATGGTCAACAAATACATTACCAAAGAGAGTGAATTAAGTGGCATAAATTGGTTATGATCTAGAGTTCACATATGTGAAAGACATCCCTTAGTTGGAGGGACAGTGGAAGCTGCATGGTAACTTATGTGTTGCAAAGGCTCATACAACTTGGTAATTCAATAGTTTAGAAAGAACAATATAGATAGGTGCTGGAGGAAAGGCAACAGAGCAGTGCTAGAAGGACTGAGTCTATTACAAAATGGACTCGAAGTAGCAGTATGATCAGCAGCCCAATGGGGTAGACTGAAATCAGTCCTTCATCTACGAGGAGATTATCACTATTGATTTAACAAGAAGAGTGCACATCCAGGCTACATCTAAGACAAGAGGAAAAGGCTCAGTGACAGAAAGCATGCATCAGTTCTAGAGCTCAGAGTTCAGTCATCAGCTAGTGGCCCTGAAGATAGATATGGTCTATTTCCTTCAGGGAAACTCTATGCTTCTCAGGGGCCCCCAGGGCTGCAGCTCAGGTTGGGACCCGTAAAGCAAATTGCTCAATATCACACCACCAGGACATGACAGCACGAGGCCTTAATCCCAAGCCTTTTGTTTCCCAAACCCTATTTCATTCCAAATAAAGTTGGAATTTCAGAGCCAACTAATGTGAAAGAAATTTCTTGGAATATTAAAAGTTTACATCAAGTTTGAAAAGGACCTACATATATAAAGCTAACATCAGAATAGCTTGAAAGCTGATACGGCTTTCAACACAGGGTCACTAACAGACATGTGTAGATTAGAGCAGCATTTTCCACCCACTTTGAGATGTGTTTATACGAGATGAGAAGCAACAGCTGGCCTCTGAAAACCTGAAAGATTTAATTAAGTACCCAGAGCCGAAAACTGATGAGCATCTGAGATGCTTCTCTTCAGTTCCGCTAGATGATAGTATTATGAATTTTATTTAGAAAGTCACTTTTACAAAAATGACTACAGAAAAATGTGAAACTATGAGACCGTAGCTGGCTGGTAGAGGTTTAAAATAAATATGGAAGTGTTAAGATCTTTATAAAAAGTCCATTGCAAGCATACATTTTTCTGCCGATCAGGTATGTACCTGAGAACTGAATTTCCACAGAAGGTAGAGGCCAGGTGACATCTCACACGTGGAGGGCTCCCTCTCCCATTCTGGTTAGGATCTGCATTGTGCACCATTTCCAACCCAGGTACATTAGCTATTTTAAATTTAAATAACTAAATGTGTACTCTTTTAGTCAATTGTTGCAATTTTTAAAATATTTTTAAAACCTCTTAATTTTCTTTGTTTGAACGTAATTCATTTTTAAATACTCAACCTATTAGAAATTATATAAAAACTACACAGTCCTTCTTACTTCCCAAACCTCTGCATTGTAGGCAACACTAGCGCATCTAGTTAATAATGAAGGGCTAACCAGAGCCAGCATTATGAATAGGCACTCATACCTGTCTTCAAAACTTTTGTCCCTTAAGCTCTTCCTTTCATGTATTTTATGGATGCCTCAAGTTCCATAATTTAAATTCGTTTATTTGCTCCATGTTAAAAAGAAAATATGTGATGGGTAGTATTTCAAACTTAGTAAGAATTAGTTTAATAGCTCCTTCGCAAGCATATGTTTAATTGGGGAGTGCACTGGAATGGACGAAGAGGTTCTCTCCAACTAAATCAAGAGCAGGTGACCAAGATCTAAGGTAGCCTTTGCCTACTACTCCCACCTTATCTAATGGCAGAAACACATAAAGCAACAATAGTACTGTTTGAGGGGAATAAAAATATATAACTAGATTATTAAGAAAAATGTATTACAGAGCTCTAAAATAGTAAGATAATTAAGTAGTCAACCTGCTGAGAAAAGTATGTTTTTCAGTCGACTGAGCAGACCTGACGTCTGCTTATTGTATTTGTGGCCTTTTAAAAATATATACTTTTCATCTTTATGTGGTGACAGCCATAATTTAATAAGAAGAGGAAAAATACACACCTCTTTCAAATAAATGTCAAACCATATTTAAAGATGTTATTTAATCTGTTGCCAGGGTATTAAAAAGTTCATTATTCTGACACCTAAAGTGTTCTGGCAGAAATTAAAAATTTAACAGCTATTTCTCCAGTAATTTCTTGATGGGATATGGCGTTATACAAATAATCCAGTCCTGCCAAATATCTGAGGAAACAGCAAGGGTATTTAGATAATATTTCTACTTAAATAATTATTCTAATACAAAATGATTTTTAGTAGGAGTTGGGGACCTAATTGAGTAACGGACAGGAAAACCATTGCAGAACCACTTTCCATTAGTGGAATTGCACTTCTTTTATTTTAAATATTACCACCTACTTTATTTCTAATTAATTTATTAGAGGCAGTTTCTGCCCAACACACACGTTTAGTTTTTCTTCTTTATCATACTAGTGCCGCAGATTATTCTGACCGAAGTCTCACTTAGTGACCCATCCGAGTTTTCCCTGAGGAAGAAAGGCGGTGTTCAGAACAGCTCAGTGCTGTTCGGTTGGTAATAGGCAGTTCCTCTCTATTCAGAGCCCAACTGCTCACGTTCTGTGTGTTTTGGTTGCCTTTACTGTTCTCTTAATTTCATATTGAGTGATATGCTCTTTTTAGCACATCAGGAAAAATAAACACAAACAACATTCAGGATGTTTAAGATATGACAATCCAAATAATATAGACAAAGGACTTGACTATTTTAACAAACCAGATTAGCAGGGTTTCCATAACAAGGTAAGACACTGCCTAATTGGAGGGTTGGTTCTGATGTTCTCTCTCCTTCTACACGCTAAGTGCCTTGCCAGCCCCACCTTCACCTCAGACTTGCTTTATCCTCCTATATGCACCTACACCTCTGATGGCAGAGAAAGAAAGTCAATATTTACTGTGCTTTTGAGTTACAGTAGAGGCCTGTCCAGAAAGTATCCAGCCATGTACTATGAAAAATAGAGACATTTGCTGAAGAAGATACAAGATACTAATAACATTGTACATGGGACAATGACATCTCAACCACCTTCAAAGTGGACAGACACCTTGAGACCTACCTCACAGAATTCTAACCGCTATCAGGTGCTCCGTCACATTTTCCTGAATCTCGACAATCTGAAATCACTTGTAGTAATATTTTATCAGATGTATCTCCCCAGGTGAGGGAGACAAAAGAAAAAATAAACAAATGGGACTAAATCAAACTAGAAATTTTTGCACCACAAAGGAAAACAGTAAAAAAATAAAAAGACAACCTACAGAATGGGAAAATATATTTGCTGATACATCTGATAAGGGGTCAATATAAAAAAATTATAAAGAACTTACAAAACTCAACACCAAAAAAACAAACAACTCTATTAAAAAATGGGCAAAGGACCTGAATAAACACTTCTCCACACAAATATGGCTAATAGACATATGAAAAGATGCTCAACATTACTAGCCATCAGAGAAATGCAAAGCAAAATCAAAAAGAGATATCACCTCACACCTGTCAGAATGCCTATCATCAATAAATCAAGAAACAAGTGCTGGCGATGATGTGGAGAAAGGGGAACCCTCACAACACTTTCTACTCAGCACTGATACCAGTCCCAGTCTGCCCCATCAAAACCTACTGTTTCTGTGTTTTAATCCTCCAGATGTTACTCTGTGTTCCTCTTAAATATAAATTCACCCAGTAGGATGAGGAATCCATGACTACTTCTGAGAATATATTTACTTTTCTCCTCATTTTCACAAGAGTGTTTTATATCTATTCTAAAACAGTGATTAATAAGGCATTTTATCCAACTACCATAACCTGTTTCTCTGTAGAATTCTATTACTTACTGAAGTTAATTAGATGCTGACTTTTATTTTTCTATTTTTAATTGCATGCATTAAGTTTTTACTCTCTTGCCTTTATGTTTTATATGGTCTGAGCACAAGTAAACATTTTGCAGAAATGACTATCTGTAACAGGCTTTAGCATCCTGCACACAACGTAGCATGACTCTCGATGCATACTATAAGGAGAAGAGCAATGAAGCAGGAACAGGCCTGAACTCTAGTTCCAGTGCTTGTCTCTTCTTGTGCACACGTGAACAATCAACGTGTGAATTGTGAGCTTCAGTGTCTTTACATGCAAAGTGAGTTTAATAGTGCCTCTCTGCTTACCCCCCTAATTAATGGAGAGGACCAAAGAATCCCAAGTGTTTCCCATGTACTTTGAAGGCATTCTGTCAACATAAAAATAATTACTATAGCAGATTCCCCATAAATAAATTAAATTTTAGAAGGGCAATACCTGATGAACCCTTTTTTATAGGTTTCCTATAGGTTATTTAGTGTAAAACCATATACACACAAGTACTTTGCAACTCAGCTACCATCAGAATAGCATCAAATCCTACAGGATAAAATTAGATAGGACCTGATAAATTATCTATGCCAACCCTTCATAGATGAGAAAATTGTATAAATGGAGTAAAAATATCTTTCAAGACAAAATACTGACTGATGATTGTTATTGCTCTCAATTACATTTTCACATCCTCTCTTGATAGAATAACACATCTGTACTTTTGCCATGGATTCGTGGCAGCAGAAGGTACTTCCCCAGCCCTTCGAACTTGGCTGTGTGGCTTTCTTTAGCCAGTGGGATGTCAGCAGACATGACATAAGCAGAAGATTAAAAAGTGAATCTAAGGCTTGATGGGCTTGCTTGCTGTTATAATATCTCTGAGCTCAGTATGTTCCAGATAGGCATTGCTCCTTGAAATCAGACCCAGTATGAAAGGATGTGGAATAGGTCAGAATCTATCTACTGCTACCAAACCTAGATGTCATTTCAATTACTGTGTACCTTATAATTTAAAAATCTCAATGCTATATTTCTTTTTTTTTTAAATCTTTTGTTGCCATGACATTTTTATTTATTTATTTTTTATTTATTTATCTTTAGAGAGGAAGGGAAGGAGAGAGGGAGAGAAACATCAATGTGCGGTTGCCTCTTGTATGTCCCCTGCCAGGAACTTGCCTGGCAACCCAGGCATGTGCCCTGACTGGGAATCGAACCGTGATCTTTCGGTTCGCAGGCCCGCGCTCAATCCACTGAGCTACACCAGCCAGGGCTCAATGCTATATTTCTATAGCCTATTGTAGTAATTCATACTTGTAGATGCTTAATAATATGGCTAAGAAAAATACTATTTTCTAGAAGCTAATAATGTAAAAGAAATCTATGTTTATATTTTTATATACCTAACACATTGATAGATATCAAGATCAATGATCTGTGCATTATATCACTGGTTTATGAAGTATTGCTCTCAGACCAGCAACATCAGTATGACCTGGATACTACTAAACATGTAAAATCTTGATGCCCACCACAGACCTACTTGCGGGGGCCCCTGTCCTGGGTGCCAGATGTGGGGGGGCTCCGCCCGCAGAGCCCCATCCCTCCGTCACAGATGAAAATAAAAACTACCAAGACATGACTGCTTAGGGAGGAAAGGTGGTCAAACTCTCAGAGGAGAATGACCCAGAGCCCCATCCTCACTAGGCTTTTATTGGGCTCAAATACACGGGAATACAGGTATGTCAGGTGACAAGGATCAAACAATGGTTAACATTTCAAAGAAATCTGAGGGCTTACTCTGAGTCAGTGTTTGTCAGGAAAGGGGGTTGCCAAACTTTGGGAGACATACTCATTTCCTCCTGGGACACTTATCACCTAAGGAAGAGCACTTTTAGCAAAGCAGGTTTCACAGGGCTTTAGGAATTCTTTCTTATGCCTGATCACCCAGGGAGCTGTCCTGGCCAGCACAGGGCTGCACCACTAGCCTGCACAGTTTCAGGCTTTAAGCCGATTAGGAAGCAGGAGACATCTCCCAGATGGAAATGAGGACTCGGGCTATGTCACAATAGGCGGGGAGCGAGGGTCCATCACATCCTCTTTGCTGCAGCCCCCCAAGTCTTTCCATGAGGCCTCCCAAGTGGTCGAGTCTGGCTTAGGTTGCCCCTCCCATAAGGAGTCTTACCCGTCATTGACTGCCAACCAAGCATTGGGGCCAGAGATGGATGAGGCAGAAGCAGCACTCCTGCCAGGGAGATAAGCTTTGTCTCCTTAGTAGGTCACGTCCTTGTGACAGAACAGACCCAGATGGAGTGGGTCCCTAGGGCTCTTACACAGCCCACCATGGGGTGAGGGTTACAACTCCTGAAACCAGGCTGAATGGTCCACAACACCTACCGAGTTCAGAAATCTTCGGTATGAGTCCAGTAATAGGGCTTTATCAAGCTCTACATGTGATCTGATGTATGTTATAGTTTAGGAAACCTTGCTTATGCATTTACTTAATCATTATTTCACTGAAACAAAACATGCGCACATGTGTTCCACTGCAGATTGTGACTAGCACCAAAATGCTTCCTTGACTCCTTTTGTTTATCTCTGCTAGATCCTTTATCAATTTTCTCCACTTTTCAATATTATCCTGTTACCTCCACTTATCATCTGATCTCTATTCACTGAGAACAGAGAGGAGCCCCTTTCCTCCCAGGATTCTCATTCAGTATATTTTCTCTGTACCAACCTTTCATTCTTTCCTTCAATTATAGGAAAAGATTGTTATATCTCTTTCTAAGGCTACATTCTTCCCAAGTGTACACAATCTACATGAGTTGTCCATATGTATTTCTTTCCCTTCTTCTATTCCTTCTTATTTTCAAATGTATAATATGAAAATCAATATGGTGAAATCTGCCATTTTCCCAGCTATGAAGAGATAAGTGCTCATTGTTATAGTATCTTACCATCTACTCAAAATTCCTTGATGTGTAATATCTATCCTTATCACTCTCCTGGAATTTTGTAAAATCTCATGAGGTTCTTAGTAAATTTTTTAACCATGTTCATTGCATTTTAGTAAGCTTTTCATAAGCAATCTCCTTGAAATTGTTCTCACATAATCTAGCATAACCTATTCTATGTGTGACATGTAGAGTAAGTCCACCGATGATGCCAACTAATGACCTTCCTGTACCCTCCCCTGTGCAACGTGACTTTGTAGCTCTTTCTATGAAGAGGTGAGTTCTGTTTTTTCCATCATTTAAATTTGGCCTGGCCTTTTGATTCTCACATTGGCCAATACAATCCAACAGTGTGCCAGTTCTGAGTCAAGGCATTAGGAAGTCTTCAGCACTTCTGATCCTTCTCACTTGAAATGCTGCCCTTACCATGTGACAAGCCTGAGCTAGCTTGCCTGAGAGCAAGAGACCATTATCAAACTGAGTCAAATTATCCAGTGGAGCACTAACTAGACTAGCCAGCCTTCAGCTGACTGTTTAGTTGACTGTAGATGCATGAGTGAGCCCAGCTGAGTTCCAGCATGCGTGACCTAGATAAGCAGAGAAATCCAGCTGACTCCAGAGTTTTGTGAAATAATAAATTTATATTGTTATAAACCATCAATTTTGGGATGATTTATGATGCAATAATAACTAAATGATACAAAGATAAAATATTTTTCAATAATATAATTCTTTGCTCTAATTGCTACTGTCACTGTTTCTTTCTCCTTGTTAGCTGTGCCAAGTATCCTGCACAGTTAACAAGGAGGAGTTCAGCTGCCATTTCTTTGTTAATACCACTTTATAGTATCGTATTTAGCTCTATAATCTTACCTAGTCTCTAGCCATATGAGATAGAATTGTATTTAGATCATAAACAGTGTCAATAACAGGACTTTAGGCAAAGTTGCATAGAGTCAAATCATCCTTGAAGCCTTATTTTGCCTATACAATAGAGAACTTATGATTTTATAAATGAACCTATATATTAACATGGAAGTATAAATACATACTTATACTGACATGCACAATATCAAGAGTACCTTTGCCAAGTATAATTTTGTATACCTCTTCAAATTTACTGTGTTCACTGGCCAAGAAGGAGGCATAGATGGACACACTGTGCCTCCTCTCACAACCAAAATTAAGGACAACAAAAATTTAGAACCAAAAAAGCAACCAGAACATATAGAAAATTGAATTGTACGGAAGTCTGACAACGATTCACCCAGACTGGTAAAAGGGGCAGAATCAGCAGCTGGTAGAGAGGTATTGCATCAGGAAAAAGCAGTGGCTAGTGGTCCTGGAGGCGCAGGCAGTGGTTGACACACCCCAGGCGCACAGGCGGTGGTTACCAGGCACGAGAAGGCAAGGAGAAGACTGAGTGAGGCACACAAGATGGCTGCACACATTGGAACACAGATAATCCAGGTGAAAATGGGCAGTGAGCCAGACTGCGCAACCCAGGGCCCCAGAGTCAGGAAATAAAGCCTAAAAGTACCCATTGAAACACTTGTGGGGGTTGAAGTGCCAGGAGAGACTCCCAGCCACACAGGAGAGTTTGTTGGAGACACCTATAAGGTCCTAGAATGTACACAAGCTCACTCACATGGAAATCAGCACCAGAAGAGCCCAATTTGCTTGGGGAAAGAGGCGGAAGGAACTGGAATCCAAGAGAGTGAGGAGCAAGCACCATTGTTCCCTCTTGGACCCTGCTCCCACATATAGTGTCACGACCCAGAAACTGGGCTGCCCCCCTGCCTGGGGAACACCTAAGGCTCCACCCCTCACTACATAACAGCTGCAACCAGACTGAAAAAAACCCCTCACAAAACCCCAAAATGGCTCAAACAGGAGAACAGATCAAAGCCCCAGAGCCAATTCATCTAAGCACCCAAGAGATAGCCAACTTATCAGATGCACAGTTCAAAGCACTAGTTATCAGGATGCTCACAGAATTGGTTGATTTTGGTTGCAAATTAGATGAACAAATGAAGGCTACACTGGGTGAAATGAAGGAGAATTCTCAGGGAACCAATAGAGATGGGAGGAAAACTGGAAATCAAATCAATGGAGTGGACTGGAAAAAAGAAAGAAAGAAACAAACAGAAAAGAATGAAGAAACAAGAATTTAAAGAAACGAGGAGAGGCTTAGGAACCTCCAGGACATCTTTAAACATTCCAACATCCGAATTATAGGGGTACCAGAAGAGCAACAAGTGGAAAACTTATCTGAACAAATAATAAAGGAGAACTTGCCCAATCTGGCAAAGGAAATAGACTTCCAGGAAGTCCAGGAAGCTCAGAGAATCCCAAAGAAGTTGGACCCAAGGAGGAACACACCAAGGCACATCATAATTACATTAGCCAATATTAAAATGAAGGAGAGAATTCTAGAAGCAGCAAGGGATAAGGAGATAGTCACCTACAAAGGAGTTCCCATCAGACTGTCAGCTGATTTCTCAAAAGAGATCTTCCAGGCAAGAAGGGGCTGGAAAGAATTATTCCAAGTCATGAAAGTCAAGGACCTACATCCAAGATTGCTCTATCCAGCGAAGCTGTCATTTAGAATAGAAGGGCAGATAAAGTGCTTCCCAGATAAGGTCAAGTTAAAGGAGTTCATCATCACCAAGCCCTTATTATATGAAATGTTAAAAGGACTTATCTAAGAAAAAGAAGATAAAAAATATGAACAGTAAAAAGAGCAGACTCACAGACATTAACTACACCTAAAACAAAAGTAAACTAAGTAAACAACTAGAACAGGAACAGGAACACAGACATGGAAATCACATGGAGGGTTAGCAACAGGGGAGTGGGAGGAGGAGAGAGGGGGGAAGGTACAGAGAATAAGTAGCATAGACGGTGGGTAGAAAATAGACAGGGAGGGCAAGAATAGTATGGGAAATGTAGAAGCTAAAGAACTTATGACACATGGACATGAACTAAAGAGGGGGAATGTGGGTGGGAGGGGGGTGTGCAGGGTGAGGTGAATGATGGGGGAGAGATGGGACTACTGTAATAGCATAATCAATAAAATATGTTATTTAAAAAATAAAAAAAAAACAAATTTACTACGTTCAAATGGAGCTCAATTTTTCTCCACATAACCTAGATCTTTATCCCCATAGCAATGCTTCTCTCATGCTTCACAATGAGTTTTAATCCTGCATTCATCTCTTATATTTACTTTCTATATCTTTGATCTCCATTTCTATTACCACCAGTTTACTCTCTTTTCAGTTCACACCTGAATTACTGCATCATTCATCAGGCATGAAGATAGAACATGATTATCAAATCAGATCTGACATTAGGTTGAAAACATAGGCACCATTTTGAATGACATGATCAGGATGCTATACCCTATCCTTTTCCCCCAAATACTGAAGTGTTAGAGTAATTAATTGAAATTATCAGAATAAACTTTATCAGGAGTATATTAGAAAAGGACTGTGCTAGATAACAATAACCCAGCTGTACAATTTAGAATTGAAGACATCTGACAAGAAGAAATAAATAGAGGTAGAAGTTGTGATGAATGTACACTTAAGGAAAAATCAACAGACTCATTTGGCTAAGACAGATTTGTCCAGGAAAATATTGGAAACATAAGTTTTGAAATATGTGGTATGAGCAGATTTCAAAGGTCTTGAATGTAGTGCTAAAGATATTGAACAGAGTTACAACAGGTACAGTTAAAGTGCCATCAGTAAATGAATGGATCAAAAATCTATGGTACATTTACACAATGGAATGCTATGCATCAAAAATAAAGAAGGAGCTCCTACCCTTTGCGACAGCATGGGTGGGACTGTTGAGTGTTATGCTAAGTGAAATAAGCCAGGCAGTGCGGGACAAATACCATATGATCTCACCTTTAAATGGAACCTAATCAACAAGACAAACAAGCAAGCAAAATATAACCAGAGACATTGAAATTAAGAACAAACAGACAGTAATCAGAGAGGAGATGGGAGGGGGTAATGGGGGAAAAGGGTGAAGGGTTTTCAGGAACAACTATAAAGGACACAGGACAAAACCAAGAAGGGGAGGAATCAGGGGTGGGAGGTGGGGATGGCTGGGGTTGGAGGGGAGAGGAGGAGGGAAAAGGCAGACAACTGTAATTGAACAATAAAATAAAAAATGAAAACAACAACAACAAAAACAATTTTCTTGTGAAGTAACTTGATAATACTGAGTACAGCCTTATGCTATAAGAAGAGACCTAATGTTTCCTAGGACAAATGTTACCAAACTTAAGTTAAAGGTGTAATTCTTAAAAATGCTGGTATTTTCCCGACATTTTCTATTAGACACGTAGCCATTGAACCAAGTTTCATCACAGTCTTAATTTACATCATTAAGTTTCTTGATCAATAACTAGTCTTTCTTATAATGCAAACAATGTCTTTTCCCAAAACAATAATAATTCATTTCTGTTTTATCCCATTCTAAACTCTATTCTCAATTCCTTGTAATCAACTCTTAGTAGATAAGGTGCATAGGTGCTGAGACATATATTTAGATGCTAGCATTTTTCATCAGGCATTGGTATTTCAGCTGTTTACCCTTACGTAGAATCAATCTCCCAAGAAGAGAGAGGAGAAACAGCTCCATGGAGGATTCATGTAACACTAGACACCAAGGACAGTTGAAAAACCAATGCTAATAAACTATGGAATATATAGTTCACATTTAAAAAGAAGAGTCCTCAATAAGCTGCTGGGAAGAAAACAAATTATCTATTAGCAATTCAAAAAGAGCTTCCTATTATAGAAATCTTTATATGTAGGTTAATTGCCTGCCAAGATTTCCTTTTAAATCAAAGTTAAAGCATGCAAGATCAATGCCACACAATGAAATGCCATTATCTTTGAGTACCTCAAATGCTGCATAGAGCTTTTGTACTGACTTTATTCCACTGGGGAACTGTAAGTTTCATTCATTCATTCATTCATTCATTCATTCATTCATTTATTTATTTATTTATTTATTTATTTATTTTTAGCCCTTGAAGGTTGATAATAAAGTGAGAAAAGAAAGTCCATTAGATTTCCCATGTTTAAAAATGTGAGAATAAATTATTTCGTCAACATTTTTGTTTTAACTGAATCATAACAAGTAGCTTTGAACTGCTAAAAACTAAGAAAAAATGAGTCTGGAGCCTCAGTTTGCCTGTGATCCTTAATGAGGATGGCATATTGTAAACACGCCCACAGCAGTGTCATCTCTTTGGCCCCTTCACTTCTGCTTCTCTTTAGGATTTGGAATAAAGCACACTTTTTCCTTTCTCTTTCTTGGCCAAACATTTTCCAAAAAGAAATGTGTTTTAGTCTTTCAAGCTATAACAAATCCAGATAAGAAATGTAGCCATGGCAGCTTTCATGCCCCTTTCAAAATTCATGGACTCAGTTAACTCAGGTCTCACTTGGCTTTCATACTAATCATTTCCTCTCTTTCACTTGGCAAGTTTCATTAAATGAATTGCCAGGAAGGTCACTGAACTATCCCTTTAGCTGTGAGTTCTTTGTGAAGAACCACGGGTTCTTTGTGATTTACAATGTGAGTGCTTAGTAGCCAGTTTTTTTTTAAAGGATTCGATGATACACCAAAGTTATAGTTTCTTCCATATTTATTTAGCTAGATTTTTATTTCAGCAACTATTGGTGTAGTTTGGAGATATTCCTCATAACAGATGAGGTAGGTATATTATATGCAGTGCATCAAACATCCATTTTAAAACAAGCCATTGAGAGTTATCAACTAATGCCAAAAATATTGGTAGGTTAGCTTAAAATTTATTAATATTCCAGAGTTATAAAAGATATCTTATACTTTTATTATTTTGATTTAAAAGTTAATACTATTTCTATAACTGATGACCAATTTGTATATTTTATTCTTCAGTTTTGTCACATTGTACCTTCTAAATTCTATTCCAAAAAAGTTCTGTGTTTTTTTTTTTTTTTTTTTGGAATTTAATGTACAATTAGAAAACACAATAATTAAATTTTTTTCTAAATTTTTATGTCTTAAAATACATAGGAAAAACAAATATAGCATATATATATCAAACCAAATGTAAATAGCAATAAGTGTTATATATAAATAGCCATTCATATGGCAGATGTTTATGGTCTGGAATAAAAAGCAACTATATAAAAACTGGGAAAAATCTAAGAAATTAAGAGAAAGAGTGCATAAATCTGAGAAAATTCAATTAGTCATTGAACAGAGATTTTTAAAATGATTGTGTCATGACATAAATAAGAATTTATCACTAAACAGTAAGGTTATATTTTATTATTTTAATTTTTCAATTATAGTTGACATACGATGTTATACTAGATTCAGGTGCACAGCAGAATGGTTAGACAGTTCTGTCACTTACAAAGTGCTCTCCCCTGGCATCTGCTCAGCACCACACATAGTTAGTACATTATTGACTATATTCCCTATGCTCTACTTTACCTCCCTGTAATTATTTTGGAACTGCCAGTCTGTACTTTCTAATTTTTTTCACCTTTTTCACCCTTCCCCCCATCTGGAAACCTTCAAAATGTTCTCTGTACTTATGAGTTTGTTTCATTTGTTTGTTCGTTTGTTTGTTTTTTAGATTCCACATGCAAGTGAAATTATATGGTATTTGTCTTGAGTTTCATTTTAACTACTTTCTTTTAATGTTTACTTGCCTCATCACTTTTAGTAGGTAAAAAATGATATTGAGAATTAAATCTTACATTAAGATGTGTTTATATTTAGCTTATGGGAAGTTTAAGTGACACAATTATTTTTAATCATTTGTGGACATATTCATGATTACATGCAAGGAAACACTATGAGTCTGTTAAATTCAGAGAAAGATGGTCTCGTTATATTCTACTTGAGATGGCATGAGGCTCAGTGCTTACTTAGGAAATGGTCCACTACAGGGAAGTTCCTCATCTCCTCTTGCTTTCTTACACAGGGACAGTGAAGCAGAAACCGCTGTATGAAATGTCACTGACAGGATATTTTCTTTCTGATGAAGCTGGAAGATTTACAATAACTTTCTGAAAGTTAAAGTTAGCCACTGTGAAATGAAAGGTGCCACAAAAATTGTGTTTGCCTCCAGTTGTATCTTCAGAAAGATTTATCCGAAATATCACTGAGAACAATTTTTACTCTTTAGGACTGTGGCTATTTGTGTTTCTTAAATTTTGGAACTTGAAGATGAGTTAGAATTAAGAAAAAGAAACCCAGTGCTTACTTTATCAATATTAGATGGTTTTAGTTACTTCAAAGATTTCTGTATATATCTAATCCTGAATCCTATGTCGTCTTATATACAAGTGTTTTCCCAAGTGTTTAGAAGTTGCTTTTTTTAGGGCTGCAAATTCAAGAAGTTTCTGACCATGGCGCCTGGAGCTGAAGAGTACAGGGAATGGTATGTCGGTGAAGATAAACTCTGGCTAAACAAGATTTTTTTAAAGTTGGTATCATCACTGTAATATTACACTGCTGAACAAAATATCTCCATGCCTTCATGGGTGATCTTTCCACAGGACCAGCTAATCCAAAAGGCGACATACAGCTTGCTGGATAAAAATGCGGAACCTGAGACTCTAATGCAATAATCATTTGTGAAACTGTAACATTTTATGAAGTGCCCTGGGCTGGATGCTAGACTTCTATAAAAGAAAGAAGCTTCCTTGGTTCTTGTGAATCTGTTGCTACTTGACAGAACACGGAATAAGTAAAAATGATTTAACTGGAAGAATTGCTCTCAGCAGGAAAAAAGTCCAAGCAGGTATAAAAAATATTCTAGTGAAGAAACAGAAAATGTGAATGGACAGAGCTCCCGGAAATATAAAATATCAAGTGGTACAGATGAGTCAGCTTCCATGATACAGATTTACAGAGAGCAACTCAAGGGCTCTTTACAAATTAAACATTAAATCATCCCTTTTTAAAAACATTAAATGGGGCATGATATTGAATCCACTGTGAATTTCTCGCTTCTGACAGTCTTTGGAAAATAATTCAAGCTTGAGGAGTTTTCTTTATATTGGTTCTTAATATATTGAAAACTGAATCCCAGGATCAAAATTCCTGAATGCCATAACATTACAGTAGTACACTTTAGCCAAGATTGTTTTTCACCTGAATCACCCCAGGATGTTTTGCTTAGAAACAAATACAACTCATCAGAATGTGTGATTTACACTAAAAAAAAAAAGAAAGAAAGAAAAAACAAAAGAAAAAACTACTGTGTATATCAGTTTACATAGAATTCTAGAGTCTTTTGTTCACCTACTGATTCATTTATCCTCATCATTTATATTTTTTAGTAAAAATCACTGAATATGTAATGTATATTTTTAAAATGGTGAACAGAAAGGAAAATAAAATTAACCTCATAGACTAGTCATATTGAAGTTGCTCTGTACATGAATGAAGGGATAGCAAATGTTATGGCAAAAAATCTCACTAATTTGAAATCACAGAGGTCTTACTATCAACCAATACACTAGGTCCATAATGAGTTCTCCATTACACCCGTATTATTCATAAGTTACGTCAGGTGTGAGGCAACAGGAGCTAACCAAGTGATTCTTGTTGCTCGCACTTTATGACTGACAGCATTCAAGCACTGCAGAGACATAACATGGATCAAAACACAGACACAGGAGAGGGTGGCCCAATCAGAAATGGGGAGCAATACTTCCAAATAAGTACTTTCTGTACTAAGAAATGAGAGTCAATGTAACAGAGAATTTTGAAGCCTGACAAAGGACTTTGGAGTTAAATCTGCAGTGCAGCAGAGTATGTATGCATACCTTACAGAGTATGAAAGGTGCTTTGGGATGTGAAAATTAATATAAACCTGTTTTTCTTTATTGTGTATCAAAAAAGACAAGAAAAATAAGCTTTACTCTTAGTGCTCAGATTTACACCAACTCCTTCAGTCAGCTACATGTCGGAGTGGCCACTTGTCACACATGAGAACACACAAGTTTTTGAGAAAAGCAGTGTAGTAATTTGCAATGTAGATGAGGTGACAGGTGGAGCTTTTCTCCATCTATTTGCTTTCAGCATGTTGTGAACTATTTTATGGTGTAGATATACCCAGGGAAGGAAACTTGAGATTCTTCCATTTAGTTTTAACTAAGTTAGACTTTATAACATGGGCAAGTGCATGAAAAGATCCTTGCAAAGAAACCAGAGAATGATGATAATGGAAATGATGCAAGTGGAAGTAAACCAGGACATGGCAGTGGAAACAACTGTGACAGTAACTGTTACTACTACTACTATCTGATGTCATCCTCAGTCACAGTATCAAGTGAAGACAATGGCTATCTAAAAATCAAAAAGGATCGTGATCATGCTGCTATTTAAAATACTTTGGAGTGCAGACTTCCGGCCAAGATGGAGGCATAGGCGGACACACTGTGCCTCCTCTCACAACCAAAATTAAGGACAACAAATATTGAGAAACAAGAAAACAACCAGAACTTATAGAAAACTGAACTGTACGGAAGTCCAACAATCATTCATCCAGACCGGTAAGAGGGGCGGAGTCGAGGCAGGAGAAAGTGGAGGTGCGGACCCAGGAACGCAAGCAGCAGCGGCTGGCAGTTCCCAGGTGCACAGGCGGCGGCTGGCGGTCCCCGGGCCTACAGGCAGCAGCTGGCGGACCCCGGGTACTGGGGGGCAACTGTGCAGACCCAGTGAGGCCACACAAGGTGGCTGGCTGACTGACCAGGTGGTCTCACATTCGAGCGAGCAGACGGTCCAGGCGGAGGGGAAGTGGCGGAGGGGACTGAATCCAGGAGAGAGCGGAGCAGGCGCCATTGCTCCCTCTCAGGCCCCACCCCCACATACAGCGTCACAACCCAGCGACTGGGCTGCCCCGCACTGGGGAGCGCCAGAGGCTCCACTCTTCACTACGTAACAGCACGCGCTCATGCGCAGATAATCCAGGTGAAGGGGAAGCAGCGGAAAGGGCCGGAGTCCAGGAGAGAGCGGAGCAGCCGCCATTGCTCCTTCTCAGACCCGCCCCCACCTATAGCGTCACAACCCAGCGACTGGGCTGCCCCGCCCTGAGGAACACCTAAGGCTCCACCCCCTCACTACGTAATAGCCGCGACCAGACTAAAACCAAAACAACAACAACAACAACAACAACAAAAAAAAACATCAAAAATGGCTCAAACCGGAAAACAAATAAAAGCCCCGGAGCCAATTCCTCTAAGCAGTGAAGAGATAGCCAACCTGTCAGATGCACAGTTCAAAGCACTGGTCATCAAAATGCTCACAGAATTGGTTGATTTTGCTCACAAACTAGATGAAAAAATGCAGGCTACAATCCGTGAGATGAAGGAAGATGCATGGGGAACTGATAGAGATGGAAGGAAAACTGGGACTCAAATCAATGGAGTGGACCAGAAGGAAGAAACTAACAACCAAACAGAAGACGAGGAAGAAACAAGAATTCAAAAAAATGAGGAGAGGCTTAGGAACCTCCAGGACATCTTTAAACATCCCAACATCCGAATTATAGGGGTCCCAGAAGGGGAAGAAGAACAGCAACGAGTGGAAAACTTATTTGAACAAATAATAAAGGAGAACTTCCCCAATATGGCAAAGGAAATAGACTACCAGGACATCCAGGAAGCTCAGAGAGTCCCAAAGAAGTTGGACCCAAGGAGGAACACACCAAGGCACATTGTAATTACATTAGCCAAGATTAAAATGAAGCAGAGAATTCTAGAAGCAGCAAGGGATAAGGGGACAGTCACCTACAAAGGAGTTCCCATCAGACTGTCAGCTGATTTCTCAAAAGAGACCTTCCAGGCAAGAAGGGGCTGGAAAGAAATATTTGAAATCTTGAAAAGCAGGGACCTACATCCAAAATTGCTCTATCCAGCAAAGCTGTCATTTAGAATGGAAGGGAAGATAAAGTGCTTCTCAGATAAGGTCAAGTTCAAGGAGTTCATCATCACCAAGCCCTTATTATATGAAATGTTAAAGGGACTTATCTAAGAAAAAGAAGATAAAACTATGACAGTGAAAAGACAACAAACTCATAGCTATCAAGAACCACACCTAAAACAAAAGCAAACTAAGCAAACAGCTAGAACAGGAACAGAACCACAGAAATGGAGATCATATGGAGGGTTAGCAACAGGGGCGTGGGAGGAGGAGAGAGGGGGAAAAGGTACAGAGAATGAGTAGCATAGATAATGGGAAAAAAATAGACAGGGGGAGGGCAAGAATAGTATGGGAAATGTAGAAGCTAGAAAACTTATGACCCATGGACATGAACTAAAGGGGGAAATGTGGGTGGGAGAGGGTGGGTGGGGTGGAGGGGAATGATGGGGGAGAAATGGGACAACTGTAATAGCATAATCAATAAAATATATTTAAAAAAAATACTTTGGAGTGCAAACAAAAAAGGAAGAAAGATAAAGGAAAGAAGGATGGAAGGAAAGAAAGGAAGGAAGAGAGAGAGAGAAAGAAAGAAAGAAAGAAAGAAAGAAAGAAAGAAAGAAAGAAAGAAAGAAAGAAAGAAAGAAAGAAAGAAAGAGAGAAGAAAAGAGGGAGGGAGGAAGAGATGTAGAAATCCAGAACTAGAATTATAAAACTGGGATTTGTAGAGACATAAGATAATATTTATAAGCAGTGGCAATAAGAGATCGTTTAGAGAAAGATTATCATCAAGAGAAAAGAAGCTCCAAACCCAGGTGTCATGCCAATGATTAGAAACCAGGAAAAGGAGAAGAATATTAGAAGGAGACTGAAAGAGAGGAACTGATGAGGTAGGAGAACTGGGTGTGCATGCTATCCTGGAAGCTGAGACAAATATATATTTTGTAGAATGAACAACTGTCAAGTGATGCTAAGAAGCAAGAATAGATAAAAGAAAGTAGGCTGTGGTTTTTGACAGTATGTACATAGCTGATGCTCTTAGTAACAGTCTCCATGGAGTACTTGGTGTGGGTGTGTAACTGAATATGATGAGGGGAGACTGCAATGAGGAAAGGGCAAAGGATGCATAACTCTTAAGAAATTTTAAGGGCAGGATAGAGGGAGATGTCATTCTACGATAAATTTTTTTAGGTAGAGGATCCAAGAGCATTAAAAGAATGATGTATTAGGTCCTTGTTGGCATAGCTCAGTGGATTGAGTGTGGGCTGTGAACCAAAGATGCACCAGTTTGATTCCCAGTCAGGACATATGCCTGGGTTGCTGGCCAGATCCCCAGTGGGGGCGATACGAGAGGCAACCACACATTGATGTTTCTCTACCTCTCTTCCTCCCTCCCTTCTCCCTCTCTAAAATAAATAAAATCTAAAAAAATTATATATTAGATAGAAAGATATTAATGATGGTGGAAAGAAAAATGACAGCAGAAAACATTCTCATTGATTGGTCGAGAGCTACTAGCAACTAACTTCTGATGAAAACAGTGGTACTTCTGTACTAAAAAGGAAGGCAGAAAATATGAGTAAACTATGGATACAGTTTAGTAATCTATATGGATATAGGTTGGTAAATTTGGCAATGGCAAGATGAACTTAATTACTACTGACTAGTTTTCATTTTTCAGCGAAGTAGGAGCATATATATATACTGGCGTGCACACACCTGGGGACCTGGTGAAGGGGCCATGTTGAAGAAAGGATTTGGAGGCCTGAAGAGAGAGAGAATGTTAGTGGGGGAAATCAAGCCCAAGAGGAAAATGCAGTATTACCAGTTGCCATTTTTTCAGTATTTATTTTCCCTACTTACAAAGTAATACTTTTGGTTTTGGTATGTTCAGGGAATGGATGCTAGGGTAATAGCCAGACAGCTGTGTTGTGAAGACCTGAAATAGCACATGTTCAAAGATGGAAGAGGAGGAAGAATGCTTTAACAATACCTTTAAAGCACTGCTTTAACAGTGCAGCATAGTTCTTAACAGATGACTAAAAATAGCACCCGTAGACCTGAACATAGGTCATATGTTGGTTTTCACACAGGACCAGCTTCTCTTGTACACATTATTGTTATTTTTTAAGTAACAGTTGAATTTCTTTTTCAGTGTAATAAATAGCACAAACCATGACAGGTTCAACAGATGGTGGCTCCTAGTCCAATTATAAAGCAAGGAATAACATATTTTTGGCCATATACTAACAGAGAGATGTGTCATTATAGCCATTAAATACAAGTGAAAATCACAAAGAATTATTGTACTTGTTTTTTTTATACCTAGCTATCATATTTGCAAATAAATGCATTTGTTTGAATTTGAACAAAGTTGTTATACCAAGATGAGATATAAATCATTATTAAAATAAACCTATGCTTAACAAAGGCAAATTAACAAGTACTATTTTTTCCCCTTAATCTGTATCCCAATTTTTAAGAATCCTCAATTGGTATGGCCAGATATTGGGTTGGCCAAAATGTTCACTTAGCTTTTTTCCCATAAAATAAAAACCATATTTTTTTCATTTTCACCAATAACTTTATTTATTTGGCTATTTTGAGTATATTGGCTCTCCTGCCTGGAATGATGTTGATTTTTCTAAATTCATGTCTCGATTTGATCGCTATCAACTTCAACTGGTCTACCAGACCATGGAGCATCATCCAGCAAGAAATCTCCAGTACAAAACTTTGCAAACCACTTTTGATACATTCAATCAGTCACGTTATCTTCTCCATACACTGAACGAATTTTTTTTTTTTTTGCATTTCATTGTGTTTTTACCTTTCTTAAGGTAACAAAGCATGATATGCTGAAAATGTTGGTTATTTTCTTCCATTGTTTATCTTAAAATGGATACATAAAAATTCATCAATTTTGATTTTTTTAAATAGATGCTGATACGACAGCTGTTGCAATCCAATCTAATAAAAATTTTTCAAATGATGTTAAAGACAACTAAGCACTACTAGAGCTACCTTATAGACAAAAACAAATGAAGGAAGGTGTGTCATATCCTATTTTAACTATGATCAGTCAAGATACAAAGCAGTCAAGATAACTGAACCAGAATCCCAGGTTTCTTTTGTTCAGGACTCTCCTGGAACCTGGAAAAAGAAGTGTAGCCAAAGACATTGATCCAATTATCAGTTATCACTCAAGTACTTGATCCTGAGAAAGTATCAGAGAAGCAATCTCAGGATGAACATCCAAACCACCCGGCACAGCCCTGCCAATAATCAAAATGGGTAATTTTCATCTGCCCCTCACTATTTTGCCTTCACTGGCTGGACAAACATATTTTCTTAGAGAAAACATTTTGTGTATCAGTGTTTTACTGGAAGAATAAAGCTTGAAGAACAAGTGAGTTTAATAAGAAATAGTTACCAGTTTTGGAGTGAATGGTATATGCCATAAAACTGCTCCTGTAAACTTCTCCTGACAGCACTCCAAGAGAAAGACATTGAAGTAGAAATGATAGGAATGAAGCTTTAGGCATTTGATTATTTGAATGGGTTTTAACTCTAGGAAGAACAATATTCTGAAAGTGGGTGGCATTGTTTTATAAGAGACAATAACACTTCTGGTTATTAAATGCAAAAATACAACTTTATAGCACGCTTAAATAAAAGATTTCATATGAAACCTGAAATCCTAAGACACATTACACTATCCCCTTAATCTTTTCATGTGGATTTGCCCTTAGGCAATAAAGGGGCCTCATAAACACAGACAGTGTATCATCAAACAAGATAATGAAACAGCCTAAGCAAATATTTAAAATTATTTTTAAAAGAGTTACAACTGGAAGACACATTAGAGATCACTTCACCCAGCCTTCTCCTTTTACAAGCAAGAAAATTGAGACTAAAAAATTAAATGACTTGCTCAAGGTCACAAATCATGAGCAGCTGTCAGCATCAGGCCTGACCTAGTGAAATCTGAAAGTCTCTTCCTTTCCCTTTGAAACATAAGCTGCTTCACTCTTCCAAATGGACTGTTCCACTTTCCCACCCGTTCACTGCCACCTATCACAAGTCACTTGAGACCTTTCTTCTCTGTCCAGGAGTCCTCAAGTTACTACCATGTTGGGTCTGTCTTCCAAACTTGTCCCATATATCATTTGGTCATAGGCAGAATAAATACAGGGTATGCATTTTTAATGTCATTGAGTCTATCTGATAGAGGAAATTGGAAATTGAGGAATGCTGGTATAGTTTTATAGAAGTCGCTATAGTTTTTCTACTTTGAGGGGTACATGGGTGTTGGGGAAAATAAATTTCCATAATCACTTTCTGAAGAAACACTCTTTTTAAAAAAATGTATTTTATTGATTATGCTATTACAGTTGTCTCAAATTTCTCCCTTTGCCCTCCTCTAACCAGTACATCCATTCCCTCTAGCAATTCCTCCCACCACTTAATTCATGTCCATGGGTCGTGCATATAAGTTCTTTGGTAACTCCATTTCCTGCACTATTATTAACATCCTAAGGTCTATTTTGTATCTACCAATGTGTACTTCTTAATCTCTGTAGCTTTCCCTACATTCTACTCCTTCCCCGTCCCAGCTGAAAACCCTCCAAATGTTCTCCATATCTATGATTCTGTTCCTGTTATGCTTGTTTGCTTAGTTTGATTTTTAGATTCAGTGGTTGATAGTTGTGACTTTGTTGCCATATTAATGTTCATAGGTTTGACTTCTTTTTCTTATATACTTCCCTTTAACATTTCATATAATACTGGCTTGGTAATGATGAACCCCTTTATTTTTACCTTGCCTGGGAAGCACTTTATTTGCCCTTCAATTCTAAATGACAGCTTTGCTGGAGAGAGTAATCCTTTTTTAGGTCCTTGCTTTTCATCACTTTGAATACTTCACGCCAGTCCCTTTTAGCTTGCAAAGTTTCTTTTGAGAAATCAGCTGACAGTCTTATGGGAGCTCCTCTGTAAGTAACTGACTGGTTTTCTCTTGCTGCTTTTAAGATTCTCTTTTTACTTTTAACCTCTGGCATTTTAACTATGATGTATCCTTGCATGGGCCTCTTTGGGTTCAATTTGTTTGGGACTCTGTGTTTCCTAGACTTGTATATCTATTTCCTTCACCAAATTAAGGAAGTTTTCTTTCATTGTTTTTTTAAAATAAGTTTTCAATTTCTTACTCTTCCTTTTCTCCTTCTGGCACCCCTATGATTCAGATGTTGGCACATTTAGAGATGTTCCAGAGGCTTCTAATACTATTCTCATTGTTTTAAATTTGTTTTTGTTCCTGCTATTCTGATTGAATCCTTTTTTCTTCCTTATATTCCAAATAGTTCATTTGATTCTTGGCTTCATCCTCTCCACTTTTGGTTGTCTGTAGATTTTTCTTTATTTCACTTAATGTAACCATCATCTCTGCCTTGGCTTTTTTAACGCTGTAGCTGTACCCAATGAGTTATTTGAGCATCTTGATCACCAGTGTTTTGAACACTGCACCTGATAGTTTGCTTGTCTCCATTTTATTTAGTTCTTTTTTTCTGGAGTTTTCTTCTGTTCTTTCATTTGGGCCATTTTTCTTTCTTTTCTCCTTTTGACAGCCTCCCTGTGTTTGTTTCTGTGTATTAGGTAGAGCTGCTTTGACTCCCTGTCTTAGTAGTGTGGCCTATTGTAGAAAAGCACACCTGTAAGTTGTATGTGGTGGGGGCCTTATGTAATTGCCAGGGCAAGGCAACCTGTTTCACCACTTTGTGGCTCTGTGTGGGAGAAGGGCTCATAGAGGAGACAATGCCACCAACTGGCCTCTGGAGATTTGCCTGAGAGGAAGTTGTCCCCCCGCACTTGCCCCATTGCCAGTAGCTTCACTTTCTCCAAGTATGCTACTTTGGCCCTTCTAGCTGTTGCTCTGGTGCTGAAACTGAGAGGGGGTGGGTCTGCATAAATCCTATGACCATTCTGGGCCCTTTAAGAGGAGTTTCCTGTGAATCCTGCAGTTTCTTCTGCCACCTAATCCTACTGCGTTTTGCAGCCAGAGGTTATGGGATCATATCTGCCTGGTGCTGGAACCCTGAGCTGGATGGTCTGGTGTGGGGCTGGGATCCCTCACTCCCTAGGTATCCCTCCTGATTTTTATCTACTACATGTGAATGTGGGACCACCCACTCCACTGCCTTGCTAATCCACTCTACCTCTTCACCTTTTCAAGTCTACGAGTCTCTCCATGTGTCTCCACTTCTCCACCCCTCCTACCCATCTGAATGAATGTGGCTTCTTTAAATCCTTCATTGTTGGACTTCCGTACAGCTTGATTTTCTGATAGATCTGGGTGGTACTCATTTTGTAGTCTAGTTGTAATTTTTTTTTTTAGTTGTGCAAGGAGGCAAAGCATTTTTTCCTTTGTTTCTATCTTGACCAGAAATTGAGATGCTTACCCTTTAATAACTCAAAGGAATAACGAGAAATTTGAGACCAGTCTTTTAGCAGTTATATGTTCATTATTCTTAATTGATGACAAAAATAGCTAATACTCAGTGGTTAGAAGAATGAACTCTAAATAGGCTGTGTGGTTTGTATGTAGGTTTCACTATCTACTAGTAGTGATCTTGGGCATGTTGTTCAAGCACTTTTTGCTTCAGGTTCCACCTGTGAAAAACTGAAGATGAACAATAATATCTCTTTCATCAGTACAGTTTGAGGATTACATGAGAATACCTATGTAAAGTGCTTAGAATAAAAATGAGCAAATAACCTGGAATGGTGTGACTCAGTGGATTGAGCACCAGTCTGTGAACCAAAGGGTCACTGGTTCGATTCCCAGTCAGGGCACATGCCTGGGTTATAGGCCGTGTCCCTGGTTGGGTGGTGGCATGTGAGAGGTAACCACACATTGATGTTTCTCTCCTTCTCTGTCTCCTTCCCTTCCCTTCTCTCTAAAAATAAATAAATAAAAATAAGCATATAGTAAAAGCTACATGTTAGGCTATTATTATGTCTACGGTATTATTTAGCTCCTCAATATATTGTCATCCTGTTAAAATCTAGCTGCTTCTGTGTCATTCAACTGAAGCTGACTTCACAAAGATCACTAATGACCAAGTAAATGACAAATTCAGTGGCCCATTTTTCAGTACTTGTTCTATACCAACCCTCCCTATTACTGGATACCCTTCGCCTGCCTGAGCTTCTTCAAGTTCTCTCATGTTTTGAAATTCTCCCTTCTTTTAGTTTCTTGAATTCCCAGTTTCCCTAGCAGTTTATATAATAAACCATTAGTCTCTCCCCTTTATACTATTTTTTAATGATATCATTTACTTAAAGCTGGTGACCATTCCCAATAGGCCAGGGACTTTGATGTCTATTTTTAGTATTTATCTAACTCCAGAGATACAGACCTAATTTCGAATTATATGTTGTACATATTTTTTAATGTGTGGGACCAGAAAACAGAACTCATTAAATTTTCCTGCATCTAACTTCCCCTGAGATTCCTATCTTTAGAAATATTATTTCCATCTACACTATTGAAATTCTCAAAGGTTTCTCTGATTCCTCTTTCCAACAAGCCTTGAATGACAATTCATCCCTGTTTGTTTGAGACAGATTCAGCTTATAACTGTCATTTCATCTTCATTTTTAATTAAAATCTCTTTCACTCTCAAAAGTGTCCTGCTGTGGATGCTAAATTACATGATTATTCTAATCATGTTGGGCATTAGATCTACTTTACAATCATCATTAGAATCTTGATATTTCTTCTCATCCATCTTTTTGGATGCTATCAAAATCTCCTTAAAGATCACTGTTACCAATATATTTCTGATAGTTACATTTTCCACATGGCTACCTTAATGATCTTCCTAAAAGTAATCCAGTATTTTTATTCCATTTCTTAATGACTTTCATTCTCTCTCAGTTCCCTATAACAAGTTCAACACCCTTTTTAATTATTTTCTGTTTGTTCATCTCCCTTCTCTGCTACCTTAGCTTAAAAGATGGGTTGGGTTATATACTAGAAGTTTTAGGATAGTACAAATTAAATAAACAGTACATATGTAGTAATGCCTTACTACAATAATATTTATGAATAAATTCTAGCAAACTGATAAAAATACTATACCTTAGTCATTGAAGAGGGTTAATTATAATTCAGTTCAAAATTTTAGTCTATGAAGAAATTCTCAATCAGAATTTTTCAAACATTTCAATATGTAAAGCCATTTGAAATTTTATAGTATCTCTGAACTGTCATATAAAATAATCCCTAACAGCACTTATGATTGTAAGACAGGTTCAAAGGACATCTTATTTATCTCCTCTCTTCCAATGAAAGATAAAGGGTAAAAAGTTAATAGTGTTTAAGAATACTATTTGAATCAATTTAAGACTTTTCAGGGAATGGGATGGTCAAAGGATGCAATAAAATCACGCAGGAATCATAGTGGGTCATTGCGCCTCACTACACTGAATGTACCAGAGAACTGGACGTGTCAGCAATGAGAGATGGGAGGAACCAGAAAGGCTGGGGAACACTGTTGGCAAACGTAGAGAACTGATGAAATCTGTGTTGATAAATGGTAAGAAAACAATTAGAGAACAGAAGACACTGTGGCCAAGGAAATGATAAATGATAGGGTGATGTTTTCAAGAAGAGGGAAATAAAGGCTAGAGGGGGAGGTGTTAAGAGTTTATACAGTAAAAGAAATTCGTTTTAATATCCATAAACTTAAAAGAGGGCAATGAAACAATATCTAAAGTAGAATGCAATACAAACACTATTCAACTAGCTTAAAGCTGCTCAACATGAAAGATAAATTGGGGGAGAAATGAAGGAATATTTTAAAATAAGCATATTTTGGTTTTAAAATATTAGCTTTATATTAAATAGAGGGGTGATGAAAAGAAATACATGTGCAGAAATACCTGAAGATTATTTTTTCTCAGATACAACATTTACTATACTCATTGTTCAAAGTATAAAGATATGGAAGAGGAAATAAAAGAAAACTTACAGTTCCAACCACTGTGAATATGTGTGTGTGTGTATCTCCTTCCAATATTTCTATTCTATGTATCACTATATATATTTACTTATATAGTGGAGATTACACTAAAAACAATTTTCACATCTGTCATTTTCACATAACATTGTAACATGAGTTTTCTGACATTACTAGGAAAAAAGAAACTTCATAAACATCACTTTATTTGATGCAGCATTTGATTTCAGAATTATGTGCTAATTTATTTAATGGACCCTTTATCACAAAAAATTATCAGTCCATCCATCATTTATTCAAAATAGTCACTATTACTAAAGATGGGGAAAAAATCTCTGTGGCTAAAAAGCTATCTAATGAAAGATTAGTTTCTTCAACTTTATTGTATAAGAATGAATCTGGTCTATAAAATTTTATGAGTGTTTTGACGCCTTAAAGTATATACATATTTGTTGTTATGCTCTAATTATTAGCCAATACACTCCAAAGGCTACAGCTAAATTTGCAGTTCAGAAACTAGACACATTCATCAGCTACCTTGGGAAAACCTTTTGCCATTTGTGCTCCTGATAAAGCTTTCTAGGATACTTTACTTCTGGAAAAACTTCTGCAAAGGCTCGGCACACTGGATAAGGAAAATTCACTAAGAAACTAATAAGTGATCAGGCACATCATATTAAATAAAAGTTCTTCACTTATTCAAGAAACAAAAATTAGCAACTTCAACCTTAAATTCAAACAAGCCACCAAACATAAGCAGGCAATCAACAGTCAGACAAATTAACTACGACTCAAGCAGTCAGTATGCCTGGGATATTGTGCACTTGAACAGTCAATAAAAACAAACATTCAGAGACAATGGAAGCCTAACACCAGCCAAATGACAATGGTTATACTTTAACCAAGAACTCGGTAGTTAAGTCCTAGCCATGCCAGGTTGTGTCTTTAGACTACGTTGCCTAACCTCTTTGTGCCTAGTATTCTTCATCTGTGAAATGGAAAAACCTCTTAGGTTTACTGAAAACTTCAAATAAATTAAAATAGATTAAGTGTTTTAAAACAGGACCTGGTAAAGAATGAATACTTAATGAGTTAAAAAATCATACATAGTTAGCGACTGGCAGTTATTTAGCAGTTAAATAATTTTTGCCCCTCCTTATATCAGTATTTAATTATCATTAATTTTTCACTGCTAGGACTCCATCTCATAGTTCTAGAATAGGATTACGAAAACTGATTTTCAATCAAGTTTTACAATTTGAAGAATCAAGAGATGCCTGTTTTGCTGTTTCTTCCTCTCAGTTCAGCACAATCTCTCTAATACACTATTTGTATTATCCTCAAAAACTAAATAGGTATGTAATAAGCCATCACATAAATTAAATATTGAAGATATAAAATATTCATATGTTTGTGCCCCTATGTAGAATCACTGTAGAAATGAGAGCTATAAATGTAGACTGATAGAAGTGTGTGCTATTACTAAATCGCAAACAAAAATAGACACCTTTGTCTGTAATGTGTCTGAGCAAGAAAGTGCAGTCTTTCCTCCTTTCACAGATAGTTGTGTGATAAGCATTACTATGGACAATAGAACTAACTTCTATGCTCAGATGATCAAAGACAAAATGTTTACCTACATGAATTCTCAGTGGGATTTTTGAAAGTTTTTCATTTGTGAGAACCACCCTAAGCATTGTAGGACATAAAGCATCTCTGCTTCCTATCCAGCAAATGTTAGTAGCATTACCTCTTTGATTACTACAATAACCAAATGCCTCTGCAGATCTCTAAACTATCCCTAAGAGCATGATCCTCATTTTTTACTTGTTACTGCCACCCTCAAGAAGCCTTTTAGACATTATTATCCTAATGGTTCTCCTTCAATGAAATTTCAATAGCACAGATACCTTGTGCTTTATACATGTAAAAGTATGACTTTTTCTACCTCCTATGATCAAATTTTCTCCCTCTTGAAAGTGTAAACTTCCCCACAGAGAGCATCTTTCTTAAGAGGACTAGACCACCCCCAATGAGAACCATAGCTCATGCTGAGAAAGAGACCAGGCTACAGAGCCATGTCTGGCCCGCATGCTGGAGTCTCCTGACCCACAACGCAGTCTCAGGTCTGTGGCCATGTGTGCTTGCAGCTCCTCTGAGACAACAGTCACTAGAGAAATGTGAGATGTTGTATGTTTGCACGCATACAAAATCAGAGCAGTTCTATAAAAGTGTCAGATCACTTCATTCTTTACTCAAATTCCTCCAGTGGCTTCCCATTCCATGTAGATTAAAATTTCAAATGCTTATGTTGGCCTATAAAGCCCCACAAGATCTGTCCCCCTAACCTTCTGACTTCTGGGCACAATGACTTGGGAGTACACCCCCAATGAACAAGCCAAGCACATTCTTAATATCCATTGCTTTACATTTACTATACCCTGTTTTTGAAATACTCTTCCCTCTGATAGGAGCTGAGCTTACTTGCTTACTTTTTGATCTGTTAATTTGTTCAAAGAGTGAATATATACTGATTAAACTTATATTATAAAATCAAAGGTGTTTATTTACATTCTAGTATGCACACGTTTACTTATGAGAACTGCCAGAATACTTTAAATCACTTATAAACTGAAAATTACCACACATCTAACACTCTATAAAATTTGCCTTAAAAACATCAAGATTGTTTTTATTTAAAAAAAAAAAAGCCAACCCTGAAGCTTTCAGTTTGATGAGAGAGCATAGGTTCTTTGCATTGAGCATAAATGAAAGGTGTTTCATATTTTTCCACATGTAGATATTTTCATTTTCTACTTATATAACATTACATAAATGTGACTATAAAATATACTGACATTGTTCTTTATTCTTAAAATTTTGACAGAATTTTTACAGGTGTTTTCCAAACATGATCCAAAAATGACATTAAAGACCTGAGTTGTGCTGATTCACATGTATAGCCAAGCAGAACTCATAATACCTAGGTTTATTGGGTGCACATTTACCCCTGGCTTTATATTTAATTACTTATTCAGAAAAGCTTGCTGTGTGCTGATTAGGTCTCCAAGTTATGTCACCAAATGTAAATTCATTTCAAAATATAGTAATGTGAGTTCTCAGGTGAAACTGTTAAATTAGAAAAATATTGCAATCCATTAAAATAAATTCAACAGTTTGCATTATTTCCTCTACATAAAAATCAAAGTGTTAAAATATTTTCCAAGTTTTTCTATCAATTTCCTGAGTCACTATAAAAAAATGCATCTTTAACAACCTCACAACCCACCACGCACACACCACACACACACATCACACACACACACAAACACACCAAGCTGCAAATGATATTATCAGAAGAATATGTGTATTATATTTCGCAGAAATCTGACAAAAAATTTGCATATTAGTCCCCAAACTACCCTCATATTTCAGGTTCTTTTCTATGTGAAAAGATTTTACTTTCCCTCCTCCCAACACTCTAAACATTTTCACTTCTACTTTGAAAACTTCACTTGAAAAACCTCAAGGCATATAAAGGACACATGGACAAAAACTGGGGGTGGGGGTGGAAATGGGAGGGAAGGTAGGCAGGACTGGGGCGGTGGGCTGGGGTGGGAGTAAAAGACAGAAAACTGTACAAGAACAACAAAATAAAAATTAAAAAAATAAAAAAAATAACCTCAAGGCAAACATTCATAATAGTAGTAATTTTCAGTTTTTTCCTGCCTAATGATGATAATGAGTTAGTATTTAAAGATGAGAACGTGATTTTAAATCGTTAAATCTATGTGATTTTATAGAGAACGGATTTCATACTGGGAAAAAATGTGCATTCTGGGAGTGACGTCAGAGGAACGGCTACGGGAGTGATCACTTGGTCACTCCCTCCGAAATTTTAAGTTGATCTATAACTGAACAAAGGATTCCCTGCTCAACATGCAGTCACTCCTGAAACCTCCACACATTGAAAGAAGCATGCAAAGGTGGTGCTAATGGAAACAACCAGGAGAGGCAAGAAGGGAGGAGAGCTCTGAGGGCTATGGTTGCACCCCAGCAGCCCAGAGTTCATGGTAGGATCCACAAGGCAAGGGGAGGGAGTCAGCTGTAGCTGGCACTTCCGTTGGTGGGCAGGGAGGAGCAGAGACTCCAAGGGCGCCCCTGCAGGAGTGAGCTTTGAGAACTGCGCTGAGCCTGGAGAGAGGCCTGGGCCAGGACACAACTTAGAGCTTCTGCCGCAACTGTAGGCTGCCGGGTGGTCCGTGTTCTAAACAAACAAATGGAGCCACAGAGCTCTGATGCATTTTAGACTCCCCAAAACACACCTCCTGTGTATTATTATTGGCTTTCTGAGCACATTATCTCCAAACCTGAGCACATTTGTATCAGAATCACTATTTCCCTCTGACTGATCCCTGGTTGTGGTGCATATGGGGGACTGCATGGAGGTCTGAGGTTGCCATTTTGAGAGGTCAAAGCAAAGCGCACACCCAAATATCAGGGCTATACTGATGGCAGCCACAAGAGTGTCAGCTTCAGGCACTTCACAGAGCTTAAAAATTTACAATTCGGTGCCACCTACTGGAAAATAGTAGAAAGACCTCTTCATAACAATCTGCTGGTGACATACAAACTAATTCAGTAGATGCCTAAAGAAGAAGCCCATCCAATACCATGAACAACCAAGGTAGCAAGGCACCTCAAAAAGAATATGAAAAAAAATCTCCAGAAAGCAAACTGGAGCACATGGAAATATGTGATATAATGACAGAAAATTCAAGATTGCAGATCTGAAAATACTTAACGAGATGTGATAAAATACAGATAAATTGATGCACTTAGAAAACAAATTAATGAACAAAACAAGTACTTTACCAAAAAGACTGAAACCTTAGAAGAGAATCAAACAGTAATCCTGGAGATGAAGCATTCAATAAAGGAGATCAGGAATGAGCTACTGAGCCTGAGAAGCAGAGCTAACCAGATGGAGGAAAGGATTAGTGATATTAAAGATAGATATCTAGAAATAATGTACAGGGGTAGAAGAGAGATAGTTGAGCATAAAAAAATTAAAAAACTACATCAGAACTCTCTGACTCCATCAACAAAAGCAATATAAGAATTATAGGTATTCCAGAAGAAGAGAAGGAGAAAGGAATGGAGAAGTTATTCAAACAAATAGTTGATGAGAACTTCTCAAACCTGTGGAAAGAACTAGATCCTAGAATCTAATAAACAAACAGAGCACCTAGTTACCTTAATCCAAAGAGGCCCTCTCCAAGGCACATTGTATTAAAACTCTCAAAAATCAATGATAACAACAAAAAATCCTCAATATACCGGGGGGGAAAGATAGTGACCTACAAAGGAAAGCCTATCAAGTTATCATAGACCTTCTCAGCAGAAACTCTACAAGCCATAAGAGAATCCAGCCAAATATTTAAAACACTGAGAGAAATTACCAGCCAAGAATAATATATCTGGCAATGTTATTCTTTGAGTATGAAGAAGAAAGAAAGACTTTTGGAGATATACAGAAGCTGGGGGATTTTATCACCAGAAGACCTCCATTGCAGGAAATACTCAAGGGGGTTATTCTGCCTAAAACGAAGAACAAAAGGTCACAATATTTTTAGAAAGAGCACCAAGAATACTTACAGCATATGCAGTGATAATTTGTGACAACAGAATCATAAGGGAGGAGGCAAAGATTTGAACTGACAAAGAAAGATGGAAATCAGATGTACTCAAAAGATCAAAAGCTATTGTATATGAGCAACTCTCTTTCTAATAAACCTAACGGCAACCACACAAAAACCCAAAACAGAGACACATAACTTAAACAAAGATTAGGTAGAGGAAAGAAACATTGAATACCACAAAACTAAACCAACAGACAGAAATACAAAGGAAAAGAACAAATGGAGGCACAGAGTTACCAGAAAGCAAATGATAAAATGACTATGGGGACCCCTCATACATTAACAATTACCCTAAATGAAAAGGGACTGAATTCACCAATAAAGAGGCACAGAGTAGTAGATTGGATCAAAAAACAAAACCCAACCTGGGGAACATATTTTTCAATGATATCTCAGACAAAGATTTGATCTCCAAAATATATAAAGAACTCAGATGACTCAACACCAGGAAGACAACCAATCCAATTAAAAGTGGGCACAGGATCTGAATAGACACTTCTCCAAGGAGGACATACAGAGGTCCCATAGACATATGAAAGGATGTTCAGCATCACTAGCCATCAGAGAGATGCAAATCAAAACCACAATGAGAAATTACCTCACACTTGTCAGAATGGCCATCATAAACAAATCAACAAACAAGTGCTAGCGAGGATGCAGAAAAAAGGGAGCCCTGGTGCACTGTTGGTGGGAATGCAGACTAGTGTAGCCACTGTGGAAATCAGTATGGAATTTCCTCAGAAAACTAAAAATGGAACTGCCTTTTGACTCAGTGATTTTGCTGCTGGGAATATACCTTAAGAATCCCAAATCACCAATTCAAAAGAACTTACAAACCCGTATGTTCATAATGACACTATTTACAATAGCCAAGTGCTGGAAACAGTCTAATTGCCCATTAGAAAATGAGTGGATCAAAAAACCATGGTACATTTACACAGTGGAATACTATTCAGCAGAAAGAAAGAAGGAGCTCCTACCTTTTGTAATAGCATGGTTGGAACTGGAGAATATGATGCTAAGTAAAGTAAGCCAGTTGGTGAAAGACAAATACCATATGACCTCACCTATAAGAAGTATCTAATGAACAAAATGAACTAACAAACAAAATAGAACCGTGTGGAAATAGGGAACAGACTGAAAATGACCAGAGGAGAGGGAGGAGGGGGATAATGGTGGATGGAAGAGAAGGGACTAGACAAAGAACATGTGTGAATGACCCATGGACATGGACAATGGTATGGGGATTGACTGTGGAGTGAGGGGTGAGCTGGGTGGAGGAGGGTAAATGGGGGGAAATTGGGACAATTGTAGTAGAATAACAATAAAAATGATTTAATTAAAAATTCCAACCATATGCTGCTTTTAAGAGACACATCTAAGCTGAAAAAACAAAGGTAGGTTCATAGTGAAAGAGTGCAAAATATATCTCCAATCAAAAAACATTCAAAGAAAAGCAGGTGTAGCCATACTTATGTCTGACAAAATAAATTTCAGTATAACAAAGGTAACAAAAGAAAAATATGGACAATTTATAATGATAAAGGGGTCCTACATCAAGAAGATATACACTTCTTAATATACACATATGTACCTAATCAAGGAGCACCAACATATATAAAGCAATTATTCAGAGAACTAAATGGTGAAATAATCCAAAACACTATCATAGTTGGGGACCTTAATCCTCCATTGACAGCTCTAGGCAGATCATCCAAACAAACAAACAAATGAACAAACAAACTATGCGCACACACACCCACACATATCAACCAATGCAATATACCACATTAACAAAAGGATAAAATATGTATCTAGCTCTATCTCTAGCTCTCTATATCTATATCTATATATATCAGCCTTAAATGACACATTAGAGCAAATGGACATAATTGACACACATGTATATATATATAGAGAGAGTCTTTCATCCCAAAACATCAGATTATATGTTCTTCTCCCATGCACATAGAACCTTCTCGAGCATAGGCCATAGGTTAGGTCACAACACTAGCCTGAACAAATTGAAATTAGAGAAGAAATTGAAGAAGATTGAAATTATACCAACCATAATGGTTGACCACAATGCCTTGAAATTAGAAATCAACTGCAAAAAAGGAGATAAAGAAACTCACCAATATGTGAGGGTAAACAACACACTACTAAATATAACAGGGTCAACAAAGAAATAAAAGATGAGATCAAAACATATGTAGAGACAAATGAGAATGACAATAGTATGTATCAAAACTTTTGGAATGCCATTAAAAAATCAGTAGAGAAAGGGAAGTTTATATTGTTACAGGTCTATCTCAAGAAACAAGAGAAATCTCAAGTCAACAATTTAATATTACATCTTAAATAACTAGAAAAAGAAGAAAAAAATGTAACCCAAAGTCAGTAGAAGAAAAATAATAACAAAGCAGAAGCAAATGAAACAGAGAACCAAAAAAGACTATAAAAGAAATTAATACAATGAAGAGCTGCTTCTTTGAGAGGATCAATAAAACTAAGAAACTGCTGGCTAGCCTAAGAAAAAAATAGTAAAGATCCATATAAACAAAATCAGAAATGAAAGAGGAGAAGTTACCACAGACACCACAGATATACAAAGGATCATACTAGAATACTATGAATGACTATATGCCACTGAATTCAATAACCTAGGAAAAAAAGGATAAGTTCCTAGAAATATATAACCTTCCTAGACAGAATCATGAAGAATTGGAAAATCTAAAGAAATGGATCAGCAGTGTAGAAATTGAAGCAACCACCAAAAATCTTCCAAAAAATAAAAGTCCAGGACCAAATGGCTTTACCAGTGAATTCTACCAAACATTCAAAGAAGATTTAAAACCTACCCTTCTTGCAGTTTTCCAAAAAATTGAAGAAGTAATCCTTCCTAACACATTTTATGAGGCCAACAAAACCTTGATACCAAAACCTGGCAAAGGTAACACTACACGCGCACACACACACAGACACACACACACCTACAGACCAATATCTCTGCAGACTACAGATGCAAAAATCATAAACAAAATACTAGCAAATTGAATACAATGATACATCAAAAAATAACACATCATGATCAAGTGGGGTTCATTTCAGTGGCACAAAGACAGGTAAATATATGCAAATCAACCAATGCAATATACCACATTAATAAAATAAAGGATAAAAATCAATAGATGCAGAAAAAGCATTTGACAAGATACGACACCTATTTATAATTAAAACACTCAATAAAATAGGAATAGATAGAAAGTATCTCAAAATAATAAGGGCATATATGATAAATCCTCAGCCAATATCATACTACATAGCAAAAACCTGAATGTTTTTCTTCTAAAATCAGGAATAAGACAAGGATGCTCACTTTTACCACTCTTATTCAGGATAGTTCTAGAAGTCCTAGACACAGAAATAAGGTAAGAGAAAGAAATAAAAGGCATCCAAATTGGGAAGGAAGAAGTAAAGGTGTCACTTTTTGCAGATGACATGATTCTGTACACAGAAAACCCTAAATATGCCACCAAATAACTGTAAGAAACAATGACCAAATAAAGTTGAAAGATAAATAATAAATGTACGAAAATACACTGCTTTCCTGTATACTAACAATGAAATTTCAGGAAAAGAAATGAAAAAACAAAATCCATTTTCAATTGCAACCAAAATAATAAAATACCTAGGAATGAATTTAACAAAGGATGTGAAAGACCTATATACTAAAAACTACAAAGCATTATTAAAAGAGATAGAAAAAGATACAATGAATTGGAAAGGTATTCTGTCTTTATGGATTGAAATAATCAATATAGTTTAAATAGCCATATTACCAAAAGCAGTATACAGATTTAATGCTATCCTCATCAAAATCCCCATGTTGTTTTATAATGAAATAGAACAAAAAATCATCAGATTTATATGGAACCACAAAAAATCCTGAATAGCCAAAGCAATTCTGAGAATAAAGAATCAACCCAGAGGTATCACACTACCTGGCTTCAAATTACACTACAGAGTTACAATAATTAAAACAGCATTGTATTGGCAGGGAAATAAACACACAGATCAATGGAACAGAACTGAGAGTCCAGATATAAAACCACATATGTATGGGAAGATAATTTTTGACAAAGTAGCAGAAACACACAATGGAGAAAAGAAAGCCTCTCCAATAAGTGGTGCTTGGAAAATTAGAAAGCCACAAACAAAAGAATGAAACTAGATTACAGTTTGTCCCCAGATACAAAAATTAATTCAAAGTGGAACAAATACTTAAATATAAGATCTGAAACAATAAATTTCATAGAGGTAAACATATGTACTAAATTTAGGACCTTGGTCATGGAGAACATTTATGAATTTGCCCCAAAGGCAAGGGGAGTAAAAGCAAAAATAAATGAATTGGATTATATTAAACTAAAAAGCATCTGCACAACAAAATAAACCAATAACTAAATGAAGAGGCAACTGACCGAATGGAAGAGGATATTTGCAAACAACAGCCTCAACAAAGCTTTAATATCCAAAATACATAAAGAACTCATAAAACTCAACACCAAACAAACAAACAATCCACTTGAAAAATGGGCAGAGGTCTTCAATAAACACCTCTCCCAAGAAGACAAACAGACCATGAACAGATATATGAAAAGATGTTCAACCTCCCAGCTATTAGGGAGATGCAAGTTAGAACTACCATGAGATACCACCTCACATCTGTTAGAATGGCTGTTACCAACAAAACAAATGATAACAAGTGTTGGAGAGGTTGTGGAGAAAAGGGAACCCTCATTCACTGCTGTTGAGAATGTAGACTGGTACAGCCATTATGGAAAAGAGTCCTAAAAATTAAGAATAAAGCTACCAGCAATCCCTCTCCTGGGTATCAACCTGTAAAATTCAAAAAAGGTATTCACAAAGATATATGAACCCCCATGTTCACTGAAGCATTATTCATGTTGGCATGGAGACAACAAAAGTGTCTGATAGAGGATTGGATAATGAAGATATGGTACATATCCACAATGGAACACTATTCAGCCATAGGAAAAGATGAAACACTGACATTTGCAAAAACATGGATAGACTTTGAGAATATTATGCTAAGTGAAATAAGTCAGAAAAAGCTAAGAACCATGTGATTTCACTCATATGTGGGATATACAACTGAAACTTATGGACACAGAGAGGAATGTGGTGGTTGCCAAAGCAAAGGGGTTAGGGGTGTGGAGATGGGCCGAATTATGGTGACACGAGTTGCTTTGACTTTAGGTGATGGGCGCACAGTGCAACATACAGATCTAGCATCATAGAAATGTATACTTGAAACCTATACGTTGTATACATGAATATCATAGATGACGAAGGAAAAAATAGAATCCCTTAAGTTTGAAGCACTTTAATTAATTCCGGATGAAATTTGTGTGATATTAACACTCATACACATTCCATGTATATTTATAAGCAAAAATGTAGGCCCATCATGAATCAATGATCAGTAGTCAATATACTTCTTAATCATGAATACCAAAAAAAGGAGGGGGTGGTAATACATGTACTTTGTAAATGAAGCCAAGAGATCTTCAATAATTTCTAGCATATAAAATGAGAATATATAGCAGTAAATACAAAATAAATTATTGGCAAAACAAAGCATTCAAATTTCTTTAATTTTCAACAATTAATCCTGGCTCAACTTATAAGAAACTTAAGTGTGCTTTCAAGTAACTTTGCAAAGACAATGAACCATACTTATTCTTGGAGAATTGGGGGTGTGTGTGTGTCCATGCATGTGCACACATGTATGTAAGTACCGTTGTTCAACTGATTATTAATTTATACTTGTTAAAAAGTCTTGACTATTTCTTTTACAGTTAGGTGACATGCCATATAACCTATTGTTTAGTGTGTTCTCTAACAAGTTTTGAGAGCATAAGTCTCAAAATACAAGATCATCATCTTTCTCAATACTTATCACAGCATCGTATGAATTTATGTGAGAATTAGAGAATAAACTTAAAAAAGATTATATTTGTGATTTGATTTGAACTTGATTTTTTTCAACCTGGAGAGTATTTTCTCATTCCATTAAAAGTATGTTCCCAAATTTCTTGTCTTTAAAGGTTGCCAACAATTCTCTTGATATTATAGACCATATCAGATACATCACCTTTCTTTCCTATTTTCCATTGTAGGCAGTGCACTGGGTGCTGTATCAGCCAAGCAATATGATCTCAGAAAATAGCTACCTTCCTATTGGTAAATAATACAGAGATGGTGTGTAGTACATAAAGAGGTATTTTGTGAAGACAAATTAAATATTAATAATCACAACACCAGTAATAATTATAACCACAAGTGTTTAAACATTTATATGCCAAGAATATATGGTCAGTGTAATCTTCACATCTTGTAGCAGAAAACATGTTTTGGCTTGACTGAACAGATGCAAAGAGACCCAGAGAAATGAAGTCAGTTCTTACATCATGTAGGTGGAAAGATTGGATTTGCACCTGGACCTGGTATGTCTGTCTCCAGGGTGCCTGCTCTTATACACTCCATAAGATATTGCAACCCATTGGAGAGTTCTTAACTGTTTTTCCTCCAAATTAGATTTGGAGTTCGATTGACCATCGTTTTACTCCAAGTTAAGTGTTACCTTTCATGGCAAAATAATTTTGATAGTCATTTTCCTGATGGCTTCATTTATTGAAGAAGAAATTTCCTTGGGAGGAAAGTGACTGATGAAATTGCTAGTGGGGTGCGTGACTGTTTTGCCCATGGACTTGTTCAGGCTGTTGTGTTCGATGATGATTTCACCATTACGTGCTTCAGGCTAATAGGCTGCCAAAATGTTTTCAAATTATCGCTCACTTTCCCTCAGTCTACTTCTAAATTATACAGTTTTACATCACAAAAGAAACCCCATTCCTTTTCTCTTATTCAAAAAATGCTGTAATCAAGGACAGACATTTTAATGCTAATAATTTTGCGGATTTTTTTCTTCAGGATAAAAATGAGAGATGAAACAAGACAAGCCTGCTTTTGAGCCTGCTCAGCATTTACTTACATTAATTAAATAACACCAAATTCACATACAGCGTGAAAAGGTTAATGGAGAGAGTGTTCCACAGATTCATAGAAAAAAATGTGGTTATGTTGGCAGAGATTTTGGACAAGTTACAGGAGTGATATATTTATCACCACATTTCCTTAGGCATACTAGTCTACTACACTACACTGTCCAAAACTAACTAACCTCTAGCACGTAAAAAGTTTTTAACACTTCTGTAACCTAAGAACAATTTCAAATGGAAAATAATAGGTGGTTTCTAAGGAGGACTAGTGAATGTAAAATTTTGAACTTGTCTCTTTTTCAATGTTATAGGTTTCCAAAGACATTCTATTCTTAGGTGTGGTTTTACTATGCCCTTGGGCTAACATTTTACAAGTTCAAATCTCTAATTTTAAAATCAAAGTCAATTGGAAAATAGCAGTCAGCTGACAGAAATAAATAACATAGCCAAATATGTTGGCTTATATCTGTACCATTAATGAGAAAAAAATCCATTATAGACCCTTTTGCCTTCAGTATTTTTCAAATTTATGATTAAATTAGTTAGAACCAAAATATTACATTTGAAATTAAAATAAATGTGATAGTTAAAATCATCACGTGGGGAAATTTAGGGTCATTTCCAAATGCTGTGACGAATGCTAGGTTTAGCAAATCTGAGGTTACAGAGAATCATCCTCTTTATTCCATTAAATTACTAATCTTTTTATAATATCTGTACACATTGAATTTCTATCACTTTCACCGAAGTGGAATCAAAGTTCTGTTTTTTTGAAATCCTGCTTCTGTAGAATCTTAACTTTTCAGTGTAGAATGTTCTGAGAGGGGATTACCTGAGAAATTGCTTTTCTATCCATGTGTGTGACAGCTGAGTTCAGCTGTTTCCATAAGCATTTAAGGAACAGCTGAGTGCTTTCTCTTGGTCCTCAGATTTGAGGCTAAGTGAACTTGAGGCAACAAAGTTACCCTGGAATGTATATGATCAAGACATTTACTTTCCTTTCATCTTCCACAGCTAAGTTATTGACCTTTGTGGCAAAACTTGGGGCAAAATCATCTTCTAAATCTCTTGTCTTCTCTATATGGATATATATGGTAACAGAATTGTGTTCACCATAATCATGTGTTAGGTACTCAGTGCAATAGAAAGCACAAAATTGCCAAGGCCAGAATTGAAGTTTTAGTCTTACAAACTTAACTAACTGTAAAGCCCTTATCTGTTGTTTATATTCATTCTGAGGCAACAGTCATAGCAAATCTGGAGAAATGGAATGCAACAGAGTTGTGTTTATGTGGCTACAGCCCTACAGTTCCCTGGTAATAGATAAACTGATTTGGCATCAGCCACTGAAGGCGGCTTATATTCAGCCACCAGTTAAACTCTGTTTTCTGAATAATTGAGCGCTGATCAAATGGGAAGAACACAGGAAGAACAGGCCAGTGTTGTGGCATTGATGATTTCATTGTTTATAAAGCATACACTTACTATGACCATTTAATAAAACTAGAGTATGATAAAATCATTGGTATTTCTAAAAATAGTGAAACAAACGTTAAATGTCATCAGCTCAGATGAAGTAACAGAATAGACATGTGTGGTCAAATTAATTTAATTTCAGTCCTTTTCTTGCTATAATTATTGAAAAGTCTCTCTGGAACTTTCTTGTACTAAGAAATAATAGCTCAAATAATCTATTGTTTTTCCTTACCTTGAGCTGAATGGAAACTATCGGCTTTGTCCCATTGAAATTATTTAAAATTAATTAATTTCAGCTAAATTTACAAAGAATTAGTGATAGGAAACACATTAGTTTTCTGAAAATATCACACCACAAATGATTGTGAACATGCAACATTATATTGTTTTCCATGAAATTTTGTACATTTTTCACTATAACATTGTATGCCTTAAAAGTCATATTGTCTACCTTTATAGTATCATGATATAAAAATAAAAATAATCCTGTCGTGTTTCATGAACTTTGCTAATGCAACATGTGAGATCTCTACTCTCTGACTGCAACTGGTAGCTCGGATGGTTACAGAAGGGAAGATCTGTTCTGCAAAGGAAACAATGTCCATTGCATATTAAGATACACAGTGCTGCCTTTTATCTTTAAGGGAGCACACTTTGCTCTTTAATAGGGCTGGGTCGCTTCTGTGGCTGCTCATAAATCTATCAGCTCCTCCTGTTTCCTAGTTGTTTGCATTGCATTGTCAACTTCATGTCGTTTTAGTGTATCTTGAATACTAATCTTTACCTCTAGGTAACTCACCACTTATACTTTAGTGCACCATAAGTCTATTGATTTTTGGTAACACCCTCACTATCTGATCAACATTGCAATAATATTTTATCACTGGGTATAAAAAGAAGAACAGGAAATAGTAAAGATTTTTCTTGTGTATTGTTATATTGTACATTAAAGCTGTATACATTTTTAACTCATTGAACATGCTATTTCTTTATAAATAGTATTTCTCAAAAATTCATAATATGTGAAAGGTTGAGAAAGATTAGGAGAAACAAAGAGTAAATGGCAAAACATAGTTTTTCAATAAAAATTGTGTCCATTCAAATGGCTCTCAGTATTATGAAACGAGTACTCTGAAAGAAGAGTTAAAAACTGGTTTGCAGTATTGAGCTGTTGTGGTTGTGTAGTGCAGGATATTGTCAATAAAGGGGCAAAAGTAAAACATAAAATTGGAGAAAGAGCAATGGTACCTAAGATTTAGTAAAAAGCCATTTAAAATTTATTTTAAATGATTTCAGGGCATCTCTGCCTTGAATAATTACAATGACGTGAATAATTCTAAGATTTTAAAATTTTCCTACAAGAACTACTTGACCTGTGGACATAGAATTAAAAAAAAAAAACAAAAAAACAGATGATTAAAAATAACTACAGGGACTTCATTTGAAAATGTTGAGATGAGATGTTAAATATTAAATATCAAAATAAGTAATGCATCATGGTATATTTATAAGGGTATTTTTCCCCCCAGAGGATATAAGTTTTGTCAGTCTTGAAGGGAAGTTGTGGAGGGTGTGAGTGTGTCTTTGGCAGGGGTAGTGTGGAGGTTCTATAAATGAACGGGACAGTTTAAACCTAAGGTGTTTTAGCCACAGCGAGTTATTCCTGAAAATGTGTTTTAGGTTTATCAGTTTAAAGGCAATAATAAAGTTCACATTTTGAGCATTTCCATAATGGTCTGGGAATTTTCTAATTTGTTTTATTAATGTGACCCAACTTTTTTTCTTTATACATAATTCTTTTTTTTCTTTCCATATAGTTTTGTAGCATTCCATCAGCAATTTTGATTGATAGAAACATGGAATTATAACACACATTTTTTCCTTTCTTTCTTCTATTTCCTTAGCCGAGTTTTCGTCAAATGTAACTCTACTTTTATTTTTATTTGTGCTTTATTGTTGTTCAGTTACAGTTGTTCCCATTTCCCCCCATTCCTCTCCCCTGCACTAGCCCCCCCCCCCACCTCTCACATTTAGTACCCCCCCACTCTTGTCTTTGTCCATGGTTCGTTCTTTTATATGTTTCTTGACTTGACCTTTCTCCTTCTTTCCCCATTATCCTCACCCCCCACTCCTCTGGTCACTGTATAACACACATTTTTTAAAAATATGAAATTACAGAACAGAAAAAATCATGTGGCTATTTATACCCTTCATGTAGCCATTCAGAGTCGCCAATAAATGGATGCTATACAGAAATTTGGGGACTTTATCTTGTTGAAAAGACACTAGAAACTTTATTTTCTTATAATGTATTGAAATCCTGCCAATATAAACTTTGGGGAAGAAATCAATGATACAAATATAAGTCATTTATTGTTTTCAGTTTCACCCATGTGAATCTGAAGCCCAGACTTTACTTCCTTAGTGAAATTCCAAATCATTATTGCACACCTGATTTCACTCTGACAGTGATTGTCTTCCTGTGTTCTTCCTTGCTTAGATTATGGAGTTCCAGGTTCCAGCTCTTCCCCTATAGAGCCCACTACTGTAGTTTTTGTTTGCTGCTTTGTTTGTTTTTATTTTGTTTTAGTTTCTATATGGTTTGTTTAGAATAGATAAGTATCAATAATTCCTCATAATAAATATTTTACAAAATAAGGGAAGAAGGTATTTATTATAAGGTTTGATTTACTGTTAAAGCGTTATCATTTACATTAAAAATTGAAGAAGATAAATTAAGCACATTTTATAAACCAAAATAAAGTAAGTATTAATAAATATATGTATATATACACATATATATCATTAACCGTTGATATATAGTAAAAATATTGAACATGTATTACTAATGTTCTGTTTCTTATTTTTCTTGTCATATTGTTGTAGGAATTCTGTGAACTAGAGTTATTTATTTATTTTTTAAGCCCTCACCCAAGGATGTGGTTATTGATTTGAGAGAGAGAGAGAGAGAGAGAGATACAGAGAGACAGAGAGAGACAGAGAGAGACAGAGAGAGACAGAGAGAGTGAAACATTGATGTGAGAAACATTGATCAGTTCCCTCCCACACTTTCAAACCCACAGCCTAGGTATGTGCCCTGAACAGGGATCAAACCTCCGACATGTTGGTGTTTGGGATGGTGCTCTAACCAACTGAGCCACTCAGCCAGGGCTAGGGTTATTTTTTTAATAAAAGCTATCTGCTGAATTAATATAAGGAATTAAAGCTATGTGTATATGTTATGTTTATGATCCAGTATTTTCATTGAGTAATAAGACTGCCTTTAAATAAAAAAATAAACTAATATGTTTATTTAAAGAAAATAAAATGAGAAAAGCCTCAAAAAGTATTTTAAAATACAAATTATATATAATCAAAATACCTAATGAAAAATTTTCTTAATTTGGAGTATTTTCTTTTAATTGAATTTCTCTTCATACATTATTCAATCAATAAAATTTTGTTACATAAGTGTATTTCCCAGGAACTTTACTAAAGTCAAGGACAAAACACTAACAAGAGAGAAAGAGTTTATGGCTTCTTGGAGTTTGTATTCTATTAGTAGAACAATCCACATATAAATAAATATATAATATAAACTTAGATAATGATAATTCTATAAAAATAAAACTACACAATTCAGAATTATAAGACATGTAGTGCTTCTTGATCTGATAAGGCCTTTATGAGTTCTTTTTCGAGTCACAATATATATGCCAAAAATGATTACATTTCACAAAATCAACTCTATTTTCTTACCTTTCTGTATATTACTGTTATTTATTTTTGCAATAATTATTTTAATTAATAAAAGTTCAGTCATCTCTTGCAGAGTCAAATGATTTAAAAATAGAAAACCTTTCTCTACATCAATAACAAGTAGTTTACCTTAAATTTTACCCATTTTGCCAACACATCTCATCCCAACTTTTTTCGAAGCATTCTTTCATTGAAAAAAATATATTTTAAACTTTGGAAATTCTCAGACTTGCAATTTTTGACTTGCAACTGGTGCTTTAAAAGTATTTATGTTCAATTGGAAGGAAGTCTTTGGGAAGGCATATATGAAAAAATAACATTTTGAATATCCTCAAACTGATTTATTTTGAGGCTATTGCTTAAAAATGGAACCACAGCTGATTCAGGAACTGGGCTGAGTATCTCTGAGTTGGACTGCTCTCTGAGGGAGCATGGGTAATGGAAAGAACACTGAGTTAGAAGTCCACACACTGATTCTAGAGCTGTGTCTGCAAACTGGGTGAACGTTCTGGAGCATGTCATTGAACGTTTTGGTAGAGCAATTTCCTCTTCTTTAAATGGAAGCAGTCATGTTTATCCTCATTAAGCATGGAATTACTGTACATGTATTTTCATATAATGGATATGAAAATATTATACATTTATGAAGATAGACAAGCAAAAAGTATAATAAATATTATGGACAGGAGTGATTTGATTTAAGTCCAAAATGTGAAGTAAAACTGATGACCCTCAGCCTTCAGGGAGGATTAAATTCCTACTTCAGTAATTTCCAGTAGTGATGCAAAATTTAGGTTTCATGGTTTCACCTTAGAACAGTAAGGGAGACCATCAGGGCAACCAACACGTCCAGAGAAGAAATGGTCAGTAAGATCAATTAATTATTATTTCTGAATAGTATAAAACTCAGGCTTATAGGTATGCATTCTCTGAATCATGAGGAGAAAAAGGAGAGAACAAGAAAGGAAAAAGGAGAAAGATAAAAGACCAGTCATACCTTATCACTGAGAAATTCCACTGGAAGCTGAGCAAGTTAAGTAGAGTTAAATAGATAACTTTTCCAGCTTGTGTGGCTTCCAGTCCCTGCTGATCTGCCCAGCAGAGTGTGTAACTCTCACTTACTCCAGTAACATAGAACCATAAATGGGCCAAAGCCACGATTAAAGCACAAGTCATAAGGTTAGCAATTAGTTTTATGTCTATTTTGAATCACAACCCTAAACTGGAGGAAGTTCCAATAAAACAGGTTTAGTGGTATGCCTCCTTTGAGCCTTCAGTGACATTTGAAAATAACCATTGCCTTTCGCCAAGCAGATTCCTGGGTCAATTTCTATATTTTAAAAAAGAGATATAGGGGAAAATGTTCTACCCCACTATGGTGGCCGAAGGGATGGTCAAAGGGAGAACAGAGGGTGGCTGGGCCTGGGCAGTTAGCTCAGAGGGAAACCAATGTCAACAGCATTTCCTTCTCCTGACATGATACCAGAAATGGGTTCAGTTCTATAACTAAAATATTAGCTTAAATATTATATGCCTTAAATACATAAATACATTGAATAGTAAAATTGTGGAGGTCTTGCACTTCCATAGAGAAAGCGTAAAGAATAGAGAAGATAATGACTCTAAAGAGTAATATAGTTATCAACTTGCAGCTCCCAATTGTTAAGTACCTACTCTTATGTTATTCAAACCAGAGTCCCTAAAACATGGGCTATTTCTAATTTTTCTTTCTTGTTACCTCAGAACAAAATGCCTGACATAATAATCTTTTACATAGCTGGCATTTGAATATCAGCAAATGTTAGAAACACATTTGAACTTTATGTAGAAGAGGTAATGTTAACTTACATACATGGTCTTTGGGTCTATCTGCTCAGTCTTCAGAAACTCATGAACAGTAAGAGTTAACTAGAGAAGCCAAGCAAAAGTCTTGCAATAAAATCCAGAACAAAACTGCAGATATGTGGAGCCTACAGAAGGTGGAGCCCATTTGTTCTGCATGCATATTTAATGTGTAAATTTATTTTTAAGTCTTAAAACAACCTCATAGAATTGCTGTGACCTGCAAAGCTAGGCAGACCAAATTCATTCCTGAATATAAAGAAAGAAGTGCACCAAGATTAAAAAATTCTGGTTACTCACGATTCTTTTCACCTTTCCACCTTGACCCAGCTTTCATTCTGCCCGAGATACCCACAGGGGAAGTTATTTCTGCCATCGAGAGCAGCAGCATCAGTAACAGCACAGCCATGCCAGGTAAAAATAACCTCTATGAGAGTCCTGTCACAGACGAACCTGAAGGCTTTTACTGGGAATAGAAACCTGGAGCCAATCCTCTCGTTTTATTCAGCAGAAATGCAAAAACGCTGTTTCCCCATCCATTTTTAGGAAGCAGGTATGTTCTCATCAGGTTTTCCATTTGAATAATGCAGGGGATATTTAAAAAACCTGAGAGGGATGGAAAGCCTTCCTCTAGACATGCAAAATGTCAGAAGTGATAAGCTGACAATTTCCTCTGGTCTTTCTGCAGCTACCGGTTCCTAACCTGCTCCTGTCAACTCTCACTTCTTCCAAATGTTTGTCAACATTTTTCATAACATGATAACAAGAAAAAGCTGAGATTCAGCATTTTCCCACCTACCCATTCTGTACCACAGATTACAGGACTTGACGAAGCTGAGTATTTAATTTGGGCACTGCAAACACACCTCATTTCAAACAGAGGAGGTTGTTAAGGAGAGGGGGAAAACTACTTGGTCTCAAAGCTCTATCAAACATCTTAAAAAAGGGATTAGATGTATAAATATCTGCTGCTAAGGCATGATAAAAATATCTCTGAAAAAGAAAGGAGTGGTAAACAATAATCTTTTCTATTTGTACTGTGTGATTTTTTTATATTCGGAGAATAATGTAAAAAAGACAATCTGCCCCACATAGCCCAAGTCCATGATGCAGAAAAAAATGTATTGTACATTGCACATTCAAGGGTCATCAGAGTTGCATTGTGAACACTTGTTTGCCTTGTAAAGCCACGTTGGTATAGTTCATCTCTCCTGATTCCTGCAGAATGATTTTATCACTTCTTCAACTGAGCAGATTTGTTTTAGAAAATTAGACTTTTCTGTTTTACAATTACATCTACTTCCCATGGGCAAATCGCAATATTGCCTTGATTATTTTGAAACTACACTGTAAAGACATAAGAAACTCATTTTAGGGTCCAATTTATTTATTTTTAGTAATAAAATAATTTTATACTTCTACAAACACTACAGAACAATTATATATGTATATTATATATATATAAATTATATATAAAATATATATACATACATACACATTTGTTTTAACAAAACATAAAGCTATTTTAGGATACTGCCAAACACATAATAACCTAACCTAATTCTACAAATAATTTACACAGCTTCCAAAACTTATGCCTAAAACACATATCTGAAAATATGCTGTTTACAGTTAGTCTCCTATACTGCATCAGAAGAGAGAGATAGACAGAAAGTCTACAGCATCCAAGCTGACACCATAAATTGGTGAAACAGGCTGGTGGAAGACTAGAGGAGGCGGTGGGGATGGTGGCCATGTGCAGAGAAAGCCCCATGCAAGGTGGCAGCTGATGTTCTTTCTACCTCAGTTTTGTGTTGTGAGCTGGATTACAAATTCTGGGTTGCCAGATGTTTCAAATTTTAAAAGGAAGCTAGAAATTCAGATTATTATGAAGTCTCCTCATATTTAGAGGAAACACAACAAAACTCGAAACTTCATAAGCAGTCACATAAGGCAGAGCATTCTGAATCTGGTTCCAACTTAAATTATTCAGACTCTTTGATTCAAGACATATTCCTTGAATGGCTACAATCAGATACGTTATTAATAGCAAATACACATAATATAAGTGTGTAGTTTAAAGACAAAGACATATTTAAACAAATCATTTTTCATGTGATACAATAAATGCAATGAAACGCCATATGGAATCTTTGTGGGATCACAGAGAAGAAAATTTCTCAGTATCTGGGGGCATTCCATAAGGCTTCAACACATATCCAGCCATACTGGGACACTCCTCCATTCTCCAGAAAAAACACAAACTTCAGACTCTTAGGTCTTTTTAAATATCTATTATCTTTCTCCTTGAAATACCATTTCCTAAATTTTACTTCACATAATCTTATTAATGCTTAATGATTCAATAGAAGTTTAGCTTCTCATACTTTTCCAGGGATAATTATCAATTTTTATGACTCATTAACCTGGAAATAGAGACCTCGGCACGTTATCTTACAGTTTGGGTGTGCATGTGTGTGTCCAACACTAGGTGTATAGCTCATTGTAAGCCTAAATGTATTGTATTTTCTTATATCCTTAAACTTAGTAGTTACTGTCATACATAAAAAAGTCATCAAAAGTTTGTTGACATAGATTTTTCTATGTTATAGATATTGATTTGTGTTGGTAAATTTTACAATTAAAATATAACTCTTTGAATCATCCAGGATAATTCCTTTCATGTTCTGAATATGTACCTATTTATATTCCGTACTTTGCTTTCTTTTGCCATTATGTTACAAGATGTTAAAGGATAAACAAGTAATCCTAGTTAAATTCTAAGACCAGCTTTCAAATCTGCAAACCTTTAAACATAAAAGCATTGAAGATTACCAGCAGATGGGCTTAGTTTGCTCTAAAATTTCAATTTGGTACAAAGACAGTTATTTCACAGCTGCATCCTAAATTCAACATGTCCATAGCTATTTCAACTTAAAACATTTCAAAAGGTAAAGTGCATGTCTGCACCTTCTCCTTCCTGCTCCAAGCACTCCTTCCTCTAGGCTGTGCAAACACACTCTGGTCTGAGCCCATGGAATGGAACAGTCTCATTCTTCTTAAGTGAAATCGTTCAGTGCTATCATGTCAACTAAATAAACAAATCCTGACTCATGATGGTAATGGAATCAGTCAAAAGCCTCCTGTAATTTATTCATTCAATAATATGTGTCAGGCACTAGTCTACTTACTACAGAATTGTGATAAATCAATACATTGGTTGCTGCCCTCGCAGGGCTGATACTCTAATGAGTAGAAATAGACACCATATACTAAAATCACACACACACACAGACACACACACACACACACACACACTTTTAAAATCACATTCACAATGAAGTTTCCGAATGGGAAGATTTAAAAAAAGAGACTATAACAATGAAACTTAATATGAAGGTTCTTTAAGGAAGTAATGCGTAGGCACATACCAGACAAGTAGGAACAGGAGAAAATAGGCTCAACCAATCAGAAAGCTCAGGGGAAAATTTCTCAGGCATAGGACTTCTGGCCAAGATGGAGGCATAGGTGGACACACTGTGCATCCTCGCACAACCAAGATTAAGGAGAACAAAGATTCAGAAACAAAAAACATCTCAGATCTGACAGAAAATTGAACTGTAAGGAAATTCGACAACCATTCATCTGGACCCATAGGAGAGGTGGAGTCAGTGGCCTTTGGAGAGGGATAAGGGCAGGGAAAAGTGGTGGTTGGTGGTCCAGGCGGTGGCTGGCAGACCCCAGGCGCACAAGGCGGCTGACTGACCTCGGACACACATTAGTGGGCAGATAAACCAGGTGAAAACTGGGAGACAGATTGTGCAACCCAGGGCCCCAGTGCCAGGAAATAAAGCCTAAAAGCACCCGATTGAAAACACTTGTGGGGGTTGAGGTGCCAGGAGAGACTCCCAGCATCACAGGAGTGTACGTTGGAGAGACCCACAGGGTCCTAGAGAGTACACAGGCCCACCCACCAGGGAGGCAGCACCAGAAGGGCCCAATTTCCTTGTGGGAAATGCTGACATGACTGAAATACAAGAGAGAGCCGAGCAAGCGCCATTGTTCCCTCTCTGACCCCGTCCCCCATACAGCCTCACAACCCTGTGATCGGGTTGTCCCACCCTGGGGAACACCTAAGGTTCTGCCCCTCACACATAACAGGAGCGACCAAACCTTATTTTGGATTCTAAGACTATGATCTAATTTACTACAAAGTGCAATGCTATGAGAGGGTTTGGGCCAATTAACCTGGAAGGTGATGACAGGGAAGTAATGTTCACCTTGCCACTTCCCTGGAAAATACATATGAAAAACAGACCGCCACTCATCATTGTGCAGGAGTCTTGTTATCCATAGTCACTCCATGCTCACAGCACACCTGCTATTGAGTTTGAATACCCCTGATTATGATTTTTCTTAAATAGAATAATTTTCAGGAAGACTAACTTTTTGAATACTAACCTTTAGAATCAAAACAGCCTGGCACAAAAATAGGCACATGGACCAGTGGAACAGAACAAAGAGCCCAGAAATAAACCCAAGTCTCTACAGTCAACTAATACTCGACAAAGCGGGCAGCAACATAAAATGGAGCAAAAATAGCTTCTTCAACAAGTGGTGTTGGGAGAACTGGACAGCTACGTGCAAAAAAATGAAACTCGAGCACCAACTTACACCATACACAAAAATAAATTCAAGGTGGATAAAAGATTTAAATATAAGCCGTGACACCATTAAAATCCTAGAGGATAACATAGGCAGGAAAATCTCAGATATTTCATGCAGCAACATTTTTGCTGATATGTCCCCTCAAACAAGGGACATAAAGGAAAGAATAAACAAATGGGATCTCATCAAAATAAAAAGCTTCTGCACAGCAAAAGAAAACAGTATTAAAATAAAAAGAGAACCAACTATGTGGGAAAACATATTTGCCAATGATACCTCAGACAAGGGTTTAATCTCCAAAATATATAAAGAACTTACACAACTCCACTCTAAGAAGACAAGCAACCCAATTAAAAAATGGGCAAAGAACGTGAATAGACACTTCTCCAAGGAGGACATACAGAGGATCCAGAGACACATGAAAAGATGCTCAATATCGCTAGCTATCAGAGAGATGCAAATTAAAACTACAATGAGATACCACTTGACACTAGTCAGAATGGCCATCATAAACAAAGCAACAAACAGCAAGTGCTGCAGAGGTTGTGGAGAAAAGGGGACCCTAGTGCACTGTTGGTGGGAGTGCAGACTGGTACAACCACTATGGAAAACAGTATGGAATTTTCTAAGAAAACTAAAAATGGACATACCTTTTGATCCAGCAATTCCACTGCTTGGATTATATCCTAAGAAGCCTGAAACACCAATCCAAAAGAACCTATGCACCCCTATGTTCATAGCAGCACAATTTACAATAGCCAAGTGTTGGAAGCAACCTAGGTGCCCATCAGTTAATGAATGGATCAAAAAAACTGTGGTACATTTACACAATGGAATTCTATGCAGCAGAAAGAAAGAAGGAGCTCCTACCCTTTGAGACAGCATGGATGGAACTGGAGAGCATCATGCTAAGCGAAATAAGCCAGGCAGTGAAAGACAAATACCATATGATCTCACCTTTAACAGGAACCTAATCAACAAAACAAACAAACAAGCATAATATAACCAAAGACACTGACATTGAGAACCGGCTGTCAGTCATCAGAGGTGAGAGGGGAGGGAATTTCAGGGGAAAAGGGGAAGGGTTTAGTGCAACAAGTATAAAGGACACATGGACAAAAATTATGGGGGGTGGAAATGGGAGGGAGGTGGGGAGGGCTGGGGTAGTGGGCTGGGGTGGGAGTAAAAGACAGAAAACTGTACAAAATCAACAATTAAAAAATACTTATAAAATAAATAAATAAATAATAAACATTTTTTAAAAAGCTTTTATTTGTAACAATGTAAATTATGTACACTGTAGAAAATCTGTCAATATTTTGAGATCATATTAAAATGTGGTTGGTAGAAATAAAAAATAAAAATAAATTAAAATATCATTTTTGGAAAGTAAAAAAAAAAAAAAAAAAAAAGAAGAATCTGGTCTTAATATCTTGCCATAAAGAAACAACATGGAAGGCGAATACTATCCATAGGATATTCAGTGTTTCCAATTCTTAACCATGAAATGTACTACTAGCCTTCTAATAAACTACTGAAAAACATGCCAGCATTGACAGAAAAGTAAAGTCTTCTGAAAGACCTTAACATAAGTATTAGATGCTATAAACTATGTGCCATTTTGTATGATACTAGATTGTAGTTAATCCATTCTAAGTATCATCATTTTCCTACCTGAGCGGATACTGCAGAATTCATGAGGTCCTGCATTTTTAGAACAGTAACAAAGACCTAATTTTATCATTGACAGAAGAAATGGAAAGGTGTATACACAGAGGAATATTGAGTAATCATATTCATAAAAAAAGAATGCTTTATTTAATTTCATGCCCTGGTTAAATTAAACCAGCAAATTAACCATAATTAGTAAAACCTCTCTACAACACATTTTACCAATAAATATTTGGTCTTGCACACTAAATTTAGTTTTCCATTAACAACTGAGGTGTTTGTGGCACCTGAATTTCACCAGTGCTCTTATACAGAACTGTGAATGTGGCCATTGACAGGATAAAGGTAGATCTGAAAGGACTGGGGTTTTCCACGATGACTGCAACCGTTCCTGCCATTCCAAATGCTTGCTTACATGTAGGTTTGGCAATCCTCCCATGAAAAGGTGGAGATTATTTCAATGCCATTTGAATCTGCATTAGCTTTGTAACTCATTTTTACCAATGAAATGCAGCAGAAGTGATGTGTCCGACTTCTGAGGTTGGGCCTCATGAGGTCTTACAACATCTGCCTTGGCTTTCTGGGAACCCTGCCCAGAGGCTGCTGCAAAAGGGATCTGGTCTATCCTACTGGAGGCTGAGAGGCCACGTGGAGATGAGTGAGGTATTGCGGCTGACAGCTTGCACCTGCTGCCAGACATATGCGCAAGGCACCATGGACCTTTTACCCAGCTATAAACAGCAGTATGTTTTGCAATGGAACTCTTTGGGCAGAATCCATACATACTCATTTCTGTGTCTTACTTAGAGTGTGTCTCTTGGTCTCAGTTTTCTGTTCTGCAAAATGAGGGCAACAATACTATCTGACTCGCAGGGTGGTTGAGAGTACAAAATGAAAGGATACAATTAACTATCTTAAAACATTATATGGGATATAGCAAGCATTAATAACATAGTAATACATAATATTAGTATTATAGCTAATGTTGCTGTTTCTGTAATGTTTTATTTCTCTATTTCAAAAAATTAAGACTCAGAGACATTAAATGTTTTCTCCAAAGCCACAGAAGTGTGGAACTAGGATCCAGGAACAGACTTTTTGTTCCAGAGTCCAAGTTAGAAAGCACTGCACATTTTTGCATGCACTCTATGACTCTGATTTATTCAGGGACACACTGTGCCAGCCATTGTGGCCAGTGAATTCACATATATAATATTAGTAGTACTTAGCCTAGTGTAAGTAAGTCAGCCTTATTAACATGACTTTGCACATCATGTCAGGCCATCTCTCCCTGTCTGGCATCATCTTACATGGCTCCTTCCCAGACTGTCACCCTAGATTTCAGCCATACTTCCCATGCTCCTCTGTGCATGTGCCAGTCCCTGGTTCTGATGCACTTGTTCTGTTTCTGTAGTATTTTTACAGTTACTTTTACTACAAGGCTCTTCCTCATCACCCATCCTCCGTGAAGAGCCACTCCATCACTCTTTGAATGTTATTCGGCAATCTTGCTGCCGCCACAGTCACTGTCAACACATTATTGCTAAAATGATATGGTGGAAGTTTTTGTTTCCTTAGGCCTTTCCCATTCTATTGTGAGTTCACAGAAACAGAACCTGGTCTCACCTATTCTTGTATTCCTGGATCTCAATGAATGTTTACGGGATGAGTGCAGTCAGTGATTTGGGTTCCTGTCCTTCTTCCTTATGTTTGTGTTTCTGTTTATTTCTTGATGTTTTACAGTGAAATTGTTATTTGGGATTCTAGAGGAGAATCATGGTTTAGTGTAAGAGAATGTGTTTAGCGAGTCAGACCCAGGCTCAGATCTTAACTCCATCACTGGCTGGCACTGCAGTCTTGGACAAGTGACATAAACTCTAAGTGTCAGTTTCCTCCATACAATGAGGAAAACAAATAGCTACATTACACAATCCATATACATGTGCATCTATGCATAATACATATGAAGATGAACTGCATTGATATATGTAAAATTCACTGAGTATGTACTGACAGTCTTTTGTAGAAACCATCATTAAGGAAAACTTTCCAAATGACACTCTGCTTTGCCCTATGTTTTTTTACATGTGTGAGAGAGGGAGTTTTTTTTTTTTTTTCCTGTTGTCCTGTGAATGTTAATTAAGTTTTAAAATTAGCACATTCATGAAGGAGCCCAAGGGATTAAGAGAATAAAGAGCTGTTAGAAGAAAGAAATTAGGAGAATTTAGCATAAAGATACTATATCCACTCAATCTTTGAAATGAAAAAAAAAACTTATTTTTAAAACCAGTACTTATTTTTGTATGTATATTAACATATGCCCACCAAAACAAAATTTCTGACCGTACAACTGTGAACAATGCAAATCTACAACCAAACCAACAAATAAGAGCATCAACAAAGTATTTTTAGATACTATTTTCTTCATTATTCTATTTTATTATCATTATTTGTTTGTGTTTGGGTGGATTTGATCTTTTAAATGTATGGCATACAGTCAACTTAAAAGTGAAAATACTATAAATATAATTTAAAATGTAGGTATATCTGTATACACCACACCCACATACATGTTTGTATGGATATGTGTATGTTCATGTAGTTATTTATTTTGAACATATTACAAATTGAATATTAAATCATAACATTTGTGCTTGAGGAAAAATGTCATTGGATTCAGCTTATCGATATAGGCACATCATTGCATTTCTTTTATGTAATCTTTACTTTGGGGATACTTTATACATACTATTAACTGCCATTAAGAAAGCTTTTATAACCCCATTTCTATCAAATATTCAGCTACCTGACATTTCAGTTTCTTTGTTCAATACAATTAAAGCCAGTAGGTTTTCTACCCAAAATCTCAAGCTTCTTTGTATGGAGAAAATACAGTACACCATTTCATGGATTTTGTGTTTCAAGCTGTAGAAAAAGAGCCATGCAACCCTCCAAAGTTAAAGACAAAAATGTTGTATGGCGGAGAGTGCAGAATACTGTTCAGATATTTTTTTTTCCTCAAAATGGAAAACAATTGAAAAATAAATACTACAGACAAAAGTTTGACACTAGCATTTGTAGCTTATTTTATGAAGCCAGTACAGAAAAGACAATGTTGATTCTGTAGCAGAAATATATAAACTTTCATCTAACTTGGAAGACCACACACACACACTCACACACAAATACAGAAAATGGTAATGCTTTCCTTTCATTTGCTTTAATTACTGCATTTATTTGACCTTTTATTAATTGATTTCCTGCAACCTTTTTACTATAAATTTGATTTGAGTTCATGTCCAAATATGTTCCTACTAACTATCTTGGTAGTAAATGTACTCTAGTCTAACACTGAGTTTGCCTTCATTACTCCCACTAAGTTTTTTGTAGGTAGAAAAGATAATAGTGCCCTTAATTCACTAAAAACATTTTAGCCAGCAAGAAAAATTGTGTTCATCTCTTCAGAGTCAAACAATTTAGTGAGGCTGTTTCCAGCTTTAAGTTGATTAAGGAATGAAACAAATTGGAAAATATATTAGTGACATAACATGTAACTTTTTGCCAAGAGAGTTTGATAAACATTTAAATTCAAAACCTGCGCTATATACTTTAGCTGATGTACTAATTATTTTAGGCTAACCATCTTCATGACAGTTGCCTGATTGTGCCATTGAATATTATACTTTAAAAAATTAAACTATTACTACTTATTTAAAAGGCTTCAATTAATGCCTTTGTTTAAAGAGTGTACCAAATAATAAGAAGGAAACAAATTTCCCTATGAGTTTAGAAATAAGGATAATCTGATGATAAATAAGGGGTCTATTTAAATCCAAGTTGGGTGTTAGAATTGCAGTTTGCTTGGGTTTTAACAGGTCTTCCATGAAGTCCCCAAACTGTCTTAAAATTATTTTTTGTAATTCTTAAATAGAACAAAACTAGTGAAGAAGTAAGATTGATAGTAGAATAGATTTTTTCAGATTTATTCACTTTTCATTTTTGTGATAAAAATCCCCAAATGACCCAAAATTCTTCCTTGTCCCTTTTTTTCTAGAGAGAGAGAAAGGAAGAGAGAGAGTGAGAGGGTGAGAAACATTGATTTGTTGTTTTATTTATTTGTACATCCATTGGTTGCTTCTTGTATGTGCCCCCACCAGAGATTGAACCTGCAACCTTCGCATAATGGGATGATACTCTAACCAACTGAGCTACCCAGCCAAGGCCCTCTCCTTTTTGTTTGTGCTGCTGTGAGCTCAATGTATATTATCTTCTGGTGCAAATCAACCTCTCAATATACCTTTATTTAGTATATTGCTATTATTGTACAGGAGAAAATACCTTGTGTTTACTTGAGAGAATTTATGGACTAAAATGGAATGAAACCTGCAAATGCGAAGAGAACCAATCTACAATTTTTTTTAAATAGTAGAAGTAGTTTGACTTTTACAAATTCAGCACAAAGAAATTTTCCCCATTTCCAGACTAAGAGGCAGTTTGGAAATAAATGCAATTAATCAGGGCTCAGTCAGCCTCATGTTTAGAAAATGGGAAGACAATCTTTCTCATAAAATCCCTAAAGAAATATTTTATTTTTTTATTACTAAGTAAACTTTGGGTTAAACATTGCCCATCTTCAGTTTCACATTAAAGTGTGAATATTCATAGGAAGTGGTGATATGATAAATTGTTATCACTCTTTCAAGATGCGTGAAATCACAAGAGATAGATTTAGGGTGTTATAAGGTCTACATTCAGGTCCAATGATTCTACTTATATATAAATAGATCTGGGGAGATTATTCTGTTACAGAACACACACCACACAAAGGGCCAAGGGTGGTTATGATATACTATTACCAAAAGGACCCCCCACTAGGTTTGATTGTCTGTCGCCATAGGAAAGACATCTCTCAATGCCAGAGATTTGTGAAAAGGAAAGGAAATGTTTATTTAAAGCTATACAGACTTAAAGTAGTGACCTAATGTCTTCATTTAAATATCAAAGTCCTTTTTGATACTCACAGATGCCCTTCTGCTCAGCCCTAATTCGAGGTACCTAACTCAGGAAAAGAAACAAACATCTGTGAATCAGGACGTTGGCACCATCCGCTGTGTCGTTGTCCAGGCAGGATATCTAATTAATCCAAAGCCATGTGGCACCCTCTCATGGCCTACTGGCAAGATTTCTTTCACCCTTCTTCCAGGCAAAGTCTCTTCTGCTTCCTAAGCCATGTGGCCAAGGACCGTACCCCAAGGGCATGGGGTTCTCTTCTACCAAAGCTGCAGGGGTCCCCACTCTGGTCAAAACCTCATGGTTCCTCTCTCCACCAAAGCTGCGGGGGTCCCCACTCTGGGAAAGCCATGTGGTTCTCTCTCCAATGGCTGCCATGTCTGCATTTAAATTCCCGCACCACCCATCCTCTGTAGCTCATTTCCAGCTCCTCCTACAATCAGTTACATCTGCCAGCATTCCTGTATTATTCCAAGTTTACTGGGCTGCCATCATGACTCTGGGCAGGTGCGGCTCTATGTCATGGAGCCAATCTTCTCCAAGGTTTCACGCAGGCACTGTCACCTGGGGGACCTGCCCCCCACCCCAGTTACATCTTGGTGGGGAGTCCCTTCCATCCCCCTGGCTCAGAGCATGACCACAGCTATTTAACATATCTATGCAACCACAGGCCATAGATATGTTAAATGACCATGCCATGGATTAGCTGCAAAGCTGTTGCTGTACAAAACAGCTCTGTGTGTTCCTGCTCCATGTGTCCCTTCCCCCAACTCACACCTGAGGGGGAAGGGAGAAGGACATCTTACATGTCTTTCTAATATTCCCTAGACACCTTGAATTCTGGACCACGTTCCAAATCCCTTTTGGGGGCCCCCTCTTGGCTGCACCCTGTATCAGTTCCACTGAGGTGAGCATCTTTTTTTCTCACTTGTGAAATGTACATATTAAGAATGCTTGGCTCATAGAATTTCTGGTATGTCTTAGTTGCGGTATGTGGGCATAAGATTTATGGCTGTAAATAGGCATGCCAGTAATATTTTCATTACTTCTCTTAATGGCAGAAAGCAGAGTAATTTACCACTCAGCATTATGATTAAGCATGTAAAGAGTACTTCCAGGTGATATCTAGTTGAGAACCATAAGCACATATGCATGGAAACCTCAGGTTAGTAGCATTGTGGGGAAGAGTGAGAAGGACAGGGATGAATATGGGTGACATGAAGAAGTGCTGATGATGTTTCTTTCATAATTCTCTCATATTAATGAACAGTTGTGTTTACAAGATTTCCATTCTTTCTTGGTTAGAGCTCCACTTGGAATTTCTAAATGTAGGGATTTAAAAGAGTTTTGTTTTGATAATTACAATGGCGTATCTACATATTCAATGACATTATTCTTGAATGTGCTTCTCTTCCAGCTGTTTCTCAAGCAACATTTCTGATAGATGGCTGTATGTGGCCCAAGAAACAGAGCCTGCATTGCATGGGAATAAAGTCCATGTTCTTGCTCTTATTACCCTTTTATACTCTAAATAACAACGTAAAATTTTATTCAGATATAAGAGGGGGGCAACTCCCCCCAAAACTGGAATTATCTTCTGGATGGTGGAGCCTTTAAAGTACAGGTGAGTGTACTTTAAAGCCCACTACTCAGCCCACTAGGTGAGTGTTCTAGGAATCCATATGTTTCAGTGTATTAGCTGGTGTTGTTGTGAGAGGCAGTGTTCAGCTTCAGTAATTTTTTTGAAGACTCAGCATGTTTGCCCATTTCATGATGGGTAATTTTCGAGTGCAACTGCCCACACTGTGCTGACTGTTCAGCAGTTTTTGACCCAAAACACCATGACCCTCCGTCCCACCCTCCCTATTCACCTGCTCTCACACTGAGAGACTTGCTTTTGTTTGTTTGTTTCTCTGGATGAAAAAAAGCCCTTAAAAGAAAATGTTTGGCCAGTGTAGAAGAGGTGAAACTAAAAATAGCAGAAGCACTAAAAGGCATCAAAATTGAGAAGTTCAAAGACTGTTTGTTTTTGTTTTTTTTTTCCCCTGGAGTCAGCCTTTATTTACGCGTGCGGGCTCAGAGGAGACAGTCTCCAAATTCTGAGCCTCAAAGACTGTTTTGAGCAGTGGATAAAACATCTTGACAGATGCACTGCATCAAATGGAAAGTACTTTGAAGGTGACTGAAGTTTAAACATGTAAGAATAAATACACAATATTTTATAAATAAATTCTGGGTGTTTTTTGGGTCACCCTTTGTACCAGGGAGAAAATGACTGAAGCACTCTGTTCTCCAGCCTGTGTTAGTCTGAGATTTTTCTCATATCAATCACACACACATTTATTCACTGAATCCACAGGCAATCCCTTGAGCAAATCCAAGTGATCCATTAGTCATTGTTTATTCATAAATTTAGTGAATATTTGAGTGCTCACAATATGTCACACACTCTTCTTTGAACAGTGTACTACAAAAAGGAGAAAGTCTTAGCTCTAGTGAAGCTAATATTTGAATTCTCCTTTGCCTTTTCATAAAAATGTACAAAACATCCAAACACAGTGCTTTCCATGATGAAGTTGCCTTAAGAAGTGATATTTAATATTATGTAATTCCCCTGGACATCTGGTGGGAACTTGATTTAAGGGACACCGATGCACAGATTGGCTAATGATTTGTTCTGTGGAAATGTATTGGGTCAGTTAGATTTTAACTTAAGAAAATGTGAATTTAAAATATGAAGAGACAATGCAAGAAACATAGAACAGAGACTGAGAGGGAATAATGTAAAGAGAGGTTATATAAGCATTCAGCGGTCATGTTAGGAAGCAGTAAAAAAGTTGGGAGAGCATAAATCTAGAGAATAAGAAGAGTAGAAGTTAAGCAATTCAGCCGCTGGAGATGTGCTCTGAGACTCTAAGTAATGACTAGGATTCCAGAGCTAGGTTCCACTTGAACCCAACTGTACCCCTGAAATGTTACTCATTTATTAAGATGTACATTTATGATGAATCACTTGGATAAAAATGTCCTTAAAAGACAGTTGTTAGAAAATAAACACTATGTCCTTGATGATAACACAGTAAACATTTCAATAATAATTATTTCAATCAGTCTATTCAAGAGGCCAGCAAGGACACACTATAAATAAGGGTTGTTTGTGTGACACTAGAACAAAGTGCTAAAACATTCCTGATCTTTGAGGGCCACGGTAGGTATTGAAACTGTCATCATATGTCAGGTTCCTGCCTGACTTAAGTCTTTGTAATTTGTCCCACAGAAGAAATAGAAGATAGAGAAGACCCATGGCTGGTTAGAGACTCCAGAATTTCCTTGGTTAGCACCAAACAAATAGACACAAGAGAATTCCAGGCAGATGTAAAGTTTTATTTACATCAAGTCTACATAAAGCAAAGACTTGCAGTCTCCTGAAAAAGTGACACAGTGACACACACCCAGAGTTCTAACTGTCGGTGATGCAGAGCAGACAAGAGGGCTGAGAGACCATTTTCTCAACCACAAATCTGGGTTAAGGGGACATTAGAAATAAAATCCTGGATTCCACACTATCTCACTTATTGTTGATTATCTTAATTTGTTTTCTGATAACTAATATATTTCATTCTAATGTCACATTGTAGTTTCAGCCATTCTCAAATAATTTTTTCATCTTCACAAACATTTGAAAATCACTTAAGAAATATTTACGGAAATCTAAGGAGAGTGTCCCCTACTTGCCCTCATTTACTTAGTACCCAGAATGAGGTAAAGAGGTAAGTAGTTGCCACATATTATGCAGTGCAACCTAGTTATAATGTGTTATATAAGCCCATATTAGAACTTTCGATCTGAATTTTTACTAAAAAACCATAAGGGTAAAAACAACATTGCATTGATACTTAACCAAAACATTAAAGTAAGAGAGAAGAAGTAATGCCTCTTTAAATAGTGTTTCAACACAAATGACATACATAATATACAGAAGCTCAGGTTCTGTTGACATCAACATAACTATCAACTCTTCCCCTTCCTGTGATAGCACACCCCTCCATAACATGTTTGTACAGCCAGGTCTGATACAGCCAGTCATTATCTTTCTCTTTCTGTTCAACTAAATGACGGGGTAACCATCTAATGTAGTTTGAGAAAGAATTTTAAGAAAGTAAGTGATTCCGTATACGCTGTTAAAAATAGGCCTTAACATTTTTTCCAGAAATAATTAAAATATAAAACCAAATAATTCTGAGCACAATATAGTTGTCAAACTACTTAGTGTCTGTTAATCATCATCAGTAGCTTTATGTAACCTGCAAATAAAAATGTAAGATCTACCTAAATTATTCCATTAAATCCTTCTCCTGCATTTATATAAAAAATATATATCATGTTCTATTTCTCAGATTAAATAGAATTTATGGTGTGTACTGGAGTCTCTTTCAACTTCACTTTTTCTTCAAATTGAAGTTGTTTTAACTTTTGATTATGTAAATCCAAACCTCTCATCTGTTTGGAAAGAAAATCTCCTGTTTGAATAGGAATTGTATGAAAGCAGAAAACTAAGGCAATTTATACATATGAATAGATATTGTACCTACATATTGAAGCATTTTTTCAAGTTATTGAATGCTACCTTTTTCAGTTTATGTTCTGCTCAGAAGCCTTTCAACACCTATCTTAAGGATGCAACTCTTAGAATTATGTTTACTTCTTATGGTGGCCAACTATTTATTAGGTTGACTAAAAAGTCCACTTGGTTTTTCCGTAAGATAGCTCTAGGAGCACTTAATTGTCTTTAGCTTCATTTGAAACAATTTTGTTAGATTTTATTGTGACAGTTGTATTATCACAGTGCATTAAAAAAAATCAAAATTAGTTATTTTTGTGTAATCATGTTAATGTTGAAGATGGAGGGAAATAAATGACATTTTCAGCATATTATGCTTTATTATTTCAAGAAAGGCAAAAATGCTACTGAAATGCCAAAAAAGGTTTGAGCAGTGTATGCAGAAGGTGCTGTGTCTGATAGAATGTGTCAAAAGTGGCTTGCAAAGTTTTGTGCTGGAGATTTCTCACTGGACTATGCTCCATGGTTGGGTAGACCAGTTGAAGTTGATAGCGATCAATGGAGACATTAATTGAGAATGACCAACATTATTCCATGCAGGAGATAGCTAACACACTCGAAATATCCAAATCAATAAAGTTATTTGTGAAAATTAACACTGTATCTTATTTTATGGAAAAACAAAACAGACTTGTGGTCAAGCCAATATTATTCCTCATGTTTGTTTAATCAGTAAATGCTGAGTACCAATTTGTTTAGGGGAGGCGGTGGTAAGGCCAAACTGTCTGGGTTTGAATATCAGCTCTACCACATGGGGGCTGAGACAGCTTGTGTAAGTTACATGGCATTTTTGGGGAGTTTTGATTTCCTCACTTTAAAAGTGGAGATGATAATAACTATCTACTTCATGCTTCCCAGTAAGAAAAAAACAATTAAAAGTATGCAAAGAGCTTAGTTCAGTGCCTGTTACATAGGAGGTGCTGAATAGGTACTCAATAATATTGTTATTATTACAATTGTTGTTTTAAAGCAGTACACACTATGATACATTATTGGAGGAAATGCAAAATGTTAAAGCCAGCATGTTAAAGTAATGTGGCCATTTCTTATGACATTAAACATACTCTTACCCTAGACCCAGCAATTCCACTCCTCGGTATTTCACCCCAGAGAAAAGAAAACACATACCCACACAAATGCCATATGTGAATATCAGCTTTGTTCATAACCGCTTAAAACATGAAATAAATCAGTTGTTCATTATATGCTGAGCAGATGAGAAACTCATGGCACATCCATACAATGGAGTACTAATCAGTAAAAGCAAACAATGACTACTGATACGTGTAACAATGTGGATGGATCTCAAAAGCATAATGGTAAATGAAAAAAAATCCAGAAAGAAAAAGATGCATACAGTAAAATTGGATTTAGGCAATGTTCTAGAAAAGTCCAAACTATTGGAACAGAAATCTAATCTAAACATGGTAGAGATTTGTCTACAAAGGGTCAAGAGTGAAATTTTAACGATGATAAAAATAGTCTTATTTTCACTATGGTGATAGTCACATTATTATTTTGTTCAAAACTCATAGAAATGTACAACCATGAAGAGTGACTTGTAAGGCAATTATATCTTAATCACCGGACTTAAAAGTGAAACCAGGAATATGTGCATGCCAAATTGCCACAAAGGAATATCTAGAAATACTAATATTGGCTTCAAGGACCATACATACTCTCCTTTGAGTTAAGACCCAGGTTACAATTGGAGTTTCTAGTTCATTCTAAAACTTTCTGTCACAAACTATGTTCACAAAGTTTATGGTTGATTCCTAAGAAGTGGCTTCCTGAGACACATTATCAGGTTAGTTCTGCTAAATTCTAAATTGTTCTCAGTCCTCAGGATCTAAGACAGAGAACTTGACTTTTCAAGGAGAACCTAAAAGATGCAAAGTGTATTACAATTTACAGAGCTACTGACGGGTCAGTTCAGCAGCCTGAAGAGGTAAAAAAAATAAGGTTAAATAGCAAAGAAGCTCCTGACAGCAAGTGACAAAACAGCCTCTGGCACTAAGTTAATGAACTATGTAAATATGGAACCAGAAAATACTGTAAGCAACATGCCAGTAAATAGTGTTGTTATGGTGATTCAAAACAAAAAATTTTGGGGTCAGACACCTCTCTCAGCTGACTGCTCTATATAGTACCAATTAGGCTTTCTTAACAAATTATGTCTGTTAGGTTCAGTTATATTTTTTTAACTTAAAAGATCTCTTTTGCAAGCAATTAGCAAACTATACAACCTTTAAAAAATTCAATTTGTACTTATTTTTATTCCTAAATACAAGACATGTATATTTACTTTATTGTTATTATGTACCAGATTTTGCTGTAATTGCTTTTGTAAAATTTTTGAGCTGTTGTACTGTTCTTTCTTTTTTACATTTTTCTCTTTCCTTTTTCTGTTACTTCCTTTTGGCATTTGATGTTCATAATAAGCCAAAGTCAGTGTAAAGTAATTTTAAAATAGATTACCTTAATTTTTAGGGGTTAGCAGCATTCTATAATTTTATAAAACAAATACAAATGAATACAATCTATGAAACAAATTAAGGTACTACAGACCATAACGCTTCAGGATATTAAATTTTCAAATATGTTGATCTTTCAATTATGTATAAAATTTAGGATTTCTAAATTTTCTAAAATTTAATTACTAAGTAAAATGAAGTGACTAATTAATTTTACTCTCCTTAATTTGTGTTTATTTTTTCAAAATTTTAATATAATTTAATTTTAAGGATTTGTTGTAGAAAGGCAGATAATCTATACCAACAAACAAATAAGCAAATAAAATCTTCCAATTTTTGAAGGCTGATGGCCCCTTTAAGGATTTCACATTACAATAGATTTTATTTTATAAAAAATTATGATTTCCAAGTGATTAGATCTCTAAGAAGTTAACGTTTGGGTTGCCTTACCATTTGAAAACCCCCAAACAGCTGAAGTGTTGGCTGAGGAGAAAAGGAACACAGAAAGATACAAGATTTGTATAAACTGATTACAATTTTGTGAGCAATTGCAGAAATGAGAGGATATAACAAATTTCCATTTTTTTCTCTCAGTGCCTGTGTGTATACATTAACCATTTTCCATTTTTCCTACTTTCCCTGTTCTCTAAATTTTTAAAAGATATTACAGGATGCAAAATTCTGATTGCAACTGAACTAGAATAGTTTGAATAGAATACAAACACTCAGTTACCAATGGGATTTGGTGTATTCACTTTCTTTTTTTGTAAGAGACTGAAAACATGTATATATGGTCAGTTATATTATTTTAGCCTAGCTCAAATTGTTATAGTCATCATTTGAATGTTTATTTGTAACAGAATGTAATGGGTGTTGAAAGCCAAAGGTGTGGACTGTAGAAGATTCCTAGCTTACTTCTGTAAATTTTCATTATAACTTGTTTCTATTTGCAGAGTTTGGAAAGGTACAAACTACATTCCCAGATTCCCTTGCAGTTAGGATTCTGGATGACAGGTTCGGCCATGTAGATGCATTTGCATGAGCTTAGGAAGGCAAAATGAGTTGTGAGTCATTTTTCTGCTGCTGTGGGTGCTACGAGCAAGGGTGCATAGGTACCTCTGCAGCTTTCTGTACTGCACATGCCAGTGTGTGGCCGCCAGCAGCCTGGCATGGGAGCCAGCTGTGGAGGCTGCAACCTTAGTTCCTTGATCTCCTAATCACAGCTCCAGTGGTGGTCTTAGTTCCAGTTATCCAGGGGGTCCCCTGATTTTCACTGTTCCACTCTTCCAGCAAGTTTGTGAGAACTGTATCCCACACATTAAGTCCCTTCCTCCATGAAATAACACAAGTATTTCCTATTTTCTCAGCTGAACCTTGATTATGATCCCATAGTTTTCAGACTTCTTAAAAAAAAAGAATTAGAGGTAGAAATTCAACAGATTCAGAAGATATGATACAGAGAGAAGAAAACAAAGCATTTATTAGGCAATGTGATAAGGACTGCATCACATATGCATTTATTTGCACAAGTGTTTCATCTGTTTTTAAACCACTTTAGTGAGGTATGATTGACATACAAAAAAGCTGTGTGTATGTGCATATTTAACATATACAACTTAATGAGTTTGGAGATAAGTATATACCTGTGAATTCATCACCACACCCATACCATAAACACATCACACCCAAAAGCTTTCACCTACCCACTTTAATTATTGTTATTTGTGTGTATGTGTGTGTGAAAGAGCTTAACATAAGATCTGCACTTGCAGCACATTTTTAGGTACATAATACAGTACTGTTAGCTGAAAGCATTGGGTTGTACAGTAGATTTCTAGGGCTTATTCAGGTTGTATAACTGAGGCTTTGTACCTTAATATTTCTTCTATTACTTAGCATAAGTATTTAACTTGTAAGAACACATAGAAAATAGCAAATGATGCAATGAAGCTAAAACACCATGGAGGTATCTTACAGCAAAATGCTCCACAGGAAAAAAATTGCATCATGGAACTTAAAATGTCTGAATCTTCTTTGAGTGAGTTCCAACAGGACTGGTTCAAGCACTACATGTTACAAATTCTGACAATTTACAATGGAAGCCAAATGTGTCACCATTACAGACTTACTCATTTTCCTAGTCTGCACTGTTTGGGACTAAGGACAAGCTAATAGAAAAGGTGCCACACTTGAATAACACCCTTGCCCTTCTTCTTTTTCTTTTTTTAAATATCCTTACCCAAGGACCTGCTTATTGATTTCAGAGAAGGTGAAGGGAGGGAGAGAGAGAGGAAGGGAAACATCGATGTGAGAGAGAACATTGAATGTTGTTTCCTGCATGCACCCTGACAGAGATAGAACCAGCAACACTTCGATGCAAGGAATGATGCTCAAACCAAGTGGGCCACTCTGACCAGGGCTTGAATAACACTCTCAATAGATGAAATAACAATGCGTAAGATGACAATTTAATTATTGAGTTGGAAAAGTAAAGTTTCACTGTGTACTGATATATACATACATCAGTATGCATGTATATATTAAATGTGCTTAGCTAATAGCTCCAGCCAAAGTTTAGCATTACATAATTTAGTCTTCAAGGGAGCAGCGAAATGAAAATATCAGTGATGAAATATTCAAAGTGATAAAGGAACATGCTGAAATACAGCTTCTGGCACAAATAATTACAAACTATTTTATTACAAAATCACAAGTGTGTAATTTTGAAACATAAGATCACACTCAAGTACACCACAGGACATTTTAGGTGAAATGTTCAAATTAACACCATAAATTACTACACCCATATTATTACCCTATCAACCACACTTGAGCAGGCATTACTTCTGCTGGATCCTGTATATAAAATATTACAGAAACTTAATAAATTAGATATTGATAGAAATTCTGATATTCAAATAAATACCTTGTTTCATCCTCAGAGGAACTCTTGCATATAACAATTTTGTCTGTCTGAATTCCATATTAAATAATAGCATCAAAATAGTTATTCTAATGCTATCCAGAGTGCCCCACTCATTTCTGTTTTGAATGTGATGTGATGAAACGCAACCAGAAAACATTTTGCTGATTCACACTAAAGTGTGATGATTGCCAAGCAACAGCTTTATTCAGGGATTATAAGCAGAAAACTTGAAAGAAAAAATTTTAAGGATAGATATTGTCTATTAAAAAAAGGACTTATTTAGATATTTTTCAGCATCACAAAAAATTAAACATTTGCAGTAGGCATGTAAAATACATAACCATGTGCTAATACACTTTATGGTGTCAAGTTAAAAAATATTGGAAAATGAGGGTAAAATAGTTCATCTGCTATAAATACTAAATAAATTTGTTGAATCTTAAAATATTATTATGAGCTGTAGCTTCTTTTTTGGCAATATCTGATATGAAAAATGTGATTGAATTCAAAATCCTTTAGTATTATAAACCAAACTTTGATTTCAAATTTCAATTTTAATGTTGTAGTTGTCAAGAAGGAAATGAAAGGGTTCCTACGTGTAAAAAACTAATGACTTGATGAGATATCACCTCACACCTGTCAGAATGGCTACAATAATGAATGAACACACAACAAGTGCTGGCAAGGATGTGAAGAAAGGGGAGCCCTTTGCACTGTTGGTGGGAATGCACACAGTGCAGCCACTGTGGAAAGCAGTATGGAGATACCTCAAATAATTAAAAATGGATCTGCCTTATGATGCAGCAATTTCACTTCTGAGAATTCATCTGAAGAAATGTGAAAAACTAACGCCAAAGAACATAAGCACCCCTATGTTCACTGCAGAATTATTTTCAGTCACCAAGATTTGGAAGCAGCCCAAGTGTCCACCAGTAGATGAGTGGATAAAACAAGTATGGGACATTTACACAATGGAATACTACTTGGCTATAAAAAAAAATCTTACCCTTTGCTACAGTATAGATGGACCTGGAGAACATTATGCTAAGTGGAATAGGGCAGTCAGAGAAAGACAAATATCACATGATTTCACTCATATGTGGAATATAAAAAACAAACTGAATAACAAGCAAAATAGAGACAGACTCATAGATAGAAAGCAGGCTGACAGGTCTTGGGGGTGGGGTTAGGGGTGGAGGGATCAGGCACAAAGGAAAAGGACTCGTGAACAACAGTGTGGTGATTGCAAGGGGGAAGAGAGTATAAAGGGAATAAATGACAATAGAAAAAACTACAATAATTTTTTTAAAGTAATCACATGAAGTATCATTTAAGGAGATGAAATTATGTGGATATTTGTTAAAAGTATCAAAGTCCTTTTTGCTAAGTGGAAAAGAAATGATAAACATTTTCCTACATTTGCTCGTGGAGACTGTTATTACTTTGAAAGATCATTATTAAAAACTATATCTACAATTCCTTTTAGCCATTTTAAAAATGTAAAACTCATATTAAAATATCCTATTTACAAAAGCAAGCTGGTTTTGTAAAATATAACATAATTTTATTTGTATGGTTTATACAATTTCATTTTTAAATTTCTCTAATGTTTTGTGTTTTATCTTAAAAATATAAAAAATATATATAAGGTTTTTCTTTTACAAAAGAAAAACCACAAACTGCATATAGATAGTCCAAATTCTGTGATGTGTAGTCCTGACTGCTATATAAGTGTTTTGATGTGTTCTTTGTGAAATAGGTAGAGACATGTGGTCAAAAGTGTAGGGAATTAACTTAAGAACATTGAACTACTCATAGAGATTCCATACATAAATGAAGATTAAACTTTCTTATTAAATTAAATAGGTTTCTACTTTGAAAAATAATATTTTACATCTTTAGTGCACAGTCCTAATAATGATGCACTTAGTGTTAGAACATAATATAGTTGACATAAAAAACCCAGGACCATTTTGAACTACTTAATTCTATCATACAGAATTATCTGGTGCTTCCTAATGACCTTTACAAGCTCTTATCACAGTCTAATCATAGTTGGAACATAGGGAGAAAGAGCACACACTTGTCTTAATGTCTGCCTTGCAAAATGCACGTCCACTGCCCACAAATTTCTGCTTACGGTCACTGAGTAATGACCCATGCCGGTTCTCTTTCAAGTCAATGCTAACATATTTATTTTTACCTAGAGGTCATTAATGGCATCCTGGTTGATTAAATATTACCAACACATGTATAATTTATGTAGGCTATATATTATTATCGGCTTTTAAATACTGAAAAGCTCTACCCTTGATATTAACTCTGAAGTTGTTGCCTAAGATTAGTCATATTCCAAAAATGAAAGCTAGGGAAAATAAAAACAATTAGGGTAGATGTTACGCTGTTAATAAAAAAATATTTTCAATACTATTTCTTTCTTTAAAAAAAACTATTTTATTGGTGTTGAAGTACAGTTGTCTGCATTTACCACCCACCACTCCCCACCTCCAGCCACCCCCACCTCCCTCCCCTTCTTCCATCCCCCCTTGGTTTTGTCCATGTGTTCTTCATAGTTATTCCTGAAAACCCTTCCACCCTTCCACCGTCATTATCTCCACCCACCTCCCCTCTGGTTACTGTCAGTTTGTTCTTAATTTCAATGTCTCTGGTTATATTTTGCTTGCTTGCTTTGTTGATTAGGTTCCAGCTAAAGGTGGGATCATATGGTATTTGTCCCTCACCGCCTGGTTTATTTCACTTAGCATAATGCTTTCCAGTTCCATCCATGCTGTTGAAAAGGGTAGGAGCTCCTTCTTTCTTTCTGCTTTGTAGTATTCCATTGTGTAAATGTAGCATAGTTTTTTGATCCATTCATTTACTGATGGGCACTTAGGTTGTTTCCAGCATTTGGCTATTCTGAATTATGCGGCTATGAACATTGGGGTGCATAGGTTATTTTGCACTGGTGTTTGAGGATTCTCAGGATATAATCCCAGCAGTGGACATGCTGGGTCAAAAGGCAGTTCCATTTTTAGTTTTATGAGGAATTCCATATTGTTTTCCATAGTGGTTGCATCAGTCTGCATTGCCACCAACAGTGCACTAGGGTTCCCGTTTCTCTGTATCCTCTCTAACACTTGTTTGTTACTGTATCCTCTCTAACACTTGTTTGTTAATTTGTTTATGATGGCCATTCTGACTGGTGTGAAGTAGTATTTCATTGTGGTTTTTATTTGAATCTCTCTGATGACCAGTGATACTGAGCATGTTTTCATTTGTCTCTGGGCCCTCTGTATGTCCTCTTTGGAGAAGTGTCTGTTCAAGTCTTTTGCCCATTTTTTAATTGGGTTGTTTGTCTTCCTGCAGTAGAGTCATGTGAGTTCTTTATATATTTTGGAGATCAAACCCTGAGGTATCATTGGTAAATACGTTTACCCATGTAGTTGGCCCTCTTCATTTTAATGCTGTTTTCTTTAGCTGTGCAGAAGCTTTTTAATTTGATGAGGTCCCATTTGTTTATTCTTTCCTTTATGTCCCTTGCTCTGGGGGACTTATCAGTGAAAACATTGCTGCATGGAATATCTGAGATTTTCCTTTCTATATAGCTTTTTCCTCTAAAAATCTGAACTGCCTTCTATTAATGTGGAGCCTACCAGAGGAGGAGGCTCACTCTTCTTCAAGCTCATACTTTTCTTTTTCCTAGGTAACAAAGGGCAATTATTATAGTGACTGAGGTTAAATCCATGCACAAATGATGATCATATATACACAGGATTATTGTCACGGACAACACAACTGAGTTTCTACAAGGAGCAAGTCCTGTAAAATATTGATCAAATTGAATAAAGGAATTTGGTTGAGAGAAACTTAGGACATTCATAAAATTCAGGCTCTCTGACATTGTGAGTATCCTCTTAATTTGAGCAAATTTCCTGTTAAACCTGTATCAGGGGATCATCCTTCCTCTGATACAGTGGAAGTCCTAAGTAGGCCATGAGCAGAGTGAATGGAAGATAACTGAGTCCTCACTGAAATAACTTGTACTGGTTTTTCTGAGCTTATTTCTCTGAGGGGAGGAGATTCATCCTTTAGATAATTCTTTTAAAAAGTCCATTAATCCTAAAGATTGAAGTCTAAAGAAATGAAGAAACCACTGTGAGAATCAGAATCACATGGTGAATTCAAATCACTGTAGAGATAAAATCCTGTGTTAAAGTTAATAGCTCTAAATTCCTGGAAAATTTTGGACTCTTGCTAAAAAAGAACAGTAACTCTTCAGAAAAAAAAGAAGCTACATATATTTGAATTCTATTGATCATGGTTTTATTTGAACTAAAATTTAATAATATTTGCTAATGAATAAAATATCGTTTTAAAAATGTTATATGAAACTGAACAAATCAGATGTGGTTAGTCTGCATTTAGAAGCCTGCATCATTTTTCCACAGCAACGTTTGGTTTTCTACAATGATGAACAAAGCCTTTTATTTTTTTCTACCAATCTGTAGCATGTTTAATTTTCATTTTTTCAGTGACATTACAATTCTATATTAAGAATTATAATTTCTTTTTAACAGGGATTTTATTTTTAATCATCTTTCAACACAGATAGTTGCAGTGTCTTAAGTCTTCCATTTCAAAGTATTTATATTCAATGTTTATCCTCAGAGAAAAAGAAGAGTTAGTTGACTTGATGCTATTTATTTATTTTGTTTTTGATGTGTAGGTTGTCATGTAAAATAAGCAGCACATTTCTTTCTCACTTTCGTATGGGCTTACTGACTGACAGAGCTCTCGGATTTCTCTGTGGTTAAGAAAAGTTATTTTTGATACAGCGTGAGATATTTTGAAAGAGTGTTTGAAGTGTTAAAGCACATATCTGGGCCAACAAAAATGAAGATCATGTTCTTAATTTTGATCATTCCAAAAACTTCGGGCTGAGCTTCCTGGTATCAAAGGAAGCATTGTGAAAAGTGAGGGTAGTTATAAAAAGATGCTTACAGCTTTTGAGGCTATAAAAATAAGCTTTAAAAATGTAAAACGTTATCTCATGCCCTTAACATGATTTTTAGAGTGTTTATATTTTTTCCCTCAAATCATGCATCTTGGTTTCATGTGTTTGTCCTACTCTGATTTCCTGATTTGGTAAACCTCTGAGCTTTCTCATTCTGAATTCTTGATTTTGTTTTAGTTTAATGAAAATTAATGTTGTGTATTTAAAATGTGCATATAACACTTAACCTATATGCCATAATTAATCCTTAAGTCATAATAGTGGAATAGACTGTCCCTCTCAAATTAGTCAGTGATAATAGAAGTCAAGGTGAGATTAGAGTATTGAAACTCAATGAAAAGCATATCTACCTGTATAAAGAATACAGATAAATGGCCTTCGGCTTTATTAAATCTTACCAGGAGAGCAGGACCAAGTGAAAAAGACTGAGATAAGTGCAAGCCAGGGATCAACAACCAGTTAATACTGCCCAAGTTAATGTGAATAGCAAGTTTGTCTGGACATATAGTAAATTCCCCTTCCTTCCTTCCTTCCTTCCTTCCTTCCTTCCTTCCTTCCCTCTTCCCTTCCCTTCTTCCTTCCTTCCTCCTTCTTTCTTTCCACAAGAGGATTGGCTCCCATGTTTGCTACCTGAGTAAACAGTAAGTAGCTCAAGTGATTCATAGGTCTGGCAAACTGCAATGATACCTGCCAGCTCTTTCTCAATAATCTAAATGGCTACAAAATTGTTAACTTTAAGTATTGATTCATTTCACTCATTAAGCCACTGCAATTTCAGGGAGCTTAGAAACCTGGAAGATCACTAAAATAGCCAGGCATCTGATAGACTGAACTGAAAGAAGATGCAGGAGAGTGAGTGGGAAAATCTCTAATATTCAACATCTACACCACCAGGGTCTTAAGATTTAGCTGGATGATAGAAAAAAACCTGTGTTTTGTGTTTTTGAAATGGTTTTGAGAAAAAAGTTAAGTATGTTGTTTAGCTTAGATATGTTTATAAAAGAATATTTCATAAATACTAATTACTTCTAAGTATGAAACATAATATAATTTAGAACTATGTGTCTAAGATGTTTATATAAAGATACAACTCTATTTTACAAAGAGATGACAGATTTGGTGCAATTTTCATAGAATATGAAAATTGATAATTAGTTTGTTGATAAGTTCTAATTATTATTTTCCCCCTTAATTTTAAGGAAAAATAATTCAGAGCAAGGCAGCATTTTGTGGAGAATCTAGTTTTGGCAAAAAATTCACATTTACTCCTAATCTGAAGAAAAAATAATTTAAATAGCTGACCAAAATAAATTTACTAGAAATCATCATCAATATCTAAATCTATTTTTAGATATGCTTATGCTCTTCCTAAGGTGCTAAGTTGAAAGACTCTGTTTTTTGTATTTATTTTCTAAAATCAACAACTATTTGACATAAAAGGAAATTCCTTCCCAAATGGTGTACACCAGAGCTGATAAAGTAACCGGAGAAATAAACTTAATAGTTACAATATAAACAACATTTACAATCAATTTTACTTACATGGTTTCCAAAATCTCTCCTCTCTTTATATCAATACATTTTCAGATTTTAATGCAAATCTATGTGTTTTGTAAATTGAATGAAAAAATTCAATTCTGCAAATATTAGAGTTGCTACTTCCTTATTATGCTCAATTCTAGTTAAAGAGACAGGCTTAAAATAATTCTAATTCAAGAACTAGAATAAAGATTAGAGAGAAAGACAGAGAAGCAGGGGGGAGGGAGAGAAAGGTTTGGGAATAATTGAGAGAGATAATATTTTTTTATCCTCACCCAAGGACATGTTTATTGATTTAAAAAGGAGGAGAAGGAAGGATGAGAGAAACATCGATTGGCTGGACTACCTTCCAGTGCATGGGACAGTGCTCTAACCAACTGAGTCACACCAGCCAGGGCGGGAGAGACAGTATTTTGATGCAGGAAAGACCTACGAAGATATTACAGAGGGGTCACATTTAAATTACACATTAAAAGATAGCTAAGACTCCCATATACTGAACTGAAAGACGGAGCACATTCCAGACATGGAAAAGTGAATGGGAAACTCTTTCCAATACTCTGTATTTCACCACCAGTGTGTTTATTCTGAACCTCATCCAAACCATCCTTCTCATTACTGTGACACTAGTCTTTCTAGGAGACAAGTAGCATAAAGTCATGCTCCCCCTGGTTCAAAGTAGAATAAAAACACTTTAGCCCTGACTGGTGTGGCTCTGTTGGTTAAGCATTGTTCTGCAAAGTGAAAGTCACTGGCTGGTTGGTTTGATTCGTGTCAGGGCACATAATTGGGTTGGGTTGGGGCGCTCTCTCAGGTCAATGTTTCTCTCCCTTCTCTTTCTCCTTCCCTCCCCCTCTCTCTAATAAACAAACAAATAAGTAAACAAAGCACTTTAGTAAGTCACGAAAAGGTTTATCTCCAACTGGACTCAGTTTCTCTCCAGCCCATCTCCCATTACTTGCTCTTCCTTCACTTACCCCCAGAAATATCCAACAACTTGCAGTTTCCCAGAGGCACCATCATCTACTCTAGGCTTCACCTTTCGTTTGGAATGACCTTTTGCTCACAATTTATTACCATGATTTTACTCAACTTCAAAACCAGCTTGCATAAAACTGCAAATGCTAAGAAGTTCTTCCTAAAGTAAGTTTGACATTGCTGATTCATTAGCCTTAATGTAGCTCCCATTGAGGATGATGGTAGTCTTTGTCCTTAAATATGATATACTTGTTTACACGTTACCCTAAGTGCATTTCTTAACTCTAAGGGCAAGTGCAGTTGTCTGCTTACTTGTGTCTCTCTCTAATAGACCCTGGTTATTGGGTGGTCTGGATTTTCTTCCTTTAGAATCTAGTACAAAATAGGAGTTTATTTGTTTGGGTTGTTAACTTAGAATGAATTGAGCAGGACATGGAGATGAGAAAATTCAGACAGTTTGGGGGATCAAGAATTGATCCACTGAGGTCAGGGTAAAGAAGAGGAATAACGGGCCTTTAGAAAGGGGAAGGGAGTGGTTGCTGGAAGGGGTGGTTTGATGCGTGGGGCTTTCATTTCCATCCTAGGAAGTCCGGGCTCTATTTCATTTTTACGGTCATTCTGGCAATTGTTTTTAACAGATGAATGATCCAACATGTACTTTAAAATACTAAATAGTGTTTATCCATTTCAGTAGGTGTTTTACACAGAAAACAATATTGCGTGTGATAACTAAAGTTGTGCTGTTTTGATGTCAACCATAAAACATACATGTTACATAAAGAAACATGGATAAAGGACCCATGGGCAAAGCCAAAGTGGGGAAGGATGGAGGGTGGGAGGTGGGGATGAGTGGGACAGGGGAAAGTGGTGGTGGGAAAATAGAGACAATTGTATTCAAACAACTATGAAAAATGGTAAAGAAAGAAAACATACATGTTATATGGAAGCCTTTTTAGGTATGGTTGCTAGAGTCTCTCAATAAGAGATGCTGAGATTGAATTTCAAAAGATTATAGAACTTATTATAGGGAAGTATATTTACTAGTAACAGATAACTTCAACCATTTTTAAAGGCAATAACAAAATATCTAACATAACATGGTATTCAGTGAGCCTTGATGATTTTAACTACAAACAGAATTCTAATGAATGAATCAGGGAATTTTAGTTTTTGGAGTACTGAATAGTAGGCCACATTTTATCCTTCTCTCTTATGTTTTGTGTACATTTATTTGTATTTGTGTGATATCAATTGTCTTTGTATTCCTCTGTGGAGGCTTGATTAACATTTCTTGCAGCATGGCCGATCAGTTTTAAAGTGAATAACTTAGTATTATTTTTGCAGCATCTTTTAGTGATTCTGTTCTATGGGATAAACTATGGAGCTGGAGTAGACCTGCTTTATATATTTTCACAGCAAGGAAATAGAATATGAGCATGTGAAAATTCATCAGCATTTTCTTTAGTTCTTCAAATAACATCTTGAATTACTATTCTCAGAAAAAAACTGGTCATTCTAGATATAATGATATGGCTGTGGTGCACCTACATGCATATAGTATATTGAAAGGAAAAAAAATGAATCTCATTTCCTAGAGTCTGCAGATTGCTTGTGTAAAGGAAGGTTAAAAGAGAACTAAAATGATTTAGGAGCAGTAATAGGTAGGACACTTTAAAGGCGTGAATCTATGCTCCAGAGATTACTTCAAAATTGGTCGAATTTATAACCATAACATAAAATGATTTTGTATTTAACATAGGAATACCTCTATAAATTTATCTGCTACAGGCACATCGTAATTTGATTTTACCAAGTAAATTATGCTGATCACTGTAGCTTTAGAGATTGACTTGTAAATTTTTTTTCTAGGAGAAAAAACTGTAATCGAACCAGCTTTCAATTATTTATTATTATACTTTCAGTTTACAACTCACAATAATAACAATCCCAGTCTTTTTCAAGAGAATATAATGCCTATTTTTTATTTTACCCACATGATAAATATAAATAAATAAATCACATTCATAGAGAACTGCTTCAATATATGCACTCATTCTGATCTTGTTTTTAGAATTCCATTTTTATCTTAATATTCTAGACGGCATCCTTGGATCAATGCAAACTATTAAGTGTTATTCATGCAGAATTCTTTAGTTTTCTCATAAATTCTCTTTCCCTGATTTGCATTTTGGTAGAATACCATCAACCTGAACTGTGTAGAGCTATGAGAAGATTCCTCCACAGCGCATCACTGCACTTACTGTGCTGATAATGTGAAAAACACAGTCCTATATATTTCACAGTATTGTTTTATGAGGAATTCTTGTGGAAATGTCTCAGGCTTTCTGTTTATCTTATAGTTTTACAGAGTAAGGTAACAAATCCTGTTTCATTTATATTTTATTTTATTTTATTTTTTTAAAATATTTATTTATTTATTTTTAGAGGGGAAGGGTAGGAGAGAGGGAGAAGGAGAGAAATATCAATGTATGGTTGCCTCTTATGTGTCCCATGCTGGGAACTGGCCTGCAACCCAGGCATGTGCCCTGACTGGGAATCGAACCATGATCCTTTGATTCACAGGCCCACGCTCAATCCACTGAGCTACACCAGCCATGGCTCATTTATATTTTAATACAAGATTGCTAAGAGGTCGATTTGGTCTCCCGTGCTTGGATTTATGGAGTAAATATTGGTGGTAGGCCCTGTTTCAGTAGCACGCGGATCCCTTTTCCATGCAGTGCATCCACGTCCCAGCCGCAGAGCATCGTGGCTGCTCCCAAAAGGGGCAGTGGTCATTCCGAGAGAGAGTTGCTCCTTGAGAATTTTGGGGAGCACATTTTTGTTATTAAATAATAGGGAGGAACTATTAGAATTTAGGGGAAAGAACCAAGGAGAACAGATGTCCTGTAATGTGTATCAAAGCATGGCTTGAGAATGTCCTCCCAGCCAAAGAACATATATGCATAAGCCATGGACACAGACAATAGTGTGGTGATGGCCAGAGAGAAGCGGGGCCAGGGGCGGGTGCAGGTGGGCAAATGGAGAGGATGGGGACATCTGTAATAGTGTTAAAAATACAATTTAAAAAATGCCCTACCAACCATTGATTCGGAAAAATAGTCCACCTTTAAAAAGTACTACCTACAATGAAATTTCATGTCACTGACCAACACACACACACAGAAGTGTGTATTACTTAAGCAAATCTAAACTGCAACATGATGTAAATGGAGGAAAGTTTATAATTGTGTGTTTGAATGTTAGCCCGACATAGTTTCAGACTATTAAATCATCAAGAATCATCAAGTTTTTTGTATTAAATCACCAATACAAAAATACCTTTATCTATTGATGATTTGAACTGTCATATATTTCCATTGGATTCACAAGCTTAGGGGCAGTTTCTTAATAATTGATTAGGTTTTCCACTGTATCTTGCCTGAGAATTTGTATATTAAATTAAGTGCATTTATTATCACATATAATTTCCCTATATTTCTTTTTTCATACAGAAGTATGACACTGAATTTAACTTTTAAATAATAAACGCAGTAAGGTTATATTAAGTATGAATTTCCTTTAAGTATAATGAAAGTTTTTTTAATAGGAAGATTGGTTTAGATACACTTGAGGAACACTAGTTTAAGGAAATTGAAAGTAAAATATTAATATTTCTTTGAAGTACAAATATGTGTGTATAAAATATTTTATGTATTGTTAACATTAAAAAAATTGAAAGCCAAAAGAACCTATGAACAATATGATAAATTAATATTTATAGAAAATAATGGCACAGTAATATTGATGAATTTTTTTAAAGTCACCTTTTAAAAATATTTATAACATCAGCAAAAATATTGATAAAACCAATTATAACAATAAAAATCAGTAAGTACATAGACATAGACATAAATTTTTACAAAAGATACACATGACCTTTATGGAAGAACTAAAAATACTTTAAGGAAAGATATTAAAGAATATTTAAATAAATGGGAAAGCATACAGTATAATTTTTGTTTAATTAATAAATATTACAATGATATGAAATATCAATAAACTGATCTAAGATTCAATATGATCTCCATGAAAATCCCATTGGTCTGTTCCATTTAACTTGACAAACTTATTCTAAAATATACATGGACAAAGGTCCAATTTACACTACTAAATATAAAAACTTATTACATTTTAGATAGTAGTGTTATTACTTACATGGATAAATTTACATATGGACTGTCATACAGAAAACAGGAAAAATAGGCATATATGGAATCTTGATATATAGAAGGAGGTACTGTAAGTCAGTAAAGGAAAAGATGGACTTCCCAGTAAATAAAGGTAGGATAATTAGCTGTCCACATGAAAAAAAACTAAATTGAATTTCAAATTCACACCAGTCATGAAAATCTATTCTAGGTGAGTTTAGCCTTTGAATATAAATCTGTAAGATAAAATCTTAGGAGACAACACAGAGTGTATTTATCACCATGCTATGACATGATCATACAATTATAAAATATGTAGAAACAGATTGTTAATTCCAACTATATTAATACCTTATTTTCATGAAATGATATAACAAGGATGAAAAGAGAAGTCACAAACCAAAAGAAGAAGATATTATAGGAGTGTTATTAATGCTAAAACAATATAAAGGCAGCATGCTACTATCTAAAATAATATAGCAAACAACAGAATTTTAATGGGTAAAACTCATGAATAAATATTTCATTTAAAAAGCTATCCAAAAGGCCCTTATGTATGAAAGAGCCATTAAAAATTCACATTAAAACTATAGTGGGATACGATTTCAAAATTACTAGATTGGCAAAAATATAAAAGCTAGTCAATACTGAATATTGGAAAGGATAAGCTGACATTCTCATTCACTGCTGGAAAGTGTTTATTTAAACAATAGCTTTGGAAAGATGTTTTCATTACCTAAGAAATTTGAACATTTGTATGTCCTACAACCAATTCCACTCCTAGATTTATATCCCAAAGAAAGTCTCGAGCCCTGGTTGGTGTGGCTCAGTGGATTGAGTGCAGGCCTGAGAAGCCAAGGATTCCAGGTTTGACTCCTAGTCAGGGCACATGCCTGGGTTGCAGGCCAGGTCCCAAGTAGGGAGAGGCAACCACACATTGATGTTTCTCTCCCTTTCTTTCTCCCTCTCTTCCCCTCTGTCCAAATAAATAAATTAAATAAATAAATAAATAAAATCTTTAAAAACATTCTTCAACATGAGTACCAGGAGATAAATGCATTTAAAAAAATCAAACAACATTGTTTACACTTTATTATTTTAAACTAATGGCAAATAAAATGTCCATCAATCGTAAAGTGTGTACATAAAAGACAGTATCTTTAATTGATTACTATACAGGAATGACAGAAATTAAATAATGTTGTATACATTGACATAAGTATCAATAATAATGTTTCAATGAAGGAGTCATAGAGATATACTTATGATACAATTTCATCCAAGTTTAACAACTGGCAGAGTAAATATTTCACCCACATTAACACTATCAGAAAAGGAAGAGAGGGATTAACACAAAAAAGAAATGATTGCTATGAGGGGTGAGTGAGGACGATGTTATCCTAGAAAAGTGGAGGACAATCCTATTGACCAGCAATGACTGGTTTTTTATCCTCTGTAGTTGATAACCTCAGTAGTGCCTGTTTTATTATTGTCAGTCCTTATGTATTCCCTCTGCCTGATCACAGTTACTTAAACACATATACATGCCCAACTATTAACTATTGATTTCAGTTTTGGTTTACCACTCATCATTTTTCTATTTATGTACAAAATGTTGGGGAATGCAGTCTTGTGTGTGCAGTCTCTTGGCTCCCACTCAGCCATGTAAGAAGAATAGGTCGTGAGTGGGTTTGCAACACTTCTTTACTAATAGCTGAAGAGCTCACATAGCCTGTCATCAGGCTTATCACCTTGTGTGGAAACACCTCTTCTCATGTCAGGCTCAGTAAATGCTCCTTTGTCTCTGCTTGAAGCCTGTGCATCACACAGCACCTGGCCAGCCTCACTGTTACATGATCCTCTGTGGGGAGTGGACTGAGAGTAGGAAAACCGCCCTGCAGTATTCACTGGGACAGATCTGCTGGTCATGGTGGACCTAAGCATACTATAATACTAAATCTGATCTCACTCTGTCTCTTCTCTATGTGATAAAGCGTTGTTCAAGCCAGTGCTTGACTGTGTTGTGTTTTTCTTGGTAATCCAGTGCCAAGAGGCAATGGGCAGAAACATTCAGTGTCCCTGTGGGACAGCACCGGTACAAGTACCCTACTCTCTACTGATTGAGGCAGAGTGCTCCGCTCAAAACAAAACTGCATGCATTTTTATGCATGTCATATCAGATTTAATGTATATATAACCTGTAGATAAAATAAATATTAATATACTGTATGCAATATAAATATATTGAACCTTCATATTTAATCCCAGAGCGCACTTTCAAAGGTTTTATTTCAAAAAGTCTTACTGATGACACTATAAAAGTATAGCAATGGTCTTGTTTATCCCTAGATACTCATATAAGTAGAATTATATTCATACTAATTTTCATAAATCATATTCCCTTTTTGACTTGGCTATTTTTCCTAAACAATATAGAAATCATTTTCTCTCTCTCTCTCTCTCTTTTTTTTTTTTTTTTTTTGCCTTTTTCTTGTTGCTTACAGGGACATATATATGCATCTTGCCTTTTTATTTTACCATTTGTGTTTCTTTATTCTAAATAAACCTTGAGTTAACCTAAGTGGTGAACTAACGCTTTTACTTCTGTGGGTTACAATCAAAGAAAACTTTCAAAATCCCTATAACCTCTAATATTTCATTCATCAAATATCAAATTATGAGTCCATAATTGCAAATCAATTTTCCTAAAATAAAGCCCAGAAATTCTACTATGCCACATGTACTTTATGATATTTCACTGTTATTTGAACAACCCCTTGAATTTGGCACTACATATATTAAAGTCAATTTTTAGTGTTTTGAAATAAATAAGATCATGATGAAATTAGTGGTGTTTATAAAAGATATGCACAACACAATTAAAATATGATAAATGAAGAATTTTCTTTCAACAAGCTGTCAATTTATTTTTGGAGAACATCTGTTTATTTACAAACCATGGTGGATATTTTATTCTTTTGTGCATGCTAATCATATTTTATAATATGCCACAGTGAACTTGTAGATCAATTATGGCTATAAAACTATAAATTTTGGACTACACCATTATATTTAAGATGACATTCTACCCTCTTAATGTAGATTTCTTGGCTTAAGAATGAAAACTTAACATTTCTTTACATGTTCTATATTTTTTGAATAAAAATATAAGCTTTAATCAACAGAAAAATGTTTAACTTGATAAAATACTCATAACTTACAATCTTACTGTAATAATAACATGATTTCATAATTAAAAACTGAATTAGAGGAATGTATCAACTGGTATGTACATTGACCTACTTGGCAGGCTGACATGGAAGCATTAGAGAAGAAAATTCAAATGGTAACTGATAACGTAAAATCCTGAAAATGACCCTAAAATATGAACTATCCAGGTATAAAAGAGGTTAAAAAGGAATGTTAACACAAGAGAAAGAGACTCAGAAGTTATTGCTGACTATAAATTTGATTTTAGTCAACAGTGTAACATAAACACAAACAAAAAGTTATAGGAAAATAAAACTAACATGATCCTGGGTTTCAGTGCCAGAAAAAAAAATACCATCTAAAACAAGAGTTGATAGTTTACAATTTAATATCAATGCTGACAAACTGGGCTGTTTCAAAAAAAGAAAAATAAGTGATCAGACAAAGCAATATCAAAGCAAGATCATTGTGAGGCAGACTGAAGAAAGAAGACAGAATGGTCTAGACTACAGAGGGATGCAAGGTCCAGGAAAGACTACCTCCGATCCTGTATGGCCATTCCCATGGCCAAGCACTACACTTGTTATAAGTGAGTCTACGAGGAATGTGCAAGAGAAGGAAGTATTTTCTAACATAACCTGTTCAAAAATAAAATGGGTAATGATATCTTTACTGATGGATATTCAGGTAGGTATTCATTTTTAGAATGTTATATAAATTGAGTCATTTATCACTTAAGCAACCCTATGAAGTAGGTACTATTATCAGCTACATTTTAAAGATAAGTATATTCTAGCAATTTAGGTTAAGTAACTTGTCCAAGATCTTACAGGTTAAGACAGGACCAGCATTTGAAATCAGGCCACGGTTTCAGACTTTATGCTCTCATTAATTAATATGCCAGTATGAGTAGTTTAGGGTATTATATGTCATGCTTTAATGGAAGACATATCATATTTCTCATGTCATAATTGTCCATATGGTAACTTGTTTACCATCCCTGTGTTGTTTACCATTAAAATTTAACCTCCACAAGACAGGGATTGTGTCTGCTTTGTCCTTATTTTCTCTCTCTAGTTTGCTCACAGCAGGTATTGAACGGGAATGGCTAATATTGAAATACCTAATAAAAAATAAAAGCACTTAGTTTAATATGTTTAAAATAGATACATTAATAAGAATGGAGACTTATATACCTGAACAATTTTATCAAAAAAATTCTCAGATTTTTACCTGAAATGTATATCATACTAATGTGCATTTTATTAACTTTCTTATTTTCCCTTCAATAGTACTTCCAGACATGTTTCCAGGATATGTGTCTCTAATGTTGGAAGAGAGATTTCTGCTGTGGGGCATAAAGTGGAAGATATTATCTGATAAACTGCATTTCTGACTATTGATTTCCAGAATCATGAAGATTTATATAAAGAGGGATGGAATACAGAAGAAGTGGGATGCAGGAGTGCCATGGGGAAAATAATAGAAAGACAGAATAATACTCATGTGCATGTATATACATATGGAGGGAGAGAGGCTGAATTAGGTTTCCCGAAGGATGGGAAGAAGAGAACAAGTACCCAGAGTAGCCTGAATCAAGATTTGAACCTAGCCTCTCTCTCAAATGGTCACAGAAAGAAGGTAAAACTTGGAGGCCTCATGATGCTCTCATCAAAGCTTATTCTAAGTACAGGATTCCCAGACTAAGCAAAACCTCTGCCATTGAATCCAAAAGACCACTGGGCATTGCCTGAATTCCTTCTTGCTTTTTCCTTATTTAAGGTACTAGAGTATACACAAAAAGAAGGGTGAAGCTTGATAAAACATGGCCATTGGATCATGGAACCATTCAGTTTGGCAAAATGTAGATTTCTGGGAAGCAAACCAAACCAGGCAATACAGAATCTTTGTGGTTGTAGCTCTGAACTATGAGTTTTTAAGAACGCCTCACTTAAGCATACTGAAGTTGAATTACCGAGAGAAAATAGGCTGGGCAGTCACAAGAGAGAGAGCCAGGGACATTGCCACTAATTGTAGTTTCCAGAGTTGCTCGGGGTTAGACTAAATTCAAGCCTCCAGGATGACCCATGTCAAAAAGTAGGACGGTGAAAACAGGAATGTGAGAAGCAGCACGGGTAGAATCAATCACAGCAGAAGACGTCAGATGGTCAGAAGTCCAGGCCAGAATAAAAAACTTGGAGGGAAACACAATCCAAGGACAAGCCGAGGTAGTTGTTCAAAAGCCTGCGCTGAATCTCAAACCAATTCATCTTTAGGCAATGGACGAAGTCATGGAGGAAAATAGATCAGACAACAGCAACCACGGAGACAAATTATGCAGTGATTTTTTCTTAGCTGTTCAGCCTCTTCTAAAAACTTTTCCGTTTTGATAGGAACTCCCTCCTGTACTGGGTTGGCCTGAACAACAAAATGGGAGTGTGTGGCTGGTGTGAGACAGGACTGGGAAGAAAGGAGAACTGTGACTCTCAGCTAAACTCTCATGAGCTCTTCAGAAATGAGGTATTTCAGTAAAGAATGTTCCAGCCTATTTAACTATATTTAAGTTTATTTTGCCAAAACTTTAAACACAACATGCTACAGAGAGCATACTATTTAGAAAAAACCTGGTAAGCAATTGGAAATTATTTCATTATATGAGGAAGAAAAATTACCTATTGTAGCATGCTGTCATTGAGAAAGACAGGAAAATATGTTACAAGTGTTCATTGTTTTTCATTTGGCAAGCCATTTTTTAAAACCCGATGTACTATTTTTAGATGGTTATTCATTCAGTTACTCTATTTCATGTTAAGGGAAAACTAGTACACCTGACATAGCTTTGATTTATAGACATAAAATGAAGGGAAAAATGCAAACATCAGACACACACAAGCAATTTGTCCTCCCTGTCTATAGCTGACAGCTTCAAATTCTTAGTAATATATTCTATAATGAGATAAGGAGATATTCAAATGTAAAAAAAAAGAATAAAATTTTTGGCAAAAATAGTGATCAGAACTATAATATCTATAAACCCATGAAATTCCAAAGTGAATAATTTGTCCTTAAGCTACTATTTTCCTTCATTTATTTGATTCTTTTTATTTTAAACTCACATTATCTCACATTCATTCATCTCAGCTCTTTTTATATATCTTTCATCTATTTCAATTTAAAGGTTGACACTCCCCAAATCAGTTGGAAGGCCTCAACTAAAATATACTCTTTAGGCAGTACCATAACCTGAATTGCTCTGATGAGGTATCAGAGGTGAGTAAAATACAGACTTTGTTGATTGACATATGTGATATCAGAAGGGTCCCTTTTTCTGCTTTTGATTATTTGGTCAGCTCAGGAGACAATTCGGGAAAGTTACCAAAACTAGTTTTGAGGTTGGAAAGAGTTTCTTAGGGAACATTTTAAGTATCCTGTTTTTCAAGAGGATAGTTTCCTATACTCACTCTGAATATCTGTTCTTATTACCTAATTGGTTAAAGTTATTTAAAACTTCTCAGCTAGTTGAATTTCAATTCACACCTTGTAAAGAAGGCTAAAATGTGCACATAGAAGACTTTTGCAACAGAACAAGCAGTGTTGCTCTTTAGAGTGACTCATTGTAACACAAAAAGTAGGGCCTGAAGCTAGTCTCTGGGATTTAACACTCACCTCCATGGAATAGGTGAAGTGCAACATTTAACATCAGTCTTTAGTTTTCAGTTAATTTGGTTTATTATCGACCAGATGGCGGGACTGTTCTGCCATTTCCTTCATAATTTTTATAAGACTAGAAATGTACCTCTTTTTTAAAAAATAAAATGTCATAATATTATGGTGAGTGATTTCAAGGAAAGATGCTAGGAGTAATTTTGGATTCACTGCAAAACAGGTTCTAAAATACAGGGAAAGTATTTCTGCAGTGAAGTGTTTTAGGAGACATGTAAATGCTCACCTATCATTGCCTCCTATCTATCATTATAATTACTTCTAGTATTGGGTCTTAAGTAATTTTTATGCATTTTGAGTGTAGATCCAGGGCATAGAAGTTTGACACACCAGTTGCTCAAATCAAATCTTTAAAGTTTACGAAAAGATCCATTCATTTACTGATGGGCACTTAGGTTGCTTCCAGCACTTGGCTATTGTGAATTGTGCTGCTATGAACATTGGGATGCATAGGTTATTTTGCACTGGTGTTTCAGAGTTCTTAGGGAATAGTCCCAGCAGTGAAATTGCTAGGTCAAAGGTAGTTCTTTTTTTCTCTTTTTAGTTTTCTGAGGAAATTCTATACTGTTTTTCACAATGGCTGCACAAGTCTGCATTCCCACCAACAGTGCACTAGGGTACCCTTTTCTCCACATCCTCTCCAACACTTGTTTGTTGATTTGTTTATGATGGCCATTTTAACTGGTGTGAAGTGGTATCTCATTGTGGCTTTTATTTGCATCTCTCTGATGGCTAGTGATGCTGAGCATCTTTTCATATGTCTCTGGGCCCTCTGTATGTCTTCCTTGGAGAAGTGTCTGTTCAAGTCCTTTGCCCATGTTTTAGTTGGGTTGTTGTCTTCTTGGAGTGGAGTCATGTGAGTTCTTTATATATTTTGGAGATCAAACCCTTGTCTGAGGTATCATTGGCAAATATGTTTTCCTATTCATTGGTTCTCTTTTCATTTTAATGCTGTTTTCTTTAGCCATGCAGAAGCTTTTAATTTTGATGATGTCCCATTTGTTTATTCTTTCCTTTATGCCCCTTGCTCTAGGGGACATATTGATGAAACAATTGTCATGTGGGATATCTAAGATTTTCTTGCCTACATTCTCCTCTAGGACTTTTATGGTGTCATGACTTATATTTAAGTCATTTATCCACCTTGGTTTTATTTTTGTGTATGGTATAAGTTGGTGGTCGAGTTTCATTTTTTTGCATATAGCTGTCTAGCTCTCCTAACACTATTTATTGAAAAAGCTATTTTTACTCCATTTTATGCTTCTGCCCTTGTTGTGGAATATTAATTGACCGTAGAGACTTGGGTTTATTTCCAGGCTCTCTAATATGTTTCATTGGTCTATGTGTCTGTTCTTATGCCAGTACCAGACTGTTTTGATTATAGTGACCTTGTAATACAGTATGATATCAGGCATTGTGATCCCTCCTACTTTGTTTGTTTTTCTCAGAATTGCTGTGGCTGCCCTGGCTGGTATAGCCCAGTGGATTGAGTGTGGGCTGTGAATCAAAGGGTTGCTGGTTAGATTCCTGGTCAGGGCACATGACGGGATTGCAGGCCAGGTCCCCAGTGGGGGCCACATGAGAGGCAACCACACATTGATGTTTCCCTCTTTCTTGTTCTCTCTCCCTCCCCCTCTGTCTAAAAATAAAATAAAAATAATAAAATTTTAGAAAAAAGAATTGCTGTGGCTATTCCGGGTCAGTAAATGAATGGATCAAAAAACTGTGGTACATTTACACAATGGAATACTATGCAGCAGAAAGAAAGAAGGAGCTCCTACCCTTTGCTACAGCATAGATGGAACTGGAAAGCATTACGCTGAGTGAAATAAGGCAGGTGGTGAAAGACAAATCCATATGATCTCACCTATAAGTGGAACCTAATCAACAAAATATAACCAGAGACATTGAAATTAAGAACAAACTGATAGTAACCAGAGGGGAGGTAGAGGAGATAATGGGGGGAAAAGAGAGAAGAGTTTTTAGGAATATCTATAAAGGACACATGGGCAAAACCAAAGAGGGGTAGGATCAGGGTGGTAGTTGCGGGCAGCTGGGGTAGGAGTAGTGGTGGTGGGGAAATGGAGACAACTGTACTTGAACAACCATAAAAAATTAAAAATTAACCCAGAAAAAAGTTTATGAAAAGAAGGGTACTAGATATTTCTCCATGCTCTCAACACAATTGCTTAAAAGATTTAGTCCAATAGCAGCTTTTTGTGCCATGATGCCTGATGCAGATACCGGCCAGCAGTGTCCATGTCATTATAGATGAAATAAAACATACACATGGACTACTAAGTCTGGTGTAGGAAAAAGGACAGCATGGCTTTTCTCTCAAGGAGAACAAAAACCATGCCCTCTGCCATGAGAGGCCTTTATTTTATTTCTCCTCCCATTACAAGATGGTCCTCACTCACTCTGCACAAGTTACAACAAAGGAGCCAATGCCACTCATCACATCACAGAAGAAAGATATTAGCAAACGAAAAGGGGAAAAGTGGTTGAGCCAGTTGCACTGGTCCTTGCAAGGTTTAGCATGGATTTTAGGAAGTTACAGTAAGCACTTGGCTATCCCAATCCAGGCTGAGGGAGTTTCAGCAAAAAGTAAGACTCAAAGCAGCCTAGGTATATTGCAAAACTGATTACCCACTAGAGAACATATCTGTGGGCATGGGTCCTGTGCATCTCCAAGTGGGAGCTGGGCTCACGCCACACAGCAGGGTCTGCCACAGATGCCTATCTGATAATACCTATTAATTTAAAATTTTTATTAAGCATTACATAGATATAGCCTTAAGATGATTTCTAAATATGAAATATGACATACTCTAAAATACCCAAAAGTTTTATCTAAGTTTCCATCTATATATCAGAACTAAAGAAACCTAAATAACACTATACTTACCTTCATGCCCTTTCTTTTGACCCTGCAGGTACCATCTGTTGAGCAGCTCTAGTTGGTATAAGCTCTATGAACTGCAGATTTTTTTTGCATTCATACTCCAGCATTACACAAGGGAATGTTGAAATATGCCTGACCATGATTTTTATAGTTTGATTTTCTTGATGTGATTGATATATTTTAACTTTTACCACCCTTGCTGAAATGAGATATTAATTAGAGGTTCGAATATATCTAACAGAAAAGTAAGATGGCCTTGAAGATCAACAGTCTGTCAAGCATTTGGTTTTTTATAAAAGTTTAATCAAAAGACCTTTGATGATAAAATTTTAAGCATTTTTTTGGGTAGCCTTTAGTTCAGTCTGTTCACTAAACAGTAAGCCTAATTTATTTCAGCAAATACATCAAAATGCTAATCGAAAAACAAGAGTGTGACTATTTTATTGAAATCCATTGAATGTCAACTAAAATTTTGCAGGCAACAATAGAATTATGGGGGTGGAGACACAGCATGTTAAGGATTATATAATTTAAAGGGAAAAAGCTGTAATCACTATTTCTGTATGTCACACTACTTTTTTTAATTTTTACCATTTTTAGTTGATTGTTGTATAAAATACACTAAGATTATTCTATGTACAATACGATAAGAACTGACATAAAATTTTCTCTACCTGAATCAGTTATAGCTACTTATAATACTAGTTAGAATGATTTCTTATACCTTGTGCCAGATTTACAAAATTATGTCTAATCACTAGTAAGCATTCAATAAATATTTATTAAATAGATAGTTGCTATAATTACTTTTTATAACAAATTTACATGCCATTTTATTCCTTGTAATATTCTCTCTCCTAAATATTTAGAACCATCAAACTTGTAAATATTACTCCCAAAATTCCATACAAACTAGTATTCTAGGGAAGTTCCTGCCTCACTCTAGGCTGTTTTGTTCCTCCCTCCCTCTCTCCCTCCCTACCTTCCTTCCTTCCTTTGTTTGTCCATTCCTTCCTTCCTTCCTTCCTTCTTTCTTTCCTTCCTTCCTTCTTCCCTCTTCCTCTCCCTCTTTCACTTATATGTCTCTCCCTCCAAGTAAATATGTTCCCATTCCCCAAAGTTAATTTAGTTTCTCCTGACCTACAAATAATTCCTTAATATATGTCTACTCCAAAGACTTTAACTCCAAGCACTAACACTGTGTGTCTAGATTTTCAAAGCATAAATTCACAGTATCTAATGTTAATTATATATATCACTTTAGAAGAATCACAAAGGAGCAATTGACTTTTTACATATTGTTCAAGTCATACAGTCACAAGCATATTAATATTTGGGAGCACATAATCCTTTGTATAATAGGCATTCATCAATTGAAATTTTTGCAATGTCATTCTTTTACCTAATAACACAAATCATTAAATTATGTAATCAGTTTTTATTGGGGTGTTATTAGTTATAAATGTTATTTTACAAAGCTCATTATGAAAGAAGATGAAACCAATGGAAACCTGTGTGCGTGGGTATGTATGAGTATCTCCCTACATCCTTTGCCTTCTCTGTTCACCAGGCCAGATCTTTGGCACAGATGCTGTCAACACAGTGCTAGAACACTCACATACAGAAAGGGCAGTGGGAAATACCCTGGGAATGAAGTGAAAGGTAAAGGTCATCTCTAGTCTGGTTGAGGCCTTGAGAAACAATTGAATTATGTTTCTTTGCCATTTTATTCTTCATGAAGAAAAGAGATTGGCTAGGAGATTCTAGGATTTAAGAGGCTCCAGTCTAAAAATATATAAAAAAGAGCAAAATACAAAGGAAATCTTCATATCTTATTTCAAATTAGAGAAAAATCTTACTTTGTTTACACATAGAACAAGGTTAAGGTAAATGATTTCACTCATGTAGAATCTAATGAATAAACTGACCTAACAAGGAAAATGGGGACAGATTCATAGATGGAGAGCAGGATGACAGCTTGTTTGGAAGAGGTGAGGGGTGGAGGGATTGAACAAAATGGAAAAAGGACTCATGGGCATGGACAACAGTGTGGTAATTGCTGGTAGAGAGGAGTATAAGGGAACTAAATGGTAATGGAAAAAAACACAATAAAGATTAAATTTTTAAAAAAGGAAGACAGCCAAAGACAGGCAAAATATAATAGATACATTTTCTTCATGATGAAATTTAATCAGCAGTAAAGTGAAGGAAATGTTAATGGATAGAGAAATATAGTTGACCACACACAAGAACTTACAGTGGGTATGGTAATGAGGCACTGCAGAAAATTTTGCCCAAGAACGTTCCTTCCAAGATACTAAGGCAATTGTTATGTGCCTTTTATGAGGCCCCATGCTTTCTCCTCAGCATGTCTTTTTCTACAACAGTGAATGTGAATGATTTGGAAAAATGATTCACTCGGAAGGGTTGCTTGTAAAAGGATGAATGAGAGGCTAGGAGTATTTTAAGTTCTATGTACTCAAAAGAAATCTTTGTTATGACAATATCATATGTCCAAAGGACTACAAAGATATAATTCTTCAAAAATAAGCAGTGGGGATTACAGATTTATTATGTTAAAAATGAAGACAGAAACAGAAAGAGACAAAAAATGTATGAGAGAAATATACATATTTATGAAGATCAACATCAAACCAGTATAAATTAAAAGACCTCATTTAAAAATATACAGTAAAAAGGACACATCCAATTTTCCAGAGTAATAAGGTAGAGATAGTTAAAAATATGATACATAATATTGGTTATCAAAATGCATATTAAAGATAGAGATTACTTTCATTTATGAAAGTGGATTTAAAAAAATAGAAGTAACTTGTTTTTGACTAAAGATTTTAAGATATATATATTGTCTCATATACTATTCATTAGTCTATATATATAGACTTTCTGTAAAACAATTTGGGTGTTTCTAAAACTATTTTAAAAAGTTCCCTTCAAGAAATCTTAAGGAGATAAAAGTATGTAGAAATATTTAGCTGCAAAGTTGCATATATTGTTATCACAAAGAAAATGAACGTAAAAAGTTTCAAAATGGGCATCATTTTTTTTTACAAATAAAATTAGTATGAGAGGATTTATCTTAGTAATTCATGCTTATTGGACTGTATCAGCTCACCCATATAAAACTAATAAGTTTTTATGAAGTTATAATTAAATGTATTACACTGAAAAATAGTATAAATTTAGCAAATTATTGGGTTTGAATTATTATTCTAACAATTACTAGATTTGTGACTATGGGCAAATTAATTTTACTTAATAATTATCCATTAAAATAATTTAGAAAGTTGTTAGAAACATTAAAGGAGTTAAGAGAAAACCCCTTGGAAATATGCTCAGTACCTGCAAAAAACTGAATGTTTATGTCCCTGCAAAATTTATATGTTGAAATCCTAACTCTAAGGTGATGGTAATAAGGAGGTAAGACCTTTGAAATGTGATTAGGTCATGAGAGATTAGTGTCTTTATAAAAGGGACCCAAAAGCATTCCACTGCCTCTTCCACCATGTGAAATTGCTTTGAGAACATAGCTGTCTATGAGGAAATGGTTCTAATCAGACACTAAATTATCTGGTATCCTGATTTTGGACCTCCCAGTCTTCAGAACTAGGAGATATAGTTTAATTCTTATGTTTATAAGACACCCAGTCTATGGTATTTTGTTATAGCAGGCCAAAAGTACTAAGAGCTAAATTAATAATAATAATTAATAACTAACAATAATAACTATTTTTAAAATTCTTATTGTTATTTTATTACAGTTGTCTGTACAATTTTTCCCCTTTGCTCTCCTCCACCCAGCCCCAACCCACTCCCACAGTTCATCCTCACACTGTTGCCCAAGTCCATGGGCCACTCATACATGTTTTTTTTGAATAGTCTCTTCATTTTCATTTCACCATTATCCCCCTCTCCCCTCCCATCTAGTTGTTGCAAGTCTGTTCCATGTTTCCATGCCTCAGGTTCTATTTTGCTCATTAATTTATTTTGTTCATTATATGCCTCTTATAAGTGAGATCATACGGTATTTGTCTTTCGCTGACTGGCTTATTTCACTTAGCATGATATTCTCGATTTCCATTCACCCTGTCACAAAAGGTAGGAGTTCCTCCTTTCTTTCTGCTTCATGGTATTCCATTGTGCACATGTATGTAGATTAAATGCTCCAATCAAAAGACATAGGGTAGCCGAGTGGATAAGAAAACACAGTCTGCATATATGCTATCGACAAGAGACACACCTCAGAACAAAAGATCTACACAGGCTGAAAGTGAAGGAATGGAAATAAATACTCCAAGCAAATGGACATAAAAAAAACTGTGGTAGCAATACTTATATCAGACAAAATAGACTCAAAACAAAGGCCATAATGAGACAAAGAAGGTCACTACATAATACTTAAGGGAATGGTCCAACAAGAGGATATAACCCTTGCAAACATATGCACCTAACACAGGAGCACCTAAATACATAAGGAAAATCTTGGAGGACTTTAAGAAGGAGATAAAGAGCAATACAGTCATAGTAGGGGATTTTAAACCCCCTGTGTCAACAATGGATAGACCTTCCAAAGAGTCAACAAGGATATTGTGGCATTGAACAATACTTTATATCAAATGGACTTAATTGATTTTTATAGAACACCCCAAAGAAGCAGGGTATGCATTCTTTTCAAATGCACATGGATCATTTTCAAAGATAAATCACATGATACGACACAAAACAAGCCTTAGCAAATTAAAGAAAATTGAAATCATATCAAGCATTTTCTTGGATTACAATGGCTTGAAACTAGAAACCAACCTCAAGGAAAAGACTAAAAAACATTCAAATACATAGAGACTGAATAACATGTTATTAAGTAATGAATGAGTTAACAATGAGATCAAGGAAATCAAAAAAATATCTGGAAACAGGTGAAAATAAACACACAACAACCCAAAAGTTGTGGGACAGAGTGAAGGCAGTCCTGAGAGGAAGGTTCATAGGAATACAGACCTACCTAAAGAACAGAGAAAAACCTCAAACAAACGACCTGACCATACATCAAAAAAGAACCAGAGGAACAACAGCAAACAATGCCCAGAGTGAGCAGAAGGAGGGAAATGATCAAGATCAGAGCAGAATTAAATGATATAGAGACTAAAAGAACAATTCAAACAATCAATGAATCCAGGAGCTTCTTCTTTGAAAAGATAAACAAAATTGACAAACCTTTAAACAGACTCATCCAGAAAAGAGAGAGGACTCACATAAATAAAATCAGATGTGAAAGAGGGAAAGTAATAAGTAATACCACCGAAATTCAAAGGAATAATAACTATTATTATATTTTCAAGGGCTTCTAGAGCCCTTATCATTAATCTTATCGGATCAGAAGTAAAATTCTGTTGATAAAACCTTAAAAGAAAATGTCAAATTGAATCTAATGAACAAACTTAAATAACAAGGAACATGAGGACAGACTCATAGATGGAGAGCAGGATGACAGCTAAGTGGGGTAGGTTAGGGGGCTGAGGGACTGAGCAAAAAGGAAAAAAAGGACTCATGGATATGGACAACAGTGTGGTGATTGCTCGTGGAGGGGGATATAAGGGGATTAATAGTAAAGGAAAATACAATAAAGATTAAATTAAAAATAAAAAACAAACAAACAAATCTTTATACTATATTTACTAAGAAACCCATGATAAGTTTAAGAAAAATATTTTACCTAAGAGCTGAGTATCTATATTTTTGTGGCCCTTACAAAACCACCAAATACACTGTTAAATTAGTAAATGTTTTTAGGTGGTGAGATTGAATTATTTCACCTATGACTATGTCAATACTCTGTGAAATAGAATACTATCAATATGCATCCAATTTATAATTTAATATTCAATAAAATATACATACTTAAGATATTTTCTATGCTCGCCTATATCCTAAAAATGCCTTCCTTATTTTATTCATTTTGCAGGTACTTAATTAATACAAACACATTTATCTTGAAAACATAATTAATCAACCCATAAGTACTAAATTTATGGCTATACAAGGAGCATTGGAAATAGTTATCTACATGAAATAATGCTACATGTTTTTATAAAGCCCAGCTGTGTTAAGTGTGTAACTCAGAAGTATCTTGGTATCCACATTTAATTTACTGTAGGTATTGACAACAGATCAAAAAAATTAGTCTTGGTGAAGGACTATGTGAGACAGTGGACCAAGTATGATATACGACAATAAAATTTTCATTGAGATTTAACAAATGTTTATGATTCATTTTCTTCCTATTATTTCTTAATTTTTTCATATGTATTTCTCTCTAAAAAGAGTAACTCTTTAAAATAATCTTTCAAATAAAAAGAAAGCTTGTTGAATCACATTCTAAATTCTCTAAAGTATATTTTTGTAAAATATAAGACTATATACATTTTAATAATAAATCTAGAATAGAGTAATCTGTATTATGGGAATAACATATACACAATTCATTAATTCAGTACTTTAAAAAGAAATAGAAAATTTTAAGGTGTTAATAAGAATAAAACAATATAATAAATGACGGCAATCCAAAACCTGGCATATATAGAAAAATAACAAATATTGGTAAATGCATTATTGCCATTGCTCTAGTTATGAACATTGAAAAATGAAAATACTTAAAATTGAACAAGCTGTATTAATAATGATCTTAGGTTTTTATAGTTTTGTCTTAGAAAGGCTGTGATCAGTAATGTATAGAATTTATGACAAAAAAATGAAAATTATGCATGCCTTTTTACCCCCAATTTCTTACTGTTTCAGATCCAGTTCCTTTCATAAATTCAATTCATATCTCCTAAAACAATGCAAACAGTTTTCTGTCTAGTTATCTTTCATTTTTAAAAGGAACTGTCCGAAAAAAAGGAATATTAATAATTTAGATTTAAATTGATAAATCTAACACACACTTCCCATTTTCTGAGAGTTTTTGCCATTGTTATATTGTAATTCTGTGTAACACTGTAAATATCGAAATATGTTTAGATTTTACCATGTAACATGTAGCCCAATTTAGAAAATCTACCATCTATCTAACATATTTATTCCAAAGTAGAAGACAAACTTTTCAAAAGTGAAATACATTTTAGATAGTACTCCAATATGATTACATAATGAACTTATAATAATAAAGTAAATGCTCATTCATACAAAATAGTGACATTTAGAATTAAGCTAGACACCTTTGTGTGGAAATCTAATGATCCTTGCATCCAGCCTGTGGAGAGATCTGATGCAGAAATCAGAATACAGCAGCAAAAAAAAAAAAAAAAAAGCAAATAAGCAACCAACTAGAACAGGAACAGAACCACAGAAATGGAGATCACATGGAGGATTAGCAACAGGGGCTTGGGAGGAGGAGAGAGGGGGGAAAGGTACAGAGAATAAGTAGCATAGATGGTAGGTAGAAAATAGACAGGGGGAGGGCAAGAATAGTGTGGAAAATGTAGAAGCTAAAGAACTTATGACACATGGACATGAACTAAAGGGGGGATGTGGGTGGGAGAGGGTGTGCAGGGTGGAGGGGAATGATGGGGAGAAATGGGACAACTGTAATAGCATAATCAATAAAATATATTTTTAAAAAAATGAAAAAAGGACTAATTTTTCTGAGCCAGTCAGAAAATTTAAATTTAGCCCTTTATAATCCTAATGGGGACAATCTCTTAATGACTAATATACAACAACAGAAAGAGCAACCTCACTTACTCTGGTAGCCATATAATATTTAAATTGAATAATTAAAAAATGGGCCCTACCCACTGTAGTTCAGTTGTGTGGAGCATTGTCCCATAGACTGAAGGGTCATACTTTCAATTCCTATTCAGTACACATAACCTGGTTGGGGTTTGATTCCCTGGTTGGGGAGTGAATGAGAAGAAAACTGATCAATGTTTCTCTCTCACATTGATGTTTCTTTCTTCCTTTCTCTTTCCCCCAACTTCCTCTCTCTAAAAAAGCAGTGAAAAAAATGTCCTTGGGTAAGTATATAAAAAAATAACAACTGAATTTTCACTGATTTAGCTACAAGTGAGATCAATTCAAAATTAATAAAATCGTAGTGAGTTTATTAGAGATACAAAGTATTATATCAATTAACTTCTTTAAAATGAAAATATTTAAAAGTTTTTTTAGTTTAACTACAATTTTTGAGCTACATTTTAGCCTAACACCTATTTGGGCTGGACTGTGATGTCTGACTTACGGAGTAGGGCAGAGATGCCGACATGCCAGACCTGGGACTACACTTGAAGTGGATGGCTTTTCCCATCCAGGCCTTTTGGATACTGAGCTGCCACCAGAGGGGGAGGGGTGGGAATTTCAGGGGAAAAGGGGAACGGTTTAGAGCAACAAGTATAAAGGACTCATGGACAAAAACTATGGGGGGTGAAAATGGGAGGAAGGTGGGGAGGGCTGGGGTGGTGGGCTGGGGCGGGGTAAAAGACAGAAAACTGTACAATATCAACAATTAAAAAATACTGATTAAAAATTAAAAAAAAAAAAAAGAAGTCTGTTGGAGAGACCTACCAGAAGTGACCCTGAAAATAGAGGAACAGAGAGAGGGGCACAGGTGACACAGTCTTCTTGCCATCTCTACCACGTTGCCATGAATGAGAATAAAGATGTCTGGCCCCTCATCCATATCCTATCCTCCCAGCTGCCAACGGAACACCAAATCACTATAGTTGCTCCATATGGGCTAAAAGAAAAACCACCCATTCAAGCCCTACCTTAATTCCTCACTCACAAAATTGTGAGATATAATGAAATAGCAATTGTTTTTAGCCACAGCAAACACTAAACAGGAAACACAGGTTCTCAGCACCAATACACTATACAACAACAGAAAGCATATTCTAATACTGGCATTTATCATTTTACAATATAAATATGTACATACACTTTGAAAGAGGTGTTTATTCCTAGGTACTTTATTTTTTCTTGTTGCTATAGCAAATGGGATTTTTTTCCCTAATTTTTGTCTCTAAAATTTTGTTGCTGGTGTACAAAAATGCCTTTGATTTCTGAATATTGAATTGGTATCCTGCTGTTTTGCCAAATACACTAGTAGGTCAAGTAGTTTTTTTGTTTTTGATGTACACTATTATGTCATCTGCAAACAATAACAGTTTCATTTCCTCCTTTCCAATTTGGATGCCTTTTATTTCTTTTCCTTGTCTGATCGCTGTGGCTAGCACTTCCAACTATGTTGAATTGAAGTGGTGAAAGCAGACATACTTGTTTTGTTCCTGATCTTGGGAAAGCTTTTATTTTTTGCCCATTGAGAATGATGTTGGCTGTAGGTCCCTTGTAAATGGCCTTTACTATGTTGAGGAATACTCCCTCTATTTACACTTTACTGAGTGTTTTTATCTTAAGTGGGTGCTGTACCTTATCAAATGCTTTTTCTGCATCGATTGATATGATTATGTGATTTTTGTCTTTCCTTTTGTTTATGTGATATATTTTGTTTATTGATTGTGAATATTGTACCATCCTTGCATCCCTGGGATGAATCCCACTTGATCATGATCCCAAAAGATTCTGGTGTGTGATCTTTTTAATGTATTGCTGGATGTGGTTTGCCAATATTGTGTTGAGGATTTTAGTGTCTGTGTTTATTAGCGCTTTTGGCCTATGGTTTTCTTTTTTTGTTGTTGTTGTTGTGTTTTTATCTGGATTTGGGATTAGGATGATGCTGGCTTCATAAAGAATTTGGAAGTCTTTTGTCTTCTTGGATTTTTTGGAATAGTCTGAGAATGGGGGTTAGCTTTCCCATAAATGTTTTGTAAAACTCTCCCGTGAAACTGTTCGGTCCAGGGCTTTTGTGTGCCAGGAGTTTTTTTTTTTTTTTTTTTTTAATTACTGCTTCAATTTTACCAGCTGTTATCAGTCTGTTCAGGCTTTCTGCTCCTTCTTGATTCAGTTTGGAAGATTACATTTTTATAGAAATTTGTCTATTTCACCCAGGTTTTCAAATTTCTTGGCATATAGTTGTTCATAGTAATCTCTTACAATCCTTTGTATTTCTGTGGTATTGGAATTTCTCTTCTTTCATTTATAATTTTATTTATTTGGGTCCTTTCTCTTTTTTTCTTGATGAGTCTGCTCAAAGGCTTGTTGATTTTGTTTATCATTTCAAAAAACCAGTTCCTGGATTTATGGATCCTTTGAATTGTTCTTTTAGTCTCTACATGATTTAATTCTGCTTTGATCTTGAATATTTCCTCCCTTCAAATCACATTGGGCTTTGTTATCATTCCTCCAGTTCTTGTAGATATAGGGCTAAGTTGTTTATTTGAAATGTTTCCACCTTTTTTTAGGTAAGCCTGTATTTCTATGAGCTTCCATCTCAGGACTGCCCTTGCTGAGTTCCATAGGTTTTGGCCTGTTGTGAGTTCATTTTCATTTGTTTCTAGAAACATTCTGATTTCTTTCTTGATCTCATTATTAACCCATTCATTGTTTAATAGTATCCTATTCAATCTCCATGAGTTTGAATGTTTTTTGAGCTTTTTCCTTGAGGTTGGTTTCTAGTTTCACTGCTGGGATTATACTCTAACTAAGAATCCTGAAACACCAACTCGAAAGAACCTATGCACCCCAGTGTTCATAGCTGCAAACTTTACAATAGCCAAGTGTTGGAAGCAACGTAAGTGCCCATCAGTAAATGAGTGGATCAAAAAACTATGGTACATTTACACAATGGAATGCTATGCAGGAGAAAGAAAGAAGGAGCTCCTGCCCTTCACGACAACATGGATGGATCTGGAGAGTATTATACTAAGTGAAATAAGCCAGTCAGTGAAAGACAAATACCATATGATTTCACCCACAAGTGGAATATAATCAAGAAAACAAACAAGCAAGCAAAATAGAATCAGAGACATTGAATTAAAGAACGAACTGACAATAACCAGAGGGGAGGGGGCAGGGGAGTAATTGTAAAAAGAAGGGGAAGGGTTGTCAAGGAACATGTATAAAGGACTCATGGATAAAGCCAAAGTGGGGTAAGATTGAGGGTGGGGGTTAGAGTTGGGTGGGATGGGGGAAAGTGGTGGTGAAAAATGGAGACAACTGTAACTGAACAATAATAATAAAAAAGAACTGTTTAAAAAATGAAATGTTTCCAGAGCCATAAAAGTTATATTTTATGCTTTGTCTAAGAAATGACTTCTTAACAATGTTAAATAAATAATTTACTATAAGCAAATATATATACATATTTATATACATCTGGCTTATTAAGGTGAAACTAAGAGCCATAATAGTAAAACTGAGGTTATACCTAAATAAATTATGCTATGTCATTGATGTCAGTCTAACATACCATGTAAAATAATAATTGTGAAAACTGATGTTATATAAAATTATGCATATATGTACAGTGGAAAAAGCAGAATATATACTTGTATCCAGTTTATTTTTAAATATAATATGTACAAGTTACATATACCACATTAGAAGAGAACTTGGGCCAATGAAAATTATATATGTATATACTTATAAGGAAATTTTGGACAGTTTGAAGGTTTAATATTTTGTTATATTACTTGTGTATTAAAGTACATTTTAAAAAGTCATTGTTTGAGAAGATTTGGGTTGACACATCAAATCATCTGTAATTATGAACTTTTAAAAGGCTGGTAATCTCAAACAGTTTTATAGAGTTACCAGACAATGAAGCAACTTTATAAAGAAAAAAATTATCTGTGAAATGATAAAAGGAATATGTAACTCTTCAAATGTAAAATCTCCACAATATAACTTTAGGAAACCTGACATATGTTTGAAGTTAGTTGACAGGTCTAAAACAGGACCTATATCCTAATCATCTTGTATTTCTTGTACCTGCCATATGTAGGACTCAAAGTTTTATGAATGAGTAAGTTGATTAATAAATAAGTAAAAATTTGCATATACAACACAGAGTACACCATTGATGAACTATTCCTATACCTGAGAAACAATTTGTGAAAAGTTGTTTTAAGGTATAGGATGATCTTTACATCAAGCTGTTTGATTTATATGTTATTTCTTATTAGAGAATAATTTCTGAATGCTTTTTTACATGTTGGCATTTTTTTTCTATTGTCTATTCCCGATCAAAATCTTTTCAGCAAACTTCAATAAAATAAATCATTACTCAAGTGATGTGACTCACCCCCCCATTAAAGGAATGGGAGTTATTTCCATTTAGCAGAGCTTAAAAGCAATTCTGTAACTTGATTATAGTATAGCATATGGATAGAAACCTGTAACCAAAGCAAAACAAGACAAGGCAAACACACCAGAAAGAAATGAATAATTCTTATGTCCATTTTTAAATTATTGCCCTTATCAAAGGAATACTGAAATAGTTGAACTGTTGTTTGCCTGAAAATATGTTATAGCATCTTTTCAAAATAAATTTGTCTTTAAAAGCAGTTTAATTGCTATATAATCCACAGCTTTATAATTCACCTAAAGTGTACATCTTGCCTTTATAATAATACAAAATTGTGCAAACTACTACGATCAGTTTTATCATTTTTACACACAAAAATAAGCCCCAAACCTAGTATCAGTCACTCCCTATTTCTCCCTACACCTCTCTACCTAGGAAACCAGTAACCTATTTTCTACCTTTATAAATTTGCCTCTTCTTGAGCATTTCATTTAAGTGAAATCATCAGTATAAGGTTTTTTATAATTGGCTTCTTTCACTTAACATAATGCTTTCAAGATGCCTCCACATGGAGCATACGGCCATCCTTTATTCCTATTCATAGGCATCAAATTTCCCAAAATTTGGTATGAATATACAATATTTCATTTCTTCAGTTGATGAACATTTAGTTGTTTATATTTTTGACTATTATGAACAATAGTGCTATAAACAGTTTATAAGTTTTTTTTTGTATGAACATGCTTTCATGTCTTTTGAATATCTACTTAGGAGTGCAACTCCTGGATCATGTGGTAACTCTAAGTTTAGCCCCTTGAGGAAGCACCCTTTCATTGTGGTTTTGATTTGCAGTTCCCCAGTGACTAATGATGTTTCTTAATAACTCTTTTATGTGCCCATTGGCCATTGTACATATTTTGGGATATGTCTATTCGGATCCTTTGTCCAGTTTTAAATTGTTATCTTTAATTAACGAGTTGTAAGCATTCTTTACATTTTGGATGCAAGTCACATATCAGACACAGGATTTGCAAATGTTTTCTCCCATTATGTGTATTGCCTTTCCACTTTCTTGATGGTGTGTATCCTTTGAAATGCAAAAAGTACATAATTCTGGTGAATTCCAATTAATCTGTTTTTGCTTTTGTAACTTGCGTGCAATGGGTTTTTGAAGGCAGGATTATGATCAATACTTTGGGTGCAAATTTTTATAGCAAGAGGCCATGAATTCTGTGCAGAGAGCACAGGTGCCCTGCACATGACTCTAATCCTCTAGCGACTCTTCTGGCCTTAATCACACACAAGAGACTTTGGGCAGCTGTAGACTCATGGCACCTCTTTGGGATTAGACAGCAAAGAAGAGACAAAGGCTCTAATCCTTAAAGAATGTGACATGTTTCTAATAGTCCAGAAAGTAGATTCCTAAGAGCACTCCTGGTTAAACTTGACTTGTACTTTTAATAATAAACATATGGAATCCAAATTGTGTATGTTAAGTTGTAGGACCAATGAGCTTTATTTCCTGTTATGCAATGTAAAATGTAAACAAATAATATTTTATTCACTTTATATAAAAATGCTGTTAGTTATCACTAACTTTTCACATATGTAAGAATGATGATTATTATAAATTAAAGAGTGACATATTTTATTTTAATAATGGGTCTCCTGGAATCCTAGATAGATCTCTAAACTATGTCCACTCAGACTTATCACAAAGTAAGATCCTTTCAAACACAGTCATTTATCTATTCCAGTTTCATTTTTAATAATACTTTGTTGGTTATGTATTTTTATCTAAAATAGTAATGGATTGTTCAGTCACATCTGTGTTGTTCTGCTTCAAACACTAAAGTTAACAACCCCTTGATTTCTCAAATAATATACTATTTTAATATCAACTGAAAATGTTTCTTTCATTGCTATATCCAGAACAACTTTCCAGTGCTTTGGGGTTCACATTATTTATCATCAATTTTCAAGTATGATAGTTTTCAAAATCCACCATGACTGATCTTATACTGTTTCTAAAACACTTTTGATGAATTTGCTCATTGCAACCCAAAGGATTTCTGGTTAAAAACATTTGCATGACCAAATTCTCCAAACTTATAAGAAAATATTTATTTTTATGTTCTAAGTCTTAGAGAAAAGTATTAAAATCCTGGATTGTTTCTTGATGGAACAGAGACTTCCCATTATTTATCATACAAAAATTATTCTTTTCATTCTCCCATTAACTTTTCTTTAGGAGAATCCACCAGCTTCCATGAAATTTAACAACAATGACAGTTAGGTTTCTCTTTCATTTGTCATCGGTCATTTTTAAGGAATTCTATTTATTATTGTCAGTTTGCTTTGAAAGAAACCAGACCTGTGTTTAAATTTAAAAGGCTGGGATCCACCTCAAATCCTCCCTAAAATTGCCATTTTTTCCCTTTCTCTGTGACTAAAAGATTGAATGTGCCGCATATATATATATATGCATATATATGAACATATACATTCTGTGCTCTTAAAAAATATATATATATATTTAAATATGCATTTTAAAAGAATCAGACTATAAACACTGACATTTATTTATTTTTTTATTGTTGTTCTCTCACAGCTGTCCCAATTCTTCCCCCTTTGCTCTCTCCTGCCCTGCCCACCCTGTTCCCACAGTCAGTCCCCACCCTGTTGTTCATGTCCATGGGCCCTTTAAACACTGACATTTAAAACAATTTGTGTCATTTTTTAAAGAAATAACATTTTCAATGTGATTATACAAATGTCCATATACATCTTAGTTCAAAAACTTGTATGTCACTTCTATTTGTATGTATAATTCTTCTTTCTTGTATTTCAGCTGTAAATCCTTTTAGGTTTCTTAAAACACAAAGAGTACCTACTGAAGCCTAATGCGATTGTCATTTTAAGTTCTAATGACAAAGAGATCAATATAGCTCATTTTACAAGTTAAATGATCTCATTTTATTTAAGACTACAATGAAGCTCAATTATTATTGTTTAAAAAGGATCTCTGTTAGACAATATGTTAAATCTGTAGGCAAGAAGCCTGATGCTTCCACACAACTAGTGGATTCAAGTGGATTTTCATGTGCCTGTTTTCATTGGTTAGGACCTGATGTAATGGAGCATCTCAGATATTAGACACTGATGAGGGGCTTGTGGAGTAGTAATAAAGAGTGATTATAGGGTATACCTCTTAATGTCTGCCAGGACAATGTCAATTCAGTGGTTTACTGGTTAACTCAGAGGAATAAAGTTTTACTATTTATATTATTTTGGTGTAAATATATCCCTTCAGAAAACAGCATTGGAAATAGTATACTCTGGATCCCTTAGGAGTCAGACTACCCCAGGAACTGTTTGGAATATATACAGAAGGAGTTGGTTAGAATGATTGGCTGGGGGTGGGTGGGTAGAAACTATGGGATATGAGTAAAGGTTAAGAGATGGAAATAAACCAAAACAAAAATGAATGGCTAATAAAGACAGCCATATATTTAAAATCATGGCTCACAGAAAAGACACATGGCCCTAGTGGGAAAAGTGCAATAATTACCTGAGGGCAAATGTTACTTCACTTAGTGAAGGAGTTAGAACTGCTCAGAAGTGGGAGGAACATCACCCTGATTGGTGTTGCTAATGGGCGCTGTCCTGCAAACTGAAAGGTCTTGGTTCGATTCCAGTCAGGGCACATTGGCCTGGGTTGTGGGCCAATTTGGGGTAGGTGAGAGGCAACTGACAACTGACAGATGTTTCTCATTCACATCAATGTTTCTCTTCCTCTCTCTTTAAAATTAAATAAATAAAAGCTTTAAAACAAGAAATGAGAGGAACATCACAGAAATAGCGAAGTCCCTAGATATAGCAGAACCCAAGAAAGAAGGCTTTACAATGAATATTGTTCTGGAAAATCCCTATTAGACCCGGAATCTAAATCCTTCTTTCCTTGCTTTGGCACCAGCACAAACAACCAAAGGATTCATGGAATTCTTACCAGATGTCTCCCACTGTGTTAAGCACTGCTGGGGGCAAAATCTGGACTCTTTGATATTTCTAAAAGCTTAAAACAGTGATAAAAGTACAAGGCTAGAATTCATAGAACAAATATATACAACCTAATAACATTTAAATGACAGATTAAATTTTCATTAAAATAAGGACTCTGATTTGACTCACCATTGTAGCCTGAGCACTTACAGTGCTCAGTGCTGAGTATTTTCTTTATTTATTAAACAACTAATGTGTCAGAAACTATTCTGAGCCTAATATAAATTATAACTGCTCAGTTTACCCTTTCAGTATCCTATGATGTGTGTGCTATGATTGCCCATACTTTATACTTAAGAATACTGAGGCATGGAGAATTTACGGGACCTTTTAAAATCTCATGACAGTTACTCACTCTGTCCCTTAATACATAGACATTAAATATGTTAATAGTTAGAGGTAAAACATATGTAATTCAGGGAAAAATATCTTTGTTTAGATGGCAAGCCCGATAAAGCAAATGGTACTTGAAATTAGGGAGAATTTTAAAAAGCAAGCTACAGCCTAAACAGAAAGAATTTGTAGGAAAAGAGCAGTCATTCAATTATTGAATTGAGCACCTAAAATAATCATGAAGCATGGAGAAAATATGAGTAGAATAATACCAGTTCTTGCCTTTAAGGAGGAGGTATGATGTTGGAAGAACCTGAAATTAGATTGGGACAGATATGGATTAAACCTGCACTAGTCTTTCAGTGACTGTACCTGGGAATGCCCTTGAACTTCCCTGATTTCACTCTGGGACATTTTGAGGATTAAGAAACATAATTTTTAAAAGGTCATTTAAAGTGTAAAAGTAAAATAAATGTTAATTAATCCAGCTTTTTCCTCTGCTTCACAACAGTGTTGTGAACACTGAGATTATAAATATATATTTTATAGAAAAGTGTTTGTCACTCAAGAAAGTACTTGAAGTCTACTCTAAAATTTACCAAAGCTTACACACTGGTGAGACAAAAATTAGTGAGTTCATGCAGAAGGGCCATCACAGAGATCAGTTTGTTTAACCATGGTGGATTCCTGTTGGAAAACAATAGGGGGTATGTTTAAATAAGAGATAAAGTACAGTTACAAAGAATTTAGTAAAGCTGTAAAGGGTAAGTTATCAAGGACAGTGATTGGAATTACAGAATAAGAAAATTAAGTGTCCGAAAAAATAAGATAGGTAGATTAATCTGGCAGCAGCATACAGAATACATTGAATTTGGTATAAATTGAAACAAGAAGTGATTAGCCTGTATCACCAAGAGCGAATTGTTTAGGTAAGAGCCCAGGATAGAGGCAAGACTATAGGAAACAAATGACAAACCAATAAACCAGAACCAAAACAATTTCCTTAGATACTGTCAGGCATCAAATAGTTTATTTACAAAAATGCAAGGGAAATATAGTCAAATGTGCAAATGTATGAGTTTGGAGTAAATAATAGCAGTTATATATGAATCACAACTCTGCAACACAACTGTGCTTTCCTGGGCAGTGTTCTTGACTATGGTAAGTTCAGACTTTTTCATTTAAAAACAATTTTGCATAATTGTTATGATAAGAAAATGGCTTAGATAATATAAACCTAAAACTATCTAAGGGAATTAGCATTTAATAAAAGTTGGTTACTTGTATTACATTTTGGCTAACTGACTTTACTCTGAGGTAAAAGTGCTTTTAATACAAGGTCAAAACAATTTGAACTAATGATAATTTTTCTTCCTTTACATAGTAAAACAAATACGTCAGTACCTAATTATATTCACTAATTTAATATTTATATATTATCTTAGACTTTATTTGTTTAGATATACGAGGGGGTACCCCCCAAAATGGAATTTATTTATAAAGAATTGTGTGTTTATTCTTACATGTTTAAACTTTGGTCACCTTCAAAGCGTTCTCCATTTGATACAATACACCTATTGAGACATTTTTTCTACCACTCAAAATAGTTTTTGAACTAATTGATTTTGATGACTTTTAATATTTCTGCCATTTTTTTGTTTCACCTCTTCCACATCGGCAAAACATTTCCCTTTGAGGTCTCTTTTTTCATCCAGGGAACAACAGAAAAAAGTCACTTGGGGTGAGATCAAGTGAATAGGGAGGGTGGGACATGGGAGTCATGTTATCTTCGATCCATAACTGCTGAACACTCAGTGCATTGTGGGAAGGTGTGCTCATAAATCACCCATCATGAAATGGATAAACATGTTGAAAGAGTTTTAAAAAAATTCACTGAAGCAGAACACAGCCTCTCACAACAACGCCAGCTAGTACACTGATACAGGTGGGTTCCTGGAACACTCACCTAGTGGGAGAAGCCTGTACTACAAGGGTCCCTCCCTCAAGAAGATAATTTTGGTTATTTTTTGGGTCTCCCTTGTATTATATATTATGTATTAAATAACGGAGTTGGCAAAAGTAAGTTTATAGTTGTGAATGCATGAAACATAGTTTATTCTTGTATTATTCCATACAAACAACTGTAAACCTGTTTTTGCTCACCACTGTATATAATAAAGAATGAAAAATAAATGTAAGATGTAATGAATTAGCACATATTATTAGCTTATATAAAAATCAGATATATTATGAATTCCTCAATTTCTTAAACCATAAAGAACATTATAGATTTTCATCATGAAATTATGCTAAATATTATTATGTAGGGTGTGATATGTTCATGGTGAGGATGGAGATTTGTATTATTTAGTCAATGACTGAAATGTTCTCTTTCCAAAATATATGATTTAAAAATTTAAAGTGCAGTAATGTTTATGTCTAAAAAATATGTTTCATTAATCCTGAAAAGAACAAAATGAATAAATGACAACTCATAAGTGTGAGCAGTTTATAAAGCATTTTTATCTTGTAATTATTTATCTGAAGAAAAGCATAATGAATTACTTCATTCTACAGATGAAAAATTACATGTTTAAGGTTCTACAGTGGCAGATTTTAGGGACACATTAGTAAAGAAGAAAAAAATAAATGACCCCATGCTCTTTTAATCTTTCTATAAAATTGCATTTAGATGTTTGCAATGAAGACAATTTCTTAATTATATATAAACTAAGTGTCAATAAGAAAATCACCCATTTGGTGACTGTATCTCTACATGGCTGAAGGCTGCAGAAAATTTTTACATGGCAATGAACTGTGCATCACAAATTTTGAAACCAAAATTGAAAATCTATGAAGCAGGCTGGCTGATGGTGTTTGCCCTTTTATAGTTCCCTGACATTGGACAGTGCCTTACTTTAAGAAGCGGTGCATGGAGCCTTTTTTTTTTTTTTTTTTTAATCTGTTTGTTTTGTGCTTAGTGCTAAGCTGAATTTGTGAAGTGCTTCTTGGAAAATAAAATAATCTGATTGAAATGAGTTTGTGAAGCACTATCTTGAAGACTTAGAATGCAGAGCAATATTATAAGACTCCTTAAATCTTATAGTAAAAAATGAAATTTGTTTAATCTAGCATCTTCTCAACTTCTCTGACTATAAAACATTTTGTCCATGAAAGATGGTATTAGCATGTTGCGTAAAAACAAGAACACTCTTCTAGAAAATCAGAAGACTAGTTTTTGTGAAATTTTCCCCTTAATCACTAGGGGATTTGGGGCAAATTCTCACCATCTGAGAAAATTAGGAAAAATAATACCTGCTGAAATTTTCTTGGTGTGGTATGCTGTATATTTGACACCCAAAGTGATTCCTTTCAATAACCCCCCTCTGTACCACAACATTATTTTCAGTAATAATCATGAGATTAATAAATACTCCAAGAAAAGAACAGAATTGATGAAACTCAAGTTGTTAAAAAAAAAAACAAAAAACAACAAGCAAACAATTTTACTCTCACTGACCTGCAATTTTTTACATCCATCAACTTTTAAAGGCAGGAATGTTTTGGGTCACAGGAGTCAGAATCCTAAACTGTGTCCAATCTGAACTGTGCCTACTATGTCTTGAAATGAACACAGGCAGCTTAAACTGCACGTAGCTGAGTTTGCTGGACTGGGGATCTGACATGGTAGCTGAGAGTTCTTTGTACTCATTTCTGTGTTGGATACAAAGATTATTGAAGGTACAATAAAAAGGAGCTAATTTTTAGCTTCAGTGTACATTATTAAATCACAATGAAGACCAAATAATTTGTAATGGGAAAAAGTTCTCAGTTATCACTAAGTCATAGAGTAATAGTAACAGAAGCTATTATGAACACAGAAAATAGTTAGAACTTAGAACCAAAAATATCTTTGGAGGACAGTCTTTTGGGCTATTACATTACTATAGCATTCAAAATTCCCAAGGTTTGGTGATCACAGAAATTAGGACTTTAGTTGGTTTTATTATTATTAAAATTCTCTGTATAAGATGTCCTTCATTGCTTGCTCTAGGGGTAAGCCATTCCTGCTGCACTTTCCACAAGTCTCACCAAAAATTTTTAAGAACAAAGACACAGAATGTACATAAAAGTTATTTGTAAACTCTCAAGTACAGCAGAAGGGTAAGGCATCTTTGTTGTGAGTTAGAAAGCCCTATTATCAGAGTTTACTAGAGGGCTGTCTTTTTAGTAGAGAGTTTCGTCTATGTCTTTTGAATGAACAAACTCTGTATTATTAGTGAAATCTATAGATCCCTTTTAAGAATATTATTTTTAATGCATAAAGTAAAACACATTGGATTAAAATTATATTGCAATCTGTTGTAGAAGATATTTCAAAATACTTGTAATATGTTCTGTTTTCTGCACCAATGAGTCTGCTTCTATTTTGTTTGTTCATTTATTTTGTTCAATAGATTCCACATATGAGTGAAATCATATGGTAGAGCTGTTAGAGGGGAGGGAGTTTGGGGTGCTGGGTTAAAAAGGTAAAGGCATTAAACAAAAAAACCCTCATAGACACAGACAACAGTATGGTGATTACAAGAGGGAAAGGGGTTGACAGAGGTTGAGGAGGGTAAAGGGGGGCTAAATGGTGATTTTAGGTGGTGAACACGCAATGCAACATATAGATGATGTTGTTATAGAATTGTACACCTGAAACCTATATAATTTTATTAACCAATGTTACCCCAAGAAATTCAATAAAATTTTTAAGAGATAAAATAAAACCTGTAATATGATAATTAATGTATGCCTTTGCTAAGATTAAATAATACAATCCAGAAGAACATTAAATTATCATAATTTTGAAGTTTTGAGAAGTATAAACAACATTTTGAAATATCTACAACTGTAATGTGATGAAAATAACCAGTTTTTTAAATTGGTAACAAAGTCATTAGTATGATATTACTGTAGTTTATTAGATTTACAATTGTTACATTCATAACATTGCATTGATAAATGCTACTTCAATAAAGGTATGTAGAAATAAAGATGTATCATTTTCCCATTCAAGTTTACAAATCCTCTGACATCAGGGACGTTTTGAAGATCTGTAAACCCAGGTATAATACTCTCTGAGAGGCTTACAGTAAAAGCTTAAAGCTTAAAAGCTTCTGAATTTCCCACCTCCACAACTGAATTCTCTCTTTTACCTGGGAAAATTCTACCACCAAGCTTATAAATCTCTGATTTCTGAAACAGAGAAGTTCGCTACAATGAGTACTTATGAGTGGCAAGTACGAAGTCCTAGAACATTCTGTTTCCTTCTTTATTATGTGCAGATGAGAGATAGCTTATAATATGTAAGAAAATGCTTTAAAAAACCATTTTCCATGAAGAACTAAAAAAAGAAAAAAACGACAAATGGGACGGCTACAACAGTGAGGTATAACTTCACCAAGTTGGCATGTGTGAGAAGAAAAGCTGTTTTAAGTAGATTTAAATAGTATATGATTTGGGTATAATTTTTCATTTTGATGAAAGTTTTAATAGGTAAATTAAATATACAAATATATAATGATAAATTAAATTAAATATGTTTTATCATGTGTTATATAATGTTTTATATAAATATGTAAATAATGTTTTTTATCAAAATAACAAGGTAGCTTTAAAACATGCATTTCTTTAAAACATCAAGTTTAGGTGCATTATATTATTGCCATACAAGGTTCATAAATGCACATTTACCAGTTTAAGATCCTTGAATTCGGTTTCCTTATTGATGTAGGATTATCTGGCATATTCTTATCCAAATGCTTATGGGCCACTTTAATATTAATAAATTAGTTACTTAACTAATCAATGTATATATACATATATACATAGAATTATATAGAATATAATCGGGATTCAAATACAGAAAGTTTAACACATTACTACATCATATTGCCTTTCAATCCACTAAAAAAATCTTTACTGTTAGGCTGAAAATTGTACTTTTTTGCTGTGGAATCATAGTTTCATTTGTATATTCGAAGATGTGCCTTTTAAACAAGTCTAGAATAGCTAATATCCCAGAAGAAATATTTAGTAACTACTTTCAATTAAGATCTGTTAAAAGATAAAAAGAAATAGTTGCTGCCTTCAATGAATTAACATTTTAGCAGTGTAACAGACCATCAAAAATTAAAAATATATTAAGAATCAGGAGGCAGGATGGTATGTAAATTTATTTTAACTGAAGTCTACATTGTGAAAACATTAATGAGAATTTCTTCTCCTCCATTTTCTATAAAATACACCCTCACTCATTATGCTACAGAGAATATACACAACAGCTATGTTGTAATACAGTGTACTGACCAGAGAATGAAAACAAATGGAGGAGCCAGATAAAGCTGTAGGAGTCCTCAGGTCTACAGAAGCAGATGGCCAGGTGAAGAACTGAGACTGAGGTCTTGATTACGAAAGGTAAGGACCAAACAATCAACTAGGAATACATGTCAGGGGAATGTTTTGGTATTCTTAAGGGCCCACACTTTGGGAAAGCTGCACCTGATTCTAGACTGAAAGTATTCTTCAATAACCAAAGCTAGGAAATGCAGCTTAGCCAACTTGGAACAGAGTCAGTGCAGACCAAAGAGAAACCAGATACACATGTTAAGCTTGTCAACAGAAGACAGTTACAACAGATGTGTCTTGAACTGCCTCCACCCTCTCATTCCTACCTTTCCAATCCTATTAGTTGCCCAATTCCCAGATATCCTCAGCTTCTCAAGAGGGTTATTTAACTTGCTCTGAATGTAATATGTACTTAAAGTTTTTACTTTTTTTCATTTTAAATTTTTAAATTCATTCCACTACCATCTTACGTTCTAACCATTTCAAATACTATCTGTCTTCATGAAGTCTTCCTCATTGCTCTCCTCTTTTCTGCCAGTTAGAATTGATGATCTCCTCATCAGCACTCTCAAGAAGCTTTCCTTAGTGCTTTATTATTATTTATTCCCTTTCCCCTGACCTGCATGACTGTGTTCCCAGCACTTATATTTGATATTTTTAAAGCACCATGTGTGTAGTGGAGAAACTAACCCCATTTGCTTCCTATTATTGCACCTAAGATCTAGAAGGACCTACGGATAAATGACCACAACAAAAACAAAAAGCATCATCATACTGGGTACTTAAACAAACAAAATGCAGTTTGGTCCAGAACAGCAATTTTCAACTTTTTTTCTCATCTCAGGGCACACATAAACTAATCACTAAAATTCTTTGGAACACCAAAATTTATATTTTTGCCTATCTGACAAAAAATAGGTGTAATTTTGATTCACTCACCCTGGATGGTCATTGTCATGTTGGTTGTTGTCTTATTTTATTTTACTTTTTTACAATCTAAGGGAAAAGAGTTCAGTCCCCCTGACTGAATAGTCAGGTAGTCCCATGTTTTAAAAATTCTTATGTCACACCAGTTGAAAATCGCTGTTCTTGAGGCATGTCAGAAGAGGACAGTCATATCCTGTTGTAACACTCCCATATCTGTTTTAGTCCTTTCTAGCCTTGCCTGTAAGAGGAACTTAACAATTATTCCACAAATCAAGAAATAAATCATACTCCATAAATATCTATATTCTAGAGTAGGAACAATGCAAAGAAACATGGGCCAGAGCTGGTGTCTGGAAGTAACTCTTGTAGAGCTGACATGTCATTGAGAAGTTGGATACTTACATTACCATGATGGATAATGCATATAGAAAATCTACAATATCAAAATAACCTTTATATTTCAATGGAACTCCAAATAACCCTCTGATTAATTTCCATTAATTCAGTTAAGTGGTACTATTGCTCCTTAAATATTAACCAAATATATTATTATGTTAATTGAATTACTGTTTGGGCCTCTGGAATTAGATCTTTTATTAGGCAACTAAGGGTTATATTAGACCCTTAGTATAAGCAGTAAAAGATATTTCAAAATATCTTCATGCTATATTTAGTTCAATATGCCTTTACCTACTCAGGCCATCTACACCCTGAGGTTCACATTCCCTAGTTTTCTATTAAAAATAGAATGAGAAATTTCCATTTATATTAGGCACTTTGACTCCTTCCACATTGAAACCTCAGCAATCCCATAATTGCAAATAATAAATAAATATAAACGACAGATACAATGCAAAGAACCCAAAAGTCCTTTTGTGCAAAAATTCCAATTTGTTTTCATAGTCAGTAAAAACTGGTTTAAACTGAAAATGTTTTATAAATCTTTGAAGGCTGATTCTATTGTTGGGATGCCAAATATTCTTTTGTTAAAGAAATATCACAATTATTTAGAAGACAGTCATCCTTTCCAAAGTATTTTGGTACTTTGATGTAATTGGCATACTTTATATATACATTTTTATTTTTTGATGCAGTGAACTGAATCTTATAGAATATGTTATTCAAATGAATCCTAGACCTTGCTTTAACCTTGATATTGTAATTTCTCAAGTGTATCTATAGGGGATTCAATGAAATCAATGTGGGCTAAAGATCTTTTTCTTTTTAGATGGACACAATTCATATTCAATCCTCCCCACCCCCATTATAGTCAAGCTCTGCTGGGTGGGCTCAGTAAAATTTTTCAGCTCATTTAATGGATCTTATTGTACACACTGGGATTGTCTTTTGTTCAATATTGCTGATATGTCATTTCACTAACTAGAGAGTTCCAGGAAATATACAAAGCAATTTGTGTGTGTGTGCATGCATGTGTTATTTGTTAAACAAATGTAAACTATTAAGATTCTCAATGTCATTTCAAAGCTTAAAACTGCAAAAGCTTGCTTTGAAAATAAATGCACATTTATAAAAAATGGAGTCTGGATTCATGATCAGGGAAAAGGATTTTATCACCTTTACTTTAAAAAAAGAACCATTTAACTTCATGAGACCATGGTTCTTTTGTTCTCAGATCATCTCAAGTCACTGCATTACATATGATTTTATTTTATTTCTAATAGAATATACACATGTGTTTCCAGAGCTATGCATATTATTGCAATTTTTCTGCAGCAGAGAAAAGACATGCGGATCATTTTTTTTTTCTCCATACATTTCCTATTTTAACACACAGTAACTAATTTTACTTGCCGGGTTTTATGGCCTTTTATTGGTTATGGAGTTTTATTTATATTCTTGCTTGGTACTAATTATCACATTCTGCATAATTTATAATGTAGTCTACTGATGGTGAAGTCTGAATAATGAAACCCATCTACAGAACGAAATCGACTGCCTCCCAATGAAAATGCCAAGGAGAGAATGAATGGAAATTGTAAAGGACTTAGAAATTCATACTTAGAGTGAACTCATTTTCCTTTGTTCCACAATTGAAGAGGAAAGCCACTGATAGAATGAAGTTTAGCTGAATTTTGTTCAATAAAATTTTATCTATGTTCTGTAAACTATGTGAACTCTGTATTGTTAGTATTTGATCTTTCACCCTTATACCCTGCTACCTAAAAAAATATAAACACACAGTTTATATAAAAACAAAGACCAGGTATAAGAGAATATTTGATCAGTGGATTCATCTGTACAGCTGATTCTGTTAGTAGCCTACATGCACTCATATGACCATGACTCACATTATTGAAACACAGGTCCATTTCAGAAAGGATGAAATAGCCTATTAATGCATTCCTTATCCCTTGTCTACTCCAAGCCACTAATGTAATATGTATTATAAACAAATATGTATTATAAAAAAATACAACAGTCAAGTATTTCTTGAATTGGATACTCTGTGCTACTGAAACTTAGAGGCATTTTTAAAACCATTTTTAGTTTCTACTTGAATCTTTATTGATCTCTGATAGTTATTCTGCCTTTTGTTACTCCTCTTTGTTATCACCTTACCACTTCTCTTTCCACTTTGGCTTGCTTTCAATTCTAGCAATCGTTGGAGGGAATTTCGAGATTTTTTAAAAACTTAAAGCCAAGAAACATGCTATAATGTTTCCTATTTTCTTAATGTCATGAAATCCAGACACTTTCTTTTACTTTTGCTAAATGGTAACGATTATGTGTGCCATTAGATTTATAAAAATAGAAAGTAAATTGAGAATAATAGCTCCTCATGTGAGTTTTCTACAGAAAACACACACTCTATGTTATTTTTACTGCTGCCTCAAAAACCAGATCTTTAGATTTTAGCTTCATTCAAACCTAAACATATAAATATTAGGAAAAGAGGTTAGATCAAGTTCATATTCATCTGTTCATTTACATATTTATTCAGATACATATCGTGTTCACTTCTTATGCACATTATAAGAACACTGCTAAAATATTTATTCTGCCAGCATTATAAGCAAAACTAAATTCTTGTGCATAATTTTATTACTTATTTTGAATAGTACACCCATATGCCCTGCCTATGCAAAGAAGTATAAGTTATGCTCCCTGTTTTCACAAATATAAAACTTGTTTGGAAATAAATATAAATAATAATAAACATCATTATTATTATTTATATAAAGATCATAAAGATCAAAGAGCTTTACAGAAACTAAATAAGGTAATATAAAATAAATGCAAAATGAATGGAAAAGTAAATGCTCTGCCAAGTCCTGCGATAACCACAAAAGTAAGTGAAATTTGGGTTGATCTTGAAACCTCAGAATAAACAAGAAAACGATGTTTATGGTATAACTGGGCAACAGTGTTTGACTCATAGGACAAATGATCGTTGTATCCTCAAATCCATTTTCCCTTCTTCCACAGTAATTTTTTCCCCTGCGTCATAAATGGATCAGCCGGAGATTTCCTAGCTTTCCTTGAAGCTGGGTGGGCCAGGTGGCAGTCTTACCAAAGGAATGGGGTTGAAGTCATTTGTGCAGACTCCATATCTCCTGCTTCAATATTCCATATCCCTTTCTCTGCTCCAGTGAGCTGAGAATGTAACCTGGCTGAGCCAGCTTCTATCGGTATCACTCAGTCAACATTCCAGGGGATAATGGAGCAGCAGCAAGAAGGAAATCTCATGGTTCCTCGAGAGTTCTTGCAGAACACAGCAACCTCCCCACGCTGCTCTGCCTCTGAACTTGGCTGCTTCATATGGAATACATGAGTTTCTCCCTAGTTGGGAACAATGTCTTTTTGTTTTTGTCTCCGTATTTAAATTTTCCTCATCTAATACATAACCCTTGCCATGGATGATAAAGACTCTGCCCAGAGACCCTGTGACAAAAGGTAGATGGTTGAGATAAACTAAAAAGTGGAAGACTGATAGTTCACTCGTGATAAAGAGTGAGAAAAAGGGGAAGTAACAGAGAAGTGTTAGCAATTAATAATCACAGTCCCAGCTCGTGTGGCTCAGTGGATTGAGCATGGTTCTCTGAACCAAAAGGTTGCTGATTTGATTCCCTGTCAGGGCACACACCTGGGTTGCAGGCCAGGTCCCCATTTGGGGGCATGCAACAGATTGATGTTTCTCTTGCACTTCGATGTTTCTGTCCCTCTCTTTCTCCTTTCCTTCCCCTCACTCTAAAAATAAATAAAAATATTAAAAAAACAACCACAGTCCCACTGAGTGAGGAAATAAGAGATTTAGAGGGGCTTGTTTAGGAAGATGAAAGCTGAGGAGTTCAATTTTTGATATGTTGCCTCTGAATCAATGATTCTACATTCAAATGAAAATATATAGCAGGCAGTGATGTGTCTGGGCTGGATGTCAAAGAGAAGGATGAATATTCCAGATATGGGCTCTATTCCTGGAGAAGCTACAGTGGTCACCAGGACAAGGAATGCTTTCTCAGCTGGACACATCACTATAAGAAAGATATCTCAGAAGGAGAAGTGCAGTCCTGGCTGAAGATTCAGCCTTGAGGTACAAGGCACTTAAGAGATGGAGGCCAAACTGTTTTCAATGATGTAACCAATAATTGAAGTAATACATTTAACATCCCATTTGTTACACTAGGATGAAAAGAGGCAGCTCTCTGATGATAGAACCAGCACTGACCTTGACCAGATGACCGAGGGTTGAATATTTGCTTTGTTGTAGAGAATCATGGTGACTGACTGAGTCACAAGTCTTTCTTGTGCACGGAGTTCTAGTTTGTAAAGTGGGGGTGATACATGTTTAAAGTGGTGCTGAAGTGCTGGGATGGTCATTTCTTTCGTCTGACTAATACAATTCTAGTCATTGTTCAAGAAAACTTTCAAGTACCAGCACTTCTGTGAAGCATGTACCCTCAAGAAAAATTCACAGTATTTGGTTCTGGTATATTTACAATGTGGAGTATTCAGAAAAAAAGATTTAGTTTATTCTTAGGGATTTCAAGTTGCTCTGCTGGTTATGTATTCACTATAATAGCAAAGTCCACATTTCAATAGATGGTACAAATATGAATTTCAGACATATATGTGACATATAAGTATACATATCTCTTTAACTGTAATAGGCTAGAAGATAGAAAAATGTTTTTATATTTTAGAGGAAGTAACTTAGTGTGCTGCCTACCGAGAGTTGGAAAAGCCTTAATAGTTGTGTAATCTGAAGAACTACCGTTGAATGGAGTTTAAGTACATAGTGATACATCACATGGCCTGGATGCCCCCCGCATGGCACTGGCTACTACCCTTGCTCTTACACTACATTCTGCCCTTTCTCTGTGGTGAGACATGGTCTTATTAGCACTATCTGCCATGTGGAGTTGGGCAACTGCGAGGCAGTACACACTAAATAAGGGTTTGTTGAGTAAAAGTATGTTTGAATGAGTGCTTTGGATAATATCAAATAATACATCAATTATTTTGTTAGTATGGTTGGTATTAAAATATACACTTTAATTCAAAATAACTGAATTAATTTAAAATAATGTATAACTTGACCCAGTTTCCCTCTGATCCATCCAAGTTGACATATACTATAATTTAAAATTGATAAACATAATCATATATATTGAAAATATTAACATAATTAGTTGTATCCTTTCAGAAGATTAAAAATGAACCATAAGTAGTTCCTAAACTAATAAAAGTTAATATAACATTTTCAAGTGAAGTTAGAAACTGGCCTTACAGAATATAAAACTTAGTAATCACTTCTTTTTTGAGGTAGTTTTATTTATTTGTTTAACACAGATAATAGATGCTAAAAATAAGATTTTTGAGCATTTTAAAATTATTAACTCATTTAACCCTCATAAAACCTTACCCCCATTTTACAGATTCGTAAAATGAATAGGCACAGAGATATCTTTTATTTCTTATCCAGTGTCAAACTGTTAATTGTAAACTGCAGGCACATATTGGCAATTAACATGCCTCAAATTCAGTGTGCTTTCTCTTGAACACCTGATTTTATAATGTTACTATTTTTTCTATTTCTCAAAAGGTGTCGTCACTTGAAACCCAGTCTTGAAAGTCATCCTCAAAGCCTCCTTGTCATTTTCCTCAGCCAACCGGATGTCTAACTTCAATGGTTTCCTATTATCTATGGAACAGAGAGTAAACTCTAAAGCAAAGTTCTTTTCTGCCTTTATTCCACCACATCCACAACCTCATGTAAAGCACAGAAACCCAGGCTCTGGAAAAATACAGCTTGGGTTTGAATTCCAGTTTTGATGCTTGATAGTCATGTGTCCTCAAAAAGTTGTTCCTCCCACCATGCCTCACTTTCCTCATCTACAAAACAGTGCCAAGTAGAAGGGTAATGGTTATTCAATGAAAGCTCTCAGAAAAGTGACTAGCATTTAGTAAGGGCTCACAATGTATTATCTATTTTTGTAATTTTGTTACATTATTACAGCTTCTTGTGAATAACACCGTCATAGGCAAATGATTCTGAACTCTCTCAAGTTTATTAAATATATGCCTTCTTTAGAGTGCAAAGTCAATATAAGGAAATACCTTTATGCATGATGCTTTCTTTACCTGGTAGACTCCTACTCTTCCTGCCAAACCTTTTCTGGATAACCCAGAGAGTGTTGAACATTTGTCCCCAGCTTTTCCAGAGTAAGTACCTCTGTTATAGTATCTATCACAATGTATTGCAGTTACCTCATTATTTCCTGTTTCACTCAAACTCATTTCATCTCTCTATCCCCAGGAAAATGTTTAGTTTTCCAATAAAGCTTGATGGGGCAAAAGGTTAAATGAGCAAATTAACAGTAAAATATCTCTTTATTCTTTATAAAGCTGTTTCATAAATTAATGCTAACTTTTGCGCTTCCCAGAAAGAAATGTCAGGGGCATGTCAGGGGCACGCTTATGCTAGTGATTGCTCTCAATATGTTTTTACCAGTATGTACAAAACCTTCCGTTTAATGGATAATAGAGATGAAACCACGCTATGATTTTCTGTTCTGTAGAGCCCTTTCATTCTAATTTTCCTACCCAAAAGGGTAGAGACCAACAGTATACTCGAGGTTTGAGTTAACACCTTAATCTTCATTTCTCTAATGCCAAGTTTGGGGCTATGTCATTGAGGGAGCTTAAACTCAGGCTTTTGCTGTCACCTGGCCTACAGGCTTAATAGCTTCCTTAAGCCCTAAAGTAAATAGTTTAAGGAATTTAGTTTTACTCTATTGAATTAACTCCTGAGGCCAAATAGACAGAATCTCATCTTAACATACAAAACTCATTTCTCAAGATTTAGCAGTTGAGAAACTTTATTAATGTGAAATTATCATTATATTTATTTCCCTTAGATTAAAAGGAAAAAATAACACTAACTTCCCACTTTGTTTTAAAGGTAGGCTTATTCAAAATTACAGAAAACTATGAAGATATTAAAAAAGTTAACTTTGTGAAAAAAAAGTTAGCCAGTGAAATTACAAGGCAATTGAGGGATTAAAATGAATTATCTGACTGGCATTTTTACCTTCTATGAACAATTTGTATTTAGAATTTGTTAATTCTTACTGAATAAGAATTTGTGCTTTTCTTTTTTTAACTAAAGAAAAACATCAAGAACAAGTTAAATAAAAGAAAAAAAAAACAAGTTATCTGAATCTGAATGAATGAGACCACAATGAATCTTTTGAGTGGTAAAATTACAATAATATACATTTTGAGAGATCTTCATAACATTAACATAAAACAAATAAATTTCAGTGTTCTCTATCTCCTATGCCCTCACAAACAGAGGGGAATTTCTTTTCTCAAGTGTCACTAGATATTTATTGAGCACTTTACGAGGTCATAACAAATTGGACTAGCTTGTTGTTGCTCCTGCTACATTGGGCACAAGCTAAATAACAGGAAATATACATACGAAAATAGAGACTTTGAAAACAAATGTCTCCTTATAGTGAATATTGCTAAATGCCATATTTTGTTGTATTCACTGTTTTATACAGCAGCAATATCTTCCAAAGTAAACAATAGAAATCATGACAGCCAAACAAAAATAATATTTCCCATGGTATTATTTGAAAAAATCTGAATTGCTGTCTCTAAATTACAACATACAAGAGTTTGAATTTATTATTGGAAAATGAAAATTGTTTGTCTTAGAAAGGCTGGGTTAGATTTATATCCTTGGACTGTTTTACAGATATTTAATTAACCACCAGAGACAATAAATACGATTCTATGAATCTAATGGACATCACTGCAAATTAGGGAAAAGCAAATAGTAAACCTTAGAGTAAGGCACCTCAGATAAAATATATTTCTTAGTCTGTATCAAGATCCACGTATGTATGTAAAGTGACGATGAAATCAGTCTTAATTTGTTTTGGGTCAGCTTCTATCCTTGGATGCTTTATGTGTAACTTTTGTTGAAATCAATAAGATTTACCTTTGAGTCTCAAAGATCAAAATTGGGTCTTCCCCTTTCACTTCCGCATAACAAATGGCAATAGCCCTAAACATTTAGGCTTAAGGTTTAGCATAGAAAAGCAATTTTACATGTTATTAGTGAATACAAATTAAACCTGAAAATATACACGTGTATGTAAGTAACAACATAGATTGCTATGGGTGAGAATATAGACAGATTTTTTTTTAAAGAAGCACTTCAAACCTGTCAGTTCAAGAAAAAACATTGCATTTAAAATTGTGTAATTAAAAGTGGATTTGACTATTTCTTAACATGAGTTTAAATATACAGCACACACATTTGAAAATAGAATGTCACTTTTAGGTTCAAACACTTATCTAAAATTCTTTCTTTATCAGAAATAGAGTTGCCTAATGTTAAGTAAATAGATAATACATTTATTTTTAAAATAATTTTATACTCTACAAACTTATAGCTTATCATTTTAATACTAAACAGACTTTGTGTAATTATAGGTTGCTTCTGTTCCCCCGTGTGTTGCTTTCCACACACCCCAAGTTAGCAATATGTTTTCCTCCCATATCATCTTCTCATCTCACCATTCCCACCACACGGAGTTGCAATTAGTGCAATCAGTATTAATAATCGCATTTCTACATATGAGAATTTTATATAATATGTATTTCAAAAGAAGTACTCACACCCTAACGAATAATTCAGCGACTGTTCTAACTATTCATTTGTTAGTCTTTGAAATGATCTCCTTTAGGGACAAATCCAAATAATCAATTTTGCCTTGGTGCAAGACAACTTTGAATAATACTTAACTACTGAGATGCATCATTATTTGTTTTCATATTAGTTACTATTTCATGCAATAAGCCTTAGCTTAGACATTTTATAAAAATATAATTGTGCTATTATTCAGTTAAAAGTTTTCAGTAATTTTCTATCTTTTACAGACAAAAACTTAAATTTTTGTATTATATATGTGTCCCTTTATAATTTGGTCTGTTCAAGATATCTCTTGCCTGTCCTTGGCTTATATCTGCACTCCTGTCACACCTGAGTCATCACAGTGTTCCCACTGAATCAGTGCTTCTGTACATGGTATTCCTGGAATCCATTCCTTGCCTCCTTTATCTTTCACAATCAATTCATTTCATCTTCTGACCATAAATATTTTCTGAAATAGTTCAGCTGTTTTCACTACTCTACTCAAGCATTAGTTAAATGAAATAGTGAAGTCATACAGCTTTAAAGAGGAAGAACCAAAAAATAGATACATGGGAACTGAGGAGGGAAGAGGTGGATAAAGCTCGGTGGAGGAGAGTGAGGAGTCTGGCTCTGGTTAAACATCTAACAAAGGCAATTACTCAAAATCTTTATCTGGCAGGCCTCACAGGTAAAGGTGCCCTCCCACAACCAGTCAGTGCCCTGTGGATGCATCCCAGACTCTGAAGGGAGATGCAATCACAGAACTGGGCCCCTCTTGCCAGACTTGTGCTTAATGTATTTGCATTCTTAACCCAGGCTCCTTCATTCAGAGACCTCCTTATATGAGGTCTTTTGCAGAGACCTCCTTTGGGTGCCTCTGGGGAAGCTTACTAATTGGGGACAGAGGGGAGAGGAGTGAAGGGAAGAGGTAGAAGCCTTGAAAACCCTTTTCTCTAGTCTGACTCACTACTCAGCAATTTCCCACTTTTATCCCTCCCTCTACACTTGCCCCTCATTCTCTCTGGCAAAGAGAACTATAGGAGCCTTTGTTCAGGGCTCCCTTGATAGGGAGATGAACAACAGAGCCCATGCTGATCAACCTTATCCTTGATCTGCATTGTGTCCCTGTGGAAAATGGAAGGAAAGGAAGAGAGAAAGGCACTTTCTCTGCTTTCAGCCTCTAGCTTATACTACCGTGGTGAGTGATTAGAGATTGACTGTTTGCTATCACATTTATTTGGCTTCCTGCTCTGACACCTGACAGTTCAGCTCTCTGCACCTCAGCTGAGTTTCTGACAGTGGGATGGCAAGATAGTAATGAGCTCCAGGGAGATACCATACAACATGAAGATGCTCATAAGTGGAGGAGCAGAAATAGAACTGTGAAATAGTACCCTGGCTGTGTCAGGGATCATTGTCAGTAGTAGGTTTTTTTAAAACAGGAAAAAATATACAAATTTTATTTGATGGTAATATTTTTATTCATCATAGGGGGCTTCATAGAAAGAAATGAAAATCCCCAAGAAGCCGTTACACACGGGCTTATTTATTATTTTAACAAAGACTGATGGAATGTGGTACATTGCTATGTACCACATTTTTTATTCATTCAGCCAACAAGGTACACTGAGGGTGTTTCCATATCTTGTATATTATAAATAATTCTGCAATAAACATGGAGGTGCAAGTATCATTTTGAGATGGTGTTTTTATTTTCTTTGGATAAATAAATACCCGGAAGTGGAATTGCTGGATCCTATGGTAGTTCTAGTGTCCCTCAGTAGATGAGTGGATAAAACAACTATGGGATACTTACATAATGGAATACTACTCAACTGGAAAAAGAAATTTTTACCCTTTGTGACAGCATGGATGGACCTGGAAAACATTATACTAAGTGGAATAAGCCAGTCAGAGGAGACAGACAGATACCATATGATTTCACTCCTATGTGGAATCTATTGAACAAACTGAACTTATAAGCAATATAGAGACAGACTCAGAGAGCAGGCTGACAGCTCTGGTGTGGGGGGTGAGGGAGTGGAGGGATTGAGCAAAAAAGGGAAAAGACTCATGAACATGGATAACAGGGTAGTGATTACAGGGGAGGGTGTATAAGAGGACTAAATAGTAATAGCAAAAATAAATTTACAGAAATGAAGTAAATACATAAAATAAAAATAGAAAGATCTAAATAGATTTTTTTTTCAAATAATAGAGGGCTGACAGGTATTTAAAAAGATGGCCAATATTACTAGTCACCTGGAAGATGCAAATCAAAAACCACAACGAGATAATACCTCACACCTGCTGGAATGCGTACTATCCAAAAGACAACAAATAACAAGTTGGTGAAGATGTGGAGAAAAGGGAACCCTTTTACACCACTGGTAGGAATGTAAATTAGAGCAGCCACTATGAAAAACAGTATGAGAGTTCCTCAAAAAATTAAAAATAGAACTGCCAACAAGTGCACTAGGGTTCTCTTTTCTACATAACTTAGCCAGCACTTGTTTGTGGATTTGTTAATGATGGCCATTCTGACCACTGTGAAGTGGTATCTCACTGTGGTTTTGATTTGCATCTCTCTGATGGCTAGTGATGCTGAGCGTCCTTTCATATGTCTCTGGGACCTCTGTATGTCTTTCTTGGAGAAGTGTTTGTTCAGGTCCTTTGCCCATTTTTTAATCAGGGGATCTTGAGAGCATTATGCTAATTGAAATAAGCCAGGCAGTGGAAGACAAATACCATATGATCTCACCTATAAGTGGAACCTACTCAACAAAACAAAAAAGCAAGCAATGTATAACCAGAGACATTGAAATAAAGAGCAAACTGACAGTAACCAAGGGGGAGGGGGACAATGGGAAAAAATGGGAAGGGTCATCAAAGGAACACTTATAAAGGACACATGGACAAAGCCAAAGGGGGGGTGGGATCTAGGGTGGGAGGCATAAATGGGTGGTGAAGGAAAAATGGACACAATTCTACTTGCACAATAATTTTAAAAAGGTAACTATGACAAAGGAAGTACAAAAATTGAAAAAAAAATAGACTGCCCATAGTAGATTTCTAAATTCATGAAATTATAGCATCTTTAGCAGACAGGTACATAAAAACTGAAGAGCAAAGCTCAACAATGACCAAAAAATGATTATTAAACTGATAATTTTTATCTTCTGCAGTCAGAGAGGTACCCTACAATGTCTTTGGCCATCCTTAAGTGAATAAAAGAATCTATTCAGAGTTCTGACCAGATCTTTTACTTACATACAAAGCAGGGTGATGGGATGGGGGAGAATACAATGGTTACATTTTCTTGGAAATTGATTGAATGCAATATTTTACATTTTGAGACCCTAAAAAGAGAAGTTATCAGATTTCTGGGCCAAGAGGGAAGGAGGTACAGGGACTTGAACTGTGAGTGGACAGTCAGGCCTGCACTATTGCAGCCTTGGAAGGAGGGCTTGCAGCTTGGACATGGCTGCTCAGGTGAACAGGGGAGAGGGCACTTGCTTTGAGGCATCTGCCAATACCTGCAGCAGTAGTCAGAATAGAAGACCATTAAATTCCAGCCTGAACCCTCTAGACCACTGTTATTTTTTGGCTGTCACTCACATTTGAGATTTTTTTCAAGATACAGGGTGTACTAACTACCTTACACATCAAATGAAATAGGACTTGGAGAGACCTGAAGTTGAACTGAGGTATGTTTTTGCACCACAAAAGAGGCAGCAGGGTGCAATATAGAGTTACATATTTTAAATTACTGTAAACCATTTATGAGTTTTTTCCCCATAAACTTAGAGAAGATATTTCTGTTAGTACTGCATGAATTAGCATGAGCACACAACTTATAAATTCTTTAATTCCACTTGGAATTAAAGTGTATATTTGTGAAACTGATATGGTTCCAAAATATTTTCCCAATGTAAGATTACATGACTAATTCCTCAACACCATTATGATTATTATGATTATGATTATTAAAATTCCTGTTACAATCCATGATAGAAATTTTAAATAAAAAATTTAGACCACATCAACATTGCCTTCAATGATTGAATAAAATTTAATTTTAGTTGTTAAAACATAAAAAGAACCTAAAATACTAACTATTGGTAACAAGCAAATAAAAAATTTGGAAAGCAAAGGTGTCAGGTATTATTTAAATTAAAGCTTTAATAAACAACTCCTAAACGAATGCCTAAGATGGACAAGCGTTATGATAGGAAAACCATTAGATCCTTTAAAATACATCCTTCTTGGTATTGATAGCTGTTCACACTTTCTCTTAATTTTTTCTTAAATTTTAAAACTGTATTTTCTATAGGAACATCAAAAATTATTTTTCATTTAGAATTTTATAAGCCTAAACTCAAAAACTTTCATTATTGTTATATTTTAGAGTTTGTAGTATATATTGAATATCTATATTTAATGTATTAAATATGCAAAAAAACAAGGAAAATGATAGATGCCAATAAACTAAAGTATACAAGTAATTAATTTATTTAGCAATCTATGTTGTCAGGCACAGTTCTAGTACTTGATATCAAAATAAATCAAATATGTAGTTTTTATAAGGATAAAATTGAAGTTAAAATTAACTGGTGCTTTCTGGTTGTTTTTATTTTTTAATATTTTTGTTTTTTAATTTTAAAAATATCTGAAATGTGTTGAAAATAAATGTTTTTTCTTTATCAATTTCATAAATGATTCAAAAATCAAAACAATTATGAACTCTGTACTGAAAATAATCTGAAAGCTATCACATTCTTAGTCTAGTGTACATTTGACTTTTTGACTCCTCTAAAAAAGATATTTAATTAATTTTCTTTAGCCTAATGAAGTTTATAACAATTAAAAAAACAAAACAAAAAGAAAAAACATTTTATAAAAAGTACATTTCCAAAAATGTTGGATTTAAACATTTAAAAATATTAATGTGTAAGATGAAGAGTATCGGATCAAAGAGGACAGGCTATAGACAGAGTGTTGTTTGGAAAGATTTCTAATACCTGGTGACGTTGGCAACTTTAAGCAGATTCTTCTCTTTGAGGATTAAGAAGTAACAAACAGAACCATGCCATTTGAATTGTCTTCCTAATTATGGTTAAAATAATCCCTGAGGCTGTATCATAAGTAAATGCTTTTATTTCTTCAAAATTGAATCTCACATTTACTACCAATATCTCCTGTAGTTTTTGTTTTATTTTTCTTTAACGTAGGATTGCTTATATTTATTTACAATTATAAAAGATATCAGCACCTGAATTCATTACATACAAAATTATGCCTTTTTAAACTTGGTATTCATGCTAGTAATTATAGAAACGAAAGCATGTTGATTCTAATTAAAATTAGATAGAATAATACCATACTACTATCTTTTATAAATGAGATAGTATTCACTCAGACAACATGTGCATCATAAAGATAACAATTAATACTGAATGGTGCTAAATATTAAATATTGACATTTACTCATGATAAAGAATAAAACGATGTTTTCCCCCTTTGAAACTGCAGATGTACAAAAATCTTGGTATATGTTGCCCTCTAGTGGAATTTTTAAAATAGGCAGTTAGTAGGTTTTGATGTCCTTTCAATATCTGGATTACGAAGTTTACTGATACAAATTTTCTAAAGACAAATTAATTTATTTCTTTGACAATGTTAAGTAACTTAAAAGTCCTTTCCATTATTTTTTAATGTATAGGTTTTGCTTTTAAAAATCAAGATCTGTAAAAGAACAGAAGTCTCTCCTAGCCATTAAAGAAAAAGAAGGTATGACTCATGCAAAATGAAAAGTATAAATAGAGAACTCAACCATATAATTTTATTTTCTTAGAATCTCTGCCAAGAAATGTTATCCAAGCTGACTCTATAAAACTATCACCAAAAACTCATCTCTTTACAAATAGCATGACCAAAACTGTATTTTAGTTTCTTGGTAGAAAGCAATAATTCAAAAATAGTAACAAACAAAAATAGTGTTTATAGAAATATGAAAGAAAAAATTTTCAGAAACATTTTGTTACCTTTTGATTTGATTTCAAAGAAAATATTTATTATACCCTTTCTGCTCAATTATTTTTTCAGTTTATAATTTTAATACATATACATTGTTTTAATTTACATTCTGCTAAAGAAGAGGTAAATGTAAATAGTATACAAAATATATTAAATTTATTTAGGCATTTCAAACTATGCTATTAATTCATTGTTTTATATCATTTCTTAATCCCTCATCAACTTTACTGTTGTTAATATTTTACAATGCTTCCTTTAAGTGTGTGTGTATATATATATATATAGAGAGAGAGAGAGAGAGAGAGAGAGAGAGAATAGAAATCTTATTTATATACTTAAAAGTAGTATATAAACTTCCTTTCCTTAAAATGGTTTTAAAATATGGTACCTTAATTAATTGTAGAGACAAAGGTTTGTGGTTCCACTTACCCTATGAAAAGTTATAAAATAAACATTTAGTCAACTATATTTCTTATTTACCCATTCCTAAACACATTTTTAAAAGAAATATAAGCTAGTGAAATGTAACTCCATCAAGGAATTATAAAGTAATTAAAAATAGCCTTGAATTATTTAAACCATGAAAACTATATCTGGAGCAGAAATTTAAGTTTAATATGAGGTTAAATAATTCATGAAAAATTTTGTTCAATCTGTAGATTGTTTTTTACTTCCTTGAAATCTAAATGTTTTTTTCATTTTAAATTCGAAATTATGGTGTACTTATTATGAATTAACTATTCACAACCTTTCTCTTTATTCATTGTATGTTTAAAAACAATGACCACCACAAACAATTAAACATAGATATGAATAGAAATTTCCTTTTTTAAAAAAGCATTAATAAATTAAGGAAACAAATACTCTATTATGTTAATGTAATCTTTGTCATGGGGCATGTTAACTAAATTCACTCGGTCCCAAAGGCAGCTTTGGTGGAACTGGCAAGTTTTAATTTGTCCTCAGTAGGAGGTTGAGCTCATTTTGTTGGTGCCTTAATCATTTTTTTTACTTTCTTTGCTTCTGGGATGGTTCTGCTTTTGCAAGAAGACCCCTCCTGTGCTTCCCTCTCTATGGTTGTCCCTGTGTCCACACCATCCTCTCCGTGAAATCTAACTTGAGTCCTCATCATTAATATGAATTAAAGCTCTATTTTTTCAAAGAATCGTTTGGAATACACTTTCCCAATTAATAGACTTTTTAAAGTGGGTAGGGCACTAAGGAATTAGGTCTATATTAAAACGTTTGAGAAATCCCGAGTTCTTAACCATAGTTTCCTACTTTTCAATTTTGGAAGCCTAACTATTAAAGGAAGATAATGGGTGAAAATATCATTGATTTCAAAGTCCTACACATTTAAGCAAGAGGGCCCTACAAATAGAATGGGGTTCTGAAGGGAAATTTCAATAGACTGTGTCAAACCAACCGTGTAATCCTGGTATATTTATAATATAATGTGTCTTTTCTCTCTATTTTTTCCCCCTCCATCTCTGCCTGGCATGATCATCACACCTTCCCCCCTCCCTCTTAACCTCCCTCACCTCTCACCAGCTACCACGCACCCTAAATTATGACATTTGTCATTCATGTGGCTGCTGAAGTTTTGGAGACAGCATGCCTCCAAAGCAAGGTTTGGCAAATGTGGCAGAACCATTCACCTCTTTGTTAAATACATTTTTATTTAGAACACGGCCACACTCCTTTGTTTATGTATTGCCTCCAGCTGCATTTATTACAATGGCAGAGTTGAGAGGTTGTGAAGGAAGTTGTGTGACTCTTGCAAAGCCTAAATGATTTACAACACCCCCCCTCCGCCTCTCCCCCCAAAAAAAACATTTGCTCAACTCTGTGCTGCAGTAGTTTTGTCTTTCAGCCAGTCCACAAGCTCTCCATGTATGACTTTTTTCACTGATCTGGCACAGCTCAAGAGATCCTGCCTTTCATCTCTCAGACCAGAGCAAAGCAGAAAGTTAATTTTTGGCATTGATGTCTTCAGAGGGAATGTAGTATAAACTGCAAATCTGATACCATGACTTTTAAAGTTAATAATGCTGATGACCCTTAGAATGGAGTGTCGCTATGCCAATTCATTCAGTCAGTGGCCAGGGCAGCCTTGCACGTCCAATGAAGTGACAGAGAAGCAGTCAGCGGTGCTCTCTTCCTTGCTATCAGAACTTTTAGAATACACCAGGGAATATTTTTATGCACCAGTCAAACTCAGTTAACAGGTTAGTTTGTTAGCTTATACTCATTAAGTTCTTTTACAGATTAATGAGACAAAAAGTATTCTTAATCCCATCACTGCAGCTATAAAATTTTATTCTCAACCCAATCTCTATTTTCCTTTAGTTTCTCAACATATGTTTCCAAGATGATATTACTTCCATTTACTAATAATGATCATTATTGGTTTTGACTACATGCACCAATGTCCCTTTTTCCTGTAGTTGAGTCTAAGAAATGTGCACAGTCATTCTAGTCATGATACAATATTGAGTTAAAAAGGGAAGGCTGGACATAGCTTTCTGAGTCAGGTAACTCTAACTGTAACACAGTCGTGTAGGGAAAACATAGTCCTTTCCTTACGTGATATGAAGGGAGTAAGGCTCAGGGGACTGAAGCATCATGTTGTTAATCAAGTAGCTCTCAGAAAACTGTTACGTAAATTGATGTTGAGTACTCTCACCTAAGTTACTTCAGCATGTCTTCATGTATCCCCCTCTTTATAAATATAAAGATTATATAGGTTCTATGACGAAGGATGTGTGTGCAGAGGGAGTGAGATGATATAGTCAGAGGAAGACGGAAGGGAAAATACAGCAACTACTAAAGCATGTTTATAACTTCATAATTGTCTCTGGAAAATCTGTGTTCAGTCTACTGTACAAAATTATGATACATGGAAGAATGTTTTTTCCAACTGTATTTAACAAAGGCCATTGTTTGGATTTGTCTATAAAAATTCAGAAATTGTTGCAGACTATTCAGCAAAGACTCCTTTCAGTTGGGATGATCTGACAGAATAGCTATTTTACAGTTTGTGAAGAAAGTTCATGTTCTTATTATCTAACTTTGCCAGCTTACCTTTTACAAAGGCATGGAGGAGATTTGCTTCTTATTGGTAGAACTTCCAAGGTCTGGGCTCTTTGAAGTCCTATCAACTGTCTTTTCATAAGTCAACATATGAAGGTACTCTAAAAAATTCTGAACTAGCTCATATTTTTAATATCATGGGATTGACGAAAATTATAACAGTAACACTGAAAAATATGGTATATTACATTTATAATGGCATTGAATTGGTGATATCAGTTCTAATGAACATTACAATTTAAACTATACAGTCTGTCTAGGAAGAATCCAGCAATGTACTATGGAAAATAGAGACATTTATCGAAGAAGATACAAGACACAAGAAACATTGTATATAGGACAATGGTACCTCAGCCCCCTTCAAAGTCGGCACCTTGGGACCTCACACAGTTCTCCCAGTCACCATCAGCTGCCCCATTGTAATTTCTGGAATCTCACTGATGGTCTGAAATCTCTTCCCTTTCAAAGGTGATTTAGTTTTGGGAAAAGCCAGAAATCTCAGGGTGCCAAATCTGGGCTGTAGGGGGGTTGAGTCACCTGGATGATTTAATGTTTCACCAAAAAACTCTGCATGAGATGTGATGTGTGAGCAGGCACGTTGTCATGATCAAGCTGCCAATCACCAGTTGCCCATAGCTGTGGCCTTCTGAATCATCCAAATAGTTTCCATAGAAGAATGTTCAAGTTTAAAGCAAAATCCGATGCAGATTCATTGCTGTACTCCCTCAGCTATTTTGAATCTGAGAGCCACACAGTACGCATGCTCACTCAACAGTGTCTACCACCCCCACTGACTAGCACAGTGAAGTTGTCGTTGTTCATGCATGCACATCCCAATCCACTCTCCTGGGCTGACAGGTTACATCAATGTTACACAAAGCACCTTATCTTTGTGAGTGTGTACATGGTAGAGCATCTGAAGTTCTGGTAAAACTTTGTATATGAATGAGGCAAATTGTTATAGGATTGTAATAGAAGGCACATCCTGTTTTATTACTCCTAAAATACTTTATATGTGCTAAGAGTATGTCCCTTTACAACCTTTTGAATATTGAAATCCTGACAATTATATTTTTACATATTTTGAAATGAACCCCAGTGTAACCCATTACTAAAGTGGACTTAGTGTGAATTTGCTACACCAAGAGTAATTGTTAAATAATTTATCTCTGGACAGACATTCTAATTTATTAAACGTATTTCAATGTATTTATTATTTTGTTTTAGTTGACTTTTTTGTTCTGCCCAGATATTTTTCAGTCTTCTAGCAAAGAAGAAGAAACAGGAAAGGGGGATTGAGGATGAGACTAAAACAACCAGAGAAGAAGGAACAGAAGGATGAGAAGTAACAGGAAAAAGAGAGGAAGAAGGAAAAGGGTGGGTGCTAATTGAAAATTAGCACCCACAAACTGGTGGTTTGGGGAGAAAAAGAAAATGGCTGCCTGGTAACAGGGAAAGTTACTCTAGTTCAGAATAATTTGCTATGTCTTTGTCATCAACTTAGTCTCTCTACTAGAGAACAGACATAAGAGGAGGGATAGAGAAGAAACACAGCTTTTACCTTTCATGGATTTACTATGTAATAGAGTAGACCATTCAGGTAGACAAATGACAACATAAGATAGAATGCTGAGATTAAAAAAACACACACAGTAATGAGATTAAAGAACAAGAGGATTATTTGTAGTTATGACTTGAAGATACAGCTTCAGAGAAGATCAACAGTTGAGGCAGTCCTTGAAGTATGGGGATGGCAGGTAGGGATGAGAAGGAGAGGGAATTCCAGGACATAGAACAGTACGTGTGAATACATAGAGGGATGAGCACATCAGGGCATTTGGGGAATAGTAACTGACTCAAGAGGAATGAAATATAAACTCTAGTAAAGGAGTCAGTGTTAAGATTGGAAATATTTTTAGAGAAGAGCCAGAAGAATGTCTTGTCAGAGTGATAGAAGAGTCTACATTTTATTAAGACAAAAAAGGGAGATTACACAGTGTTTTCTTTTAATTATTTCTACTATTATCATTATAATTATTTTAACATGGCAAGCATGCTAAGATTTTAGGATTAGAAATATGCATTAAAAGAGTCTCACATGGCAGCCCTGACTGTGTGGCTCAGTGGATTTATTGCCGGCCTGCAAACCAAAGGATTGCTGGTTCAATTTTCTGTCTAAGGAACATGCCTGGGTTTTGGGCCAGGTCCCCAGTAAGGGGTGCATGACATGTGGCCACACATCGATGTTTCTTACCCTCTCTTTCTCCCTCCCTTCTCTTCTGTCTAAAAATAAATAAATAAAATCTTTAAAAAAATACTCATGACATTAAAAAAAAAGAGTCTCAAATGGCAGTGAGGAAGAACTGAGATAGAAAGAGACTAGAGGCATTGACATTAATTACAAGATTAAATATATAGATGGTGACTATCAGCACCCCTAACCAGCATGTTGGGATGAGGAAAAAGTGTGGAAAAGAGAGTTACTGAAAAGACAGAATAATTGAATTTATCAACAGATTGAAAGTAGAAACAAAGAAAATGGCTCAAATGTAACCCATGAGATATCAGCACTAAATTTCAAAGAAAAAAATAATAGGAAAATAATGACATGAAGCCACTTTATGAAAGAAGTTTGGTTTAGAGCATGGTGAGTTTCAAGTATTATGGAACCATCCATGCAACTCGTATTCTTTTGGTGAGTGAATACAAGCACCTGGTGAATAAGAAAGGGTTTGAATGTGTCATTCATTAACCACATATCTAAGCCCCACCTGAAAAGCTACTCAGTTCCTGAGAGGCTGCTGCAAGGCAGTTATGTGTCAGACGTACACACTGACACTGCCGTACACAGCGGCATCACTCACATGTTGGGAGTGGCAGTGGTCTAATCAGCCCACTGATGGTTCTAGAGCCCCTCTTGAAACCTGGCGCTGTTTCACATAGTGAGATAAAAGCTCGTGACAAATTGGACTGCTGTAATAATAACACTTAGAGAGCATTAACTAGGTTCTTAAAAATAAGAATGAAGTACATGATAATGTACAAAGCCAGGGATATATCATTTCGGGTCTACTATGACAGCTTGGAAGCGGGCTCCTCTATAAAATTGTAGCTTAGAGGCAGCTGCCTCTCAAGGTCTCTGCCAACTCTGAGCACACCTGTGCAGAAGTCTGGAGTACACACATGCAGGTTGTCCAGGAGATGGTGGGCTGAGGAGGAGATTTTGCCACATTTTAGCCGATCATCCTAAATCTATCAAGAGGTTTTGCATTAACACCTGCATAATGTTAAGTTATATTTTGAGAAATTCTAGACATATCTTGTCTCCAAATGTCATAATACTATCCAGACTACTAGGGAAAAAAAGAAGGGGCTGTTAACCTGCTTCTCTCTCTATTCAAATAGCTGAAAAGAAATATTGCATTGGAGGGTCAGAGCAAGGTGGTATAAATTTGTGGAGAAGGCCTTCAGAGCCTTTCAGCAGTCTCTACAAAGATGTATTTCTTGTACTTGGAGAAATCAGAATGGTAGAACATGTTTTGGTGGTTATTTTAAATACATTATCTATTTATTATATTGTCTGTCATGGGAAGAAATTGGTCTCTTAATGTTTTTTACTTTGCAAATCTGTGTACATCTACATTTTAGTTGCATTGAAACATAAGGCCATGCTTCTATGGTATGAGCTGTGGTATCACAGATTTACTGGTGTTTAATTTTTCTTTAAAAATGCTTTGTTTAGTAAAACTCCTAAAGGTACTTTGCCAAAATTTGTGGTACTATGGGCTGAATTGTGTCCCTTCCAAATCCTTATGTGGATGTCCAAATCCTCACGAACTCAGAATTTGACAGTGTTTGAAGACAAGGCATTTAAAGAGGTAAATAAGTTTAAACGAGATTGTTAGGGTGGGCCCTGATATATACCAGCCCTGGTTCCTTCATAGGAAGAGCAAATTTGGACACAGACTGACTCAGAGGGAAGAATGAGCATGTGAAGACACAGGGAGGCAACAACCATCTATAAGTCAAGGAGAGCAAACTTAGAACAGATCAATCCTACTTACACCTTGATCTTGGAGTTCTAACCTCCAGAATTGTGGAACATAAATATCTGTAGCTAAAACCACCCAATCAGTGGTACTTTGTATGGAAGCCCTAGCAAAATAATATACATGATAAAAAAGATAGAATCTTTGAACTGCCATTGCTCAGTAGAATGAAAGCAATATGACCAACACTTTTATATGGTTTAAGTGAAGGCAATTTCCATGAAAATACATTATAGTTTTTCATCACCCTAAAAGAGAATTCTTAGGATTTATGTTCTGCTTAAAACATGTATTCATATAACAAAACAAAATGCAGTATCTGTTACCAGTTTTATAATTCTCTCTAAGAAAAAATCAAAGTTATAAACGAAGCAGTTGGATTCCACTCATCACAATGAGTGAGTCTGCATTTAGCATGGTTTTTGTTGGATGCTGTTCAAGTGAATCACAGAGCTTCCCTTTTTTCTGCAAATAGCCAGTGATTCATAATAAATGTGCTTTATTGGCATATAATAGTTTGGCTTACTTTTTTTTTAGAATTGAAATATTTCATTTAAGAAAGAAGCTGATAAAACAAAGCATTATGTGTCTGAGAACATGTTGAAAAGAATCCCTACTTGAACAGTAATTTTTTGTCCAACATATAGGATGCACATAAGTACATATATTTAATAATACATTAGTAAGTCCTTAGCAAAAGCAACTTCTACAGATGTAGGGATACATAGCTAATTCATTTCAAAAAGGAAAAATGTCACTTTGGAGGCTATTTCTATCATTGAATCAGAGCTACCCTGAACATAAAGCAGTCACCTGGCCTGGTCCTTTTCTTCTGAAAGAGCTAGTCCAGCATACCCTGTGATTTTGGCTCATTCTATTTTACTTTTTTCTCCCAGGAAGGCAGCCAAATTTTAGTACTTAACTATTTTTATGACTGAATTCAATTTCACTTGCTGTAGTTTAAACACCTTTCTTTCTGAAGTTCTTATTTACGTTCATTTTAAATATTATCTATGGTTTACTTCAAAGCTCATCTTCAGACTGTCTCCTGCCTGAAGAAGCTTCTGAGATCTGGGGTTTATCTATTCTGGGGAATTTAGGAAATTCAGAATTTTAATATTCTGAAAGTTCATTTTCTGAATGGTTGTAAAATGTATAACTATAGACACAATCTTGGATTTCCCATTATTTTATCTTTTCCCCTTTATTTCATATGTAAATTTATGGGTATATTCATCTGTGATTATTTGAGTAGCTTCTTTCCCTTATTTACCAGATTGTACACATTTTTGCTTAATAACCCCAGCACTTTGCACAAGCTGTACCAATAACAAGTGCTCTGTCTTGGTTTCTGTACTAGCTTCTGCAGTTTAATAAACGATGTTAAATCAACTCTCCTTTGTTCTCAGCTTCTCTCCCTGAAACACGGTAATATATTTCTGTGGGGAAAAAAGAAAAGACTTGAATAGTCAATGATATTTTGGTAATTATGCTCATTATTAATCATAAATCATCTGATTTGCCAGTGTATAATGTATACCTCAGGGTCATAATAATCTTCTCATTTACTGAATATTTATCACATATCAGGTATGGTGCAGAGCATGCATCATAATTAAAAACTTCTGAGGTAGGGACCATTATAAACTGTAATGAACAACAAAGAAACAGAAAAGAATACTGATGCTTAGAAGGAATAGGTGACCTTAAGACCTTACCTGTGAGAACTGGGGACAAGATGGGATGAGGTCTAAGTTCACATTCCTGAAATCGACAACCAGATTTCCTTGTATAAGTACCTGGTTATTCTGAACATCTTTTCTTCCCTTAATTTTTTGGATGGGAGGGGTTTGAGGGCATCTTAGCCTCCTTTATATTCCAGCCATCCATAGAAGATTACAGTGATTAGGTGATTTCATTTTAAGAAAAACTATCTCCACCAATTTGGAAATCCTTCAAGCAGAATGAAATAAGATGGGACAAAACAAAATCTGAGGAAGGTCTGAAAAGTCTGTGCAACAAGAGGAGTTATGGAAAGCAAAGTGAAAACTCCCCAAGTTCTTGTTGGCTCCATGCAGAGAGTCTCAGATTGAGTGATACTGCATTCAGACATTGTTAGGTTTCAAGGTCATCATTCCAGCACTGCCTAGAGGTAATCTATGTGTTTATTTGGGAATTAAATTGAATTAAAATTAAATAATATTTAGAAGTTTTTTATGGTCCTTTGGAGATACTGGAATGGAAAGAGGTCTCAAAACCAAATTTGGGATGCATGTTTCCTTACTCAGAGCATTTTAAAAAACTGTACATTTTTAACTTCAAATTAAGTTACCAAATATTGTTGATTTTAGAATAAACTAATGAAACCTGTCTTTTTACATCTATTTATTTATTTATTTATCTATCTATTTATTTATTTATTTATAGAGAGAAGGAAAGGGAGAAAGAGAGAGAGAGAAACATCAATGTGTAGTTGTCTTTAGCTCATGCCCTCCTGGGGATATAGCTGGCAACCCAGGCATGTGCCCTGACTGGGAATTGAACCTGCAGTCCTTTGGTTCTGAGGCTGATGTTCTCAATCCACTGAACTACACCAGCCAGGGCTTTTTACTCTAATTTGCTCATTTTACTGGACTAGTTTCTAAAACTTTATCTCAGGAGCTGGGAATACTTTTCCATCTGGGCTATCAACTCTGATGTAAAAAAATTTAGGCACTGGCCTGCCTGGTGTGGCTCAGTGGATTGAGTGCTGGCCTTTGGGTCACTGGTTAGATTTGCAGTTAGGGAACATGCCTGGTTTTACCCTGGCAGGGAGGTGCATGAGAGGCAACCACACACTAATATTTCTCTCCCTCTCTTTTTCCCTCTCTTCCCCTCTCTCTAAAAAATAAATACATAAAATCCTTTTTAAAAAATCAGGCATGGATTATATAGAATAAGGAAAAAATTTTAGAAAAAAATGAAATGATCCATTATTTGTTCTTAAAATTAATATGAAAAGAGAAGCTATTCAATAAATACTATAAGTATTGCTTTATTCAGTCAACAAATATGTGTTGTGTATACAATATAGAGGGGTGGTAAAAAGAAGGTTTACAGTTGTGAGCACACAAAACACAGAGTTTATTTCCATATTATTGTTTATTAACTGCTGTATTATTTTCTGTACAAACACCAGAAAACATTCTTTTGCACATCCCTGTCTGTGTATCTGGGACTCTTCTGGCCACTGGCATGACCATCAGTACCACACACAGGTTCTGCCTGAGCTTCCACACTGTGGAGCAGGTGTAAAGGCAGACGATGATGGAGAAACATGTCACATGCTAACTGTACTGATATACGCTTACAAAAACCCAGGTAAGAATTCCAACTGTACTTATTGTTGGCTCAGTAATTCTAGACAGTCAAAACATTTTCTCAGAACCTCACATGTTGCATCTTGATCTGTAAAATGAGAATGATTCCAACTACCATGGGATATAGTTTTGCATATTAAGTAAGAATTTATTCACTTGAAAAAATAGAAACTTTTTCCTTTGGGTGACTATGTTAGTCAATTGATTTTCCCACTTCCAACTATGTTTCTGAGGCTACTGGCCTTCACATAACTGGTTGTCTACTTTAGTTCCCTCTGAAATCTTTATTATTTCATTTGTCTCCATTCATAAGCTTGGCATTCAGATAAGACACCTAGTTCAGCAAAACAACCAGAGCAGCCTTTTTTGTTTTTCTTTTTTGACCAGAGAAAAGATTTTTTTGAGCTTCACTATGGCCAGAGCAGATCACAATGCAGCTAGCAGACCTGGCTCAAAGATGATAGAGATATCAGCAGTTCTAAAGAAAATGATAGCGATGTTTACCCATGATTTCACACAACCCACTTTTTAGAGAAGGTACTGAGACACAGAGAGATTAATCTGCTTGTATCGCATGAATGTTGGGCAAACTTTAATTTATCAAAGAGAAGTGATTCTAACTGATAGTGCTTTTTACGTGTACATAGCTAACATGAGCTGAAAAATCCCAGCAAGATTTTGTAAACTATGAAAAAAAAACCCAAAATATTAAGCTGTATTTAAAATCAATTATGATTCTTTCACTATCTAGAATTTGTCCATTTTTGTGATTATGCCTTAACATTTACAATTAGAATACCATACAAATTTACTTTGGTTTACATTTTTCAAGGGGACTTACATATATTCATTAACTTGGTTCCCTCAAATCAGTTAGGTAACTCCATGCTGTGGTCCCACTTTCAAAGATGAGAAAAATAAATTCTGAGAATCTTGGTGATTTGCCTAAGGTCATTCATAATTAGCAATTAAGGCATCTGCTGCTGGAATTCTTTATGCTATGTCTCACTGCTTTTCTGGAAATTTGAGTTGTTACTGTGTTAACTGACCTTACAAAAAGAGATAAACCAAACAAATGCTAATGATAATTTCCTCTTCTGAAATAGGATATAGTCTATCATATAGATTTAATTACCATCATCACAATAGAATAATAAATTCCAAAACAAACAAAAAAATTGGGATCACACTGAAGAAAAAGAAACAAACAAAAGACAGAACTTGCAAGGAAAACCTGGCATTAGAGATAAACATTCAGAGATAAACATTCCTAAACATAAGTAGTATCATAAAAACAAAATACACAGCACAGGATTTTAATTTAAGCCTTTCAAAGTTTTCCTTAGAAAAATACGATATGTCTTTCTTCAATAATGCAAAACACAGATCTTTTAAGTTACAGAGTCCATTATGTACAAAAAGAGAAAGAAAAATGAAATCATGATTTAAAGGGACTGTAAGCTGCTGTTTATATGAAGTGCTATGAATCAACCCTAACCTGACCTTCACATGGAATATTTAATATCTAGCAGAGGACTTAAGCTTTGAACATCAAAATCTCATTTCAGATTACTGATCTGTGAAACTCTAGGAGACATTAGAAAATCTCGTGGAAGATAACAAATAACCAAAAGGAAATGTCAGCAAACAAACCAACAGTGTATTTAATAGAGCATAAGAAAGTATTTTTAAGTTTTATGACTGAGCTGCAGAAATTTAAGCCTCATTTTATAAGAAAACGTTTTAAAATTTAATAAAATATTACATATTCTGCCATAGAAAACTAGTAGATGATTTAAAGTAACAAAAATATATAAAATGCATCTATATCTCTATAAATATCAAAGTATTCTGATATATTTTCTTAAAGAGAAATAATGTTCAGCTACATGGTTAATAAAATCATCTTTAAAATGCAAGGAACAGCAATAGAGAAAAAGCATCACACTGAGATGATTATCATGAACTCAAACTGCACCTTCAGTTACAGGAAACATAATTAAATAGCTGTTGTCCAGCAACTGTCCTGTCCCCCTACACCCTCTAGACTCACTACATAACCAAAAAGTAACTCAATTTATAATGACATCTTTATGGAATGATTAAGTTCCTTTTCTTTGACCTACATAATGCAGAGAGAATGTTGCCTTGTCAGAGTCAGCATTTACATTGAAGAAAACTTAATGAGAATAACCTGAATCTGCCTTGGTTGGAAAGAGAAATCCCGTTTTCTGGGTCTATAGATTGCTTATTGTTGGGTTTAAAGATTTGTCAATTTAAGTAGTGATGTTTTTAGAGACATCGTTATTGCTTAATTTATGTGAAACTTAATAACAAATTTGAATACCTCTCTAGCAAAATCATATTGCTAAAAGAGTCCCAAGAATGAGTTTCTTTTAGTGTTGTATTTCAGAAGCTGTAGGAGAAAATAATTCTGTATAGCACAGTATCAGATGCAAGGCTCTGTGAGCATTTTTCTCCCGTGTGTTCACTGATGGAAACCGCTGTCATCAAAACCTTTTGCATTGCCATTTGTAATGACATGGGTGGATCTAAAATGAAATATATCAGGCAGAGAAAGGCGGATATTTTGTAATCTCACTCATATGTGGAATCCAAAAACAGCAACAACACAAAAGAAGTTCACAGATTCAGAGAACAGATGAGTGGCTGCCAGAGGTGGGAGACAGGCCAAGTGGGTGACAGGGTCAAAGGGACACTTTCAGTTATAAAATAAACAGGTTGTGGGAATGTGATGTATAGCACAGTGACTATAGTTAATACTGTATTGTATATTTGAAAGTTACTAAGTGATACAGACGCTGGCTTGTGGGGTCTGCCACACTGAGGATGAGGCACAAGAAATTCACACAGACTACTGAGTCCTGTGGAGGAAAAGGGACAGCATGGTTTCTCTCTCAAGAGGAGAAAAGCCTCAGCCCTTGCCATGACTGGCCTTTATTTCTTCTTCCGGGCACATTACTGATGGTTCTCATTTACTATGCACAGGTTCACTTTAGGTGGTTACCTTTTACAGAGAACAAAGGAGATAATGCCGCTAATCACATCACAGAAGAAGGATATTTGCAAATGCAAAGGGAAAAGTGGTTGAACTGGTTATACTCCATACTGGGGAGGTTTAACATGGATTTTAGGAAGTTACAGTAAGCACTTGCTGCCTCAATTCAGGGCAAGGGAGTTTTAGAAAAAGCAAGTCTCAAAGTGGCCTAGGTACAATGCCGGCCTGATTCCCCATGGGAGAACCTGTCTGTGGGTGTGAGCCTTGTGCATCTCTGAGTGGGAGCTGGGCCCACGCCATGCAGAACGGTCTCCTATAACTAAGAGTGTTGAACTTTAAAGTTCTTGTCACAAGAAAAAATGTGTAACTGTTGTTATGTGTGTTAAGTAGGCATATTGTAGTGATCATTTCACAACATCCACATATGTTAATCATACTGCATACCTGAAAGTAATACAATGCTATACATCAACTATATCTCAAAAAATGAAATTATTCCCCCCAAAGTTAAAACAAACAAACAAACAAACAAAAAAACGAAAACCCCTGGTTTTCTAGGTCACTATCTTTATCACCACCTTTTATTGTGATTCTTCAAGTACTTGCCCCTTGTTTTATTTTGGTCAGTAGGGCCCACAGGGAAGTGGGGCTGGAGGATGTGGGAGACACAGAGAAAGGTGAGCATTGTATGATGGCAGCAGGGGAAGGCTGGGGGATGGAGTGAGGTCAAGGCTGAAGGCTGAGTTCATAGAGAAGACTCATTTGTTTGAAGAAAAGGGGAAAACAACAGAGCTTAACATTTATTAGTGACCTTGTTTCCAAAGGCATCTTAACTTTGAGACCCCTGTGGGTGGGGAGGTCAGGGGAGTGCCTCTAAGAGTCTTATAGGATGAATTACAGTCTGTTCTCTTCAGGTATTTCTTGAAAAAAATTAGATAAAGTAGAAGTATATTACAGCTGTGATAGCAAGTTGGACATAATAGACTAGTGGAAAGTTCAGTTTGACCAAGAGCATGTTTTACCTCTCTTTTAAAAAATGTGATAATTTGGGAATGGACACAGTCTTTAGTTTGCTGGGGTCCACAGCACTTTCTGTTGTCTGTAATTAGTCCTCTTCAAAAGGGCTTGATGGCACATGGGTTTTCAATCCTTTTTCCAGAGCAGAGAGGGCAAGGAGTCTAGTGTTTGAGGGTACTGTTGCTAGGAATATTATTATCACTGAAAAACCTTTAGCCTCTCAGCTTATGATATGTAGTGACTCCCATGTAATATTTTGGATGTTTTGTGGTTGAAATACAATGTCCTATAGAAAGTCCTATAGAATAAGTAACGAGAATGAAGTTTTTATTTAATCCATATACTCAGCAAATTCATACACAAAGACTAAAACATACACATTTAAGGTAGACATGATATTTTGAACTACTCATAGAATTTTTATAGAATCTAAAAAAACATGCTTTTATTCTTAAAGTTCCTTCTCTCTATGTAAAAGAGTTCCATTATTTAGCCAAATTTTAAGTTTATGTTATTACACATGTAACTGCATTTTACTATGTTAGAGAAATGTTTCTGTATAATTAAAAAAGTATGCTTGGCCACAGTCTTACTACTTCTTCTTGAGTATTTTGTTTATTGCACAAGAGGTTCACTTTACAAAATGTGAAGTGCTCCAAGCTTTGTTTTCTAACTTTTCCTTCCACAGAGCCGGGAGAGGGCAGACTCTGGGGCTCAAGGCAGCATGCATTCAGTCAACACGAGAGGCTGAAACACAGCCCAGACCCGGCTCCCCCATGCCTCCTCATGTATTATTAAAGCCAGCTACGCTTCCTAGATTGTTGAACAAAGCTGACCATCCTCCAGCAATGAATTCAATCCGCAGGCTTCTGAATGTTCACCAGTGCTCTGCGCTGCCTGCACATGGCAGATATAATTGGCAAACTGAATGAAGAATTTCCTATTCTTACTAGGCAGTATTCCAGATAGAAGATAAGAATAGCCTGAATAGCTGAGCTGGCATGTGAAAGGGGCTCTGCTTTTCATATAACACTTATTATGAAGATGCAAATTTCCTCTGAAGCAGAAACAGTGTTTGTGGCTGCTTGGCAGGCATTCCTTTAACTGTTAACAGTGTGTCCTCAGTGTCTTATTTTTCAGTATTTTCCAACTCCATTTTGAGACGATATAATAACAACTTCTGAGACTTCTCTATGGTCATATATTTACAAATACTTATAAATTATATCCTGAGTGCTGTATTATTTATATATTCAAAATACCATATCCAAGTATTTGCCCCATTCAGTGTTTATTTGTATGAAGCCTAGGCTAGTGAAACTGAATATAGTCATTGGATCGACCCATACTTTTATTCCACAAAAGGAAACAGTAAATATCTATGAATCATTCTAGCCAGTTGGTATATAACCAATTTTGAAAGGAATTTGTTTGATGTGTTTATGTATATTTATGTGTTATTTTGTAATTTTGTACTTATAAGTATAATTCATTTGTTGAATGAGTCATATGCTGTGCATATAAGATCTAAAATAATCACAAAGCTTTTATAAGGAAAGCAAAATATCTGCCCACACTTGATTTTCCCTCTCCAAGTTAATTCCCTCAGTGTTACCAGATAGTTGAGTTCATTCTAGACATGGTCAGTGTATATAGATTTTAAAAATAGGTACATAATTGTTGGCACCTATACACACTTTTTATACCCACATTTTTTTTACTGCTACTACTTGAAATCTGACAATAATCAAGTTGACAGCTGCACTTACTATTACCATAATTGCTGAGTTTACAATATTATTAGATTAAAAGTGAACATACAGATATGTATACAGTGGCCACAGAAAGGCTATTCACTCATTCTTGAACTCCCTGCTCATTTAAGACCACAGTCTGTGTTGCCCACCAACTATTGCACACAATTCTGCTAAGTCCTTTTAAAGGGCAACCTCTGACATCATGAACCTCACAGCCAGAGAACAGATGTCTAGCCTGATGTTTAGCATGTGGGCTTATGTGCCTTTGAGTCACCTCCAGCTCCTAGTGACCCTATGAATGAGTGATGTCCACAATGAGGATCCTGTCCTCAACAGTCCAACTCAGCTTCTGTAGACTGATGCCTATGGCTTCTTTTATGAAGTCAGTCCATCACCTATTTGGCCTTCCTGTTTTCCTGCTGCCTTCTATCTTCCTGAGCATTATTGTCTCTTCCAAAGAACCCTGCCTTCTCATGATGTGCCAGTGTATCTGGTTTCTTTCTAGGTCATCTCACCGGCCCCCACTCTGTCCCTCCTCTCTATGTCCGTATTCCTTCTCCCTGTCTCTGTGAACATGTTCCCTTTTCATCCCTTCAGTGTGTCTCTGTGCCCACAAGAAGATTTTCCTTTGTCTCTTCTCTTTCTTCCCTTACCTCTCTTTAGCTTCCTTTCTCTCACTGCCCCTAGCTCTCTGACCACCCTTTTCTCCTTTTGTCCTCTTCTTTTGTCATTCACATTCAGTCTTCCATGACACACTATCTCCCCATCCTCTTCTGTCTCCTCTGCTTGCCTCTTTTCATACTTTCTATTGAATTTATTGGGGTATTTCAGGTTAACACAATTATGAAATTTTCAGGTGCACAATTCTACAACACATCACCTGTATACTATGTTATGTGTTCACCAGCCCAAATCAAGTCTCCATCCATCACCGTTTATCCCTCCATACCTTCCTCCATTTCCCAGCAACCACTATATTGTTGTCTGTATCCACGAGTTTTCTCTATCTTTTTTCTTCATTTTTTGCTCAATACCTCCATACCCAGCCTTGTACCCCTGCCCGACAGCTGTCAGCCTGCTCTCTACCTATTGCTCTGTCTCTATTTTGCTTGTTAGTTCATTTTGTTCATTAGATTTCACAAATGAGTGAAATAATATGGTACTTGGCTTATTTCACTTAGCATAATGCAAAGTGACTATCCACTTGCTTGGTACCGTCCTGCCCTTCCCTATACTTGGTCCACTGCTACCTATACTTTGAGCCTTAGCATAAATGCTACTTGTCAGGAAGCTCTCTACCTCCTTTAACTAGATTCAATGCTTTCTTACATTTAATTCCATACTCTCTTTCACTGCTGCCTTCATAGCTCTCAACTTCGCTATAATTATATTTAAACTGTTCTTTTTCCTCAAATTTTTGAATAGGAAACATACATATGTTTAAAAAAAGGATAAAAAGTAATGTAGTGGAAAGTTTCTTATACATCTCATTTTCTAGTCTAATTAGCCCACCATTGTCCATACACAGGTTCCATTATTTTTAGTTAATTTTGAATCACACCATAGCTTTTTGTCTATATAAAATAAAAATGGCCCTGGCTGGTGTAGCTCAGTGGATTGAGCGCGGGCCTGCGAACCAGAAGATCGTGGTTCGATTCCCAGTCAGGGCACATGCCTGGGTTGCGGGCCGGTTCCCGGCAGGGGACACACGAGAGGCAACCGTACATTGATATTTCTCTCCCTCTCCCTCTCTCCTACCCTTCCCCTCTAAAGATAAATAAATAAAAATCTTAAAAAAAAATAAAAAATGAATACATATTCTGATTTGTTCTTCATTATATACAATGTTTAGCTGATACATGCCATTATACACTATTTCTTTAACTTAGTATGTTCTTGGATCTGTTCTCATTAATAAATGGACAGCTCAGTCATTTGTTTCTTAAAATTGCAGAATAATCAATTGTCTGCATGTATTGTAATTTGATTAAATCATTGCCTATTGACAGATATGCCAGGTGTGTCCTGGTACAAAGAAATAAATAACCTTGGACATACATCAATTGACATATGTGTGAGTTTACAATAAGTTTCTTGAAGTGGAGATTTTTTATTAAAATCTGCATTTTGCATTTGCATTTTCAATAATTACAGTGTTGCACCATTGGCTCAGTGTCAGCTATAACAGATTTCCTCTCCAGCGAACAATAGGAGAAAGTAAAAAAGCAGCTGTCTCTCCACAATTCTGCAAAGACAAAGTATAATATGCAGTGTTGGTGGTATAGTGGTGAGCATAGCTGCCTTCCAAAGACAAAGTATAAGCAAACTTAAAACTTGTCAGTCCGATAAGTGAAAAACTGCATCATAGTATCTAATTTCCTTTCTCTAACAAGACTTTCTTAGTCCTTTTAATTCTTTTCCTTACTTTAAAAACATACTCAGTCTTGCCTTATTTAACATGAAGGAAGTTATGTCTTGACCTCATTTCTCTCTCTAGTTTCCACTTTCTTTATCATTTTCATTTCCTCATACTCTGTCATTCTTGAGTTCATTGAATCTGACAAGTACCCTTATTGCTATATTAATGCCCTTAAAAGGTGACCAATAATGCCCTAATTTACAAATCCATTGAGAACTTACTGTGTTTACCTTGCTTCATTTTTCTGGAACATTTGACACTGACCATCATGCTGTCCCTCCTGGAAACTTTTTCCCACTGGCTTTTCAAAAATCTGTCTCTTCTCATCTACAAACTCTGCATCAATTGCTTGGCGGGCTTTTAAAATCTCATTCACCTTTATAATCAAGTTGGCCCAGGATTTACTCTTTGCTCTGTTCTTATTTTAAAATTTCTCCTAATCCATCTTCTTTACACCCATGCCTTCCAATGCCTAATCTGATAGCATTAATATCTCAAATCTTTATCTTCAGCCCATTGTTGCATGTGTACTTCAGTCTGTGTATTTATGTAATACAGATGGCAAGCAGTAGGTAATATTTTGTTAGGATTTAAATTGGTATAAAATGGGGTGTATAAATTATTAATAATAGGAAAGACTTGATTGCCTGGTACATGGCAAAGGCTAAAGTATGAGTTACAAACATTTTGTGATTATATTATCAAGTAAACTCTGGAGTAGAACCTCATTCAAGCCTTTAATCGTTGAGAAGTGAATGAGGAAATGATGATTGGAAAAATACTTAGTATTCTAGGAAATGGTCATTTAAACTCTTCCAGAAACCTGAAGAGATGATCTACTGGAAATACATATTCTGAAACAATGTCTAATGGGATTCACTTAACAGATTGGCTTGGAGAGCCACCTGGTGGTCAGAACATGTGAGCAAAGGCCTGAGCTTGCACTGAATCTGAAATCACATCCCAGGATTGGCGTTCCACTTTACCTAGACAGACTGGGGACAGCAGTGCAAGGATCTGACTAGGCCTTGTATACAGTTCTACTCTTACAACTTTGTTGCCCCAATCTATTTAGTGTCCTTTATACATTTGCAGAAAAATATACTGATTTTTCTCATGGGTTTATTTAACTTATCAACCTGGCCTATCTACTCGGATTAGGGACATGGAATACATAGGAGCAAGGTATGTAAAGACAAAATAAAACAAAACAAAAGAAAAAAAGAAATTGATGGAGCTTGTAGACATAGACTGGTAGAGATGGGGCCACTAGTAGCACTTGCTGCTGCTACCGGGCTCCCTCCCTTCCTCCCCTTTTTTCCCTACCTCCAGAGTTGGTTTTGGAGTTACTACTCCCTAAAAACATGCAGCTTCTGAGTATATGTTGGAAATAGGTTCAGAATCGTCCTTGAAATTACATTGAGTCAGAGGACAAGATAGTTGCTTATAAGACTTAAGAATGGAGGACTAATAAAAGGAAAAAATAAACCAAAGCATTTGTTATATTGCTCTAAGATAAAAAATATCCCCAAATCTCAGTGGTTCTCAACAGTATGTATTTCTCATTCATGATACTTGTGGTTGGTGGCTGGTTAGCAGTGGCTTTGCTCTGTTCCAGAAAGGAATGCTTCTCAAACCAGAACACAGGATGAAGGGACAGCCCCCATGTGAAAGATGCTATTCTTGTGGCCAAGGGAGAAGATCAAGAAATCTTGAGGAAACTCTCATAGGCCATTAAAGTTCCTGCTCAGAGCTGGCATCAGCCTCTTTCCCTTGTACTTCATTGGACAAAGCACATCACATTGCCAAACCTAATACGGCTGGAGATAGAAACGTATCCTTACTATAAGAAGTGACACTTAGATGCAGATGTACTATATTTTCTAAACCAGAACAATGTTGAGAGTGAAAAGTGGTTTTCAATTGTATTTCTTCCATTACCATTTTTCCCCTTTATAGCCTCTTCCACCTGTACCCGAAAGTGTTTTTTAAAAAAAATCAAACCAGGACAACAGGTGTAAACCATGATTTTCCTGGAAGACTTAGTGATATTATCACCTTCCTCTTATAGGAAAGAAGAGGAGCAGACAATTGAGAATAAAACCTGACATCCATGCATGCATGCACCCCTGTTGAGGGAAGTAAGAAAAAACAAGGGAGGGAGGGAGGTTTGGCTAGGGTGGGGGGAGTAGTGGGGAGAAAATGCAGACAACTGTAATTGAACAACAATAAAGTAATTTAAAAAATAAAATAAAACTACAAATGGAACCAAACAATGATCAGAAAGAAAGAAAGAAAGAAAAAAGAAAGAAAGAAAGAAAGGAAGAAAGACAAGAAGGTGGACTAGGTCTGTATGTCAGGAAGTTAGATACTAGCTGTAGGCTGTGAGATCTCTTCTGAAACACAAGTCAAGACAAAGGATAAGGAATTAAGAGTAGTTTGGTGGGAATGATGTTCTGCAACTCAAAAGGTGAGTATGATAAGCAGGAGAGTCTGGGATACCACTTCTCTGGCCTCAGTGATTGAGTTACATGCTCATGTCTCAAGGCATTAGTAGGAGTAGAGGGGACACGAGGAAATAGAGCATCCTGTGCTGTTACTTCAGCCATTGCAAGTGTTTAATGTGTAAACAAAGGCTTATTTAATTATATTCCCACATGAGAGAACTGGAATAGTTACATGTAAACAAAGGTTTATTCAATTATATTCCCATGTGGAGAAAGAGTAGTTTATGTTTGAGATGGATTAAAGTATTAAGGAAAATAGAGAAAACCAAAGTGTGGCCTAAACATTTTATTTTTTAATTACTTATTCAAAATATAACACAGACTACATGGATGATATGCAGATTGATCTGGAGTGGAATGGTGACTAAGAACCATCTAAGGGAGCAACAATTAGCAAAGTAATGATTGAGAGTTATGTTTTTATTGCAAACATTCAATTTTAATGAAACTGATGTTCTATGCTCAGAAGTAGTTTTAAAGCATTAACCTAAAAATAACCCTGAACCATTTTTTTTAAAGTACCATTTGTGAGAAAGAATACTTTTGAGTGAGAAGATTAAAATCTTTTTTCATTTAAAGTGCAGGGCGAAACACTTGGTTTTTAAGAAGAGACACTCAGTTATTAAATGAAATTCTCTAGAGCACAATTCACTCCGTTAAAGAGAAAATATGCATTTCAGATAGTCTCCAGATGTTAGCTGTTGCCATTGAGAGGAGTAAACTTTTGATCTTAAGTGCTGCTGCTTCATCTTTTCTGAGACCCCTTCCAAGAGCATGCCCACAGGAGTGGAGACCAGGGTATCTTGGGGAAGCACTACCACTCAACCTGCAATGGAGGGTTTACTAATTGTGGTATGTAATTACAATTGTTTCCTCTAGAGAAATGTGTCTCAGGACTTTCAGATTTAAATTTTTTTCTGTCACTTAATTTTAATAAAAGTTAAGCAATACGAAGTTAGCTCAAAACTGCCCTAAATCTCTGTGTGTTTACCCAGAATATATTTTAAAAACAACTGTTCTTAGGGATTCCTGTTTATAAAATATTGGAAATTATTTCCTTGAGATAAAGAATAGTTATGTCTTAAATTGTTGATATAATGAAAATTTGCTGCTTTAACCACAAGGTGGCAGAATAAGCTAGGCACTCCATGGGCCTGTCAGTCAGCTGAATTATTTCATTTCGTTTTTTCAAATTCGGATAAAAAATGCTGTAAAATGTACTCTGTACCTGTGTTAAACTACATTCATGTGTAAGATAAGTGACTATGTAAGTAACAGCCCCGGGAATAATTTAAAATGACTGAATATTATTTTATATTCTCAATACAAACCCCATTCAAAAGGTTTTATAAAGATGGTTACTAGTGAATATTAGAGTTGGTTTCAAATAAATTTTCTCTTAGCAGGTTAAAAAAGCACGTGGTCATACTTGGTCCTCTGCACTGTGAACCCAGAGGCTTCTCTCTCCACAGTCAGTTCCTGAGATCACACAGAAGCTGCCTGAGGAGGTACCACTGCAAACAGTGTCTTTGATGTGCCTTGGACATGGATGCCAGTAGAGACAGGTGAGGACCTTCCTCCCTCCTCCTACCCAACATTACATGGTTTGTGAAAACATAAAACATACACTTACCTCTGGACACAAATTCAAAAGAAATAACATTGTCATATTAAGATAATAAAAGAGACTAGAGTTATCAAAACCACCAATCCAGCCATATATATGAAGCTAACAACAATAACAACAAGAATATTCAAGATGTCATCTACTAGCATTATAATTCAGTTCATCCACAGCGATGTTACTTAGAAGAAATAATAACGGAATAATTGTTTTGGTATAAATATGGATTTCTGTATTTTAATAAATTTCTGGTAATTGTATGGCTAAAATGCAAGAAAACCTCCTCAAATGGCATTCAAAATCCTTCATTTTCCATTGTCCTCTGCAATATTTCTCTATATTTATACAAACAGGCCATGACCTTTCACGTCCCTGCCTTTGCCAGGGCTGTCCCATCTTAGGATGTTCTTTCTTTGCTCCTGCAGCCGGCGAGTTACCATGTCTCCTTCAAGAAATTACTCAGAGATCATGTCTCTAAAAATCTCTTCTGAATTATTCCTTGAAAATAGAAATTGGCATGTCCTCCACTGAATCTTAGAACCATTGTTCCTGTTTCTACCACTGTGATCATTTAATTCTATCTGATTTTGTGTACTTCTGTCCACCCAAGAAGAGGAGCCTCATTTCATGATTCTTCTACCTCAGACACCTGTTAGGGTGCTTCAGATGGAAGCCCTGCATTAAAGCAATGAAGGACTCAATAACAAACACATAAATTTGGGCAAGTCATAGGTTAATTATCATTCCTATTTGAAGATGACATTCATAGTCAAAGATAACGATGCTTTTAGAATATGTCTTTAGTTACTTTATTTTCTACATTCAATTCAGAAAAATCTTCACAATTTGTTTAAATTATAAAGAACGAACTATATGGCCATTATCCTTCAACTCCTGATATTTTCTGGGAAGTCATATACAGGAGGATTCAGCATATCAACATAGAAATTTAAATAAAATACCCTTTGAAGATTCTGATTCCTAAGTACAAAACTCAATATTTTCTTAATATTTAAAAGAAACAAACATGTATTAAATGCATGAAATGTTAAAGGTGATTTGCCTGGTTTACCTTACAATACAAAATATTTTGTCTTTATCTTATGGACAGTAGACCTGATCTAGTTGTTCTAGAAACAAATTATCTGATGGTTATTTATGTACTTAAAACAACAGCCCAGCTTGATCATCATGAAGGATTTCATAAAAGGTAATTAAGGACTAATATATGCTATATATATTATATAAAATTATAAATGGCTATCCAGAATATACATACACAAATAAATGGGTACACCCTGACAGAATTCTAAGCCATTTAGTCAAAAAATAAAGCCACAATAGCATTCATATTAAGATAACTGAAAATAGGGACTTTGCATTTTTTATCTAAAATGCCCCCAGAAGAGACTTGACCAAGATAATGGTAGAACTCTGACATTATGCAAATAGAAAAGTAATTTGTTATTCCTTTAGAACTATGGGGTAGAAAACTAAGAATCTCCTAAGCTTTTTGCTGTGTTTGGGAGATATGGTCTGATACTTAATTTTGTAGTGGGATTTAATATTTTGACAAAATAATCAACATCAACAATGATATCCATACTTTCCTGAAAAGAATTTTTAATGACAAAAAGGAGAAGACATCTAAAGGCCCCTAAGGGTAAAGGAGTTTGGGATTAGCACAAAAAGCCTTGGCCAGAGTAGGTTTAGATACTCCCCCACTGATTCCTTCATTTGATGTGGAGGCACTTCTGTCTGCGGGTAGGTGTATGTATGGATGTGAATCAATTGTTACTTAGACCTTTTTCCTATAATAAATAAGAATGGAATAATTAAATGTGATCTACAAATTTCTTAAATAAAACATTTTAAACTTTAGTTAGAAAGCACATTTTTTGCATAGTTTAACACTGCACATACAAACATGTAAAACATAGTAAATGAGCTCTTTACTTTTAAGTCAGCAATTGAGTGTATAGATAAAGAGTAAAGAAAGACATTGAGTTTGAGAACAGGCTGACAGACACCAGAGGGGAGAGGGGAGGGAACTTCAGGGGAAAAGGGAAAGAGTTTAGAGCAACAAGTATAAAAGACACATGGATAAAAACTAGAGAGGGTGGAAATGGGAGGGAGGTGGGGAGGGCTGGAGTGGTGGGCCGGGATGAGAATAAAAGACAAAAAACTGTACAAGAACAACATTTTATTTATTAAAATAAAGGGGAAAAAGAGTAAAGAGTTGATGGTTTCAACTTGAATCACATGAAATACTATCTTAAAAGTGGAAAATCTGTATTGAAGGTGAATTATTTTCTATGTTATGCTTGGAAAACATAACTGTTCAAGTAACAATTCCAAGGGTTTTTCAAGTTTTTTCAACTTTTAAATTCCATTTAGAGAAACTCTACTTAGAACGTGTACTTCAAACAACCTCAGAGGAATGACAGCATGAGCGATCTTCATTTCTCCCCTTGAAGTTTCAATAATTTGAACAGCTATAATTGAACGAAGGATTCTCTGGTCACCACACAAGCAAATCTGAGAGATCCACTTGTTGAAATATCTCAAGGTGGACAATTGGGAGCAAATTGGGGAGGTGAGAAGGTAAAATAGTTCAAAGGAGCCATGGATGCAGCCCTGAATCTCGAACCCAGTGCAGGGCTGGGCTCAGAGAGAAGAGAAATCAGGTTGTGACTGGTACTCTCTTCAGCGAGTAGAAGCAGAGAGATTTAGTGAGCATTCCTGCAAAAGTGGGCAGTACGAGCAGTGGCTGAGCCCAGTGACCTGGGAAGAAATGAATGAAAAGGTGTGGTCATCGTTGTCTGGCAATTGGCATTCCATACAGAGAAACAAAGCCATGGAACCTGGAGCAGGATCACCTTCCTCAGCCTCTCAGAGCTCACCTCACCTCATCCTCCATGTCAGGTTGAAGAACACATTATCTCAAACTCAATAACTGGTACTACAGAAACATTTACCTACCTGGAGGGTACACTCTGCAACTAATCCCAGGGTGGTAGAGGTGCAGAGGAGACATTGGGGAGGTCTGCTGGTCACTGATCTAGGAGAACAAAGCAGCAAAGGAGGTGGCTGGATTTCTCTAGCTCTCCCCATCCTTACACATTGAGACTGCACTGCTGTCGACATCTGGCTGCCAAAGACAGCACTGGGATTTCATGGATATAGAACTCCAGTGCCCACTGAGTGCCCTCACAGGGTTTGTCTCCTGGGACCAGGGAAACCAGACCACAAAGAAGGCCCAACATCCCAGGGAACACACACCATTTTTCACCACCTTATGGAGCTCTGAAAAGCCAGAGAAGTGCAAATGAGCTAAAAAATTTGTGATTAACAGCTACTTACTGGAAAACAATAGAAAGATTTTTTCTTATCAATGTATTAAAGAAATGCCACTCATACATGAATAGATGCCTAGATGGAGAACCCATCACACACCATGAATAACCAAGGTAGCAAGGCAGCTCAGAAAGAAAAGGAAAAATCTCCAGAAAACAAACTTAAAGATATGGAAGTATGTGATTTAAATGATAGAGAATTTGACATTGCAGTTCTTAAAACAAAATGAAACAAAACAAAACCAAAAAACTCAACAATTTGCAAGGAAATACAGATAAGCAGTTAATGAAATCAGGAAAGAATTCAACAAATGGAATATTTTATCAAAGAGATTGACACTTAAAAACAGCAAATAGAAATTCTAGAGATGAAGAACTCTAGAGATCAATAAAAGAGATCAAGACTAAGCTGGCAATCGTAGGAAACAGCACTAACCAGGTGGAAGAAAGATTTAGTGATATTGAAGATAGAAATCTAGAAATGACACAGAGGGAAGAAAAGGGAGACTTGAGATAAAAAATAAAAGATCTCTATGAGAACTATCTGATTTCACCAGAAATAGCAATATAAAATAATAGCATATCAGAAAAGAAGAGGAAGAAGGGAATGAAGAGTCTATTCAAACAAATAGTGGCTGAGAACTTCCAAAACCTGTGAAAGATCTAGATCTTCTGATCCAAGAAACAAACAGAAGACCCAATTACCTCAATTTCAAAAGGCCTTCTCCAAGGCACATTGATTGTGTTGACTATCAAAAATTTATGGCAAAAAAAAAAAAGAAAAGAATTCTTAAGGAAGCCTGGGGAAAGAAGAAAGTAAACTATAAAGTCCATTACGTTATTATTGAATTTGTCAGCATAAACTCTCTTAGAAAGGAATGGAACCAAATATTCAAACTACTGAAAGAAAAAAATTAACAGCCAAGAATAATATATCCAGGATAATTATCCTTTAGATATGAATAAAAAATAAAGACTTTTCTAGACCCACAGAATCTGAGGGAATTTGTCACTAGAAGACCTTCACTGCAGGAAATTATATTCAAGGGGGTATTTTACCTGAACATAAGGTCACAAAACTATAAATACAAGCACCAAAAATCTTATGGAATAAACAGGGATAGTTTGTGACAACGAAAACAGAAAATGGGTGAGGATTAAGGTCTGAATTTGCAGAGAAGGATAGAGATCAGATGCATTAAAACAAGAACTACTGTATATATGAAATTTTATTTTCCATAAACCTAATGGTAACTATGCATACAAAATCTACAACTGAGACATATAACTTAAAAAAAAAAGAAAGAAAACAGCCCTGGATGGGTTGCTGAGTTGATTAGAGCATCATCTCAAACATCAAAAGGTTACAGGTTTGATTCCTGGTCAGGGGACATGTTGCAGGTTGATCCCCAGTCAAGGTGCATATGAGAGGCAACTGATTAATGTTTCTTTCTCACATCAATGTTTTTTTCCCTCTATCTCTAAAATCAATAAAAATACATATTCTCTGGTTAGGATTAAAAAATAAAATAAAAAAGAAAAAGAAGAGAAAAGAAGTATGGAATACCACTAAACAAAAATAACAGACACAAAAGAAAAGAACCAAGAAAGTCACAGAGCTACCAGAAAACAAAAAGTAAAATGGCTATAGGAAATCCTCAAATGTCAATAATTACCCTTAATGTAAATGGACTGAATTTACAAATAAAAGGGCACAGAGTAGTAGGTTGAATCAAAAGACAAAACCCAACCATATGCTGCTTTCAGGAGACACATCTAAGCTGCAAAGACAAAGACAGACTCAAAGTGAAAGGATGGAAAAGGATTCTTCAAGCAAATAACATTCGCAGAAAAGCAGATGTGACCATGCTTATATCCGACAGAATTTATTTCAAGATAACAAAGGTAACAGGGGACAAAGATGGACATTTTATAATGATAAAGGGAACACTACATCAAGAAGACATAACACTTCTCAATATACATGAACCCAATCAGGGATCACCCAAGTAAATAAAGCAACTACTAACAAAACTAAAGGGAGAAACTGACAAAAAACACAATCATAGTAAGGGAACTAAACACTCCATTGACAGCTGTAGACAGATCATCTGACAGAAGATCATTAAAGAATTATTGGCTTTAAATGACACATTAAACCAAATGGACATCATTGACATTTACAGGGCCTTTCTCCCCAGAACATCAGACTATACATTCTTCTCCAGTGATCATGGAGCATTCTCAAGAATAGACTATATGTTGGGTCACAAAACTAGCCTCAACAATGTAAAAAGCTTGATAGCATACCAAAAATGTTGTCTGACCACAAAGTTTGAAATTAGAAATCAGCTGCAAAAAGGAGGTAAAAAACCTCACAAATATGGGGAGATTAAGCAATATACTACTAAAAAATGACTGGGCCAAAGAAGAAATAACAGGTGAGATCAAAAGATATATAGAGACAAATGAGAATGACATATCACATATCAAAACTTCTGATATAGCCCTGGCTGGTATGGCTTAGTGGACTGGATGTGGGCCTGTGAATGAAAGGGTCATGGGTTCAATTCCAAGTCAGGTCACATGACTATGTTGTGAGCCAGGTCCCCAGTAGTGGGTGCACAAGAGGCAACCACACATTGGTGTTTCCCTTCCTCTCTTTCTCCCTCCCTTCCCCTCTTTCTAACAATAAATAAATGAAATCTTAAAAAAAAGAGAGAGATTGAGAAAGATACAATGAAGTGGAAAGATATTGTGTGTTCATGGGTTGGAAGAATCAACATAGTTAAAATTCCATATTGCTGGAAACAACACACAGAAATAATGCTGTCCCCATCAAAATCCCAATGCCATTCTACATAAATAGAACCAAAATATTATCATGTGTATGAAACCACAAAAAACCCCAACTAGCCAAAGCAATAGTGAGAAAAAAGAACAAAGACAGAGGTATCACACTGCCTGACTTCAAGTTACACTACAGTACAACAGTAATAAAAACAGACAGCATGGTAGTGGCAGAAAAACAGACACACAGATCAATGGAATAGAATTGAGAGCCCAGAAATAAAACCACATGTATATGGGCAAATGATTTTTGACAAAGGAGACAAAACTACAATGGAGGAAAAAAGCTTCTTCAATAAATGGCCCTGGGAAATTGGAAAGCCACATGCAAAAGAATACTGTTTGCCCCATATACAAAAATTAACTCAAAATGGAATAAAGACCTAACTATAAGATCTGAAACAATAAATTAAATAGAAGAAAACTTAGGTACTAAATTTATGAACTTTAGTCTTAGAGAAAATTTTATGAATTTAATACCAAAGACAAAGGAAGTAAAGGCAAAAATAAATTAATGGGACTTTATCAAAATAAAGAAAAAAAACTTCTGCACAATAAAAGGTACTGCCAACAAAACAAAAAGGCAACCAATTGACTATGAGGAGATATTTTATTTTTTTAATTGTTTTTTTATTTTATTTTTAATCAGTATTTTTTAAATTGTTGATATTGTACAGTTTTCTGTCTTTTACCCCGCCCCAACCCACCACCCCAGCCTTCCCCACGTTCCTCCCATTTCCACCCCCCATAGTTTTTGTCCATGAGTCCTTTATACTTGTTGCTCTAAACCATTCCCCTTTTCCCCTGAAATTCCTTCCCCTCCCCCTCTGGACACTGTCAGACTGTTCTCAAATTCATTGTCTTTGTTTATATTATGCTTGTTTGTTTGTTTTGTTGATTAGCTTCCTGTTAAAGGTGAGATCATTTTAAACAATAGCTCCAGCAAATGGTTAAGATCCAAAATATATAAAGAACCCCTACAACTCAACACAAAACAAATAAGCACTCTGACTGAAAATTGGGCAGAGGACCTGAAGAGACAGTTCTCCCAAGAAGACATACAAATGGCCAACTTTTAAACTATAATAATTTGGGTGCATGGTAATTAGTACTGAATGAAAAAATACAATTGTGAACTAATTATACTTCTTGTGGTCTCTCTTATCATCTCAACTATGCACCCTGCTCTCTGGCTATTTGACTTGAGCCAACCTCATAAAGCAAGACTAAAGCAATAATAAAATCAGAAGTATATTGCCATTGAATGTAAAAAAAAAGAAAAGAAGAGAAGAGAAGAGAAAGAAGAGAAAAGAAAAGAAGAGAAGAGAAAGAAGAGAAATGAAAAGAAAAGAGAAAAGAAAGGAAAAGAAGAGAAAAGAAAAGAAAAGAAAAGAAAAAAGAAAAGAAAAGAAAAGAGAAGAAAAGAGAAGAAAAGAAAAGAAAGATGATCAACTTCACCAGCTTTTAGGGAAATGTAAGTCAAAACCCTAATGAGATACTACCTCACACTTGTTGGAATGGCTATTACCAACAAGGCAATTAATAACAAGTGTTGGAGAGGTTGTGGAGAAAAAGAAAACCTCATCCACTGCTGGTGGGAATGTAAACAGGTACAGTCACTATTGAAAACAGTATATAGGTTCCTCAAAACATTAAGAATAGAGTTACCATATAATCCAGCAATCTTTTCCCTGAAAAACTGGAAAACATTTACACAAATATTTGCACTCCCATGTTCATTGCAGCACTTTTTAAGGTGGCTAAGACATGGAAACAATCAAACTGTCCTTCCATCGAGAATTGGATAAAGAAGATGTGAGATATATAGATAGATAGATATCACAGATATATATGTGTGTGTGTATACACATATCACAGATACATATGTATACATATATATCACAGATATATATATATCTTATATATACATATGTGTGTGTATGTATCTCCAGTGGAATGCTACTCAGCCATAAGGAAAGATAAAATACTGCCATTTACAATAACATGGACAGACTTTCAGAACATCACACTAAGTGAAATAAATCAGACACAAAAAAGCTAAGAACAATATGATTTCACTCATATGTGGGATATAAAGATGAAACTCATAGACACAGAAAAGAGTTTGGTTTTTACCAGAGAGACGGGTATGGGGGGTGGGGAGTAGTAAAGGGTAAATGGTACCCAGTATATGGTAATAGAAGATGATTTGACTTTGGGTGGTGGGCACACAATGCAATATACAGATCATGTATCATAGAAATGTACACTTGAAACCTATGTAATCTTTTAACCAATGTCACCCCAATAAATTTAATAAACTAAAAAGATAAACAATAAAAAGAAAGCATACTTTATGCATAAAATTTAACAGCACATATACAAATATCTAAAGATAGTAAATTAATTCTTTAATTTTTCGTAGGCAATTGATTATATATAGAAAAAAGAAAAGAGTTGATAGTGTCTACCTGAATCACATGAGATAGTATCTTAGAAGTGGAATATCTGAATAGTTCTTTGTTGAAGGTGAATTACTTTCTATGCTGCACTTGGACAACATAACTGTCAAGTAACAATTCCAAGGGTTTCTAGGTTTTTTTAAAAAAACTAAGAACAGTATTTGTCCAACTAACTTCAAAATTATTTAAAAACCAGGGGAAAAAGAGGACACTGAAAATATCTTAACTGTATTTTATTGATTTGATCTATTTAAATTTGTTTGTGTCTCTGTAACCAAACTTAAATTGTCTTAAAAAATGTGGTCATGCTCTATTCATTTCGTGCCGTAATGTTTGGTCATCAAAGGTACATACCATATTTTTTATTGAATTGAAACTGAACTTTTTTCTCCAAAATCACCAAGGTACAAAATTCTATTATTTCTCCAGTCATACACATTTATGACAAGGTAGAGGTTTCAGACTAGTATCTATTAAATCCTTGAAAATCTTTCATAAAAATTATCAATCATTGAACAATATATTTCTCTACCTTATATTCATTTTGTTAGTGTAATCTCAATTAGTTTTTCAAAAGTTCACATTATTTATCATGTATTTATCATATATGTCAATATAGTAAACATTGTAAAAAGCAATTATTAAACATAGAAAGGTTTTACTAAAATATACACTAGAAGGAGGTATTTAGATATTTTAAGCCCCATTATATAAGCTATAGTGAATGATTCTTATAAAATAATTTAAATAATTTTAAAAACACTTCATTATAGTGATTATTATGGAAATTATTATGAGAAATAATAATAAACATTTCCAGTTATTACCATACCAATACAATATTTATACTTTTAAGTATGTCTGTTTTCTGACAATTTTCTACTTGGATAATTTTATTTTACATATATATTTTATCATCAGTACTTTAATATTGAGTTTTTTTCAATTTATTTTCGTAAGCACCAGAGATAACTTTTTTTACTAAAAAACGTTTTTCTCTTTGTTTTAAGATTTTATTTATTTATTTTTAGACAGAGGGGAAAGGGGAGAGGAAGAAAGAGGAATATCAATGCGTGGTTGCCTTTCACACACCCCCTACTGGGCCCGGCCCACAACCCAGGCATGTGCCCTGACTGGGAATCAAACTGGCAACCCTTTGGTTTTCAGGCCGTGCGCAATCCACTGAGTCACACCAGCCAGGGCAGGGGAAAAAAAAAGTTTTTCTTTTGTTGTGTTTAGTTTCTTTAGAATTCCATATTTATTTCAAATATTTTATTCTCTAATTTTCTCTCTTAAACTATGTCACTAATCATAAAACTGCCTTCAGAGTTTTTACAGTAGTCCCACTGAAATCTCAGAGATAATTTAGAAAAGTACATTTATTAAATAATTCCCTTCAATAATTGCAAATACCAGCAACTTAACCAGGGTAGCTACTTGTATCTCCTAACTGGTTGAAATTAAGTGCAAGGTATTTTAAAGTACTTTTGAATTATTTTCTTAAATTAAAAAGAATCTGAAATATTTAACACTAATTTCAGCAATTAAGCTTCAGAAATAATTGAACATATAGGGGAGTAAACCTCCTTTAAGAGTTCCTGTGATATAAGGCACAGAGAAGAGTTATATGTGGAATCAAAAGTCTGGCTGTCACTAGCTTTGTGACTGTCACACAAGTGCTATGTGTGGTAACATTGCAGTTGTATTTGTATTAAATTTTGGTGGAAAATGTATCAATCCATGTTCCTTGTCATATAAAACATCATTGTATTTGCTTCATTTATACTTTCCTCTGTTAGTAAAACCATAGGTAGATAAAATAAATGTGCATACACAAACAGATGTGCTTTTATCAAAATATTACATATTGAAACATTGAAATTGCTTTGCTTATTACAATAAAGCAGCTAAATCCTTCAGTCTCAGCACTGAGAATCTTTCATGTTTTTAATGGGAATTTGAGACCCGAAGATTCCTATTTACTAGTTCCCACAGAATATTTGAATTGCTGAAACAGTCATGGCCTGCTGAAATAAACATGGCTCCTTCTCTTAGAAAGCTTCTTAGACCAAATGATAAAGCTTAAAGTGAGGCTTACTTATACCATGTAATTTAAAAATCTGTTAAAAGAGCCCTGGCTGGTATAGCTCAGTGGCTTGAGTGTGGGCTGTGAACCAGAGGGTCACCAGTCTGATTCCCAGTCAGGGATCATGCCTGGGTTGCAGGCCAGGTCCCCAGTGGGGGCCCCATGAGAGGCAAGCACACATTGATGTTTCTCTCTCTTTCTCCCTACCTCCCCCCTTCTCTAAAAATAAATAAATAAAATCTTAAAAAATATATTTAAAAAAATCTGTTAAAAGAGAAAAGCTTCACATTTTCCTGATAGAATTCAATGTCTTTTAGAAATATTGTTAGTGATACAGTTGAATGCTCCAACCACAGAAATGTGGAGAAATATTTTAATATCATAAGAAGAAAAAACTCAACTATTTTACAGGAATATTCCATTTCTAAAAACATTTCATGATAAGCCTCCTTTAGACATTATATGTCTATAGACAAATAATACCTCTATTATGCATAATTAAATGCATACAATTATTTCTGCACCATATATATGAATTCAATGACAGTACAGTCAATTTCATAACACTTTTTGTTGGATTTTAGACATTGCTTTGTAGGGCTTTTATTTACTGCTTAATTAATTTCTATGATTTCTATATTTCATACACAGCAAGAAGTATGCTTTTTAAATTTAATAATACCTTACCTAAAATGGTTTGAAAATGATACTTTTTATTAGGCATCACTAATTATGTATAAATGTCATATGGTGTGCTTGAGTGTGATATTGTTACGTTACAGAATTACATGCTTATGATTATGTAATTTTATTACAAAATTATGATTTTTAATAAAAGATTTTATAATAAAAAGGGGCATTCTTTGTGCCAGACCCTTTGTGTAGGATTTAAGAAAAATTGAGCATTGGATGAAATTGTGTTAATGATCTTCAAAATTTCTATAACAATCAAGTCAAAGTAATAAAAATGTATTATTTGATTTAATTTACTAGTAAATGTATTAAAAAATTTCAATAACAAAGTTTAATAAATATATCCAAGATGCTCCTGTTTCTTTGCATTCCTGGAGTAAATGTTAATTGTTTACCATTTTAAGGTAAAATAATTAAGGGCATGAGATGGACACTTGAAGAATCCCCCTTTCCTTACTAACCTAAAAGAAGAGATATATTTGTAGATACAAAGGTAAAACTCTCACATTAAAGTTTGCTTTAACATAATAGCATAAAATAACATAGTAAAACATAATAAAGTTATTATAAACACAACATAATATCATAATATTTTCTGATTCATAATCACAAACTTTTTCTAAAACAGAGTTATTTTAATATTGCATTTTATTACTGCCCAAACACTCATAGCACTAATGGTGTTTCTTCTTATTCTATACTCTCCCAGGCCCTATTGCAACAGCAGGCATGGCATGTGGTTTTTCCTGCAAACAATGAGCCTGAAATATGTATCATCAGAAAATAACTCTAAGTTGCAAAGAGGTATTTTTCCTATTTGCTTATTTGATATTGCTATTTGGACCTGATATTCTGAACTCAACAATACCCCAAACCAAACTTATGATTTGTCAAAACATAGAATGGCATCACCATCTATCCAAAGCACAAGTAGAAATCTTGAAGTCATTTTCTTCTTTATCACACCCATAGCTAACCCTATCCAAGTCTAGTCAGTTTTGTCTCCTAAGCACCTTCAAATCCATCCTCCCTTAATAAACCTTGCCATGAGTACTGTGGTCGAAACTGGACAATGGCTATTGCTTCCTAGAAGGCTTGGCCTCTGCTCTAACCCTCTACTGAGCAAAAATGCAAATATTTATGGCACCCACACTCACACCCTGCAAACACACAAATCCCTCCTCTAACTTTCAATTTTCTTAGAATAAATACAGAAATCCTGTACATTACCTACCAGATCATTCATAATATATTCTCAATTACTCACTAGCCTCATTTTGCAGGACATGGCTCCTTACTCTGTGCTCAGCCACATTAGCCAGCTTTCACTTCTTTAAATGCATCATTCTTCCTCCACCTAATTGTTATCTGTGTATATTGATTCCTTTGCCTAGAAATTCTTCCCTTAGCACTCACCCAAACTTTTTCCTTTTTTTAACTCAGCAGTTCAGACTTCATTTCTCTAAAACAATAGCAATGACAACAACAACAACAACAACAACAACAACAACAACAAAAACCTTTTCTTGACTTTTACAACTTGGATGGTGTCTTCTATTTTCTGTTTGCATGTCAGTAGACATACTCTGCAATAGACTGAAAAAGCTTTGATCCCCAAAATCAATCAATATATTGAAGCTCAATTATAAAATGTGATGGTACTAGGAGATGAAGCGTTTTGAAAGTGATAGGGCCAAAAAAAAAAAAAAAAAAAGAAAGTGATAGGGCCATGAGCTTGGAACCCTCATGAGTGGGATTGGTTCCCTTAGAAAAGAGAGCTCAAAGAGCTCTCTCTTGCTCTCTTTTCCATAGGTGAGGATGCAGCAAGAAGACAACTGTCTGTACACTGGAAGTGGTCCTCATCAGACACCAAATATGCTGCTGGGTTGATCTTGGACTTTCTATCTTTTAGAACTATCAGAAAGAAATGTTTGTTTTTTTAAGCCATCTAGTCTATGGTATTTTTGTTATAGCAACTTGAATGAACTAAGCCACTCTTCTTCATAATATGTATCATACCTCCACTTGACATTAATTTATATGGTCTTTTGGTTATTGTTTCCCATAGATACTAAACTCCTTAAGAACAGGAATCAGAAGTAGTTATAGCACATGCTGAATAAGTATACTAAATAACATTATTAAAATATCATTTAGTTGCTATGTAAATACTTAATTCATACAATTATAAGCAAAATAATGTGAACATTTTTAGTGTCATTTAAATTTAACACATATTTAAATGTAGCACATAGCATGAATGTTAAAATACTGTACTAAAAACTCTGGGAAATATAACAAATTAATCCTTAAATTTTGTTTTATGTTTTCTATAGAAATTTACAATCCTAGTGCCTAGCTCAGAAGCTGGGAAGAATTAGACACTCATTAATTCAATATGTAAATACATTGTATTAAACATGGCATTTGCCTTTAGGATGGGATATTGAACTGGAAAATAAAAATCTGAGCATGAAACGTTAATCATAGTGTGAGTTTAAAAGCATAAATCAAAAGTTATCAGTAAAAAAGACTTGGATTAGCATCAGATAAATTATATAGACAATAGGAACAGGAGAAATGACAAGGAATAAGAAGTACTAGAACTTGAAATACAATAGCTGGAGAGAGGATTCGAGATATGTTCTAAAACCTTAAGATGTATTGATTGTAATTGAACTTTAAGTCAAGGTAGTTAGTGTGTTAATAGCGAGTCTGACCAAAACTAAGGTGAAGTAGTGTTGGATGACTTTGGAAGTGAGATTAAGTAATATAATTTGACTTTGTATTAAAGACAACAAGAGCTTTTTAGGAATTTTTGTTTGGATAACACAAATTAGATGAGAGAGACAGACATTAGACTTTTTCAATAATTCTGTATAAAGTGATGGCAGTGACAGCATAGCAGTAGAAATAAAGAAGAGGGAATGATTGGAAAATATTAGAACCTATGGGAAAAGGAGACCGATACTTATATAACCCTTAACACACAAGTTGACTTCAAATTGTACGCTTTCCAAATAAAAGTTAAAGAAAAGTTCAATTATAGATGTCTCATATAATGCCAAGGCATACAAGTAGAACTGTTCAGCAAGTAACTCAAAAAAATGGGTTGAAATTTGGTTAAATATGTCAGAAGTCACTCTGTTATTGAATTGTTAAAAAGTCAAATTGTATCCAGAATTTTTCAAACTGTAGAACTGGAAAAGAGGAGAAACTATCAGGCAATACATATTCAAACCACTGATATTTTCTCACATATTTCACAAACATAGTCAAATACTAATGCATATCTTTGATTTTGTCTTTAACCTGAACCACTGAAATCCCTGTTGCTACTGTCAAAAAAACTTTTAAAAAATCTGTAGGTTCAGAGATAGAGGAAACCAGAAAGCAACATCTGGAACAGTTCGTAAAAGGGCTGGCTGTCAAATAGGGCAGCCTCAAAAAGAACTCATTTTATTCCATTACCCTCCATTGTTGGAAATTCTATCATTTGTGGTTTCACTTAGATTAATCCTTTCACATTGAATTATGTTTAGAGGATTATCTCTCAGTTATAATCTGTACAGTTAAATTAATTGGACTATTTTAAAAATATATCTTTGGTACTTTCTAAAAGGATTAGAAATTTAAAGATGAGGGGGAAGATTTTATTGTATAGAGTATTTCTTAGTGCTTGGGTTGGTCTGGGCCATAGAAGAAGCCTAAGATATGGGCATTGTGATATTGCAGGAGGTATACAAAAAAAAAAAAAAAAAAAAAAAAAGGAAGGGGAATAAAACATGAACTCTCTTTGTCTAGGGACTATGGTGATTATTTATCCTTGTGAACGTTTAAAACATTTTCTATGAAATCCATATCATCATTAATTATGAAGTGTGTATTACATTCTTTTCACTTGCTTTAAAAACTATTTTTAAATATTTATCTTATAATTGTTTCACTGACCATATAATTCCTAATGTAATATAATGACTTGATGAATTAAGATTATTTAATTTTATTATTTAAAAAGTTTTCCTTGTATATGTTGAAATAATATTAAATTACTAGTAAATATTTAACTTTATATACGGGAGTAATATTCTTACTACTCTTGTTGTATTGGACCTCAACAGATAGCTGGAAACGTATGAAACCTTTGCGGGCTCTAGAAGGTGAGGATAAGGGTCAATCAATTCTGAATCTCCTTTCTTTCCCTTAACTATATAACGTGATTCTGAAGATACAGTAGGTCTCAGTAAATTTTAACTTAACATTGGGTTGCCCAAAAAGTCCGTAAGGTTCCTTTCTGTATAATAAGATGCAGTTTTCACTTTCACCAACAACTTGATTGATTTGGATATTTTGAGTATGTCAGCTCTCTCCCAGGGGGTATAACACTGATTTTTCTGAATTAATGTCTCGATTTGATCTCTGTCAGCTTTAACTGGTCTACCTGACTGTAGAGCATTGTCCAGTGAGAAATTTCCAGCACGAAACTTTGCAAACCACTTTAGACACATTCAGTCAGTCACAACACCTTCTCCATACAATGCACACATCTTTTTCTGATGGTTCAGTTGCCTTTTTACCTTTTTTGAAATAATAAAACATGATATGCTGAAAATGTTGCATATTTTCTTCTATATTCAATATAATGGCTACACAAAAATTCACCAATTTTGATATGTTGTTTTTTTCTAATGCATGCAGATTTGCCAGCTGTCACAATACAATCTAACAAAATTGTTCTGAATGAAATTAAAGACAACTAAGTGCTAATAGAGCCATCTTATGGGAAAACAAACAAACAAACTTTATGGCCAACCCAATATATTTTGATTAAAACATTAACATGCTTTAATCACATTGTAAACTCTTTTGAAATGTAGAAATGTGTTTAGGTGTTAGGACTCTACTATATGTACTATCTTCTACTCAAAAAGAATGTTGTATAATAGACACTCTCCTATTTTGGCAGTTTTCCTACTATGGTAGGCTAAAAGATGTCTACCTTCTAATTCCTAAAACCTGTAAATATGTAATATTATATGAAAAATAGGAATTAAGGTATCAGATGAAATTAAGGTTGATACTGCATTGACCTTAAAACAAGATTATCTGCGTGAATCGAATCTACTCACAAGGGTCCTTAAACGTGGAAGGAAGCAGAACAGTGAATGTTAGAGTGATATGATGTGAGAAAGACTCAAACAGCCATTGTTGGATTTGAAGGTGAAATGTGGGTCTGTGGGCAGCCTCTAGCAGATGGAAAAGTTAAGAAAATGGATCTTCCAGAAATGAATACAGCCCCACTGATACTTGGTATTAGTCCAATGAGAGCTGTGTTGGACTTCCGACCTAGAGAACTATAAGATAATGAATTTATGTCACTTTAAGCCACTAACTTTTTGGTAATTTTTGACAGCAGTAATAGAAAACTAATGCACCATCATCTCTATGCAGAGCATAAAGCCATTCTAGTGTCTCCTATAGTTGTCACTGTCTAGCCTGCTCATTGCAGAATGTTCCAAAAATGTTCTTCCTAGTTTTCTCTGGTTATTTATTTTCAGGGTTCTACTAGTAATTGTCCTACTTTTCAAATAATATCAGCTAATCCAAGACCTAAGGAGTGTATTGTTACATTCTGTCCTTATGCCGAGCCTGAAATTCTCTGTAACTATTTTAATGAAAGGAAGGATATATGTTATTTCTTGGTGCTTTCTCTAAATATAGAATATGTTAATCTTTCCTTTTAGGCTAGTGTTTTTTCTTTTGGATGGTTTTCAAAAGAACTAAATGTACAACTCATTCAAGGTTCAGTCCTCAGCCTTGGGGGCTGCTGTTCCCTCATTCAACAGCCCATCCATCTATTGACAGATTTATTAAGGCTGTTCTAAAAATTAAGCCTCCTAGTTTTTCTGCCTCCAAATAGAATCTGAATCTGATCCTGCAGGCACTCACCTGACCTCCCCTTGAACCACTAGCAGGGCTTCTTATTCTCTCTGCATTTGACTCCCTAAGGATGCATACTAATGAGTGCAGCTTTAACTCTGATATACAGGTTTAGTCCGTCCTCTGCTTGACTTGTTTTTTCAGTTCTTATGATCCCCTGCAATGATTGTTTATGCTTTCCCTATTTAATGCTGAGATAAATCATCTTTTACAAGATATCCCCGTATCCCACCCCCCCACACACACACTAAAAGTGCATGTACCCTCTTTCTCTGCCCTGCTTTCCCCTTAACAATGTACCCTGAAGATCTATCAATACACACAACACCCCCCCACACACAAAATGTGCATTACTGAGTCTAGCTATATATACACTGTATTAACATTTTTTCCCAGACAGTTCTCTAGTATGTGTCTTCTCCTTACATTTCAAATGATTGTGTCCCCCTCCTCCATATTTGATTAAAGCACTTCATTGTTTTAGGAACCATTACTCCCAGTGCTAAAAAATAAATAAAATAAAATAAAGAGTCTTGCACCTCTTCCATGCCTAAAGTTGTTAACAATGTTTCATTTTAGAATTGTATGTAAATGCCATGTTAAATTTTAATTTTTAGTAAATTCTTTAATCAAGAACAAGGGAATTGACCAGCTGTTTACAACTCATGTTAAAATGTAATTAAATATCTGATTGAATTTCTGTGCATATCAAATAGCAGAGACTAGTGTTTGTACACAAGACAATCCTTGTTAAAATAAAAGAAGACCCTACCAGATGACAATGATGGAATGGTGGTGAGGAGTTTGCTCCAATATTTTATGTCTGCAGTTTTGCTGTTTTCCTCAAAAAAATTTAAAAACCCCCATAATTTGGCAAATAGTTTAGCATAACTTGTAAATCATGGCAACCCAATTCTTTATCAACTGAAACAATCTTTACAGCTCACTACCAATATATTTTATAACATTCAATCTTTCAAAAGACTATTGTGCATGCTGCAAATATTACGAATGGAATTGTTAGATAGTTTATTATGAAAAAATTCTCAGTATTCACTGCATTTTAAAGTAGATAAATAGAAAATTGCAAAAATAATTGAAAATAATTTTAAGTTAACTTATAAATTAGTTGTTTTAAGAAAGCTATGTGATGTATTTTCTTTTAAAATTTAAATGGATAGGCTATATACAGAATAATTATGGAATAACTTTACACCACTTTATGTCTTTTGCTATAAAACCATGTTGTGATATTTCCTTCATTTTAAAGTACACATTTTGGAAGATGAATATGAAAAAATAAAATATGCATTTAATATTTTATGGCACTAATATTGTTGGCTTAATTGATAACATGCATGGAAAAGTCATGGCTACTTATTTAAACCACAGTTTGGGCCCTGGCTGGTGTGGCTCAGTGGATTGGGTGCTGGCCTACTAACCAAAGGGTCACTGGATCAATTCCCAGTCAGGGAACATGCCTGAGTTGCAGGCCAGGTCACCGGTGTGGGACGTGTGAGAGGAAACCACACATTGATGTCTCTCTACCTCTTTTTCTCCCTCCCTTCTCCTCTCTCTAAAAATAAATAAATAAATAACTCTCTAAAATAAATAAATAAATAAACCACAGTTTGGAAAAAATAAAAATGTGTATCTTTGAGCTTTATATTAAGATTTGCTTATTGAATCAGACTATTTGTCTCTTTAGTCCAACATCACATAGTGAAAATTTTTTATACTTAAGGAGAAAATAAAATCCTCCATAAAACATATGCCCAATTGTGCACTGAAATTTTATTCCTTGGACATCTTCAGAGTTAAAACTGTCTATTCATCATTATGTTTGATTTTATGATGTAGACTATTGCCCAGAGGAATTCTGAAAAGATCCAAAGATTAATTTTACATATAGCACCAAGTTGGAGTTGAATCTAGGCTTTGAAACTTGCAATAATTATTTCACTACTATGATTATTTTGCATAATTCCTTGGAGGTTACTGTAATTTTAGTACATGAGTCAACATGGTTTGATAAGTTTCAGAAATGATATATTTTAAGGCATTGAAATTTAGCACATTTTACCAAAGATTTTTCAAAGTCTAGTATTACAACAGTTTTAACATAGCAATTCAAAAGTTGCTCTTACATTTGTATCCTAAAAGATTATGGAACCAAGAATTCAACAGTACCCTGTAATATTTTTGTAAAATATTATTTATCTATATAGCCCAGAATTTAGGCAGTTATACATGGTCACTGACTATAAATTCAAAAAGTTGTCCAAAGAATTCCATACAGGTTTGGTTGATATTGGGTTGGTTAAAATTCATTTAGTTTTTTTTTTCTGTACAATGGCTCCAGTATGCTTAGCTGTCTTTAACCTCATTTGAAATGACTTTGTTAGATTCTATAGTGACCACTGTCATATCAGTGAGCATTAAAAAAACATCAAAATTGGTGAATTTCTGTATAGCCATTTTAATATTGAAGATGGAAGAAAATATGCAACATTTTTGTCATATTATGCTTTATTATTTCAAGAAAGGTAAAACGTCAACTGAAACACACACACGAAAGATGTGCAGTGTATGGAGGAGGTGCTGTGATTGATCACATGTATCAAAAGTGGTTTGCAAATTTTCTTGGTACTATTGATATTTTGGCCAAATAATTCTTTGCTATGAGGTTCTTATGAATTGGAAGGTGTTTAGCAGTACCCATGGCCTCTACCTACTAGGAGCCAATAGCAAGAGATAGCTGGCATACTCAAAATATCCAAATCAATAAAGTTATTGGTGAGAATGAAAAAAATGTGTCTTTTATTGTATGGAAAAAACTAAACATACTTTTTGGCCAACCTATAAAATAACTATTAATTGAAATTCTTTTATTTTTACAGATTATACTGAAATTATTGGATTCCAAAGGTTTTCTAGGGTCTTTGGTGTCTTTTAACCTCTCTCATTATGTAACTATACCCATATCTTTACTTCCAATATCAGCTTCAGGCCCTACTGAGAGTATAAATGCATGCTAGGATGATTTCTATAATGTCCATGTCAGATCGTTAGTCTATTTCTTCTGGTTCTTCAATAATAAGGTCAACTATGTTTCTACACTCAGCTAGTTTGTACAGGTAGGTCTTGGACCAGGCTGACCTGAGAAGGCTGAGGGTAAAAAATGAGGAATTCATTTCTGACCAATTATACCCTGCTGAATTCTGTGGTCACATTGTATTTAACATTCTTACCAGTACTGATGAGCTGCACCTGATGCAGGATGTATGCGCTCCAGTACACATCAGACCTGTCTACGTAATTTAGGCTTGGGTGTGGATGACAGCTGTACTTTCAGAAGTTCCGTTCTGTAACAGTGTGCAGATACGACTATTTCTTGAATGCACTTCTTGAATTCACCTTTTTACGAGTAAATGTAATTTGATATACCAATGAGGTATTTGTGTCTAATTTGTCTCTCATTCTGAGTCTATTACTGATATCTATCACTACAATAATGTGCACCAGCTTGAAAAAAAGAGACAAAACCCACTGTATTTCTCTGGTCTCCCTGAATGTGGGTGTTACGTTTGTGATAATTACAATCTCAAAAATCAAGAGGATTATATAGCAAACCCTATGGATACACCATCCAACATTAACAATTATCAATTCATAATCCAAACGACCACTCCAACCCCCACCAAATGACAAGCATGCTCAGTCCTAACATGCATCTCAACCTTCCCATACTCAGATTTCTCTGCTTGAAGTGCTTTTAACATCTCGGTTCTTTATTTCCAGCTAAACCTACTTCTTCACAGTCATGTTTCACTTTTGTCTGCTCTAAGAAGTATGACCTGAAAATCTTAATTTGTCCACAGCATTTTGAAGTTTTTTCCATTACCATTGAATGTACTTTTGTATGCACTTATATACTCTTACTAGGTAGCCCTTACCTAATTAAAAAAGTGAACATTCATTTCACTTTTACATTCTGCAGATAACTCTCAGGGCTCAAATGTGCTCAAATGAACACAAATTATAAATAATATAATACTTATTCCATGCATGTGTATAATTTTCTACTATATCTCTCTTTACACTTAATGGATCAAATATACTCCTATTTGACTAAATGTCTGGTAAATAATGTTATTATTTCCATCTAAATATCCTGGCTAAAATAGTTTTGAAACAGTGCCAACTTCATGTTGATTATAAAAATATATGGGTAATCATATGCATATTTTATCACTTTAAATCAAAGTACATGTTTGGAGATTACACCAAGTCTAAAAGTAACATATGCAACTCCAGGTCCAAAGTCCAGTAATCTCAGTCCATGCACAGTGACCTGCACTTCACTCTTGGGTGCATTGGTTTATCGAACTGCTCTTGTAGTTTAAGTGAAGTGTCAAGTCAATTCTAGTAAGTGATTTGATCTTGTTCCTGCTACTTGATTTTGATATAAATTATCTTCTATGACCAGTGTTTTCACATTGTACTGACATGGTCCCTGTACCCAGTGGTGTCTCTAGCAAAGCAGAATAGATATTGAGGAGATCCTTATTTTTGGTGGGTGGGGGTAAGTATAAGAGCATATTATCTGACAGTTTCAAGAGAGACATAGAGTATTCATCCAAGGAAAGAAAAAGGGTGCAGTTGTACACATGCATATAAAATATGCTTCTAAGGTATGTGCTCAAATTTTGAAAGTTTAATTTAAAAACTCACTGAAATACTTTGCTAAAATCTATCCACTTTCTGTTGACTCCCAAAATTTAGTTGTACATTCTCTAGAGAAATAGACCTTTATATATGCCTTCTCTAAGATATCTGTAAGATATATCAATTTAAATATTACTTCACAATATATAAATTTTTTCTAATTAAAAATAATTCAACCAAAAGAATGACGATTTTTTGTTGTTATATTCCTAAATTACTTTTTACTCTAACAAAAACACCAAGAACATTCATCAACCAAGTCATCGACTCTGATTTTATAGGGTTTGCTCTTCAGTTAAATTAGATCATCCACTGGTGAGGAATAATATTTTTCCACAGCCATTGGGCCACACCGGAGAATACAATGATCTTTCATCTCTGAAGTACTGTCAGTAGCAATTAATGGAATTTATTATTAAAGTGTCTAAAATCACAGATTCTAATTTTCTGCTTCAGTGTATGAGTCTCACAATTTACATAATTTAGAAGTTTTAAATGTTCCCCAACTTCAAGTATTTATTTGCTGTCATGGGAAATGTACTGTCACATATTTCTAATTTGATTTTTCAGGTTACAAAATTATAGCAAGAAAATGTCACACTATAACTTTGTGAATAAAGTTATTCATCAGAAATGCATTAGAAAAACAGTGGCATTTTTAAAGCTAACTTTAGATGATTACCACTAACAAATTCTTTCAAGATTTACTCATGTCTTCTATACATAATATATAATATATCCACTATGCAGTGGATTCATGTTTCAGAAATAAATAAATTTACTAGTAATAATGTATGATTTTGATTTAAAAATTAAAATAGCTTCTCAATTAAATGGAATGTCTCATTTAATCCTCATAAACCTCTATTACTTGCATTTAATTATGAGGTAACCAAGATTTAAAGTGATTCACTTCCTAATCATTCATCTAATAAACTGAGAGCCAAGATTTAGACATTGCTCTGTCTAATTCCACAACTGGCTCTTCACTGCTGCTGTAGTTTGCAATAGCAAGATGCAGGGGTTGAACTTTAGATATTTCTCCCTGTCAAATCATCATACTATATTTTCCTTAAATAGATCAATACACTTTAATTAAATAAAATAATTTAAACATAATGAAATTTCATGCAACTATGTCATATTATAGAGTATGACAGGTCATAATTGATTGCACATAAGAATGATATAAAATTGGATTTGAAAGATTTTGATATTTATTTGATTAAAATACCAACCTCTATGTAAATTTATTTCATACAATGAACTGAATAATGTGTCTGACTTGCTTGAAAAGCATTTGTTCATCACACATGCAGGGAATAGAGAAGCTGTTCATTAGCTGCCATTTCCCCAAGTAATTATAAACTAGAGAATGCTTGGAATCACTTTGGGGAATATTTTTCTAGGGAAAAAATAGACCAATGTAATAGCTAAGCAATTCTAAAAGGTGAGATTTACTTTTTCCAAGGCTTTGAGTTCAGTCTCAGGAGCTGCCATTTTTCTTGTTCTGCAGAAAATATAACATTAAACTAGACATACTCTTCCTTTCAAGTTGATTTGCGTTCCCTGACACAGGGGCATCAAATTACTGTGGGTACCCACTGTCCGTGATTGCCTGGGAGAATAAAATTGGTAAAGAGATAGTGTATCACTGGAGAACCCAATTGAAAGAAAGCACAGAGCAAAACCATTGATTTAACCTGTTAAATGGATTATTCAAGCTGCATATAAAATTTCCTCATATTTTAAAGTTGTCACTAAATTGATTTATGATTAATTCTGGGTGAATAGTTCAGAATAATAAATCTGAACTTAATCCATACAAAACCATACACATATATTTTGTCCCTTAACAGAGAAACAAGCCTTTTTATTAGCTTTGTTCAGCTCTGACTCATGAAATCCTTCACTCTAAACAACTCATGATTCAAAGAGGGAACTCATCTAGTTTTTATTCTATTTCTTTGGAGTCCCCATGAGATTTTCTAAATGCAGTTGTGGAAATAGACTCTAGGATTTGAGGTAGTCATGTGTATGCAAATGTGTTGATGTAGTTTACAATTTCATCTCCTATTTCTGTTATCTTTCCTTTTAAGCTTCATGGAAGCAGGAATAAGCAGAAATGTATAGAATAAAAGAACAAAAACAAGATATAATTCCAGAAAGTGTGAGAATATCACACTATAAAGTGAGACCATGGATGAAGACTGCATTGAAGAATAGACACAGTTCAGTATTCAGCTGGGTTTTCCTTAGGCTTACCCAACTGAAGACTAAAAAATATAAACAATATTAGCAATTCACAGAGTAAAACAAGATTTTTATATTTAACTACATACTTTTTTCTTTAGCTTACTTAAAGTCTCCTTTTAAGTGGTGAAGGATAAAACAATATTTTATCATATTCTCTTTCAGAGTAATTTATTTAAATAAATAATACACATTTTTTTCTAGGATGAATATTTCATGTCTTATTTTGTGTTTTAATATATAATTTACTTTTTCCCTTTTATGTTTTTAGTCAGACTATTTTAGTCTTTATGAAGTTTTAATATTTTTATGAATAGTTTGAATACTCAATTCATAAGTAATAATTATTAAAATTTAGGTCATTTTTACTATACACACTTGGGTCAATTTGTTTTTAAAATTGATTTACACTAACTGATTAGATGAAGTGTTTAAAATAACAAACTATTTTACTTTTGAATGATATTACAGATATTAATAAAAGTACAGAGATGAGCATATTCAAAAATTTTAATACCTGTCCTGGGAAGAAACATTTGAAATACTATACATGGCTTGATGTCAGGTAGAAATTATAGGCTATATGATTTCTGAATTTTGTATTTATAGTAGGTGTTTTTTTTTTTTTGTTTTTTAATTTTATTTTAATTGTTGTTCTTATACAGTTTTCTGTCTTTTACTCCCATCCCAGCCCACCACCCCAGGCTTCCCCACTTCCCTCTCATTTCCACACATTCTAGTTTTTGTCCATGTGTCTTTTACACTCGTTGCTCTTCCCTTTTTCCCCTAAAATTCCCTCCCCTCTTAATAGTAGGTGTTTCCATAGCAGTTATACAACTGCCACAGATATTAAGATGAGGCTGTTTATGAATTTCTTTCTTTACTTTCAGAAAATATCTGAATTCACCAAACCCAATAGAATCAGGTGATAAAGGCTGCATAATGGTTTGTATAGTAAAAGGTTAAGCTTATGACAGAACCAGTCCAATAAAAGAGCCAAGTCCACATGTAGGAAAAACAAGACAAGAACTGAAAAGTAAAAACTGGTTGTCATTTTTTATCAAAATGAAAATTTGCAGATGATTTGTAAGAGTCAAAATTAGAAAGTTTGCCTTGTTTCATGAGTAGCAGTGATGCTGCTGCACAGAGCACGTAGTATTGTTCTCAGGAAGGGAAAAAAGACTGAAGGTGTTGCTTATAATGGGGAACTTTACTTTGAAAGGAAGTTTCAGGACCATTGCTACACACCATGCCCACTCAGCAATACGCTCCACTCTATCACCAGCAGATCTCTGTTACAGGTGATTTAATGGTGGCCTCCACTCACTGTGTGTAGGTTATGCTCTATGTAGAACAGTTGTGTTTGAAAAAAATTATCAAGGGCAATTAAAATAGAAAAGTGCTGATTCTTAAGGTGAAATAATTGAACTAATTGTAATCTTGGCAAGATTTTGTTATGTAGTGCAGAAAATACTTAATTGATTATAAAATAAAACTAAAGCTATTTAGTTAGAATTTAAGGTAAGTAACACAGGCGGTTAATGATGGCAGATACTAATGTATTTTTAACAAGTTGTGAACAATCATTGATGATAAAATCTAAAATGGATTTGGAGGAGTTTGCAAAGTTTATGTAAACATGTGGAGGAAATATGAACTAAATTTATTGAGCATCAATGTAGGTCCTTCTACAGATTTCACATTTCATTTCTTTTTATTCTGATGTAGTCAATTTTAGTGTTACCAGCAAATGGAAGGTAAAAGTGAAATTACAAAGTTTTAGGAATTTTCCAATTATAGATAATGTAGCCTGATTGCAAAGATCTTGTTCTATACTGTGCTATTTTTAAGCTCATGTTAAGTAAAATATTATGAGATGATATTTAGATGGGAGAAAGAATGTGATATTTGTGCAGACATGGGTATGGAGAGGATGGTGCATATTGAAGATATAATATAATCCTTAATGATTTTGGAGGATTCTGGGAATATCCCATAAATACATCAAAATTTATGGGGAAAAAGTCCTTTCAAGGACAGTGGGGGTCTAAGGAAATGGACATTTGTCTTTTTGCTTTCATTTCCAAATTAATGCTTTCAATGAAATGGAATGCTCCACTGTCTCTTCCCAAGCTGTACAGCTGTTTTAATAGAGTTGAATTCTGTATTAAGGACTAATACCTAAAAACTCAAGAAAATAAATTCCTCATTGTATGACAGCTTTCTTTGCTTCTGCTTTACCAGTGTGATGGAGACTTCTAAAGGAAAAAGCATGGCAAATTCACCAATATTGAGGATATATGGGTGAGGGTTCCCCATACCAGGTTTAGGGTGCGTATAGAAACAGTTTCAAATACTCATCATCACACTTAGTTGAATCACTAGCAAAATGCCCAAAGGATGTCCAGCAAATCATCTTAAAGAAAAGCCTTCATTGGGAGATAGTGACAGATAAATATCTCACACAAGAAAAGAAAGATTACCTACTTCCCCTCTACAGACCTTCACTGCACAAGTCCATGAGCCTGTGATGCTGAGAGTGAGACTCAGTCGTCAGGTTCTCAACATTGATCTATTTTTGTTGTTGATCTCTCCTATTTCCTTTCACTAAAGTTCTTCAACGATGGCTGGGTTGAGTAGTTATCAGGGAGAGGTACTGCATTGTGTCATGCATTTCCTATGCCTCTTGAATGTGAATACTCATCCTAGAACAAGCATTAAACAGTTGCTCTGGATATGAGAATTCCACTAAAGTGGTTTACGTAAAATTAGATAACTAAAGTGGAACCACACTGTAAAGTGGGCTTTAAGGATGAAGATCATAGCACTGATCTGAGTAGAACAAAACTTTTTATTTATAGGGATGTCATATTCTTTTAGTAACAACACATCAAAATAGGTACATTTTCCCATTGACATATTGTGTTTATATAATTAAATAGCAGACATGTTAAGTCAACCTTTACAATGGGCCTACATTCAATATTCATTTGATGTAAATAGGACTGTGTTATATACATAGATGCACCTATCAGCACTAGATTCCATGAAGAGCAAAAGTGTATTTTTCAATTTCAATGTGGTCATTCCTGAGTATAATTTTAGGCTACTTTCTGGAATTAGTGAGCAGAGTTAGATGACAATACTTTTGGCAACAGCAGGGTTTTGAATTACTGCCTGCCTCCATGCTTGAGTGTCAGGCAATCAGCACATTGGGAGACGGTTGGCTCACAAGTGGAGGAAAATGCCTGTGAAGGGGCTCTTGTGATGCTGTCCTCCCCTCCTTAGTAAAGCATCTGAGGTCATTGCCGGTGGATGAAGAGATAGGATTTTTATATTCAGTGTTAGTAACTAAATTACTCCTTCGAGGGTAGTTTGCTTTAAAAAGGATTCTGTTCTCCCACTGGCTGAGAAAACCTATAAAAACAATCAGGCTCTATCCAAAGAAATGTTTGAGGGGAAAATCGGTATTTCAAGCAAAGTAATTTTGAGCAGATTAATTTACTTGTTTTAAATTCATTATGTCATTGAACATTTACTGAGCACCATTTATACTTGAGATGTAATAAAAGGGGAGGTGGGAGAGAAAAATCATATTGCCATCAAGAAACTTATGATATATACAATTTTTGAAATTTGGTAGTTGATATATGATGCACACATGCAATATAACATATGAATAAGAGAATAGTATGTTATGAAAGCACTTAGAAAGCATATACTACTTCCTATACTTTGGACATCTGGGAAGTAGTTCCCCAAGAAATGTGGAACTTCTTTAAAAATAGTTTCCTTATTATTTATCTTTATAAACATAGGATCTCAAAGTTAAGGATGTGGAAGTAGTTTTCCTATGTATCTCTTGTAAATCAGAAGCACTATTCCTCTAGTTCTTGGTTAACATTAACATCTTTTTCATGGTGGACTACATCACTGAAAAGCCACTGCTCTCGGAAATCAGCAGGGTTGGTAAGTCAAAGTATACACCAAACATGGCTTTGACAGAGTTTTTCCACAGTCTGAAGAGAATGAAAAGCCCTTTTATAAATGATTCCAGGCAAGTCATATGATGCCATTGAGAACATGCAACAATTTTCTCTCAATAGCTAAGGTGAATCTATGCAATATGAACATATTTAAGGTATTTTGTGAGTGAAAACCAACTTCTTCCTAAGATTATGGCTTAGGTTATGCCTAGAAAATTTGAATAGTTTATTAAACAATGCTGAAACATTAGACAATTCCCAGTACTGATAAACAAAATAAACAGGTACATCAGTTTAAAACAATGACTCTTTAAATAAGAATTAATGTAACACAAGAAGTTCTTCTAAAATAACTTCTACCTAAGAAATGAAATTTGGGAGGAGTGCATGCCCAAGCCCCTGCAATCAGGGGTAGCTGAGTGACCAGAGGTGCCCCTGCGACCAGAGGAGGGGGCTTTGTGGAAGACCCTGGAGCTCACACCTGTGATCCTAGGGTGACTATGCGCAACACAGGAAACACGTGGAGACCACACCCTTAAACTCGGGTAGGTGCACACCCTGTAGGATAGCCAGAGCTCACAACCATAAATGCAGGAAAGCACACACCCTGCAGGAGGTTCAGAAACCATGCCCAATGCCCTGTAAGGAGAGGCACTGGCTAGCCCTGGGGAGATGTGTAGCTGGCACTGAGGAGAGTAGCCCAAAGCTGAGTGAGTGCAGAACAGGGAGAAAAGCAATACCAGTCGCCTCTCAGCCTGTTGCAGCCAGCAAGACCAGAAAAACCAGTTTGGCCAGTCTGAAAACAGCAAGAGGTTTGTTTGTTTTGTTTTTTGTGTTTGTGGTTTTTTGTTTTGTTAAGTTTTGTTTTAATTATATATATATATTTATTTTTTATTATTATTTTTATCTTTTTTATCCCTCACTTCCTTTTGCTTCTCTTTACCTCTTCATTGTTTTACTCCTTCTTCCTTTCTTTCCAAATTTATCTAATCTTCCTTCCTGTTTTTGTTCTTCTTTTTTCATTTTTTTCTTTTCTCTTTTTAAATACCCGTGAATGACACAAAAAACCTGGAACTGTGAAAAAACCAGAGTTGGGCCCAAAGATGGGGCATCCCAACAGCTGAGACAGTGGAAGCTGTGAACACCAAGATACTTGAAGGAGACTGCACCACTGAATCTCACAGTTATTCTACCACAGAAGTTCACACCATAAACCCAGGGAGCCAGAACAGATCAATTTAAGAAGCTGAGGCTAACAAGAAGAGTCTCATAAACAATGAGGAGACAAAGAAACAATCCCCAAATGAAAGGAAAGGAAAGAACCCCAGAAAGAATGCTAAATGAAACAGAGACAACTCAACTATCAGATATTGAGTTCAAAGACATGGTTGTCAGGAAGCTCCATGAGCTCTCAATGAGTTACCAGAAACTACAGGGAAGCTACCATGAACTCACTGCAAACTGTACCAACATGAAAAAGGAAATAGAAACTATCAACAAGGGCCAAGAGGAAATGAAGATTACAATTTCTGAACTGAAGAACACAGTAGAAGGAATGAAAAGCAGAATCAATGAAGCAGAAGATCAGATCAGCGAGTTGGAGGGCAAAGTAGAAAAAAAAAAACACCCAGGAAGAGCAAGAAAAGAAAAAGAGGCTCAGTAAGAATGAAGAGGGATTAAGAGAAATGCAAGACAATATGAAACGTAATAATACCCATATAATAGGGATTCCAGAAGGAGAAGAAGAAGAGCAAGGGATAGAAAACCTATTTGGAAAAGTACTGATGGAAAACTTCCCTAATGTGATGAGAGAAAAAGTCACACAAATCCAGGAAACAGAGAGAGTACCAATCAAGAGGAACCCAAACAAGCCCACTTCAAGACACATCATAATTAAAATGGCAAAATTCCAAGACAAAGAGAAAATCTTAAAGGCAGCAAGGGAGAAAAAGGAAGTAACATACAAGGGAGCCCCAATAAGGTTAACAGCTGACTTCTCAATGAAAACAATCCAAGCCAGAAGAGAATGGCAAGAAATATTCCAAATAACGAGAACCAAAGGCCTGCAACCAAGACTACTTTACCCAGCAAGGCTTTCAATCAAGATAGAAGGCCAAATAAGGAGTTTCCCAGACAAAAGAAGTCTAAAAGAATACACCTCTACCAAACCAGTTCTGCAAGAGATGCTAAAGGGACTGCTTTAAGGAAAGGAAGGAAAGGAGAGAGAGAGGAACACAGGTACGAAAATGGCAATGAATAAGTACCTATCAATAATAACCTTAAACATAAATGGATTAAATGCTCCAATCAAAAGACATAGAATAGCTGAATGGATAAGAAAGCATGACCCACACATATGCTGCTTACAAGAGACCCACCTCAGGAGGAAAGATGTACACAGACTCAAAGTGAAGGGCTGGAAGCAAATTTTCCAAGCAAATGGACAGAAAAAAAAGCTGGGGTAGCAATACTCATATCAGACAAAATAGACTTCAAAAGAAGGGCCATAAAGAGAGACCCAGAAGGTCACTTCATAATACTCAAGGGAAGAATCCACCAAGAAGACATAAACATTGTAAATATATATGCACCCAACATAGGAGCACCCAAATACATCAAGAAAATCTTAGAGGACTTCAAGAAAGATATTGACAGCAACACAATTATAATGGGGGATTTAAACACTCCACTGTCAAAAATGGACAGATCTTCCAACAAAATATCAACAAAGATATTGTGGCATTGAGCAATACCCTAGAAGAAATGGACATAACTGATATATATAGTAAGAGCCCTTCATCCCTAAGAAGCTAAATACACATTCTTTTCGAATGCACATGGAACATTTTCAAAGATAGACCACATGATAGGACACAAAACAAGCCTCAACAAATTCAAGAAAACTGAAATCATACCAAGCATTTTCACTGACCACAAGGGACTGAAACTACAAACCAAGCCCAAGAAAAAAAAAAACCCAAACACTCAAAATCATGGAGATTGAATAGCATGCTATTAAACAATGAATGGGTCAAGAATGAAATTAAGGAAGAAATAAAAAAGTTTCTGGAAACAAACAAAAATGAACTCACAACATCCCAAAACTTATGGGACACAGCAAAGGCAGTCCTCAGAGGGAAATTCATAGTGATATAGGCCTACCTAAAAAAGATAGAAACATTTCAAACAAACGACCTAACCCTACGCCTACAGGAACTCCAGGAACAACAACAAAGACAGCCCAGAGCAAGTAGAAGGAAGGAAATAACCAAGATCAGAGCAGAATTAAATGACATAGAGACTAAAAGCACAATTCTAAGGATCAAGGAAACCAGGAGCTGGTTCCTTGAAAAGATAAACAAAATGGACAAGCCTTTAAGCAGACTCATCAAGAAAAAAAGAGAGAGCACCCAAATAAACACAATCAAAAATGAAAGAGGAGATATTACAACTGACACCACAGAAATACAAAGGATTGTAAGAAATTACTATGAAGAACTGTATGCCAAGAAATTTGAAAACCTAGGTGAAATGGACAAGTTTCTAGAAAGATATAATCTCCCAAAACTCAATGAAGAAGCAGAAAGCCTGAACAGACCAATAACAGCAGATGAAATTGAAGCAGTAATCAAAAAACTTCCAACACACAAAAGCCCTGGACCAGATGGTTTCACAGGAGAATTCTACAAAGCATTTAAGAAAGAGCTAACCTCTATCCTTCAAAGACTATTAGAAAAAATCCCAAACGATGGAAGACTCCCAAACTCTTTCTATGAAGCCAGCATCATCCTAATCCCAAAACCAGATAAAGACACAACAAAGAAAGAAAACTTCAGATCAATATCGCTGATGAGCATAGATGCTAAAATGCTCAACAAAATATTGGCGAGTCACATCCAACAATACATTAAAAAGGTCATATACCATGACCAAGTGGGATTCATCCCAGGGATGCAAGGATGGTTCAACATTCACAAGTCAGTAAATGTAATACATCACATAAATAAAAGCAAAGACAAAAATCACATGATCATAACAATAGATGCATAAAAAGCATTTGATAAGGTACAGCACCCATTTATGATAAAAAACACTCAGCAAAGTGGGAATAGAGGGAGCATTCCTCAACATAATAAAGGCCATATATGAGAAACCTACATCCAACATCATACTCAAAAGGCAAAAACTAAAATGTTTTCCACTAAGATCCAGAACAAGACAAGGTTGTCCACTTTCACCACTTCTATTCAATATAGTATTAGAAGTCTTAGCCACAGTGATCAGACAAGAAAAGGAAATAAGAAGCATCCAATTCAGAAAGGAGGAAACGAAACTCTCATTGTTTGCAGATGACATGATAGTATACATAGAAAATCCTATAGACTCAGCCAAAAAGCTCCTCGGCCTAATAAATGATTTTGGCCAAACAGCCGGATACAACATCAATGTCCAGAAATCAAAGGCATTTTTGTATACCAACAAAGAAACAGCAGAAACAGAAATCAAGAACAAAATCCCATTCAATATAGCAAAAAGAAAAATAAAATACCTAGGAATAAACCTAACCAAGGAGGTAAAATAGCTTTATGCAGAAAACTACACAACACTAAAGAAAGAAATCAAGGAAGACACAAACAAATGGAAACATATACCGTGTTCATGGATCAGAAGAATCAACATCATTAAAATGTCCATACTACCCAAATCAATTTACAAGTTCAATGCAATACCTATTGAAGTACCAATGGCATACTTCATAGACATAGAACAAACACTTCAAAAATTTTTATGGAACAGGGGAGAAGATGGCGGCGTGGTAGGAGGGAGCAGACCTTATTCCCCCTCTACACATGGGAGAAAAACCGGGCCAATCTATGAAAGACCAGAACAGACAAGGAACAGTAACACAGCATATTGGAGAATAAGAGGTCGGAAATTGTAGCAGACACTGAAAAACAAGCGGTAAGGAGAGCTCTTCGGAACAATAAGAGCCCAGGGTTCCAGTGCGCGGAGAGCGGGGCAGCTGAGGCCCCGGCCTGGCGCTCCGCCAAGCCTGCCCCAGGGCCCTGGGGAGGAAGCTGGGTCAGCCGCTGAACCGGCTGGGAGATCTCAGGGGCCACCGCGCGACTGCGGCCCGAGCAAAAGTGGGTGCCCCGCGAGGGAGTGAAAGTGGGTGCCCCGCACCAGGTCACTGCGTGACTTTGAACCGAGTTTTCATGGTCGCCGGGCGACTATGGAAGCACAGGCGCCCCAACAGAGACAGAGGCGTGGGCGAAGTAAGACAACTGCATGAAAATAGACACCCTCAGGTGACCGCACACGGTCACGGGCTAGTGGACACTCGTGAAAACATAGGCGCAGGCCGCTGGAGACAGCTGTGGAGCCAGAGGTGCCAGTTCACGGGCGGGTGCTCAAATTCGGACAGCTCAGGCCCAAGGTGCAGGCGCCGGATAGCAGCTGGAACGCAGGCCCCTCTCAGAAGCAAATACAGGCAGCTGTGCCCGAACACTGAAAGCCTCCCAGGGACAAAGGCAGGCGGCTGTGCACGTCTGGAGAATCTAGCACACACCCATAAACTCGGAGAAGTGCGCACACACCAGGAGGCTCAGATCACACGCTGAAAACCCTGTGGGGAGAGGTGCCCACTAACGCTGGGATACATAGCACAGTGAGGACTGAGTTCTGAACACAGAGAAAAGCAATAAGATCACCCATCGGCCATTGCAGCCAGCAAGACCTGAAAAACCGGCTGGCAAGTTTGAAAACAACAAGAGGGTGTTTTTGTTTTTGTTTTGTTTTGTTTTGTTTTTTCATTTTTTTCATTTTATTTTTTTAATATATTTTTATTTTTTTTTAATATTTTGTTGTGCTTTGCTTGTTCCTTCCCCCCCCCCCCCTTTGGCTGCTTATATTTGTGTGGGGGTGTCTGTGTGCGTGTCTCTTTTTTGTTTTGCCAGTTTGTTAGTGTCTTTTTGTTTGTAAGCCTGTCTATCTATATGAGTTTTTAACCACTTCTTCTTCATTGTTTATATTTTCTTCTTTACTCCCCAACTCCTTTTGCCTCTCTTGAATTCCTTCTTCTCTTATCCCCTCTTCCTTTCTTTTCAATTTTATCTCTTCTACCTTCCTCTTGTTTCCTCTTTCTTCTTTTTTTCATTTTCCCCCCTCTTCTTTTTGTAAATACCCACGAGTGAGACAAAACAAACAAACAAGCAAGACTGAAACTGTGGGGAAAAAAACAAAAACAAAAACCAGAGTTGGCCCCCAAAAGAGGGTATTCCAGTTGATGAGACAGTGAAAGCAGTGAACAACAGGATATCCGAAGGAGAATCCACCACTGAATCTCACAGATATTCTACCACAGAAGGTCATACCACAAACCCAGGGAGCCAGAACAGATCAATTTAAGAAGCTGAGGCTAACAACAAGAGTCTTACAAACAATGGGAAGACAAAAGAACAATCCCCAAACGAAAGGAAAGGAGGAAGCTCAAGAAAGAATGCTAAATGAAACAGAGGCAACTCAACTATCAGATATCGAGTTCAAAGCAATGGTTGTCAGGAAGCTCAATGAGCTCTCAATGAGCTACCATAAACTACTGGGAAGTTATGATGAACTCACGGCAAACTATATCAACATGAAAAAGGAAATAGAAACTATCAACAAGGGCCAAGAGGAAATGAAGAACACAATCTCTGAACTGAAGAACACAGTAGAAGGAATGAAAAGCAGAAGCGATGAAGCAGAAGATCGGATCAGCGAGTTGGAGGACAAAATAGAAAAAAACACTCAGAATGAGCAAGATAAGGAAAAGAGGCTTAGAAAGAATGAAGAGGGTTTAAGAGAAATGCAAGACAACATGAAACGGAATAATATTCGCATAATAGGGATACCAGAAGGAGAAGAACAAGAACAAGGGATAGAAAACCTGTTTGAAAAAGTAATGATGGAAAACTTCCCTCATTTGGTGAGAGAAAAAGCCACACAAATCCAGGAAACACAGAGAGTCCCAATCAAAAGGAACCCAAACAGGCCCACTTCAAGACACATCATAATTAAAATGGCAAAATTCCAAGACAAAGAGAGAATCTTAAAAGCAGCAAGGGAGAAAAAGGAAGTAACATACAAGGGGGCCCCAATTAGGTTATCATCTGACTTCTCAATGGAAACGCTCCAAGCCAGAAGAGAATGGCAAGAAATATTCCAAGCAATGAGAACCAAAGGCCTGCAACCCAGACTACTTTACCCAGAAAGGCTTTCAATCAAGATAGAAGGCCAAATAAGGAGCTTCCCAAACAAAAGAAGTCTAAAAGAATACACCTCTACCAAACCAATGCTGCAAGGGATACTAAAGGGACTGCTTTAAGGGAAGAAAGGAAAAGACAGAGAGAGAAAGAGAGAGAGGAACACAGGTACGAAAATGGCAATGAATAAATACCTATCAATAATAACCTTAAATGTAAATGGATTAAATGCTCCAATCAAAAGACATAGAATAGCTGAATGGATAAGAAAGCATGACCCACACATATGCTGCCTACAAGAAACCCACCTCAGGACAAAAGACATACACAGGCTCAAAGTGAAGGGCTGGAAACAAATTTTCCAAGCAAATGGTCAGGAAAAAAAGCTGGGGTAGCAATACTCATATCAGACAAAATAGACTTCAAAAGAAGGGCCATAAAGAGAGACCCAGAAGGTCACTTCATAATACTCAAGGGAAGAATCCACCAAGAAGACATAAATATTGTAAATATATATTCGCCCAACGGAGGAGCACCTAAATACATCAAGAAAATTTTAGAGGACTTCAAGAAAGATATAGACAGCAACACAATTATAGTAGGTGATTTTAACACCCCACTGTCAAAAATGGACAGATCTTCCAAACAAAATATCAACAAAGATATTGTGGCATTGAACAACACTCTAGAGGAAATGGACTTAACTGATATATATAGAGCCCTTCATCCCAAAGAAGCTAAATACACTTTCTTTTCAAATGCACATGGAACATTTTCAAAAATAGACCACATGATAGGATACAAATCAAGCCTCAACAAATTCAAGAAAATTGAAATCATACCAAGCATTTTCTCTGACCACAAGGGACTGAAACTAGAAACCAACCCCAAGGAGAAAATCCCAAAACCCTCAAAATCATGGAGATTGAATAGCATGCTATTAAACAATGAATGGGTCAAGAATGAAATTAGGGAGGAAATCAAAAAGTTTCTGGAAACAAACGATAATGAACTCACATCGACCCAAAACTTAGGGGACACAGCAAAGGCAGTCCTCAGAGGGAAATTCATAGTGATATAGGCCTACCTAAAGAAGATAGAAACATTTTAAACAAACGACCTAACCCTACACCTACAGGAACTCCAGGAACAACAACAAAGACAGCCCAGAGCAAGTAGAAGGAAAGAAATAACCAAGATAAGAGCAGAATTAAATGACATAGAGACTAAAAGCACAATCCTAAAGATCAATGAATCCAGGAGTTGGTTCTTTGAAAAGATCAACAAAATCCACAAGCCTTTAAGCAGGCTCATCAAGAAAAAAAGAGAGAGGACTCAAATAAACACAATCAGAAATGAAAGAGGAGATATTATAACCGACACCGCAGAAATACAAAGGATTGTAAGAAATTACTATGAAGAACTGTATGCCAAGAAATTTGAAAACCTAGGTGAAATGGACAGGTTTCTAGAAAAATATAACCTTCCAAAACTCAATGAAAAAGAAACAGAAAGCCTGAACAGACCAATAACAGCTGGTGAAATTGAATCAGTAATCAAAACACTCCCGACGCACAAAAGCCCTGGACCAGATGGCTTCACAGGAGAATTCTACAAAACATTTAAGGAAGAGCTAACCCCTATTCTCCACAGACTATTCCAAAAAATCCAAAAAGATGGAAGACTCCCAAACTTTTTTTATGAAGCCAGCATCATCCTAATCCCAAAACCAGATAAAGACACAACAAAGAAGGAGAACTTCAGGCCAATATCGCCGATGAACGTAGATGCTAAAATCCTCAACAAAATATTGGCAAACCGCATCCAACAACACATTAAAAAGATCATACACCACGACCAAGTGGGATTCATCCCAGGGATGCAAGGATGGTTCAACATTCTCAAATAAGTAAATGTAATTCATCACATAAACAAAAGCAAAGACAAAAATCACATGATCATATCAATAGATGCGGAAAAAGCATTTGATAAGGTACAGCACCCATTTATGATTAAAACACTCAGCAAAGTGGGAATAGAGGGAGCATTCCTCAACATAATAAAGGCTATATATGAGAAACCTACAGCCAGCATCATACTCAACGGGCAAAGACTAAAACCTCTTCCACTAAAATCAGGAACAAGACAAGGCTGTCCACTCTCTCCACTTCTATTCAACATAGTATTGGAAGTATTAGCCACAGGGATTAGGCAAGAAAAGGAAATAAAAGGCATCCAACTTGGAAAGGAGGAAACGAAACTCTCATTGTTTGCAGATGACATGTTAGTATACATAGAAAATCCTATAGTCTCGGCCAAAAAACTGCTCGACCTAATAAATGAATTTAGCCAAACACCCGGATACAAAGTCAATATCCAGAAATCAAAGGCATTTTTGTATACCAACAATGAAACAACAGAAGCAGAAATCAAGAAAAAAATACCATTTGATATAGCAAAAAGAAAAATAAAGTACCTAGGAATTAACCTAAACAAGGAGGTAAAAGACCTGTATGCAGAAAACTACACAACACTGAAGAAGGAAATCAAGGAAGACACAAATAAATGGAAACACATACCGTGTTCATGGATCGGAAGAATTAACATCATCAAAATGTCCATACTTCCCAAAGCAATCTACAGATTCAATGCAATACCTATTAAAGTACCAATGGCATATTTCACAGATATAGAACAAACTCTTCAAAAATTTATATGGAACCATAAACGACCCAGAATAGTGGCAGCAATCTGGAGAAAGAAGAGCAAAACAGGAGGGATCACAATACCTGATACCAAAATGTATTACAAGGCCACTGTAATCAAAACAGCCTGGTACTGGCATAAAAACAGGCACGTGGACCAGTGGAATAGAATAGAGAGCCCAGAAATAAACCCTAGTCTCTATAGTCAATTAATATTCGACAAAGGGGGCAGCAACATAAAATGGAGTAAAAATAGCCTCTTCAACAAGTGGTGTTGGGAGAACTGGACAGCTTCGTGCAAGAAAATGAAACTCGAGAACCAACTTACACCATACACAAAAATAAATTCAAGGTGGATAAAAGACTTAAACATAAGCCATAACACCATTAAAGTCCTAGAAGAGAACATAGGCAGGAAAATCTCAGATATTACACGCAGCAACATTTTTACTGATATGTCCCCTAAAGCAAGGGACATAAAGGAAAGAATAAACAAATGGGATCTCATCAAAATAAAAAGCTTCTGCATGGCCAAGGAAAACAGTATTAAAATAAAAAGAGAACCAACTGTGTGGGAAAACATATTTGCCAATGATATCTCAGATAAGGGTTTAATCTCCAAAATATACAAAGAACTTATACGACTCCACTCTAAGAAGACAAGCAACCCAATTAAAAAATGGGCAAAGGACTTGGGCAGACACCTCTCCAAGGAGGACATACAGAGGATCCAGAGACACATGAAAAGATGCTCGATATCGCTAGCTATCAGAGAGATGCAAATTAAAACCACAATGAGATACCACTTGACAGCAGTCAGAATGGCCCTCATAAACAAACAGCAAGTGTTGGAGAGGTTGTGGAGAAAAGGGGACACTAGTGCACTGCTGGTGGGAGTGCAGACTGGTACAACCACTATGGAAAACAGTATGGAATTTTCTAAAAAAACTAAAAATGGATATACCTTTTGACCCAGCAATTCCATTGCTAGGACTATATCCTAAGAACCCTGAAACACCAATCCAAAAGAAACTATGCATCCCTATGTTTATAGCAACACAATTTACAATAGCCAAGTGTTGGAAGCAACCTAGATGCCCATCAGTAAATGAATGGATCAAAAAACTGTGGTACATTTATACAATGGAATTCTATGCAGCAGAAAGAAAGAAGGAGCTCATACCCTATGCAACAGCATGGATGGAACTTGAGAGCATCATGCTAAGCGAAGTAAACCAGGCAGTGAAAGATAAATACCATATGATCTCACCTTTAACAGGAACCTAATCAACAAAACAAACAAACAAGCATAATATAACCAAAGACATGGAAATTGGGAACATGTTGAAAGTCACCAGAGGGGAGAGGGGAGGGAATTTCAGGGGAAAAGGGGAAGGATTTACAGGAACAAGTATAAAGGACACATGGACAAAAACTATGGGGGGGTGGAAATGGGAGGGAGGTGGGGAGGGCTGGGGTGGCAGGTTCGGGTGAGAATAAAAGACAGAAAACTGTACAAGATCATCAATTAAAATAAAAATTTAAAAATAAAAAAAAATTTATGGAACAATAAATGACCCCGAATAGCTGCTGCAATTTTGAGAAAGAAGAGCAAAGTAGGAGGGATCACAGTACCTGATACCAAACTGTATTACAAGGCCACTGTAATCAAAACAGCCTGGTACTGGCATGCTATGTGCAAAAAAAAAAATGAAACTTAAGCACCAATTTACACCATACACAAAAATAAATTCAAGGTGGATAAAAGATTTAAATATAATCTGTGACACTATTAAAGTCCTAGAGGAGAACACAGGCAGGAAAATCTCAGATATTTCACACAGCAATATTTTTACTGATATGTCCCCTAAAGCAAGGGACATAAAGGAAAGAATAAACAAATGGGATCTCATCAAAATAAAAAGCTTCTGCATGGCTAAAGAAAACAGTATTAAAATAAAAAGAGAACCAACTGTACGGGAAAACATATTTGCCAATGATACCTCAGACAAAGGTTTGATCTCCAAAATATATAAAGAACGTACAAGACTTCACTCTAAGTAGACAAGCAACCCAATTAAAAAAAAAAATGGGCAAAGGACTTGAACAGACACTTCTCCAAGGAGGACATACAGAGGATCCAGAGACACATGGAAAGATTCTCAATAACGCTAGGTTTCGGAGAGATGCAAATTAAAACCACAATGAGATACCACTTCACACAAGTCAGAATGGCCATCATAAACAAAGCAACAAACAACAAGTTTTGGAGAGGTGGTAAAGAAAAGGGAACCCTAGTGCACTGTTGGTGGGATGGCAGACTGGTACAACCACTATGGAAAACAGTATGGAATATTCTAAGAAAACTAAAAATGGATCTACCTTTTGACCCAGCAATTCCACTGCTAGGATTATATCCTAAGAATGTGAAACACCAGTTCAGAAGAACCTATGCACCCCCATGTTCACAGCAGCACAATTTACAATAGCCAAGTGTTGGAAGCAACCTAGGTGCCCATCAGTAAATGAATGGATCAAAAAACTATGGTACATTTACACAATGGAATTCTATGCAGCAGAAAGAAAGAAGGAGCTCATAACCTTTGAGACAGCATGGATGGAACTGGAGAGCATCATGCTAAGGGAAGTAAGCCAGGCAGTGAAAGATAAATACCATATGATCTCACCTTTAACAGGAACCTAATCAACAAAACAAACAAACAAGCATAATATAACCAAAGACATGGAAATTGGGAACATGTTGAAAGTCACCAGAGGGGAGAGGGGAGGGAATTTCAGGAGAAAAGGAGAAGGGTTTAGAGCAACAAGTATAAAGGACACATGGACAAAAACTAGGGCGGGGTGGAAATGGGAGGGAGGTGGGGAGGGCTGGAGTGGTGGGCTGGGGGGAGTAAAAGACAGAAAACTGTACAAGAATAACAATAAAAATAAAAATAATAAAAAGAAAACTGTACAAGAACAGCAATTAAAATAAATTTTAAAAAGAAAAAAGAAATGAAATTTGAAGAAAAGGGTGGCAACAAAGTAAATCCACTTAATAAAAATATGCTTACTTTGCTGTTAAAGAGTAAAGACTATTTTGGATTTACATGATTTTCAATTGTTTAAAATAAACATGTGTTACTAAATTTCCTTTTCTCTTTGCCTCTAGTCAAGAATGGAAACTGTGCAGATCAATTTGGCCATCAAAATAAGTAAAGCTTCAGATGATGGTGGAAGCAAGGGATGGAAAAAAGAAAATATTCATCTAGCAAAGTAAAGCTCTTAACTATACAAATGTATGCCCCTATTCTTGTGGTATCCAGCTATGAGCAGAACAGCCACTTCCTGGTTACTATAATATCCTCAGGGTTGTACTTCAACATCATGTCATTTATGTGATAAAACAAATGCAGAATTTTGTGTGAAGTAGGAGTAATACCTTTCCATGGATAATTTCATTAAGTTTCTCTCTTTAGGTATATAAGATGGAATCACTCCATTTTATAGGTGAATAAATTGAGAGAACTCAGGATATTTTTTCTCATTTCTGCACTCATATGTTACGAAGACTGACAATATAAGGATAATGGGAGAGGTCTTCATCCCATGTCCTATGATTTCTCCCTAGGCTAATAGAGAAAGATGACAAAGAGCTTTCTTTCACCTTAAAACTATACTCTGACTTAAAAGCAGCCTGCTTCAATGGAAGTTATTGACAACATTACTCAAAATATGTTTTGCAGAACAAGAATTCCATACACATATACATACACTAGGCCTCCAGACAATTATGATGAAACAGTAATACATACTATGTTTTGTGATTATTATGAATATTAAATATTAAGGATGCAAAAGATGCATATATTTCCTTATATGATTCAAAATATATTGTTTCATGTATAATATCAGTGCAGCATTTATGTACATAACAGTAGGTTTTCCCTTCTTATGACTTGTGCAATAAAAGCACTCATCTCCTTACTCTGAGAATAGTTCCAATACATTTTATCTTTTTAAATTGAACGTGGACATAAAGAGGAGGCTATTATAGTACAGAGTTTTATAGAAGCCACTCTATTCCCTTACAGAATGGTAAATTCACAAATTTAATACATAGAAAGGTATCCATGCATTTCAAATATGTAAAGTAGAACCATGAAAGACACTCCTATGCTCATTCCCAACTCAACTCCAAGTTAATAGTTCCATTTCCCCAGTCATTAGCTTGGCATTGGAAGATATTTGGCAGTTTATAAAGAGAATAAGAAGAAGATTATTTCCATATGTTAGGCCTCCACTGCTGCATGGATGTGTCAAATGCCAAGAAAATGAAGCAGTGCTCAGTATATGTATATGGTAAATTTTCACACTGCAGTTCCCTTAGGGCTCAAGTATTTATTACTGCTATAGTTGTGGGTAGTTATTAGTATATAATAACAGATTGAGGTATTAAATACATATATTGAACATTTGTTACTGCTAAAGGTATTATGTTATCACATAAACAAATGGAAATAGATACCTCTGCTTTATTTTTCTAACCACCGTAACTAAAGAAACAGACCACTTGTTCAGTAGGTGTGAAATTTCACTTTAGGAATAAGCTACTCTAATTTCACAGTTGAATCCTAGAGTTGTCACAGAGCCCCACTGAGTAAATTTCACATTTGCACGCACTCAAGGTCATTACTGAGTGTGACAGAAATGAGCTTTGACACCTCCATTTATTTGTTGTCAGGGAGTGGTTTATAAATTTGAACAAACTCTAATTGTGCTTATTCCACAGCAAGCTAGGATGATTTCAGTCCTGTCTTAACTTGTCATAACAAAATTTCTAATTCTAAAACAATATCTACTAACAACTATACTGTTTGATCACATTTCTAATACAGTATTTGGACAGATACTGACTTTATATCATGCCACATTAATACATAGTATACAGTAAATATATGCCACATAAATATATATTTCATATGATTTTCCTCTGAGAAGGTAATAATATGAGCTTTTCTTATTAAGGTATGCATAAAATTCTCCTTAAAATGAGTCTTCATATCAATTTTTAGGAATATAGGACAAAACATGAGGAAATATCTTTACTCTGTAATCACAAAGTGCGGTGTATCAGATATGCAACACATCTCATCTTTTGAACAGTACAAATGATGATGTAAATAAGGTCTTCAGTAAGAAAGTACCATGTAACTATTATTCCAAATTTCATTATATTGGATACCATTAGCAAATGCCATTAAATTTAAAAGGGTAATTTTATTTGAGTGTTCCTAATAATATGTATGGTTAACCTAACTTTAAATAGTAATTCCTAAAAAGATCTCAAACAGTATAGAACTTGTATATAAAATAGGCATACCAATTATTCTTTTTTCTTTGTGTTGAGGAAGGCCAAGATTGTTGCTTTTCAGCTATTTTAATATAAATTAGTTCTTACTGTGTGAGATTACTAAGGAAAAAAGGATCAATTACATATCACTCATTATAAAATTTTATGTTGAGCTGATAAATAATGAAGTGATAAGTGAGAAATTAATAAACTCAATGCCTTTTAGAATTTTTGGTTTCATAGATAAACAATAATAATGGTTATAAGTCATTTTTTACCAATGAATTTGAAGATTAGTTTCACTCTAATGTCTATTAGAAAATTAAATGACTTAGGACATTATTAGCTCAAAAGGTCTCAATACATATATTTAATTTCTGATAACATTTTCTAGCCTATAGTTCTGTGTAATTTATTAGTTCTGTGCAATTTCATGATACTGAGCTAGGTAGTATATAACCTGAAAAGGGGGAATATTACTAGTACTTAAATTGCTTTGAGTTCAATAGGTGATAACTTATAATTATAAAAATACAGTATTGATGAGTCTCACTTTCATAAGCAGTCCATGGGGCTTACACTTCAAACCTATAAAGTTTAACAGACCTGGAGTGTTTCATTCAAGCATCCAGTCAATGTTTGACTCATTGTTCTGTGGTTACTGTGTAATAATGAGCCTGAATAGAAAGGTCTGTCAAATTTGTAAAATATTTTATTGAATCTGTAACTAATGTATTCTAGTATGATCTCTAAGTAAACTGGTGCTTAGGAATAAAGTTGGATTTTAAGATATGGGTTACATTAAGCACATTAAAATAATATTACTTGAAATTTTATAACCTTGCTATTCTGTTAAAACATTGTCTTGGGTTAAATTAAACTCTATAATATAGTTACTTAAATATAATTTTAAGATAAAATATGATTATACTAGGATAGCATCTACAGAAGAAACTAACACACAGCAATTTCTTAGTATAACTAAATAACATATCTCTACAAATAAAGTTTTCCCCTTGAGTGAAACATGTGTTTAGCACACACTACAGTAATTTAATATCTAATCATAGACCATTAATATATCTATTGGTCATATTATATTATAAATATAAGCATTCCAATGCATTTTAATATATCTAATATGAAAACGCTGCAAGGCAGAAAGAATATGAAGTGGCATGCTTTCGGATTAGGATTCAGAAGACCTAAGTGAATTCTCACTGTACCACCACAGTCTATAATCTATAATTTGTGGATAGAAACATTTGTTTTCTCTATTCTATATTTCCTATGAAAATCAAAAAGTTAAGAGCTATGTTTTCAGTATAAACACAGTTACCAATATAGCCCCTTGTCTACTGCAAGTTTAAAAAATATTTGCTGACCAAATTATGTTAGCAATATTTGCTAACATAAAATCTCACATTAATAATTCAGTAGGTCAAAAAACATATGCTGATATTCATATATCCTAAGATACATAAGGATGAATTTTCTTTACTTGTGTTAAATAGAATGCAACTAGTCTTTTCAGAAATGGCAAGTAGCTTTAACCTTCTATGCTCATGTCAGTGATTAATGGAAGCTTTATAGAGGCTTTCTGGAGCAATAGGGAAGTAGTCAGAGATTTTGCCACAGTTAAACCAGAGGTTGTGGCCTCAGATCAGCCATTCTGGGACTAATGGCCAACCTCTTCCTCACACTGTGATCTCACAATGTTAGGGCTTAGAATTATAAAATCACATTTAGTCTATTGTCAGCAAGAAATATAGCAAAGAATATAATGTCTCCAATGTGTCTTTTTTGAAGAAAAATAATTTTAATTTAATATTTATTTTTGATTTATAGAGAGGGAAAGGGACGGGAAAGGAAAGGGAGAGAAACAGTGATGTGAGAGAGAGACATTGATTGGCTGCCTTCTGTACGTGCACCAACTGGGGACTGAACCTTCAACACAGGCATGTGCCCTGACTGGGAATTGAACCATGATCTTTAGATTTGCAGTACAAAGCTGAACCAATTGAGCCACACCAGCCAGGGATGAAGAAAAAATATTTGAAATAACAGTCAAATTCTCTGTATGATGTGGACTGTAGCAAATGAATGTTAGCCTGTCATCTCAGTTGCCATGTAAGAAAAAACATTGACAATTACTACACTCTATATATATCATTCATCACCGTCTCTGCTTTGTGCTTCCATATGCTTCAACATTGGTCTGTAATGACTTTTCATCTATATTTTTCCAACTGATATTTAACTAATATCAGGCCTTTTGTGATAGAGCAGTACTTCTTAACTAGTCAAACTGATGTTTTTATTTGTTTGTTTGTTTTCCAGTGATTGCTAGACTTTGCCTTGTGGCAATAATCCTCTTGCCAGAGTTCCTAAGATTTCTCTACTAGGGAGGGAAATAATGTTTTCCTCCTCCATTTCTTGAATCTGCCCTTTAATTCCTCCTGAGGCTTTCCTTTAAAATATTTTCTATCTTACTGAGAAATAAATAATGGCCCTTGTTCTCAGAAGTTTTGAATGTGATTATAGTAACAATACTTTATTATACAATTCAATTTTGCTAAGAGACTAGATCTTAAATGTTCTGACCACAAAAAGAAATGGTAATTATGTGACCTGATGATGTCAGCTAATGCTCAGGTAGTAATCATATTGCAATGCATAAATATATCAAATGAACATGTGTACATATTAAATATATATAATGTTATATGTGCATTTATATCTCAATGAAAAAAGAGAAAAGATTTTTGAACATATAGTTTTTAAAGTATTAAAGGTAAATACTCAGAAGTGTGAGCTTCCTAAAAGGAGGGATGAGAGTGGAAGTAATATTTCCTATAGTAAAAGATGTTTGGTCTGAGTCCTGTGACACTGGTGGCAAGACCAAGGTTTTCTAGGAGAAGTATATAAGCATATACTTTGATAGAAACAAAATTGTGAGAAGATAGACTCATAGAGTAGAGTTGAGGGCTTTTATCAATGCACTTCTGTTGGAGCTTAGATTGAAGGGGAGGGTGAAAAGTGAGGATGTCAAATTAAGCATGGGCCAGCTCATAAAAGGCACTGTAGACCATGTGTCTGTGGACTTTAAATTTTATCCCTAAGGCTCTGAGAAGCCAGCAGATGTTTTTAAACAGCAAATTAACCTGATCAGATTTATAGTTTTTAAGACTATCTGAGATGTTGTTGGGAAAATGGGTTGGAGTCAAACAAGATGGGTGGCAGGTTGTTGCATATTCCAAGTAAAAAAATGACGGAAGGTTACCTCAAAGGAACAGCACTGTGGACACAATGATTTGGACAGATCGCCATTATATTCAACAATAGCAAGATGAAGACTGAAGTGAGGAAACATAATACAAATCACTGGGTTTAGAAGAAATTCTACTGTCTTAGGACATAAATGCCTAAGGTGAGAAGAAAGAAATGAGGGTGAAAGCACAAGAATGATTCCTATCATCTTGGGGTTATTTGTCTATCTCCTGAGGACAAATGTCATTTCTATATGATTAGAATTAATAACCCCTAGGTGACAACTGGCTTTACTTCTTTGCTTTCCAATCTAAAGCTTTATATATGTGGCCTCCATAGATAAACTCAGCAATTAATCTTTATCCATTGAAAAATGGCTACTTCTTGTCAGAATGTTCAGTAACAAAGGTAAGAAGCCAAAATGTTCTATCTGAATAGTGTAGTCCATGAATTATATCATGCAGTACTGTCATATCACTAAACCAGAAGTAAAACTTACTCAGCCACCTTGTTTTACCTAAAATAATTTCCATGTTTTTATGGTGAACATTTCACATACACACATATGCACAGCTCTGCATACACACACAAGAAAAAGCACAGTAGAAAACACAAAGATACGAATACTATTTTTCTATGTATAGATCATTTAAAGATTATGTATCAAAGGATACTGCAACTTTATCTTAATGTAAAAGTAATATTTAGGTTGAAATGTGTCCAAGACAACAACTTTAGGACTAGATAAATGTTTTTCTGAGTTCATGGATACATATACTCAATGAAAACTCAGTTCAACCAAAAAATAATGATATGCGACCAAAATACTATATTATATGCAGAACGACATGCTATTTTACCAGATTACTAAACTGGTTATTTTAAACTTAGCACGTTAATTTCTAATTTTTTTCAATACAACGTGGTAATTATACATTTCTACGTTTTCATTGAAGTTTCCCTACTAAAACCAGGTTATATTCATTTCAAAAAAATCAGACCAAACAAACAAAAAATTCCAGTGGATTTCACCCTTTTTATGTACCTCAAATAGCTTATTTTTATACAAATATTTGAAGCAGACTGGTGATAAATAAAGAAGCTTTGACGTATTTGAAGACATTCACTTTAACAACAACAGTGTTAGAAAAATGGTTGAGATTGCATTCCCAGCATTCAATTTATTTCATCAGTATGTGGTATCTCTTGTTTCAGACAGTTGCCCCTGGGATACATATATGGTAGAGTGAATTACTATACTTAGTCAGAGTGTGATCATCTATGAGCAAAAAGCATTGTGTCTGCATGTTTCATATCCTTTTCTTTTTGGTAGTTCGTATTTTGTTTTATTGTAATTCCCATCTACTTTCAGTACAAAATTTTGATCTTGAAAATATAAAATTGGATAAAGTTTCATAGAAATGATGGAGACAATTAGACCATAGTTTCTCTAAAAAAAAAGTGACAAACTTCTAATTATAAATGGTGTAATGTAATCAGAAATACCTCAGAAAGTCAAGTCCATCCATTGCCTCCCTGTTTCTTCAGTGTTTATGGTTTATATCTTTGTTACTAGAAATATATTCTTATGGCATTGAAGGTCATTTTGGTGATAAGTGTGCTTATGCCACATGGCTTTTTACTATCTTTATTTAAAAAGTAGCTATATTTGGCATAGACTCTCTCCAAAAACCAGAAAATTACCAGTAGAGGAGATAATAGCCATCGTCATTAATAGTGATTTGTTAAAATAGTCCATTAGAAAGACATTATTATTATTTTAATTTGCAATTTGGAGTTTGATTATAAAACCTAAAGTATCCATTGTAGAAAATAAAATAAATTTTATTCATGTTATAAAATTAATTGTGTTATATATTGTACAGTCTACTAGGTAGCTAAATTTGTACAACTTTACATGAAAATATCTCATGTCATGTAAAACATATGAATTAAGCTTTTTTAAATATATTTTATTGATTATGCTATTACAGTTGTCCCATTTCTCCCCCATCATTCCCCTCCACCCTGCACACCCTCTCCCACCCACATTCCCCCCTTTAGTTCATGTCCATGTGTTATAAGTTCTTTAGCTTCTATATTTCCCATACTATTCTTGACCTTCCCCCGTTTATTTTCTACCCACCATCTATGCTACTTATTCTCTGTACCTTTTCCCCCTAGAATTAAGCTTTTGTTTAATTTTTGCAATAAACCAGAACTTAAAGTGATCTGGTGACATTTAATACTCTTTCTTGCCATAAATATTAGTTGAAATATTCAGTTTTTATGTACAAAAAGCATAACACATTGAACCAGATTTATTATAATATGACAATATTTCCAAAATTAATATTTACCTTATGTGCATTTATTCCATAATATAGACCATAGGAAATTAATACTGAATTTTGAAATAAAATTATATTGTGGAAAGCCATCTATAAATAGTGAAAAAATAATGAAAAGTAAATAAGAGTTTGTAAGCACTTCAATTCCATAGTAAAACATTTATTTATGTGGAAAATTGTTATTACATGCAGGGGTCTGGCACATGTAATGCCTGCTTGAGTGTGGTTGGTATGGTAATAACATGGATGTAATAAATTATAGTTTTAATTTGAACATTTCACCTGAAATGTCATATTGTGTGCTTGAGTGTGATATTGTTATGTTACAGAATTACATGCTTATGATTTTGTAATAAAAGGTTTTGTAATAAAAAGGGACATTATTTCTGTTGGATCCTATATAATTGGAAAATTCAAGTTGAACCACCACTAGAAAAAAAATTGAAAAAATATTTCCTGCATTTTTTCATACGCAAAAGAACACTTCTGGTGGGACTCCAAGGCTTTTGTGGTTAAATGGTTCAACCAAATTACCATGTAGGCTGTCCATGATGTAGTCCAGAGCATACGGATTTTCAGCATCAAGCATGGTTCACCGCACTGCATGATACTGTGCTTACTTCAGGGAACAGTAATCATATGTCATTTTGTGATCTACTGCTGTGTTCTGCTACTGGTTTCACAAATAAAGTTGAGAGGTCATGTCTACCATAAATTTGTTTGTCCAAAATTTTCAGTCAAAGGAAAGTACGTAATAAAGTATGGAAGGCCAAAATCAAACACAAATTCATCACCAAGGTGATCTTTTATATATTTAAGATAGGTCAATTTAATTGTGAAATTTCAAAAATGTTATCAAAATGATTTGTTATATTTGGTGAATTTATAATATGCTATTTCAGAGGACATGCATTATGATGCCTTGATAAGAATGTTTTCTTTTTCTTTTCTCAGGGAAAGAAATGTGCTGCTTTATATAAGAGGCCTAATTCCCTAAAACATGTATATGAAAGATTTGATAAAGTATTAATAAATTAGTAAACTATCTAAATATGGCATGCTTCTAAATTATAGTTAAAGAAATTAAAGAAGCAATGCTAGTTTTGTATATGGAAAAAAGAATGTCTTAAATAATGTTTCTAATTGCAAGCAAAGCTCATGGGAAAGAATTTATATGATTACCCACTATACGTTTCCTTCAAGTTTTTCAGTAAATTTTAGTAATGATGAAAAAAGGATTAGTCTAGTAAATTGCTAACACACAAATTTCAGTTGAAGTTGGTAACATGAGGTATGTAAGAATTTATATACTCTCCACAATATTTATTTTTACATGAATGGCAATCAAAACTAATTCATATAGATAACTGTGAACTTAAACATGGAATTGGTGTAAACTACAAAAAATTAACCGAATTAATGAATTAATGGAATACCACCTGCATTATAGAGAGATCTAATAAGATAAATATTATCTAATAAGGTATGTTCATTCAATTTAGATCTTAATACTGCCCACTCTGACATAAGTCCATTGATATATCATCATGTATTTCATGGTAGGCCCTAACAACTATATATTTGGAAATAAATTTTAAGCAGATAAATAGGAAAGCAGATAAACAATTGTTTGTATTAGCTTTTAAATTCAGTTTTATCCAGAGACTCCCCAGCACTTGTGGTTGATTTGTTTATGATCGCCATTTTCACCAGTGTGAAGTGGTATTTCATTGTGGTTTTACTTGCATCTCTCTGATGGCTAGTGATGCTCAAAGCATCCTTTCATATGTCTCTGGGCCCTCTGTATGTGCTCCTTGGAGAAGTGTCTGTTCAGGTCCTTTGCTAATTTTTGAATTGGATTGTTTGTCTTCCTGGAGTGGAGTCCTGTGAGTCCACATATTTTTGAGATCAAATTCTTGTCCAAGGTATCATTGGCAAATATATTTTTCTGTATGGTTGGTTCTCTTTTCATTTTGTTGATGTTTTCTCTAGCTGTGCAGAAGCTTTTTATTTTGATGAAGTCCCATATGTTTATTCTTTCCTTTATGTCCCTTGCTCTAGAGGACAAATCAGCAAAATATTGCTGCATGGAATATCTGAGATTTTCCTGCTTATGTTCTCCTCTAGGACTTTTATGGTGTCATGACTTATATTTAAGTCTTTTACCTATCTCGAGTTTATTTTTGTGTATGGTGTAAGTTGGTGCTCAAGTTTCATTTTTTTCACATGTAGCTGTCCAGATCTCCCAACACCATTTGTTGAAGATGCTATTTTTACTCCATTTTATACTTCTGCCCCCTTTTTTTGAATATTAATTGACCATGGAGACATGGGTTTATTTCTGGGCTCTCTATTCTATTCAATTGATCTCTGTGCCTGTTCTGATGCTAGTCCAGGCTGTTTTGATTACTGTGGCCTTGTAATACAGTTTGACATCAGGTTTTGTGATCACTTTTACTTTGTGCTTCTTTCTCAAAATTGCTGTGGCTATTCAAGTTCATATATTGTTCCACATAAATTTCTGGAATGTTTGTCCTATATCTGTGGAATATATCACTGGCATTTTAATAGGGATTGCATTGTATCTGTAAATTGCTTTGGGTAGTATGAACATTTTAATGATGTTAATTCTTGCAATCCATGAACACTGTATATGTTTCCATTTGTTTGTGCCTTCCTTAATTTCTTTCTTCAGTGTTATGTAGTTTTCTGAATACAGGTCTTTTAACTCCTTGGTCAGATTTATTCCTAGGTACTTTATTTTTCTTGTTGCTATAGAGAATGGCATTTTTCCTGATTTCTGTTTCTGACATTTTCATTGTTGGTGTACAAAAATGCCTTTGATTTCTCAATATTGACTTATATCCTGCTGTTTTACCAAATTCACTTATTAAGTTGAGTAGTTTTTTGGTGGAGCAGACCCTGGCTCGTGGGGTCCACCATTGTGGATGAGGCATGAGACATTCACATGGACTACGGCGTCCTGTGGAGGAAAAGGAACAACATGGCTTTTCTCTCAAGGGGAGCAAAAGCCTCAGCCCTCTCGGTGAAAGACCTTTTTTGTGTTTCTGGTCACATTACATGATGGTCCTCATTTACCGTGTACAGGTTCGCTTTAGGTGGTTACCTTTTACAGACAACAAAGGAGCCAATGCCACTAATCACATCACAGAAGAAGGATATTTGCAAATGAAAAGGCAAAAGTGGTTGGACCAGTTACACTTGTTCTTGCAAGGTTTAGCATGGATTTTAGGAAGTTGCAGTAAGCATTTGCTGTCTCAATTCAGGGTGAGGAGTTTTAGCAAAAGCAAGTGTCACAGCAGTCCAGGCACAGTGGAGGGGATAGATTCCCCACAGGAGAACCTATCCGTGGGTGTGGGTCCTGTGCATCTCCGAGTGGGAGCTGGGCCCATGTCACACAGAACGGTCTCCTACAGAGTCTATAGGGTTTTCTATGTACATTATGATGTTATCTGTAAATAATGATAGTTTTACATCCTCCTTTCCAATTTGGATGCCTTTTATTTCTTTTTCTTTTCTGTTTGCTGAAAGCAGACATCCTTGTCGTATTCTTGATCTTAGTGGGAAAGATTTTAGTTGTTGCCTGTTAAGTATGATGTTGGCTGTAGGTCTCTTGTATATGGCCTTTATTATGTTGTGGAATGTTCCCTCTATTTACACTTTACTGAGTGCTGATCATAAATGGGTGCTCTACCTGAGCAAGCTTTTTTTGCATTTATCAATATGAGCATGCGATTTTTGTTTTTGCTTTTGTTTATGTGATGTATTAACATTTATTGATTTGTGAATATTGTACCATCCTTGCATCCCTGGGATGAATCCTACTTGGTCATGGTGTATGATCTTTTTAATGTATTGCTGGATGCAGTTTGCCTATATTTTGTTGAGGATTTTAGAGTCTACATTCATCAGTGATATTGGCCTGAAGTTTTCTTTCTTTGTGTGTCTTTGTCTTAACCCTAGTACACTGTTGGTGGGAATGCAGACTCGTGCAACCACTGTGGAAAACAGTATGAAATTTCCTCAGAAAACTAAAAGTGGAACTGTGTTTTGAGCCAGCAGTTCCACTGCTGGGATTATATCCTAAGAATCCTGAAACACCAGTTCAAAAGAACCTATGGATCACAACATTCATAGCAGCAAGATTTAAAGTAGCCAAATGCTGAAAACAGCCTAAGTACCCATCTGTAAATGAGTAGATCAAAAACTGTGGGACATTTACACAATGGGATATTACACAGCAGAAAGAAAGAAAGAAACCCTAGTGTTTGTGACAGCATGGATGGAACTGGAGGTTATTATGCTAAGTGAAAAAAACCAGGTGGCAAAAGATGAATACCATAAGATTTCACTTATAACAGGAACAGAATGAACAAAACAATCAAAAGAGCAAAATAGAACTAGATTCGTGGAAACAAGGTACAGATTAACAGTGACCAGAGGGAAGGGAGGAGGAGGATAATGGGGGAAAGAAGGGAAAGGGCCTAATTAAAGAACATGTATGAATCACCTATGCACATGGGCAACAATGTGGGGAGTGACTGTGAGGGGAGGGGATCTGTGGGTGGGGCTGGGGAGAGTGCAATGGGGGAAAACTGGGACAACTTTAATAGAACAACAATAAATAAATGAATAAACAAACAAACTAACTAACTAAAGTATTATTTTGGTCCTGTTTTGATTTAAATTATTTTCATTAAGTACATAAATTATCACAACTTTTTGAGAAGCAAGGGCGAAGGCATTTGTTACACCTTCCTCCAAGGTGTTTCAATTAGAATTTTTAAGTTCAGAATTTACTAAAATATTTCTCCTTGAAAATAGTAATTTTTATCAATACCAGTCTACTTAAATATATTTTAAAACATAAATTATTCATGTCTTTTATCATAGGTAATGGAAATAGGAGAGCTTTTGTTAAATGTATAAGTTTTGACACAGTGAACATTAAAGGTGATGCCTTATAGCATGAAGTATCAGTAATAATTATAGACATTTTCAGATACCTTTATATTTACAAATGTAGATATACTCTGGAAAGTAGTTAGATCAATTCAAATATTTTTGCTACTGTTTTAAAAGGAAAACCAGCCAATCTCTAGTTAAACAGAAAAAAAAAATAAAATCCATAAATTACACACTAAAACTTAACACAAATACAAATCATTTTCTAGGGAAAATTACTTGTCAATCAGCAAAGTAGAGGCCAAGTAAACAGTACACTTATGTTGGGGTAAAAGGAAAATTGATTTGAATATCTTAATGGACCATGACTAAAGCAGCTCTATCCATGTTTGAGTCTTCAAACAATTAGAAAGTGAGAAATTTGGATTTGGTGTTTGTTGATGCCTGAACTTCAATTTCAGCCTTGACTAATCCATAAAATTTTTCCCTCTATTCTCTACAGGGAAAATAAAGCAGACTGATTGAATATTTTTTCTAATCTTGACTCTTGCTTTTTCTACAACTCATTATTGACTAAATATGGGGTTCATGGATCAACTTTAGTGCAATGTCTCAGTCTCCTAAAGTTATATTAAAAAATTTATATGTTCATGCCTGTACATTCTTTGTTCTTAGGGGAAAAAATTTCATAATTAAGTAGCACACTCCCTGCAAAAATAATCTATTTGGGAAAAATACTTTCTATCTCACATTACAAAAGTAAACACTAAATAATCACAAATATGAAATTATTTTTAAGTAGAATGTTTTCACCATAATATCAGTATGTTACAGTAGAATTTTATGCTCTGAGTTTTAATGTAGTATTATATTTTTAATTTACACTCCATAAGCTTGTGTTTGGTAATGCAGACTCTTCTATCCCTTACTTATGAGATATGCCTCCCAACACTCCCTACACCCTTAGTTATCTTGATAGTAGAAACAAATGTTAGGTCAGTTGGACACAGTCTTGGTCATGAGTTTTAATCAGATAGCTGAATTTATTTGGACTACTTGTTTAACTAAAGCCCCAAATAATGTATAGTATATTGTTATCTTTTACTGATAATTTATTTAAAGGTATATTATCTTAAACTAATGAAACCAATGCCATGTTGAAAACATATCTATTAATACTAAGGACTAACATGAATTGAGAAAGGCTAAAACTCAACCTAACACATATAAATTTACTATTCATAGTCTTTTATACATATGCTGAAAGGTGATTTAACCATTAAGATTCTCATAGGATAATAACTCAATTTATACTATAGTCTTTAGTCATATTTTTCTTTCATTCAAAAATTAGTTCCTTGATTATCCACAGACATTTCATAGTTGCTGTATGATTGAAGTCATTTAAATATACATATTTTAATGTTTACATATGTAATAGTTTGTTCAATGATCAACACACTTTAATAATTTAGTTCAATTAAAAATCACACACATCAACAATAAAAATTTTAAAAAATCATATATATCAATGCATTCAATAAAATAACTCATAAACATTAGTAAAATAAGACCTGAAACTCACCTAAATAATCTTATGTAGATAGTTCTACCTAAAGCTTTGATTTACTAGATATCTCTGAGATAAACTGAAAGTTACGAAATCAGTCAAAAATAATGGCAAGCATGCTCCTCAACTGTGTAAATACATAACTAGATTCAGTTTTAAACAGGTAAGCAATTGTATATTTCCTCTAGGAAACTGAATAACAAAAGTGTGTGTGTACGTGTGTATGTGTATGTATATTTTTGCCTGTGAAGGCAAAACTTACAGATAAAATAATTAGGATTGTAATAAATAAAAACTATTTTCTAATTGCAGTTAATTTACGTCATGCTCAATCGTCCAAATAAGAAAGTTTCCATTTTTCATAAATAAACTGGATTACTAGAACCACTCATATCACTCAGATTGTCAAATATTGATTGTCACAAAATACATCAAAGAAGCAAATGTTGAAACTGACTGACAAGTAAAGCATGGACAAGAGACTATAGAAAAAGAGAGATCAGAGTATTTGTGTATGAAACTAAGAAAAATAAGGAAAAACCTCACAAAAATAAAATATTATGAAAGTCATGAAAAACCATTAAACATGTGGTATTAGAAAGAAAAAAACACATAGAATGTATACCACACCTTGATTATTTCTAATTAAGAAAATATGATTACATAGTACTAAAATTAGAGTGAATTAACAGTTGTATTTTATGTTGATTTGTAATATTCCTGAATATAAATTATTAGTATTTGTGTCCTTTATTCTAAAAATACATGTGTAATTCACACTATCCTTTAAAAATATATTAAAGTTAATTCATCCTTAGAATAATTTGATTCCAAAAAATTAGACTTGATTATTATAGTATAAAACCAAAATGAGCTACTTCTTTGGCTTTGAGTAGGACTGAGTGATGAGAGTGGCATTTCTATCTATAAATTAAAGAGGATTATAGTAGTGCTAAAATAAAATCACTCATGCAGAGTCTTGTTTCATAAACAGTACTATAAGCTGAGGAACAATATCACATGTATATTATTTTTATGTTTGTGGTCCTGGGAGATAATGCTTTTGAGTGTAATTCATGTTGTATTTTAGGATGTAGAAGCAATAAAATATTGATCATCAGCATGTCCAGCCATTATTCAGAAGATTAGATCAATTTATGAGAGGCAATAACTTGTAAACCAGTGACCTTCCAAAGGCTAAAAGTAATTCTATTGCATATCTTGGGCTCCAGATGAAACCCAAGTTACTAAAAGTCTGATATTGACATAAAATATAGTTTTGAGCTAAAATCATGTGATAAGTTATTTGGAGGTCATCATCCTATAAATATATTGCTAGTCTTTGATACCACATATAGGAAGTTAAAAGTTTATAATTCTTTAAAGATAAACACATATTTAAACTCAAAAAGGAAAATGATGCTAACAAATTCCCACTACATTCAACTAGTAAATTTATAAAGTAGAAGTTGTTTAAAAAGTATAAAAAGAAAGGAAACAGCTGGTTTAAAAATACATTGCTATTTTTTGCATTTGTGAAAATTAAAGAATGGCATTTAGTATTCAGAAAATAAAGTGATATAAATGCTCTCTACATGGTTTGATTAGGTGCAAATTTAAGTTTAAATTACTTCATTACACAGTAGACTGTTTTAAATTATAATGAATGTACATGTCTACGTGATATATGATAAATCATTAACCCTGTGGTTAGTTTATTTAACTTCTGGGGAGTCAACAACACTATGATATCTACAGATAGACTATTCATTGAATATTCTGGATAATTATAAAAAGTATTTTTATAGGCTTTCCAATTCTAACATATTTTTTGAGTATTCTATATTGCTACCAAAGATTAAATGACTCAATACAAATTTACAGATCAAAGAAAAAAAGTAGGTGAAATTGACGAAAAACATTTTAACATAAAAGTAAAATTGTAAACTGAAACAAGCTACTCTCATTTTAAAGTCATTTTTGATGAAATGGAAAATGACATAAAATGTCAAATACCATTTTAAATATTAAAAAGCTTTATTTGAAATAATGTAATGACTCAAAAACACTAAGTATGCAATATTCATTGAAAAATCATATTGTCTGTCACTATATGAGTATTTGAATTTATTCATAATATAACCCTTTTCTAATTATGTGAAACACCTTAATTTGGTGCATATAATTATAAATAATCAACTAAATATTCATGACATATAATGCTAGAAATGTTAGCTATAGTTGCATGATATATAGCCTTAAATTGCTATGCCTAATTTTAAAAAAGACTGAGAAAATATATGATTAGGTAATAAAAATATACTTAATAAAATTTATTATCCATTTGTAAATTTTAGCTAAAACTATTCTGATCTTTTTCCAAATAAGTTATTGCATGTCATCAACAGGAAAAAGCATGGCATTCTGAAATGATAAAACTCAATCTTAAAACAATCATAAAGTATTTTATGGCATGTATGTATGGTATTCTCAATTTAGTAATCATTGTCAAGCTATGCAAGAAACTATAAACTTTGAAACATAAAAAAGGGTTTTTAAACAACAAAAAATGCAAACTGAGATAATACAGTTAAAAACCTGAAACATATAAGATATGGATGTATTTCTAGGGAGGCTTTCACCTTTCAACTTTTCTAATATGCTTTGTAGACCATGCTCTTTCCTACCTTCAGTTAGATATATCAAACAGAATTGGAAATATCCTGTGTTACATACAGTGAGGCAGCAGAATAGACTGACATAGTGGAGTTAGATGACCCCAGGTGGGTTAAAATCTTGCCTCTGTGAATTGTTAAATGGAAAAAATTATTTCTTTCACAAAGAGTTTTCACGAAATGAATGTATTAATAATCAGTGGTAAAAAGAGCAAACAGCAAGTGCTCAATTAATGGTATCCAATGATGATAAAAGTACTATTTATTAACCAGAAATTAAAGATACAGTAAACTAGATACATTGCATTTTTAATTGTATTGAACAAATATAAAACACTTGTTTGTTTGTTTATAAAATGTATCTTCAGTTACCAATGGTTAAACACTATAACAAAGAAGACAGATTACTCATGCAAATATTCTTATAGAAAATACCACAGTCATTTATTGTTATAAATGTAAAATTATTGCTAGTTTAAAAAACATGGCAAATTATGAAAACAATGAATCAGATTTAGCTTTCAGCTTTCATTAAAATACTTCTTTTAGCCGGGATAACACTACTCATATCTGGTAACATAGACTTCAAAAAAAGGTTCATAAAAAGAAACCCAGGTGGTCACTTCATAATACTCAAAGGGAGAATCCATCAAGAAGACAGAATATTGTAAACATATATGCACCCAACATAGGAGCACTCAAACACATAAAGAAAATCTTGGAGGACTTCAAGAAAGATATTGACAGCAACACAATTATAGTAGGGATTTTAACACCCTACTGTCAAAAATGGATAGATCTTCCAAACAAAATATCAACAAAAATATTGTGGCATTGAACAATGCCCTAGATCAAATTGACTAAACTTATATAGAGAAAGCCTTTCATCCCAAACAAGCAAAATACTCATTTTTTTCAAATGCACATGGAACATTTTCAAAGACTGACCACATGATACAACACAAAACAAACCTCAACAAATTTGAGAAAATTGAAATTATATCAAGCATTTTCTCAGACCAAAAGGGACTGAAACTAGAAACTTATGTCAAGGAAAAAACTAAAGAACACTCAAACTCATGGAGATTGAATAGCATGCTATTAAACGATGAATGCATCAAGAATGAGATTAAGGAAGAAATTTAAACATTTCTGGAAAAAAATGAAAATAAACTCACACAATAAAAAACTTATGGGATACAGCAAAGGCAGTCCTGAGAGGGAAGGTCATAGCAATATAGGCCTACCTAAAAAAGATAGAAACATTTCAAACAAACAGACTAATCCTACACCTACAAGAACTGCAGGAACAACAACAAAGACAGCCCAGAGCAAGTAGAAGGGATGGAATAACCAAGATCAGAGTGGTATTATATGACATAGACACTAAAAGCACAATTCTAAGAATCAATAAATCCAGGAGCTGCTTCTTTGAAAACATAAACAAAATCGACAAGCCTTTAAGCAGGCTCATCAAGAAAAAAAGAGCACCCAAATAAACACAATCAGATGAAAGAGGAGAGATTGCAACTGAAACCACAGAAATACAAAGGATTGTAAGAAATTACTATGAAGAACTGTATGCCAAGAAATTTGAAAATCTAGGTGAAATGGGCAAGTTCCTAGAAAAATATAATGTTCCAAAACTCAATGAAGAAGAAGCAGAAAGCCTGAACAGACCAATAACAACAGATGAAATTGAAGCAGTAATAAAAAAAACCGCCAACACAAAAGTCCGGGACTGAATGGTTTCACAGGAGAATTCTACAAAGCATTTAAGGAAGAGCTAACCCCTATCCTTCACAGATTTTTCCAAAAAATCCAAGAAGAATGAAGACTCCCAAACTCTTTTTATGAGGCCAGCATCATCCTAATCCCAAAACCATATAAAGACATAACAAAGAAAGAAAACTTCAGGACAATGTTGCTCATGAACATAGATGCTAAAATGCTCAACAAAATATTGGCAAACTGCATCCAGCAATATGTTAAAAAGATAATAAACCTTGATTAAGTGGGATTCATTCCAGGGATGCAAGAATGATTCAATATTCACAAATCAACAAATGTAATACATCACATAAACAAAAGCAAAGGCAAAAATCACATGATCATATCAATAGATGCGGAAAAAGCATTTGATAAGGTACAGCACCCATTTATGATAAAAACACTCAGCAAAGTGGGAATAGAGGGAGCATTCCTCAACATAATAAAGGCCATATATGAGAGACCTACAGCCAACATCATACTCAACAGGCAAAAACTAAAATCTTTTCCACTAAGATCAGGAACAAAACAAGATTGTCCACTTTCACCACTTCTATTCAATATAGTATTTGAAGTCTTAGCCACAGCAATTAGACAAGAAAAGGAAATAAAAGGCATCAAAATCAGAAAGGAGGAAACAAAACTATCATTGTTTGCAGATGACATGATAGTGTATATAGAAAATCCTATAGACTCGGCCAAAAAACTGCTTGACCTAATAAATGAATTTGGCTAAACAGCCGGATACAAAGTCAATATCCAGAAATCAAAGGCATTTTTGTACACCAACAATGAAAATATCAGAAACAGAAATCAGGAAAAATTCCATTCAATATAGCAAAAAGAAAAATAAAATACCTAGGAATAAATCTGACCAAGGAGGTAAAAGACCTGTATTCAGAAAACTATACAGCACTGAAGAAAGAAATTAAGGAAGATGCAAACAAATGGAAACATATATCATGGTCATGGATTGGAAGACTTAAGATCATCAAAATGTCCATACTACCCAAAGCAATTTATAGATTCACTGCAATCCCTATTAAAGTATCAATGACATATTTCACAGATATAGAACAAACACTTCAAAAATTTATATGGAACCATAAATAACCCCAAATAGCTGCAGCAGTTTTGAGAAAGAAGCACAAAGTACAAAGGATCACAATACCTGGTACCAAACTGTATTACAAGGCCACTGTCATCAAAACAGTCTGGTACTGGCATAAGAACAGACACATAGACCAATGGAACAGAATAGAGAGCTGAGAAATAAACCAAGTCTTTATGGTCAATTAATATTTGACAAAGGGGCCAGCAACATAAAATGGAGTAAAAAATAGCCTCTTCAACAAAGGATGTTGGGATATCTAGACAACTACTTGCAAAAAAATGAAACTCGACCACCAACTTACATCATGCATAAAAACAAGTTCAAGGTGGATAAAAGACTTAAATATAAGTCATAACACCATAAAAGTCCTAGAGGATGATATTGGCAGGAAAATCTCAGACATTCCACCCAGCAATATCTTCACAGTTATGTCCCCTAAAGGAAGGGGCATAAAGGAAAGAATAAACAAATGGGACTGTATCAAATTAAAAAAATCTGCATGGCTAAAGAAAACAGCATTAAATTGAAAAGAGAACCAATTATATGGGAAAACATATCTGCCAATGATAACTTGGACAAGGGTTTGATCTCCAAAATATATAAAGAACTCACATGATTCCACTCTAAGAAGACAAGCAACCCAATTAAAACTGGGCAAAGGACTAGAACAGATACTTCTCTAAGAGGCCATACAAAGTGTCCAGAGACATGAAAAAATGCTTAGCATCACTTGCCATCAGAGAGATGCAAATTAAAACTACAGTGAGATACAATTTCACACTGGTCAGAATGGCCATCATAAACAAATTAACAAAAAACAACTGTTGGAGAAGATGTGAAGAAAAGAGAACCCTAGTGCACTGTTGGGAATGTAGACTGGTGCAGCCACCATGGGAAGCAGCATGGAATTTCCTCAGAAAACTAAATTGTAACTGCCTTTTGATCCAGCAATTCCACTGCTGGGATTATATCCTAAGAACCCTGAAACACCAATGTAAAATAACCTATGCACCTCAATTTTCATAGCCACACAATTTACAATAGCCAAGTGCTGGAGGCAACCTAAGTGCCCACCAGTAAATGAGTGAATCAAAAAAACTATGCTACATTTACACAATGGAATACTACGCAGCAGAGAGAATGAAGGAGCTCCTACCCTTTGCGACAGCATGGATGCAACTGGAGAGCATTGCACTAAGTGAAATAAGCTAGGCGGTGAAGGACAAATAACATATGATCTCACCTTTAACTGGAACCTAATCAACAAAAAAGAAAGAAAATTATAGCCAGAGACATTGAAATGAAGAACAATCTCACAGTAACCAGAAGGGAGGTTGGAGGGTATAATGGGGGAAGGGTTTTCAGGAACAACTACAAAGGACACATGGACACAACCAAGGCAGGGTTGAATCAAGGGAGGGATTTGGGGATGGCTGGGGTGGGAGACGAGTAGTGGGGAGTAAATACAGACAACTGTACTTGAACAACAGTAAAATAATTTTAAAATATCTATCAAAATAGTTCTTTTTGATTCTGCAAGTCATCTCATTAAAAATTACCTTAAATCCTCCAGCAATAAGTAATTGCCAAAATATCTCTTTTTATAAATGAAAAATCCAAGATATAATAATTTAACCCACATCATAGTAAATTTTACTGAACAAAGACCAGATGAAGAACAACACATTGTCTGAATATTCTGTGGAATTTGGCTTTGTTTGGTTAACCTATAATGAATATATCTAATATAATATATATGTGTGTTTGTATATCTATAATAAATATTACACACATATTTATAAATATATTTGTAAATGAATGCATATATATGTGTATATGTGTGTGTGTGTGTGTGTGTGTGTGTATGAGGAGGGCCCCAAAACACCTGAATTATCTTTTGGTGGGTGGGCTCCTTGTAGTACAGGTTTCCCCCACCAGGTGAGCGTTTTAGGAACCCATCTGTATCAGTGTACCATCTGGTGTTGTTGTGAGAGGCTGCATCTGGCTGTGCACACACACACACATACATATACACATACATATTATGGAGAAACAATAGGCACAAAATGGAACTATCCAGGGAAACTTGGTCACTCGTTTTCACTGAGTCCACATATTTTCTGTACTAAAAGAAGTGTGTAACAGAAAAGACTTCTTACTTTTCTTTTTTTCCAATTGATTCACGCATTTAGATAAATTCTGTTTGTATGTGTTACTATAGGTCTCTTTTTTTGTTTTGTGAACAGCACCATTTTTCAGTATTTATTGAAATTTGATGGCTCTAGTAAATGTTAACTAACTGTTCTCATCCATATTAATACTTTTACCTTAATTTCCAATTTTATTCTTGCTCTTAGCAGTCATTCAATTAAAAGGCACTCTTAATTTATTATTTAATTCTTATAACTAACAGTGTCATAAAAATTTAATTAAGTGACAATTTTACCTATCAAACAAGTATTATAGCCATCTTTACTTTTCCTTTTTATTATCAACTTTAATAAGACTGCATATATACATCAAAGACCCTCTAATACTGTATTGTGTTTCATTCTATTAATATTTTATTTCAGATTAATGAATATGTGCCTTTTTTATCCAGTTAGCCTACCAATGTCTACCATAAAATAAATTTAACTGAAAAAAATGCCATTCTTGTTAGAGTTATTTTTATATTTCATCTGTTCAAATCAAAGTATACTATGATACATCATAAGAGTGACTCAAACTTTATTTCAATAATTAAACTTCACCAAAACTACAAATGGACTAAACTAACACATAAATGAGTACACATTGAAAACCAGAAAATATAAACCATTTACTTACTAGGCAGCAACTGACTTGTTCAACTGTCTTGTTCAATTCTAGTCAATATTTTAATGTTTCATTATTTGCTTCCCTAGTTTCTTTAGAATTGTGATTTTCAGATATTGCCTATAATCTATATATATTTTGTTATTTTAAAGGAAGTGCAAAGAAACAAGAGATGTGAAATTATAATTTTCTTGCTGTAAAGTATTTCATTAAAACTATGAAAATACAAAAGTCCTACAACCAAGATACCCAAGAATATAAATGTTAAGCTGAAGGCATCTTTCATTGCTTCATGGCATGCTTTCAAAAATTAGAATTTTTTGTGACATAATTGAGAGCTATAAAATATTCATCAGGCTAAACAACCCAGTAATTATTATAACAAATCACTCTAATCTATATATTTTTCACAGCATCTACTAAGTTATTCACAGCTCTGGCTGGGTAGGTCAGTTGGTTGGAGCATTATCTTGTGCTCCAAGTTTCTGGCTCGATTCCTGCTCAGGGCCCATACTAGGTTGAGGGTTTGATCCCCAGCTAGGAATGCAAAGGAGACAACCAATTTATGTTTCTCTTTCAGATCAATGTTTCTCTCTCTATTGCTCTCTCAATCAATTAATCAATAAACATATCTTCGGGTGGGGATTAAAAATAAAATTAAAGTTAAAACATTCACAATTATCACATATATCCCTTGTTTGCCCTAAAGTATGTTATTGTTTGAGAACTAACAGCTGTAACTTACATTCTTATACATTTTCAAAGCAAATGCTTACATATTCTGTTAAATTTGCCTTCCTTTCTTTGACTTTGGTTGTAGTGAAGTTGTATCACACTGTTGTCATAGCAAATTATACTATCTCTGCTCATGAAATACTGTGTCTATGAGAGGTGTCCAACCTGTGGCCTGTGGGCTGCATGCAGCACAAGATGGCTGTGAGGGTGGCCCAACACAAAATTGTAAATTTACTTAAACATTGTAAGATTTTTGTATGATTATGTGTCACGGTATATTTAATGTGTGGCCCAAGACAACTCTTCTTCTTACAGCGTAGCAAAGAGACACCAATAGGTTGGATACCCCTGGACATTACAAATTGAATAGTCTGTAGGGACGTCAGAGAGGTGTTCAAAACACTGGTAAAAATCACTATTCTGAAAAAGTAACGATTCTCACATCTATTATCCACATTGAAATCCACCATTGTCATGCCATGGTGTTTTCTAACTCTTCAATGAATCTGGAGCAACTCTCCTTCCAAACATTCTTGCTTTCTGTTATGGACACCATCATCCGGGCTCAAAACTACCTGAATAACCTCTCACTTATCTACTTATGCAATACCATGTTTTTCAAATAATAATGGCTACTATTTATTGAGTGCTTCCTATATTAGATACTTGAGAGTTTTTGTGTAATTTTCACAAACACAATACAAGATAAATATCACCTCCTTAAAAAACAAAACAAAACAAAACAAGCAGACAAACCAAAAAACAAAAACTAAAACTAAACAAAAACAACTAAAAAAAACCTTGTGTGAGTTTACCAAAGTTTACGTGTTCATATATCTCACAAAGAATCCAAGTAAGTTTAACACTAAAGTCAATACTTTTGATTAAAGTCAATACTCATGAGCAAGAAAATATAGAAATATATAGATATGCTAAAATGGCTGGTTCCTATTGCACTTGAGAAAAATTTACACAAATAAAATAGAAAAAAGGGCAGCTCATCTTTAAAGAGACAGCATGATAAATAGTAGGAAAGGGGAATGACAGATTAATTTTAAACCTTATGGTTGAAACTTGAGTTAACCATTTACATAGTGATCAGTAAAATTAAACTTTCAGACCTTCCCAGAGTGTAAGTAGCTTAAGTTTATTTCCAAGGTACATTAGACAATTAACCCACAAGAATGTGATCCACCCAAATAACACTTCTAAATTGGTCCTCTTATCCTCGGTAAATTACTAGCCTCTTAAACAAATATCTTTCCTTTTAAATTGTCTCTGGTCTGCCTTTTTAGTTTTAATTTATTTATCCTGCATTCAGCTGTATTTAATATTTTAAGATCCCCAGAAGTCCTTTTATGATTAGACAATTGTTTCCAATATCATGAAAAGTGAATATTAATTTAATTGACATTCACAAAAATCATTTAATATTGCCATTTTGCATTTTATTCTGATTCCATAGATCATTGCTACAGAAGTAATTATGTCCAATATTATTTCTTTAAACTGAAGACATTACAAGGGGACTACTATGCTAAATATTTGAAGTTTCTTATGTAATGAGGTTGATGTCACAGATTTAAAAGACCTTAGGTGTTGCAGACCTTCAGCCTGGTTTCAGGAGTTGTAACCCTCACCCCATGGTGGGCTGTGTAAGAGCCCAAGGAACCTGCTTCATCTGGGTCTGTTCTGTCAAGAGGAGGTGAGCCACTAAGGAGACAAAGCTTATCTCCCTTGCTGGAGCGCTGCTTCCGCCTCATCCATCTCTGGCCCCAATGCTTAGTCGGTTAGTCAAGGATGAGTAAGACTCCTCATGGGAGGGGCAACCTAAGCCAGACACAACCACTTGGGAAGCCCTTATGGAAGGACTCAGGGGGCTGCAGCAAAGAGGGGGTGATGGGCCCCTGCCCCCCAGCTATTCTGACATAGCCGGAGTCCCCATTTCCATCTGGGAGATGTCTTCTGGTTCCTGAGACTAATCGGCTTAAAGCCTGAAACTATGACTGCAAGTGGTGCAGCCCTGTGCTGGCCAGAATGGTTCCCTGGGGGATCAGGCATAAGAAAGAATTTGTAAAGTCCTGTGAAACCTGCTTTGCTAAGAGTGCTCTCATTTAAATGATAATGGTCCAAGGAGGAAATGGGCATGCCTCCCAAAGTTTTAGCAACCCCCTTTCCTGACAGGCACTGACTCAGATTAAGCCCTCAGATTTCTTTGAAATGTTAACCATTGTTTGATCCTTGCTGCCTGACTTACCTGTATTCCTGTGTATTTGAGCCCAATAAATGCCTAATAAGGAAGGAGGTCTGGGTCATTCTCCGTTGAGAGTTTGACCACCTCTCCTCCCCAAGCAGATCCTGTCTTGGTAGTTTTATTTTCATTTGTGATGGAGGGATGGGGCTCTGCAGGTGGAGCCCCCCCCCCACACTTAGGAGAAAATCTAGGTGACCTCAGTTGGGTAATGAGTTTTTAGATTCAACATCAAACACATGATCCATTAAAAAAAGTGATAATTTGCACTATATTAAAATTAAAAATTTCTGCTCTGCAAAAGACACTATAAGGAGAATGAATAGATAAGCAACAGACAGAAAGAAAATGTTTAAAAAATATGTATATCATAAAGAATTCAAATCCAAATGTATCCAAAGAAGTCTTAAAATGCAACCAACACAAAAACTGGGTAAAAGATCTGAACAAACACCTCACCAAAAAAAGTGTAAATGGCAAATAAGCATATGAAAAGATGCTGCATATCATATGTTTCTAGAGAATTTGATATTCAAACAATAATGAGATGTCACTGTACAACTATTAGAATGGCTGAAATGCAAAATACTGACAGCATCAAATGCTGACAAAAATGTGGATCTATGGGATCTTTCATTCAGTGCTGGTAGGAAGGCAAAATGGTACATGAGAAATTTGGCAGTTTCTTCCAGAGTGAATCTTGGTTTAACTGTAAAAGTTATCTGGTGGAAGAATACAATAAATGTATAGTTATGAGAAAAGTATGCCAAAAATCAGATTCAGTGAAATGTTTCACTTCATTGGTAAATTGATTCAGTGAACATATCAATGCATTAGCTAATGGTTGACTAGAGAGTAAAATTACCTTCTAATTAGTATTAACCAATTTTTGTTATATCCATCATTTAATTAGTAAACATGTAGCAACCGCTCCTCTAGATTACTTACATAATTAAGTTTTAGTATTCTTTTGAAACTAAAGAATTACAAAGTCAGTTCTTGCTATTGACATTACTTAGGATCTAGGAAACACTAGTGGAATGAGGACAGTATCTATCCAAGCAACTTTTTTTCCTACCTAGAAACATCTGTGTTAAAAACCATATGCTAAATAGTAAAAAAATACAGTATTAATTTCACACTGTGTATGCTGCTAGGAATTGCTAATACCCTGATGATAGTGAGATCCCAAGTAAACAGGCTTAGTATTCTGATGACAGATTTCTAAACCTGAAAAAGACACTGCCAACTGGAGAAAAAAAATTAGCCTTTAAATGGATAAACTGTAAGTATGTTTATATCCATATTATTGTATATTTTTCTTTATATTTGCCAAGTGTGTGGCATTAAATAATGATCTATTAAGAAGAGCTAAGGGCTGGGTGGTGGGGAGAAGGGTGAGAAAAAAAGGCAGAAAACTACTTGAACAGCAATAAAAAATGTTAAAAAAAAAGAAAAAAGAAGAAGAAGCTGGTTGCCAGTGAATAGGTGTTACTTTACGTAAAAGAGTTTGAAGAACCTAAGAAATATGTAAGGCTCATTTTCCCTCTGCATATCATGTTTCATTGATTCAAAGAAGTTTCCCCCCATATTCCAGCTCTGCATTTTTACGCTGATGGCATCTCACAATCCTTATCAGCTGGACAGCAGTTTCCATGTAATTGTCATTGATGCAGTTGTGACTGTGATTACTTGGTCACAATTGTTCATATTGTTATCATTTCAGTTGAGTTAAGTGCACTGTGGGGGATACACAAGTGGAGATTAATTGCCATTTAAAATGTCTTCCATGAGTCCTCTATGATTCCATTATCACTAAAAGTTATTATTCAAGGCTTAGAAACAAAATTTCAGGCATAGATTTGACATTATTGGAGGATATATTTATTTTTGCAGGAATGGCTACAGATCTACATACTTTTATACAACAAAAGTAAATGTTGAGGAAAAACACACAGGTAGAATAAGGTGTTTACTTCCTGATAAATTTCAAAATCATTGTTTTTACCCACTAAACTAAATGAAAGAAAAATTGTTTATTTCTAATGGAATGAAAGAAACTTCAAAGCATTAAGAGGTTGGTCTAACTAATGCATTGCACAGAACAATTCTTAAGTCATTGTTCATGTCTTAACTGGCAGTTATATTTTTTCTTAGCCGTACATAAGGGTGCATCTCACTGCAATCACAGTCATCTTATATTTTGTGATACTCAGTTTATTTAAAAAATATGAAATCAGCTATAAATTATTAAAGAGAAGTAACACTTGCTGTTCTTATGCCTTTAACTGAATTCCATGGCAAACTATTAATCTTTACAGGGTAAACATTAAAATAAGGTTGAAATACCATTTTGACAGAAAAGTGAGAAAACATATTGTATGTTTCTATAGAATTATATTCATAAACAAAAACAATAGTCATTTGTGTTCATATATCACTCTAGTACCTTGGTAATTTATAGAATGACTATCAACATTGATGGAAAAATTGTTATGTCATGATAATCTTATCTTACTTTTAAGAATATAAAAAGTATTCATTAACCTCTATATCAGACTATGTATATTATCCTGACCTATAATAATAAATCAGAATAATGAACACAATTACTTTTTATGCATATACCTATATTTAAATGTATACATCTATGTATATGCAAATGTTAAGTATTAGGTATGTATATGTGTACACATATATTTGTACATTGTGACAATCCAAATACATACATTTATATAATGTCATGTCTTCCTTCAAAATTTTACAGTAGATTCCTTTTGAGGGAAGTCAGGTTTTATATTTTAAAGCACAACATTGCATATTTTAAATGCAATGAAGTTTTTATGTTGAACTATTTATAAATTATTTGTATTTTAAAAGTCCAAAATACCAATTTATTTATTAATTATTCAATCAATAATAGAAATCATTTTCAAAGCAATTCTCCCACAAAAACATGGCAGAGGCACTGTTTATACCTGTACAAAGGATGCAGGCATATGGACAGAGAAAAGCTGCAAGTTAAGAGAAAGAATAAATGAATGCTCACTAGGAAATCTAGGGGAAAGTAGTCGAATGAAATAATGACAGTGTCTCAGGCAAATAGGGAATTTTTTACAAAAGGCTTTCTCTAACCTCAGGCACAATTACAACCACTGTGCCACGTAGCCTCTATCAGTCATAATCTAGAAGAGCACCTCTATCTATTAACCAAGCAATAGAGGAGCAAAATTTACTTAGACCATTCCATATGAGGCACTCAGTTTGTTGTAATGCATTCTGATGGCTTAATTAGGTGGATAGTGTGGCACATGGGATTTTTCAAACCGTTTGCCTGACAAAGGCCATATCATCACAGCAGAAAGATCTGGGCTCTACAGAAAAGAGGGGTTTCTTCACTGAGTGTCTTGTAGCTGATGGTGTTAGTGGTTAGTTTGCTTACATCTACTTAAACAATTAGATAAAGCCTCACACTAGTAGGCCAAGGCTAATAGAGAGCCAAGGAATTGAGTACAGCTGGCAATTTCTCTAGTTATTAAGATCTCATCTTCAACTGACTGATATTCTCTAGAAATTAAGAAATGTATATTTTTCCTTTAAGTATTTGTTCTCTTTCAAGACTTGACACTTCTGTCAATGGAATTTCCAACCTTAGTTAACACCAACAAATGCACACGTAAAAAAAAAAAAAAAGTAAACCAAGTGACATATCAAAATATCAAGTGACATGCAATAATCAAATAATTTTAAAAATGTATTTATGTCAGTAAAGGAATATGAGGAAAAAGTCTGAGAAACACAATTACACTGAGAGAATAAATTATATATTTTAATAGCTATTTACTTCATAGATTGGTTGCATTATTAATCTTATGAGTGCTAATTTTAAGTTGGTTAATTGTCCAGAAAAAAATTGACTACTGTTAATAATCCATACAAGAGTCAATAGCAAATAATGCATAAATATATGCATACATATAATAATTCATATGTTCATATATGCATATACATATATGTGCCTATGTGCTGTATACATATGAATAGTGCATTTAAATAGCATTACAATTCATTTTGAACTTATGTCTAGCAAAAACCTAGTTCTAAAACCAAACAGAAGTATACTATTATGCTTACATATTTTCTACTCTGTCTTTTAAAATAATTACATGTTGTGAATCACCTCTCAATACATGCACATTAAATTAAATCATAGTGTGGCACGCTATGTTTGCCACCTTCCATTAATGATGCCTCCATTGGCCCATCCAACAATGAATCTTGCGATCATTCTTGAATCTTCTCTCTCCTTTCTCTCTCAGTCCCAATACCTAGTATTTCTGATTCTATATCTTATCTACATTTTCAAACCTGTTTCTTCTCATTTTTGTTTCCCCTTCTATAATGAGGCCTCTGCTATATTTTTTTGTGGCCTGTCCCTCTCAATATTTTATTCATTTATTAATAAACATTAGTGAATGATTTCTATGCACCTCTTAATCTTTTAGGTATTAATACTTTAGGAGACCTCAATATTTCTCTCTTCTCTCATAATAATAATTTAATATAATGAAAATATTAGATGTTTAATTAGGTTTTATTATTTTTCTCTACACAGAGAGAAAAAAGATGACTGTCTTCTTTTTTATCTTCTCCAGCCTTATAACACTATCATGTAACAGTTGATGTTAAATAAATATTTGTTGAATTAGTAATTACAAATGAAAGAAACAACGTACCACATTTTCACTGAATTGTAGTTCTAAAAAAATCTTATTGGGTTACTCCCCTGCTTAATCCCTCCTAATGGTTTCCTACTGGCCAGAGTTTACATATAAAGCTTCTTAGGATTGGAATAAAGAGCTCCTCAAAATTTGAACACTGAATCTACCTCTGGACTCATCCCCAAACATCCCTTAATATGCACTTTTCTTTTCTACCAAGCTAAACAAGCCATCATGGTTATTATAATAGCCATCATAGTTCTGTCTATTGGTGTATCCCTGAGATTTTCTTTCCCACTTACCCCTTTCATACAGATAGAACTCCTAAAACTAAAACTAAAATGCTCACAGTAGGTACTTAATAATGTTAATTTCCTAACAGACTCAGCTTGTTTGCCTATTCTGTGAAATTTCTCATGACCTTCTCAAGCTGTTGCTCTGGGATCTAATAGATATTTGGCAATGGCATCTATCAGCATCCATCACAGAACCTCATTCTTACTTCCACGCCTGTTTTCTCTCAAAGGCACTAGTAGTTAGTCACTGCCCCACGACAACCATACAGTGCAGGATGGGCCAGTAACAACTAGGTATAGATAATAGTACTATTACTAATGCTAGTAAGAACTTTCACACATAGAATCCTCTCATTGTACCAAGTGCTTTAATTATTTTAAACAACACAACAGAAATGACACAATCTAACTCTGACATTCTCTCTTGGGGTTGAACTGACACATGGGCAGAAAGTAAATTTTTGATGAAGGTAACACAAATAATGCAAAGGAGATACACTGTTCAAACACAGAGCTATTTGAACCAAAGCCATCTTTTTTCTACTATAGAATTTTGATATACCTGATGTTTTCTGAATATTTTTTCATTTCTTCTTCTCTCCATCCTTCCCTCTTTCCCTTCACCTCTTCCTTAGTTTTTTCCTTCCTTCCTTGGTATAGACAGTTTTTTTTTATTATTTTGGTTAAAATTAAATTACAAAAAGTAACATTCGGGGAATATCTGTTTATTTTATTTTATAGTGTTCTTTTAGCTTTCATAAAGCCTATAAAATGTGTAAGACTAAGCTTTTGTTATATTTTATTTGTAATATACATTGTTTTTGGTGCCATATTTAGGTAGAATTCATATATGTATACTTGGTCTTTTCTTGGTTCTAACACAGCTGACTTAATATGCACAGTGGCACAATGTGGGCCAGCAATACAGTTAGGGACCTAGAATGATTTTAATTTATTTTAAAATAAAAAGAAAAACTTTGACAATCAAAGATTATACACCAAATATTAATCAAATGTTAACACCAACAGAGTTTTAAAATAAAAGGTTTAAGATTATTTCATGGAGGAAAGTCATCCTCAGAGGCAGAAAAGTACCTAGGGCTTCCATTAGACATAATGTAACACTGGCTCTTAAACTCTTTTTACAGAAAATTTATATAATTAACACATTATTCTAATTTGGATGCAGATTCCCAACCACTTAATGTTTGAGTCAACACTTTATTAAGTCTCGGATAAAATACAGGGACAATTGTGCCCTATGGCAAAACTAAAGATTATGTCAAGTTATTTTTAATTGTGTATATTTTACTGATTTATTTATTAGTTCAATGGCTTTTTGTTCTGAACAAATACATTGCATGTGAAGTAAACAATTACATTTTTAAATCTATAAACATTACCGTGAGATAAAAAAAGCAAAGCACATCCGCCGAAAGCAAGCAGAATACATCGGCGGTGGCCTCTAATCTGGCCCCTCCAACCCTCGAGGCATACAGAACAGGTATCTTCAAGTACTTCAGCCCTTTTCTCATGAAAATATTTCTTCAGAGAATAAAAGCTTTTGAATGTATTGAACTATTTATTTTATCAGTGGTTTTCAAATTTTCTGTGTATTAGGTTGATTCGGGGCAGTCGTAAGAGTTCAGTTTCCTGAATTTTAAACCTAGGCTCTCTGTGATGCTGTATGAGCCCATGGAAACTTTATTTTTAATAAGCATCTCAAGTGTTTCTGAAAAAATAATCTATGTGAAACATGTTGAGAACTCTGTATCACTCAGTACTGTACAGTGGCACATGATATCAATTCACTTTGTTTATAGTAAGCACCTCTCTCAATGCATAACTGCAAGAGTTAAGAAACATGTTAACATGCTGTTAACCTTAAATCTTATATTCTTTCTTCAAATTGTTCAAGTACAGCTGTCTCCATTCCCCCCCACCTCTCCCCCCACCCCCAGCCATCCCCTCATATTCTAATATAAAAGACATATTAAAAATTTTAAATTAACTGATTAATTTCTGAATAATGAGTACAGTTAAGAAATCAAACTGCTTATGAACAAGCAATCTCTATAAATTCTAAATAATATGTCTTTTCTTTATCATTGCCCATGGTTACAATGCTATAGAAATTAATCACAAATAATCACAGGAAAAACACTCCTGTGGATAAAAAATTTTGTGGGATGCACAACTGCAACACTATTAGTCAAATAATCTATTCCAAAAGAAACTTAAAGATTCTATCACATTTCAATTTCAGAAATTCACTTTTAGTCTTTTGCATTATAACAAAGACTGTTTTTAAAATCTGAAAGAATTTCTCAAATCTATTCAAAATCTTCAGGGCATGCAGAAACAAAAACAAAAACTTTTTGTTTTTCCTTTGAAAGGAAAAACAAAAAGTGGGAATACATGTAGATTGTAAGTATATACTTAATATTTCTAGAATTATACATAAAGAAGTATTTTTTAAGTGTTAGATTCACCATTAGATAATTAAAACACAGATAACAGTTGAGCTCCTAGCAGTTTCCTTCCTTTAGAAATACCAGAAAAGTACTGGAGTGGTGGTGGATGGTGAGGTGGGGAGGGTAAGCAGTAAATCATTTCAGCCAATTTCACACTCAAGGCTTGTTGACATGAGGGAGGGCAAAGGAAATAACCCTGTCAGCACCTGCATCTTTAATGAAGGACAACACTGCTGCACATTTAGAGAATAAAGAGGAAAAAATAAATCATGTTTAACTATGAAGTGGGTTGTCAGATTTATTCAAATAAAAATATAACCCTGTGTGCTTCCTCCTCCCCACATATTTCCAATTAAAATCTTACAATCTACACCTTGAAGTCAACATTTTTAAACTATATATGTTCTGTAAATTTTCAGTTCAATCCACTGTCTGCAAAATGCATATTATTTAACATTTGTCTTTCCTTGTCTTCCTAACATCTTCTGCAATCAGAGGTGGATGTTTAAAATGTAAAGATAGGTATCTGTAAGATTCCTTTGTAGCAGAGATTGAATAAAGATGTGGTGCAGCCTGGATGCAGCATGCCTCAAGAGATAATCACAGTCATGTTTTAAGAGTATTTTATATGTGAATAAAGGATGAAGTAAATTGACAAGAGGGATGTCTAGCAGTGGTTTTATTAAACAGCAAGGTTTTAATAGGATCTATAGGTAATGAAGGCAGCTACCCAAATGATTGGAGAGGCCTACACATTCCTACAATCTACTTATTTATTCTTTTTCTCTTAAAACTGATTTACCGTTTACCAAAAATAGCACTTCTTGACTTAAAATGTACAAGTAATTTCTAGTCCCCACACTGGCACACCAACCAACCAATGCACATTCAATATTGTAAAACATAATAGCAGTTTTGATAATTTATTGTATAGGGACATTAAATAGGAAATAGAAAACATGAGCTGGGCGATCCATCCATTCCACCATTATATTAAAATCATGTTATAACATTTAATTACACCAAGCAACCAGTTCACAGCTTGCCTGAAAGCCTCTTTATTGTTGTGGTAATAAAATAATCTACTTTCGATGGTTATTTTTATTGCTCTTTATGTTATCCCTGGAGGCACATTTTTTTTATTCATATGACTTTTGAAATAAATTTCTGATGAGGGAAAGTATTTTATTCAGGAAAAAGTGGAAGTAAATTGGTTGAATGACAACCTGTATTTGTAAAGTCACTGGTATTTATATCTTCCCATATGTTTTTGCTCTTCCTCTAAGCTATGCACTAAACTCAATCCAAGTCCTGGGACTTGCTTGAACATAATCAAGCTAAAACAACAATGAGAAGAAGAATCAGGAACTCATGCCATTCTGAGATTCATGTGAGGGAAAGAAGATTCTGAGGCTAATGACTCCTTTTTGTAGGTTTCCTAATTTCCCCAGCCTGACACCAATGCTCCCAGATGGAGGCAGTTATGAAAATGACTTACACTCTGCAGGTGTGCCTTTTGAAAGCCAACAGCGTATTTCTTTTGACAAGTAAATTACTTTAAATAATTCCTGAACTCTGTGTCCTGATCAAGGAAGACACTTAACTTTATACATCTCATTTTGGGGTACTCATTTCTTTTTAAGGTATTACCTCATCGTGGGCCCTAAATTTACTAATCTTTATGATATATTTCAAACTAATTGCTAACCAAGTGATTGCCTTTGTAACAAATCTAATTTACTGTATCGAATAATAAATTTATGTATTTTGAGTTTTCTTTAGTTTTGAAAATGCTTGCATGTAAGACAGTCTATGTAGTTTGGACAAATTTTGGACCTAATTGTTGCAGTCGATTTATCTTCTCTGAAATTATACAATGCCTTATTGAATTAAAAGGGTAACTTTATATTCCATAGATAAATGTAACAAGCATTAACTTTTAATTTTCTTGAAAAAGGGCAAATTTATATTCTATAGATAAATCTTACCTTTAGTTCTTATGAATAAAATGGTAACTTTATATCTGTAGATAAACCTTATACACCCCCACCATATGCATTTAGCATGTATTCCTTCTTCCAGATATGTAGATAAATAAAGATGATTCAAATCACAATTGACCATTTGATATTTTATTACCTGATCAATAATTAGATCATGAAATTAATTTGTTGACTTGAAGCATTATTAGCTTAAAGTGCTACATTTTAAACCTAAATGCTAACAATAACACCTAAACTGTATCTATATCTGTTTCTATACCTATTTCTATAGTCACATTTTTCAAAACACTTCATATAAATGGCCCCTTTGCCAATTTGAAAGAAAGTGAATTATTTTGCATTGAAGGTGTATTTAAATTTGCATTTTGCATATACTGAAGTAAAGCATGACATATTTTCATATTGTCATATTATGACATTTTGTTCATTCATTAATTTTCATCAATACTCAACAGAGTTGTGGCAAGAGAAGACAATGTAGAAACAGGTTGAATCCAAGAGCTTGAAGTATTTTTGTGTTAATTCGTACAAAGTACCCAAATACAGTTCATTACAACAGGCTTTACATTTTCTGTATGTTTCTATCTGATAGAATGTTTTTTTTAAATAAATATAAATCCATTTGCTTGTTCACAACTACCTCATCTATGAGGTCAAACTGTCAATCTTAATCCAGCAAAGAAAAAAAACAAGCCTCTGGATTATTTGAGAATACTGGTTTGTGTGTGGATAGACATGGTAAATTACTTAGTTGCTGACTATTAAAATAATGTAACAATAAAACAAACAAAAATTAAGCTTGTAGTTTGTTTAAACAAAACACCATTTGCCATTCTTTTATGAGTAACTTGGCTAAATTATGATTCATTAAATGCATCCAAATAATGAAAATTTGTTCTCATAGTTTTATCTAAGAGGAAAGTTGAAACAATATTTTGATTAGTATATCAATGTATTTTCTATGCCCCATTACCATAGCATTGGGTTTAGGCAATTTCCTACAAAAGAGTTTAAGGAAAGCTTTTTATAGCAATGCAGCATTAACAAAATAATGACTTAAAGGAACCAGGCTTCTAACTTCCCCGAAACAATAATAACTATGGCAGCAACATAAGAGCACCTTGCATTTTTATTCTGATATTGTTCAGCCTATTAATTAACATGTCACTACTCTAAAGAAATTTCCATTTTAAAAATTTCACTTTTTTGGCGTTCTTTTTCTAAGGTTCTAACATGCATTGTGATGTTGCTATTCTTTTTGTGTTACACATTTCATCCCTACTGCAATTGTTCTTCCACCACTCTAATTCACTTAGTTAATATAATCACTTCTTAAATGTTTCAGTAACAGTGAGTTTTTCTGAATTTTCTCAGGGTCTCTAGGAATTTAATAACACCTGATCCCTGAAATTTACCAGCACACATACTTAAGGAAGCATTCACACAGACTTACAATTTCCAAAGAAAATGAACAAATTCGATTTACAATAAACATCATAAAAATGAATTTAAAGCAAAGACAAAATACTGGTCAAGGTTTGATGGAACAAATGCATGGTACTTACCTGGAATAAGCTGTGACAGGAGCAGGTGATGTTTTGACAAGCTGAGGAGTGATATTACAACCAAAAAAGGAGCACGTTTCCATTTCATCTTCATCCCCTCCTTGCATTACACCCAGCCAGTGGTGCAGGTGTGTTTTATCTGGGAGGGGGGAAGAAAAATCAGAAAATTATTTTCCTAATGGCTAGCTATGTTGAGATAAGGAAAATACCCTTTGTGAAAATTATACTTCAAATGCATCTGAATATCATTTTTCAAAGTGATAAAAGGGATAAATGATTAAGATGAATACAACTTATACAGAATATATTCTAGGATATATATATTGAACAAATGTAGTATTTTTTAATTTTGAAAGTGAATTTTTACTCAGATATAAATAATAAATTATTCCTTAGTTTTCATTACCCTTTAGGGAATACCAGATATCGTATTTTTTGGACTATAAGATGCACCTAGGTTTTAGAGGAGGAAAATAGGAAAAAAAAAATTGAAGCAAAAAATGTGGTAAAATATTTAATAACATGACTAATATATTTCACCAATGTAAATGTAAAGCTACATTCGGACTATAAGATGCACCCCCCTTTCCTCCCAAATTTTGGGGGTGCATCTTATAGTCCAAAAAACATGGTGTTTTTGATTTCTCATCAATTTAGTTGGAACACTCTCATCTGGCCTAGAAAATTCTATGATTAGTCATTAACTAAATAAAAAACTATTTACAGAAGGCTTTTCATGAGCCGATCGGTATGTTACTTTGTGGATACAGTAGAAGACAAAAGTATATATTCTCTCTTCATTCAGGTACATAAATAATTTGAGGCTAGTTTATTTATGTCAATGCATAAACAAATTAAACAAAAACTTTTGTAGATTCTCTATGCTGAAAAAGGTATTCTGTGTCAATCATGAATGAGCCAAGAAACATAAGATGGTGCCTTGTGGGCAACAGCACTTTCAGTCGAGGTGGCGTCTGATGAGATGATGATGACTAAGAAGAGGCAGACTTATCAGTTTTGCAGGGGAGAACTGACCAAACATACTTAAGAAATGACACTTAAGGTACAAGATAATGTGTCATAAAAAGAGAAGAAAACACTCTTCATAATGAAAAAAGTCAAGTAACCAAATATTCAATGTAATATATATATGTATACATATATATTTGAATATATATGTGTGTATATACATATTTGTTTGGCTGGATGATAGTTTTTTACAGGATAGAATTATGATAAAAACTGAAAATATAAAAAGAGGTAATATAATTAACATTTAATATCAAAACAGGTAACTATCATTAACAGGAGGTTAATGATAGATGATACTATTCAGATTACTTAGAAGATAACTCTGGTGGGAATGTGAAGTATAAAGTAATTATGAGCACATTCAGCACAGAGGCCAAAATAATAGGGCAGAAATGTACATTGAATGTTTACTAAGGACACTGGCAAAGGAGCGGGAACTGATGGCTGATGTAAGGGAGGGAGTCAGATAGGTGACTTTATACAAGTTATACTTTGCAGGACTTGGCAAATCATTGCTTTTGGGAGATGCAAAATGGAATGACATTTGTTCATTTAGTTTAAAATACATAAATACATCTAGCACAATATAAATGTAATTTGTGCTGGGGAAAAATAAAGTTCTATCACACATTTTTCTGATATTCAAGAGTGCCAGTTTGTAAAAAGATGGTCACCTCCATTCTGTAGGTTTATCTGCACAAATCTATCATCAATTTGTCTGTTTGAGCTGATTTGTTGTTACTTTATAACTTAACCACTGCAGAGTTAATTGCCAAGTCTTCCTTTAGCAAAGCTGCCTTATCACCCTCCAGAGATCGAAAATACTCTGACCTTACTTAAGACATTTGAGGATTATGTCTTCTTTTTAAGAATTCTACAAGCAACTGTTATCTGGGCTAGAAGATTCCCTCCAAAGAAATATTCTTGGTTATTAAAAGTTTGTTTTGTTGTCTGTCTTCCTTATCTTGGGACTAATGTGCTTTTATAACTTTCCTTATCCCAACATATCAGCCATAAATGGCACTACTGTTTATGCATCATCCGTTTTATGTGTCAAATAAGAGTAGAAAGCAGATTAGATTTCAAATAAGTGCAAACCTGGATGAAGAATTCTGCTCTTCAATCCAAATTATGCAGTTATTAATTTGTCCAGAGGCTCCTCTTTGGGATTATCCATGGAAGGTTTTGGCTTATAGTCACATTTCTCAGTGATGGTCAGATTATTAATTCTTCCAGAGAAAACATAAATGTATGACCTCCTAGTAATTTCTGCTTGACTGGGTTTATATATATTAGTTGTCCTCTCTTCTTAGATTCTGCTTGCCTAGGGATTTTCTCATATTTCTCCTCACCTTAATATTTGATTATTATGTGCATTAGGCATCAGAATGCCTGTTTTGGAATAAACATTAGACCTCTAATTCCTTAAATGTGCACAAGTAGTTTTGTTTCACCTTTTGATGTAAACAAAGGCATGCATGAATTTAGAGGCCATTTGTAATTTGCTTATTATTTGAAAACTTAGAGTAACTGTATTAGTTAAATGATACTTAAAGTATATTTATGAAACTAAGCCTCTCATATCTGTGGTTAATTATATTTTAATAGTTTCATTAACATTTCTTTATACCTTATCAGTAGCTGGTAGCTATCAGGAAAATAAAGGCCCTTATCAATCATGTGCATTCTTCTTTTCGAATTGTTGCTATGATCATAAAATAAAACTGAAAGTATAAGGATTTATTATAGTTGGCTGAAATATTGCAAGTTATACAAACAGAAGGATATTATTCCAAACTTCTATAATGTTTTAGTATGAATTTCCATCATGTAAGTTTTTATTACCTAAGGACAATTCTGTGAGTTTACATAATAAATAGCTAGTAATATAACATGAGTTTAAGGTACAGCCCACAAATCAGAAGTGGCAGCTGCCTTATTGGCTTTGCACATAGTATATCATAATACTTAAGATTTTGATCTTCTGATGCATTTCTGAAAATGAAAGTACCCCAAACTTGGATATAAAATTAATAGTGAAAACAGTAACTTTCATGTTAAATCACACCTTCTGACATATTAAAAATTGGACAATTGATTTTAATGAAAAATGCAATATCACTAGTTTAGATGTTCTCTGAGTATTATAGTATAGTGAATTCAACAACCCCAACCACAATCTCAATGAACATAAGGACACATTTCTTCACACCTGTGTCTATATAGTGTTATTATCAAAGTATTAAGAATGTATGAGGGTGGACCCAAAACTCTGAAATCATCTTTGGGAGGGTGGACCCATTGTAGTACAGTCTTCCCCCACTAGAATGTTCTAGGCACCCATCTGTATCAGCTGGTGTTGTTGCAACAGGCTGCATTTGGCTTCAGTGATTTTTTTTGGAAGACACTAATATATTTGCCCACTTCATGACAGGTACCTGCCCATACAGCACTGCGTGCTCAACAGTTTTTAACAAAAAATGGCATGACCCCCATGTCCCACTCTCCCTAGTCACCTGATTTCACCCCTAGTGACTCCACCACCCCACCATGGATGAAAAGTCTTCAAAAGGAAATGTCTTGCCAATGTGGAAGAGGTGAAACAAAAACCAGTGTAAGTCTAAAAGGCATAAAAATCAGTATGTTCAAAAACTGTTTTGAGCAGCAGCAAAAATGTCTCAGTAGGTGTATTGCATCAAATGGAAAGTGCTTTGAAGGTGACTGAAGTTTAAACATGTAAGAATTAATAAACATTGCTTTATAAATAAGTGATTTTTTAAAAATATCCCCTAGTATATCCATATGGTTCTGAATTAAAGAAACTAACAAGAATATGAGAACAGAGAAAAATGTTACAATATTCCTTTCTATTGTAAAATTTAGGTTATGAGACTACAGAATTACTTAAATGCTTTAAAATACAATTTACTTGGGAATGATTAATGAATGGAAGTAATACAGTGCAGAGTTTAAGAAGCATTGATGGTAAAACCAAATTGTCTGGGTGAATCTCAGTCCCAGCACTCAGATATTGTTGGACTTGGGGCAATTTAAGCTCTCTTAAAATATAAACAGTGAATAATAATAATAACCACATCATTGGGTGAGATAATATGCATGGAGAGATTATAAGAATGTCTGCTCTATCACCCAATATTAATATCATCATAATACCAGCTTCCAAAAGCATCCAGTGAGGTTCCTCCAGGGCGATAATGAAACTAGACTTGCGCTTTTCTTTACATGTTGCTTTACTTTTGGGTAGTGTCTGTTTTAGGTTTAACTTGCAAGACATTAAGGGTTTTGATTTATGTTAATTAATTTTTTAAAATCCTGCTTTTTTAAAAGATTTTTAAAATTTATTTTATTTTTAGAGAGAGGGGAAGGGAGGGAGAAAGGGTAGGAGAGAAACCTCAGTGTGTGGTTGCCTCTTGCATGCCCCCGACAGGTACCTGGCTCGAAATCCAGGCATTTTCCCTGACTGGGAAGAAAACCTGCAATCCTTTGGTTTGCAGGCTGGCACTCAGTCCACTGAGCTTCACCAGCCAGAGCTGTTAATGAACTTTCTTAAGATGAAATTTATATAGGATAAAATAAAACCACTTAAAGTATATGGTTCAAATTTGACAAACACCTAGATCCATATAACTTCCATCCCAAACAAGATATCAATGCTTTCCCTGGGGCCTGGTTATTAAAAGCTAATATGTTTTATACATATGCTGTGCATGTGTATATGTTACTAATGCATGTGTTGGTAATGCACATTCTCAAATAATAATATAATTCATAATAAATGAAAAATAAGCTGGTCTATTTCCTGCTTTTAGGAAGATAATTGTCTCAAAGCATTTAAAAAAATACTACATTTTGGAAAAATAGTGCTCTCTGATTACTAATAATTTTTTTTGGAAAGCAAATGATTTCCTTAATAAATTAATTTTGACTTCATTGAACCAAGCATTCACATAAACATTTTTACAGGTAAACATTTTGTCTTACTTAAAAGAACACAAACATGTCTTAAGTTTGCTACTGCGTCATGATGGCTCTTTCCAGGTTCCTCTCAAACCCGTCAGCATAGCTTTCTCTTTCTCTTCCTCCAATATTTACAAGAACAAAAGTTATATTTACTAACGTTTTCCTTGTCAGTAGCTAAAACGTATTCTTCTTTAAGCTACACCATGACTCCCTTTTTTTTCAGTTGAAAAGAAAAAGTGCTTATGAAAACCAAAAATATTTTTAAAGTCTTGTCTTCTCAGACTTTTCAACTTTTTCAGCTTAATTTTTAACTGATCATCATTGAATAACTCAAAAGTTAGGAGAGTTGAAAATGTTCAACAACATCAGCAACTCTTGATTATCTTAGTTCTAGTCTAAGAAAGAAAGAAACAACAGTGGCAAGTGGAATAATAGCTGTGCCTAAAAACTGTCTCTATGACACAAACATCCAGCAAAAGCCAGGCACATTTTGTATTTTGTATATAACAGACTAATGAGTCAGCAATGCATATACGAATGAGAAGATATTTTCCCTCTTTACAGTAGTGAGATAGACTGAACTTTGGTCTACTCGAATAGAACTCATAAAGAAAAAAACACAATTATCAAAGTTAAAGGTCTTTATTCAAATCAGTCTTTGGATATTCTGGAATTCTTTTTTAAAAAGTAAGAATCTAAAATTAGGTTTTATGAGGGAGCTATAATTAAACAATCAATAAATACTTTAAATGGTTAATATATGGAGAGCTCTGTGCCATGCAGTGAAGATTCAAATTGATATGAAACAAATCATTTTTTTCATGTCAGAACAGTAGATAATTTAATATATATGAGCAACAAAAATAACAAGGATTAAGTTGGCCCACTTCTCTGCCTGAGGAACTGTGAGATAAAGGTCTGCTGTTTACAAGTCACCTAGTCTAAGGTATATGGTTATAGCAGCCCAAACAGATTAAGACAGTAAGCATTGTGTCACATACAGTTATTGTTTATGCTGTGATTTGCTGTGTTCCTAAGGCTTGCAACATTTTGAATGTTTGATTGTTCTGGACATTTCACTGATTAGAGTGTTTGAAGACACAGTAATGGACTTGATTATTAATATTTTTAAAATAAGAAAACATTAAAAGAAATGATGCCAACTAGTGAAAATGAACCTTGCTAATCCTATTGTGTGTTCTAAAGATGTTACTATATTACAATTTTAGGAGAATTATCAAAAAGAAAGAACAAACTATGTTATTACTACCAAATGAGAATCAGAAACATTAGATGGTCTTAAAACAATGCAAATGGGGTATTCAAAATACTGATTGTCATCTTCAAATGAAGTGGTATGAGCAGCCTGAAGAGGGTCAAATTAATGATCACCAAAAGTTCTGCTTAACGTTTGGTCTCCTTTCAGCACATTGAAATTGGCGCTTTATCAGTGGTTTAAAGCTACGCTGGCGTGGCTTTTGGGTCAGATACTTTAATACAGTGCATTCCAAGAATTCATGTATGCATTTCAAGATTAAAATTTAAAATCAATAATGACAGTTGTCAACCACTGACTAGACCATGTTATCAAAATAATGGAAATGCAGTTATGTACAAAAATAAACACAATGTTTTATCTATGGGGCATGATGAAGATGAGAACCAGCTTCTTTACTGTAGCTACCATAATATTAGAGAATCAATGGCAAATTAAACTGCACAAATCCTTACGGGGAGAAGTAGGAAAAAAGCACAACAGTAAATGCAGCAGAGTTCAAATCAATATTTTCACCCAAAACACAGCGAAGTTCATTAGTACTGCTAATATAAAGGCAAGGGTAAAGACAGCAAAATAGAGATTTTATCTTCTTTTCACTTTAATTATAGGACTGCCTCAGGCAACCTAGTGTTTAGGCTTGTTAAAAACAAAAGATTGTATTCATATATTAGAGGAATTGTATTAATACTAAAGAAATTTTTAAAAAGATGATTTAGTACAAAGAAGTTCTATATGTAAAAATATACAATATAAAGGTTTAGTTACAAAGAAAACTTCACCAGAATTTTTTTCTTTTTCTTATATTTTGGCTAAAATTAAAACTGTCTATATCAGGTGCTCTTTTCAAAATAGATATCCAAATTCACAAGGATGGTTTCTTAAAAGTATACTCAGGTACACAGAGACAAAAAGAAATCAATTTTCAAACAAAAGCCATTTCTAAAATGCAGTGCTCACACTAGCACAGTCAGATCAATTCTATGCTCACTTCGCCTTCAATCATATTTTTCATTTCATCTTTCTGATGGAAATTAGTGGGACACCTGATGCTTGGCCATCCTAGCTGAAAGTGAATCCAGTTGCAGACATATTTTTCTGGAAAATGTCATCTTTCAAGTAAGGCAACCTGGAAATAAACATTAATAGCCTCACTATTCTACAAATAAGTATTGCTCTGATAAGTTAGATTTATCTTAGCACTGGTAACAAAAATACAGGAAATTGTCTGGATATTGGATTGGTCAACGGAAAGTTACAGATTACAGATGAAGCTGATCTGGCCTGACACTTGTGTTTAGAGGGAGAAATGTAGAGTGGGAGACAGGGGAGAGAGTGAGAATGCACAGAATTAGAGAAAATAGGAGAGACTGAACAGTTAATTTAGCAAGCATGTTCTACTGGCAATTCCTGAAATTAACCACAAACCAATTGGATAGCAAGTGAAGTTAGCTGTCTGCTGAACATCTCCAACTTTCAGAGAGTGCTGCTGTGATCGTGCCCTTCTCTGTTTAATCTAATTGAAAAGGAATGTCTGGTGGCTTTTCACTTTAGAAACCTAGGCTTCAATTAAAGCCAACTACACTGCAAGTTAAAGGTGAAAATTCAAGCCATGCTACTTTTAAGCTTCAATACATACAAACATCTGATGAGGTAAAAAAAAAAAATAATAATAAATATGGTGTTAGTATTAGATTATTTTCTCCAAAACCAAAACAAGAATACACTGAAAGTATGTTAAAATGACCATACTTGTGTGTCTATACTTTACTTATTTAATAATATTTCTTTGAGAACCTGTTGTGTACCATCCTGAGATTAAAATCAATAGGCTGCATTGCATACCCAGCAAGAACGTAGAGTTTGGCAATGGGAAGCAGATTCAGGTAAATTAAACAAGGGGGTAATTTCTATAACAGTTAAATAGAATGATGTTCTATGAGATCACAGAGAGAAAATAGTAACCAGGCCTCTGGGCCAATTGGAAAATATTCATTACAGGACTGACCATTTCAGATGGATCTTGGTGGAAGAGCAATTGTTGATCTAGCTCAGAGTTTAGCCCTGGAGAGGAATGGAGTTTTAAATGAAAGTACCAACTGAGCAAAGGCATGGAGGAAGAGTCTGATTGAAGAACGAGAAATGGCTTTTTCGGATGAGATTTCAGGTGACATATATGTGATTGGAGAGGAAGCTGATAAATTAGAAGGCCAGAATGTTAAGGTCTCTGTGTTCAGAAAAGATGCTTAAGCAAAAGAATGAATTGAATAAGTAGTTTCTAGGATAAAAACTGAATCACAGACCTGAAGTGGAAAAGCCTGTATTCCATGAAGGTGCAGAGGTCACTACTGTAATATTCTATAATTCTAGCACCATGTCTGCCATGGAGTAAACACTGGATATTTGTTGAATTAATGAATGGATGAATGAATATGCTAATATGAACATAGTGATATGCATCTGAACTAATATACTTGCAGAGGAGATGGAACTACACACACAAAAGCTGTCATATTCATGAAGTCCATATGTCTATGAAGATTGCCATTACATTAAGCAAGAGATCGTGGTACTTAAAGACAGAATACTTACAGAAACATTATACTTACCAATATTAAGCAGAACAAAATATACTCAGATTTCATTGTTATTTGCTTTTATTTTCTAAACAAATTAATTCCAAACATACTGCCTTGAATGAACATAGAAACCTAAAATTGGTTCAATTCTTTTGGGAGATAAGTCACAACACCATTTTTTAATGAGTATGGCATTTAAATTAAAATCTATTACTTTGGGTTTGATTTATTTTTGTAGTGTCTAAAGAACTATATTTTTATAGCTATTCATAATAAAGCTCTATATTAATTTCCAAGCTGTAAGTAGTTTGCACATTAATACTTAAATGAGCTGCAAAATTTTATATTGCTTAAGAGCAAATAGCTCTAGAAATATAATTATCCAAAATGAACATAGAAATAGTCAATCCCAGCAATTGCCTTCACTTGTGTTGAGTTACTTTATGAAGATACAGCAGCAGAGAGGGGCTAGAAGGAGCAAGCATTAAAATTTTGAGTATTAGTGATGCTACAGTAAGATAGATATTAATGAAGTATCAGAAAAGCATGCCGAAAGTACTTTTAACATGTCAGCACACACAAAGAACTTAACATTAAGATTCACACACAAAAGGCCGTGCATGAAAGATGGGAGAAAAATTCTGTGACTGGCAATTGTGTTGCATGCATTCTAGAAGACAAGGGTTTTTGAAAGGCACTTAGCTTTAAACCAATCACTGTTCCTTTGAATGTCCTCAGCAGGCACAGAAATGGAGGATTCAATTTTCAAAGATAATTGTGTCAGATAACTGTCTCATGCCCTTTTGGAAAGAATCTGATAAACACCTAATTACTTACTAACCAAATGATTTTAGAGGTACCGAGCTGGGTTGATGCTAAGGTTTCCTAGAAAGACCTGGCCATTCAATGTAGCAGAGCTAAATGCAGTTGGAGTGTACATTAATTTCATGTACTTGGCTAATAAAATCTTACCAACTACCCTAAAGAAATAATTTATCATTTGGAAAAAAGAACAGAAATTTCAACATAAAACCAATCATAGCCACAAAAATACTCATCACAACCCATGTAAAACAATCTAATGAAAATAAAAGGTTTAGTTGGACTTTCAGGCAACTTATTTTCTTTGGGGAATCACTGTGCAAGCATAATGATGCTGTCTGTTATGATGGGAAAGGGAAAATCTTCCTCATTTGGATATTATAATTTGGTTCAACTCTTTTAATAAAGACATCAGCAATACATGCAGGACTATTCACCATCAAATGTATGAGTCTGGACCCCCCAGTTGGACTTTCAACTACTTCTGAATATGATTCCTTCATATTCCTGGCCTTTATTTGCTGTTTCATGTTGTCCTATATAGGGTAAGGCCTAAAATTAAGGCCCAATATTATGTGCTGCCCTGACATCTGGTGAAAGTGAGATAGTCTGAAGTGGCCTCAACTTCCCCTGCCATTTCTCTTTTGTGGATAAAGTCCTCTATGCAAACTACCTTCCTTTATCAAGGGGACCAGGCACAGGTCCTGTTTATCTCTGTGTATCAGGTTTTATTACCCAGACAGACATGGAATCCTTCAAACAAGGGACTCACATACTCCCAAGGGAACCAGGACACCTCACCCTCCTTACACTGCAAAGACCACCTCCCATTTGTTCTGGTCCTTTACTCAGTTTCAGAATGCAGCCTCCGTGTGACTCTGCACTGCATGTGGGTCCCTTTCCCTGAGGCTGTGAGTAGATGTGAGTAATGAATGCTGGTAATCTCATCTGTCTAGTGTTAGATGTGCTGTGTTCAGCCACCTCCATGATGCTATGGTAAGAATCCCTCCCTTACCAGCAGGATGGATATGAGGTGATTAAAACATCACAGGGCCACTCAAATTGGTCTAAAGCACAGAACTACCCTTTGTTTAAATAAATATGCCATTTGAATGGTTTGGTCCCAGGGTGAATGCCACATTGTGGACATCTGAAGAAGCAAATAAATTCATTGGAGGCTCTGAGTAAAATGTATTGAACACTTTCCCCAATACTCCCAGATAGTTCCTATTGGCCTAGTACAATGATTTTCCCTTTTCATCTGATGGCTCACATACACTAATTACTGAAATTCTGCAGATATATCTATATATATATATATATATATATATATATATATATATATATATATCTGGATATACATATACATATTCTTTTTGCCAATCTAAAGAAAGAATAGGTGTGATTTTGATTGATTTACAAAAAAATAGTGGTTATTACCTACCCTTTTTTTCCAAAGTGACTTTTTAAAAAAATGTCAGGTGCCTATGCTTGCATAAAAGGATTTCTGGGATCAAGAATTAATCTGTCAGATGCAACTTCATTATGTGATGTGACCAATAAGATACAATATTGTATGACCTACATATTTATGCTTCAAGACAAGACATTTACATCAGATAGCTATTATTGTGTTGGCTATTATCATTTACTTGACAATCTAAAGAAAAAGAAATTAGTACCTCTGACTAAACTGTTAAGTACCACATTTTTTTAAAAATTGTTGCAGCACACCAGGTGAACATTACTGGACTAGTAGCTACCTGTGTAAAATGATAAAGTCAAAAAAGGAACATATCAACATAAAACAAAAGCAATACATTTCATTTCCAAATAATAATCAGAAAAGAGATTCATCCACTGAGCAGTAAAAGATTGCTGCATTGCAGCAAGTTATATACATCAGGTTTTCTCATGTAGAAGTTGTTCTTTAAATAACCATTTTCATCTATAAGATACAAAGATGACTATTTGGCACAAGCAATTTTGTTTCCATTGCTTTTATGTTTTTTTTTTTTGTTTTCTCTATTTTCCATGATTTCAATTTTTTTTTGTCCTCAAGTTTACCTTATTTTAGCCAGTTTGAGATCACAGGCAAAAAGCCTGATCATGGTAGCAGAATAAAAATAAATAAATAAAAATTAACTGTAGGAAGTATAGAAGAAAATGATCTATGTATATGTTTTTCTGTTAAAATTGGGACATGATGATTGTTTACGAATAATTCTTGCCTGCCTTCACACATATGTACTAATTTAAACCATTTACAGATTGTTCAGCTTTTAAAAATAGTGAGGTATTACAAGGCAGTCAAAGGTAAAATAGTGAATTTTAGCAATTATGAGATCATAGAAATAATAGATATTTATTATTCTATTTTAGTCAGTTTTTATTTAAGTCCAGAAAATTATTTGAGCTTCAAGGAATAAATAACATATTTTTGTTGCAAAGCAAATATGCATTTAAATTGAAACTGAAAATTAAACTTCAAATTTATAATTTTTTTATAATTATATCAAAGATTAAAATTTATGCTGTGAGTGTTTCCCCATTTCTAGTACTATATGGAAGATACTACTTTCTATATATTTTATCTTTTGCAAGGTAAAATAACACCTAAAAAGTCATTATTTAGCAAACACATTTTATGGTCTTTTTTCTAGAAAATTTCACCCCAATAGAAATAGTTCTTTTTCTTGTTTTGTTCCAGCCAATATTACCATCTCTGTTTTTTGTATCTTTTCTACTTAAGTCAATTATTTTCACTAGAATTCAAATGTGCTCTACTATCGCACAACTTTAGATATAATACAAAAGAAAAAAATAGTCAAGAGTTTGGGTTGCTTGACTCCTTATGTCATAAAGTTACGGCTTTATCCAGTCCTGGCTCTCAGTTCCTTAAGAAAAGTTGTTTATTCACTCTCTGTATTGTCTTAACTTCCCTTGGCTTTCTTACCATTCCAGTCCAGCTTGTGCTCCCATCACAGCATTAAAATTTTTCTCACTAAGCTGACCAACGGGCCCCTTTATGCTAAAGAAGAGCTGTTGAAATGTTTAACAATTTACTGCCTGTCATTTTGGAAATTCACTTTTGGCATCGGTTTTGCCACATAGTTTTAGTTTTTCTCCTATCCTCTGGCCTGTGCTTTTAGGGGACTTTTTTTTTTTTTTTTTTTTTTTTTAATCCTCCTTCTCTTTTCCTTACTCTTTGATATTAAGTCTCTAAAGAGAGAGCTTTGGACACTTTCTTTTTCTGGGTCATTTTTCTAGAAAAATCTATCTATAAGTACTTTTTATGTGTTAGTATCTCTCCCATCTACAACTTTATCAAGACATCCAGGCCCATGTACACATGTGGTTGTCTTACATATTTACTTGCTTATCTCAGAAATACATCAAATGTAAGATATTCAAAATGGACTGCGTGATCACATCCTTCTGGCTTCCATCTCTTGCCTAAATATATTTGTTCTCCAGTATTTCCCAGCTCATCCAACCAGGTGCTCATGCTGTATTCCTGAGAACCTTCTTACCCTGCCCTACTTTTCATATCTTAACCATCACTATTTCTATAAATTTCACCCAGGTTTTCATAGAAACTTGAATTTCATCATCCTCCCTTCCCATTTAATATCCAAATCATCAACTCCTATTGATTCTATCTGTAAATTACTTATTAAATTTTTTATTTCCCTTTATCTTCAATTTTTTACTGTTAGCAAAAAATTACCATCATCTCTGGTCTGGATATGACTATTGCCTCCTAACTGATTTCTCTACTTCTGTATTTGCTTCCATCTATTTTCCAAAACAATGAGTTTTTAAAACAGTTTTAGTAAAACATATTCAATGTAATATATATAAAGAACATTGGCCCTGGCTGGTGTAGTTCAGTGGATTGAGCGAGGGCCTGTGAACCAAAGGATCATGGTTCGATTCCCAGTCAGGGCACATGCCTGGGTTGCGGGCCAGTTCCCAGGAGGGGATGCATGAGAGGCAACCATACATTGATATTTTTCTCCCTCTCCCTCTCTCCCTCTCTCCCTCTCTCCTTCCTTTCCCCTCTAAAGATAAATAAATAAAAAAATTTTAAAAAGAACATTGATCTTAAGTATACAGATCAATACATTTTATGTATCTATATATCCATTTAGTCATTACCTCAGTGAAGATATAAAATATTTCCTATATTTAGATGTTTCCTTTATGTTCCTTTCCAGACAATTCTCACATCCCCTATCTAAGGAAACCACTATTTTGACTTCTCTTATAATCAGTTTTGCCTTTTCTTGAACCTCATATAAACTAAATTATATGTAATAAGACATGATTTATGTCTCACACATCTGTGGAATTCATTTGGGATGTTTCAAGTAGTAGTAGTTTGGTATATTTTTATTACTACTTAATATTCTAATATATGAATATACAAAAATATATTTTATCTCTTTTCCTTTGATTGGCATTTGGATGTTTTTCAAGTTATTGACTATTATGAATAAAGTTCATGTGACTATCTTTATACATGACTCTTAGATGGGTTTCTTTACAGCCCTATCTCCATCAAACTATGTCTTTTAAATGTAAGAAAATCTTCATAAAGACTTAATTTCAATATGCAAATTCCTTTCCACATACTTTTTACGGTGGCTTTTCAATGCTTTGTCCATCAGTTCTAAACTTAGAGGTTCAGTCAAAGGGTTCTGTAATTGAACTCTCTTGGATGTATGCATGTTTATTTAACACTAGTACTCCATATGGACCCTTCACCCTCAGGCCAGATTTTTAATTTTTCCTTCAGTTACCTCTTTTTTCCCCTTATTGTTTCTTTTTTAAAAATTTGTATTAAATTTATAGGGGTGACATTGGTTAATAAAACTACATAGGTTTTAAGTGTACAATTCTATAATACATCTGTATATTGCTTTGTGTTTTAACCACCCTGTCACCATCTATTTGACCTCCTTTATCCTTTACTACCTCCCTCGCATTCCCCTTTTGATTTCCTCTGATTGTTTCTTCCCTTGGGTATAAACAGGGAATCCCTTCCTTGCCTATGCAAGTCATTCCATGTTTTGTCTCTATCTAGGCACCCATTCTCTATTCCTGAGGACAATTTAACTCATGTCACATAGGTATCTTACTCAAGTCACATTTAATTTGAGAAATTTCCTCTGACCCTGGCTGGAAAAAAAAAAAAACCAATTTGGTATTTAATTCTCAGCTTTTACTATTTTACATTTAATAATTAGTCATTTATTAAAACTATATAGTAATACAAAATCATACAAGTACCTTTTTTAATGTTTGCAAACTCTCCCAATCAAGCATGCCATTTCATAATATTTGATAGGCATCTTAATTTTGAGATTACATGTCACTATAGTTTTGAATAGTAATGAAAGCTACATCAAATAACATGGGATCATTTTGTGACTCACATGAGTTCTTCAGTTTTTAAAAGCAGGGATAGAACGCAGCACCTTATAGTATCAGTGCTCAATCCTACAATGACGGACTGAGATAAAAAACCATAATGGCAATTTTGTCTGACAGAAAAATGATGCATGAACAGATGACAGAGTTACAAGGACAACATGCAGAGGAACCCACAGATCAGAATAATAATATGTTAAATGTTATTCAGTCCGAGGCTGTCAAAAAGCAGATGCTTGCTGAAGAGGTACAGAAATTAAAAAGAGACAAGGGAAGATGGTGGCATGGTAGGAGGGAGCAGATTCCACTCCCCCCCTATACATGGGAGAAAAACCTAAGGTGGAACAGAGCCAACAGCCAACAACACCACAGTGTATATGAAAATAGGAGGTCAAAAATTGTAGCAGACATTGAAAAACCAGATGGTAAGGAGAGTACTTCAGGACAATAAGGGCCCAGGGATCAGCGCGGAGAACAAGGCGGTTGAAGCCCTAGGCTGGCGCTGGCTGGGACTGCCACAGAGCTCTAGGGAGGGAGCAGGGTCAAATGCTCGCTCCCTGGCCAAACAAGGTTAGACCAGCAAGGGGAGAGACCTGGCTGCTTGAAGTTGCAGAGAGGAAGTCCATTAAGGACTGAATGGCAAACACACAGGGGCTGTGAGCACCCATGCATATCCCTGGGAGGAGTGCGCACCAGAGTCCTGGAGACCAGAGGCGGCCTGGCCCATACCTGCAACCGGAGGAGGGGGCTTTGTGGAAGACCTGGAGCCCACAACTGTGAACCAGGGGGGCACGTGTGAGCTCTGTAGGAGACACAGAGCTCATGCCCGTGAACCCCGGGTGAGCGTGCACACCACAGGAAACCTGGAACCCACACCGGTAAACTCCGGGATGGTGGGTGCCCTGTAGGAGACCTGGATCTCACACCCATAAACTCAGGGAAAGAGCACACTCCGCAGGAGGCCAAGGGCTCAGAGCCCATGCCCCAGGCCCTGGGCAGAGAGGCACTGGGCTAGCTCTGGGGAGAGTAGCCCAAAGCTGACTGAGTGCTGAATGGGGAGAGAAGTGATACCAGTTGCCCCTTAGCCTGCTCCAGCCAGCAAGACCAGAAAAACCAGTTTGGCCAGTTTGAAACCAGCAAGAGCTTTCTTGTTTGTTTGATTGATTGATTTTTTAAGTAATTATTATTATTATTATTTATACCTCAATTCCTTTTGCTTCTCTTTCCTTCTTTCTTGTTTTATTCCTTCTTCCTTTCTTTCCAATTTTATCTCTTCTTCCTCCCTCTTTTTTCTTTCATTTTTTTTCTTTCTTTTCTCTTTTTAAATACCCACAACTGAGACAAAAAACAAACAAACAAACAACTGGAACTATGAAAAAAACAGAGTTGGACCCAAAGAGGGGGCATCTGAACAGCTGAGATAGTGAGACAAATTTCACTTTGCTATTATAGAGAACCTGCAAGTTATTGCATATTTGTATTATTATTTTTTCATTATTCTTACATCTTTTATTTTAATAGTATTTTTGTATTTCTCTTCTTTCTGTTTACTCTTCTTTGCTTGGCTGGTTATATTGTATTGTTTGACAGGTTTCCCCTGTTCTCTCATTCATAGTGTATTCCTAATTTACTGTCCTTCACTCCACTTGTGATCCATTAGCACACTACTCAAGGTTCTATACCCCCTATTCTTCTTATCCAGATCACATAGATTCTGTCATATGATTGTTGCTCTAATATTATAAACAATAGCTGTTCCATACAATTGTAAATACTACACAGCACCCCTTCCAGATCTTAGCCCACTTCACGGTTTCCTGAACTCTATTACTATAATGGTTAACTCTATTTTCTCACAGACTACACCTATTTACTGTCCTTTACTCTCACTTTACCTCAGAATCTGACATCCCACAACCTCACTTCTTTTTAGATCCAACTGACAATCCTTCCCTCCCCAACAAGAGTATTATCTTCTTTCCATCCTTTCTAAAAAGTGACTAGTTTGGTGATAGAACAGGGTTAAAACTGTACATAGCTAAATTATCTCCTGTCTCTTCTCTACCAGCTGCTACTGTAAATATCATAGAATACATTCTTACTGTCTAGAACTATTTTGCCTTACCCCTCCAACTGATCACAAAAAAGAATAGGTAAAAGCTGTGAACACCAGGGTACCTGAAGGAGACTGCACCACTGAATCTCACAGGTATTCTACCACAGAAGTTCACACCATAAACCCAGGGAGCCAGAACAGATCAATTTAAGAAGCTGAGGCTAACAAGAAGAGTCTCACAAACAATGGGAAGACAAAGAAACAATCCCTAAATGAAAGGAAAGGAAGAAGCCCCAGAAAGAATGCTAAATGAAACAGAGACAACTCAACTATCAGATATTGAGTTCAAAGGAATGGTTGTCAGGAAGCTCCATGAGCTCTCAATGAGCTACCAGAAACTACAGGGAAGCTACAATGAACTCACTGCAAACTATACCAACATAAAAAAGGAAATAGAAACTATCCACAAGGGCCAAGAGGAAATGAAGATACAATTTCTGAACTGAAGAACACAGTAGAAGGAATCAAAAGCAGAATCGATGAAGCAGAAGATCAGATCAGTGAGTTGGAGGACAAGGTAGGAAAAACACCCAGAAAGAGCAAGAAAAGGAAAAGAGGCTCAGAAAGAATGAAGAGGGATTAAGAGAAATACAAGACAATGTGAAACATAATAACACCTGTATAATAGGGATTTCAGAAGGAGAAGAAGAAGAGGAAGGGAAGGAAAACCTCTTTGAAAAGGTAATGATAGAAAACTTCCCTAATGTGATGAGAGAAAGAGTCACACAAACCCAGGAAACACAGGAGTCCCAAAAAAGAGGAACCCAAACAGGCTCACTTCAAGACACATCATAATTAAAATGGCAAAATTCCAAGACAAAGAGAAAATCTTAAAGGCAGCAAGGGAGAAAAAGGAAGTAACATACAAGGGAGCCCCAATAAGGTTAACAGCTGACTTCTCAATGGAAACGCTCCAAGCCAGAAGAGAACGGCAAGAAATATTCCAAGTAATGAGAACCAAAGGCCTGCAACCAAGAGTATTTTACCCAGCAAGGCTTTTAATCAAGATAGAAGGCCAAATAAGGAGCTTCCCAGACAAAAGAAGTCTAAAAGAATACACCTCTACCAAACCAGTTCTGCAAGAGATGCTAAAGGGACTGCTTTAAGGAAAGGAAGGAAAGGAGAGAGAGAGGAACACAGGTACAAAAATGGCAATGAATAAGTACCTATCAATAATAACCTTAAACGTAAATGGATTAAATGCTCCAATCAAAAGACATAGAATAGCTGAATGGATAAGAAAGCATGACCCACACATATGCTGCCTACAAGAGACCCACCTCAGGACGAAAGATGTACACAGACTCAAAGTGAAGGGCTAGAAACAAATTTTCCAAGCAAATGGACAGGAAAAAAAAGCCGGGGTAGCAATACTCATATCAGACAAAATAGACTTCAAAAGAAGGGCCATAAAGAGAGACCCAGAAGGTCACTTCATAATACTCAAGGGAAGAATCCACCAAGAAGACATAAACATTTTAAATATATATGCACCCAACGTAGGCGCACCTAAATACATAAAGAAAATCTTAGAGGACTTCAAGAAAGATATTGACAGCAACACAATTATAGTAGGGGATTTTAACACCCCACTGTCAAAAATGGACAGATATTGCAAACAAAATATCAACAAAGATATTGTGGCATTGAACAACACTCTAGATGAAATGGACTTAACTAATATATATAGATCCCTTCATCCCAAAGAAACTACATTCTTTTCAAATGTACATGGACTATTCTTTTCAATTGTCCATGGAACATTTTCAAAGATAGACCACATGATAGGACACAAAACAGGCCGCAACAAATTCAAGAAAATTAAAATCATACCAAGCATTTTTTACCTACCACAAGGAACTGAAATTAGAAACCAACCCTGAGGGGAAAAACATGAAACATTCAAAATCATGGAGACTGAATAGCATGCTATTGAACAATGAATGGGTCAAGAATGAAATTAGGGAAGAAATCAAAAACTTTCTGGAAACAAACAAAAATGACCTTACAACATCCCAAAACTTATGGGACACAGCAAAGGCAGTCCTGAGAAGGAAATTCATAGTAATAGGCCTGCCTAAAAAAGATAGAAACATTTCAAACAAACGACCTAACCCTATGCCTACAAGAACTCAAGGAACAACAACAAAGATGGCCCAAAGCAAGTAAAAGGAAGGAAATAACCAAGATCAGAGCAGAATTAAATGACATAGAGACTAAAAGCACAATTCTAAGGATCAAGGAAACCAGGAGCTGGTTCCTTGAAAAGATAAACAAAATGGACAAGCCTTTAAGCAGGCTCATCAAGAAAAAAAGAGAGAGCACCCAAATAAACACAATCAGAAATGAAAGAGGAGATATTACAACTGACACCATATAAATACAAAGGATTGTAAGAAATTACTATGAAGAACTGTATGCCAAGAAATTTGAAAACCTAGGTGAAATGGACAAGTTTCTAGAAAAATATAATCTTCCAAAACTCAATGAAGAAGAAGCAGAAAGCCTGAACAGACCAATAACAGCAGATGAAATTGAAGCAGTAATCAAAAAACTCCCAACACACAAAAGCCCTGGACCAGATGGTTTCATAGGAGAATTCTACAAAGCATTTAAGGAAGAGCTAACCCCTATCCTTCACAGACTATTAGAAAAAATCCAAAAGGATGGAAGACTCCCAAACTCTTTTTATGAAGCCAGCATCATCCTAATCCCAAAACCAGATAAAGACACAACAAAGAAAGAATCATCCTAATCCCAAAACCAGATAAAGACACAACAAAGAAAGAAAACTTCAGGCCAACATCGCTGATGAACATAGATGCTAAACTCCTCAACAAAATATTGGCATACCATAGCCAACAATACATCAAAAAGATCATACACCATGACCAAGTGGGATTCATCCCAGGGATGTAAGGATAGTTCAATATTCTCAAATCAGTAAATGTAATGCACCACATAAATAAAAGCGAAGACAAAAATCACATGATCATATCAATAGATGTGGAAAAGGCATTTGATAAGGTACAGCACCCATTTATGATATAAAACACCCAGCAAAGTGGGAATAGAGGGAGCATTCCTCAACATAATAAAGGCCATATATGAGAGACCTACAGCCAACATCATACTCAATGTGCAAAAACTAAAATGTTTTCCACTAAGATCAGGAACAAGACAAGGTTGTCCACTTTCACCACTTCTATTCAATATAGTATTGGAAGTCTTAGCCACAGCAATTAGACAAGAGAAGGAAATGAACAGCATCCAAATCAGAAAGGAGGAAACAAAACTCTCATTGTTTGCAGATGACATGATAGTGTACATAGAATATCCTACAGACTAGGCCAAAAAGCTGCTTGACCTAATAAATGAATTTGGCCAAACAGCTGGATACAAAGTCAATATCCAGAAATCAAAGGCATTTTTGCATATAAACAATGAAACAGCAGAAGCAGAAATCAAGAAAAACATTTCATTCGCTATAGCAAAAAGAAAAATAAAATAGCTAGGAATAAACCTAACCAAGGGGGTAAAAGACCTTTTTGCAGAAAACTACACAACACTGAAGAAAGAAATCAAAGAAGACACAAATAGAAACGTATACCTTGCTCATGGATAGGAAGAATTAGCATCATCAAAATCTCCATAATACCCAAAGCAATTTACAAGTTCAATGCAATACCTATTAAATATCAATGGCATATTTCACAGAGATAGAACAAACACTTCAAAAATTTATATGGAACCATAAATGACCCCTAATATCTACTGCAATTTTGAGAAAGAAGAGCAAAGTAAGAGGGATCACAATACCTGATACCAAACTGTATTACAAGGCCACTGTAATAAAAAATAGGCTGGCATAAAAACAGGCACATGGATCAGTGGAATAGAACAGAGAGCCGAGAAATAAACCCAAGTCTCTATGGTCAATTAATATTCAACAAAGGGAGCAGCAACATAAAATGGAGTAAAAATGGCCTCTTCAACAAGTGGTGTTGAGAGAACTGGACAGCTATGCACAAAAAAAGGAAACTCAAGCACCAACTTACACCATACACAAAAATAAATTCAAGATGGATAAAAGATTTAAATATAAGCCATGACACCATTAAAGTCCTAGAGGAGAACATAGGCAGGAAAATCTCAGAAAGTTCACACAGCAATATATTTACTGATATGTCCCGTAGAGCAAGGAACATAAAGGAAAGAATAAACAAATGGGATCTCATCAAAATAAAAAGCTTCTGCATGGCTAAAGAAAACAGCATTAAAATAAAAAGAAAACCAACTGTATGGGAAAACATATTTGCCAATGATACCTCAGACAAGGGTTTAATCTCCAAAATATATAAAGAACTTACACGACTCCACTCTAAAAAGACAAGCAACCCAATTAAAAAATGGGCAAAGGACTTGAATAGACACTTCTCCAAGGAGGACATACAGAGGATCCAAAGACACATGAAAAGATGCTCAGTATTGCTAGCTATCAGAGAGATGCAAATTAAAACCACAATGAGATACCACTTCACACAGGTCAGAATGGCCATCATAAACAAAACAACAAACTACAAGTTTTGCAGAGGTTGTGGAGAAAAGGGGACCCTAATGTACTGTTGGTGGGAATGCAGACGGGTGCAGCCACCGTGAAAAACAACATAGAATTTCCTCAGAAAACTAAAAATGGATATACCTTTTGACCCAGCAATTCCACTGCTAGGATTATATCCTAAGAACCCTGAAACACCAATCCAAAAAAAACTATGCACCCCAATGTTCATAGTAGCACAACTTACAATAGCCAAGTATTGGAAGCAACCTAGGTGCCCATCAGTAAATGAATGGATCAAAAAACTATGCTACATTTACACAACAGAATACTATGCAGCAGAGAGAATGAAGGAGCTCTTACCCTTCGCAACAGCATGGATGGAACTGGAGAGCATTAAGCCAAGCAAAATAAGCCAGGTGGTGAAAGACAAATATCATAGGATCTCACCTTTAACAGGAACCTAATCAACAAAACAAACAAACTGAAATTGAGGACAGGCTGACAGTCACTAGAGGGGAAAGGGAAGGGAATTTCAGGAGAAAAAGGGGAAGGGTTTACTGGAACAATTATAAAGGACACATTGACAATAACTCGGGGAGGGTGGAAATTCGACGGAGGTGGGGAGGGCTGGGGTGGTGGGCTGGGATGGGAGTAAAAGACAGAAAACTGTACAAGAACAAAAATTAAAATAAAATTTTAAAAAAGAAATTAAAAAGATAGATCCAACAGAAGTAAGGCCTGTTTGTGTGTGATTGGTAGGGTAATAATATGGGTGTAATAATTTATTGTTTTAATTTTGACATATCACCTACAATGTCATACAGTGTGCTTGAGTGTGATATTATTATGTTACAGAATTACATGCTTATGATTTTGTAATAAAAAGGGGCGTCACCTGCGCCGGACCTTGTAAAATATTGAAATATCAGAAGGAAGCACAACTGTCTTTTTTTACGGGTTGTTAAAAACTTTAGCAAAACACCAGCAGTTAATGCCACTAGTTGAAAAGGTAAAAGAAAAATAGAATGTAAAGAAACAACAGGAGCCTTGATTGGTGTAACTCAGTGGTTGTTTCTTGTGAACCAAAAGGTTACCAATTTGACTTTAAGTCAAGGCAACAAACAGGCCTAGGTTTCAGGCCGGGTCCCCGGTTGCAGGTGTGAGAGAGGCAACTGATTGATGTTTCTCTCACACATACATGATTCTACCCCTCTCTTTCTACGTTCCTTCCTCTCTCACTAAAAATAAATAAATAAAGTCTAAAAAAAAAAAAAAAAGAAAGCGCAGGAAACCAAATGCAAAAGATGTGGGACGCGTACACATTTCTGTTTCTGCACTCATGTTTATGGAAGTCATTCAGTATGAAGAACTTTAATAAACCTCCCAACTAACTGAGTGCACATTTGGTAGTAGTGCCAGTCTGTCTGCCTTTAATGCATGGATTCATAATTTTTTATCCCTATCTGCATGTAGTAGATGTACAATAAAATTATGTAAAAATATATGAAATAAAGTCATATTAAAGAAACAAGCCTACTGAGAAATGTCACTGGAAGTGAGGACAATGTACCAACTGTCAGAGCTTGACTGGCCAGGTGCACTGAGCGACAGTCTGTTACTGTGGCCACTTTTCCTCTCAACAGACCTGCGACAATGGCAGACACGGGTTCTTCGTCTGGAACTAATGTGTCAGATAATGACACTTACTTGGGAATATCACTACCTTACATTCAACAACTATTTCATAGTTTCATTCTTTAACCTGAAGACTTCCTCTATATAGTCTTATTGGAATATTAGAGAGGTAACTATTATCAGATTATTTTCTAAAATCTTAAACAAACAAAACATTGGGCCTCTTCTGGATAGCATTCACCCTTGACCTAAGCCTCTTTTCTAAGGCTTCAGCTCCCTCATATGTTCTCCTTTATAAAATAGTCTCTTTTGCACACTGTAACTCATGAGTCTAAGTCATTTTTTGCATAGATTGGTCATGACCCTGTCTTTGTGTCAGTCTTCTCACCATCTGTGAAATCCACCTGCTCTGTTTCAATGGACTTCTTAACCTGCGATCCTATCAAACTGTGGCTGACTGCATCAGCCCTATGACCCCCTGCACAGCCTTCTTTACCTCCTATTCACTGGGGACAAGTCTCTAGACCAATGGTCTCCTTTGATATGCCTGCCAGATTTCTATCTTTTGGACCAGTTAGGGCTACTATCTTTATTCATATCAGTATTATTATATGTTTTAAGATATAAACATTCACAACTCAACCATTTCAAGGAAAAATTATTGATGGAGTATAAAAAAGACAATATGTCTCTGAAATATACTGAATTTTTAAAATAAGATATTACCTTACTAGTTGTACTTTATTGCAGCACCATCAATAAAAGATACATTAAGATTATTTTATACAGAAGTCTCTACTGTTAGTGCTCCATACCCTATGCTTGTCCTTACAATGATTCAGACAGCAATTTCTTAACATGTAATTCCAAATATTGCATAATTACTTTTTAAATTACTTTTCTATTTTTCAGTAATTATTATTACAAAAACAGTAGAACCTAAAAATGACCTTACATGGTAAGAACATTGAAAACTGATATAATTTTACTATATGAAAACAAAGATTGCCTTTGTACAATGTTATGGTTAATATACTTTAAATTTCTTAACATAACTTATCTTTATGAAAAGACTATAGAAAAATATCTATTCATATACTATTATTGTTACAGTGACATGAAAAATCTGCATTTGACAAATCTATTGCTCTCATAGGTTTTAAGTTGCCCATTCAATATCAATGTATTCTTCGCAAGATGGACTGTTAAATTTCAATTTGAAATATCAGAGGAAGAATAAGATATATTTAAGGATATACTAGCATATTGTAAAAAATATTAGATTTAAAGAATTGTCTGTTCAGTAACAAAAACAATTCCAGGGTATTGATATTTTTTTACTTATTGTATTATAAAATTATCTTCATTGAAAATTTGATATATATATATTCAAATATAAATTATTTTTCCTTTGGGGCAATGGAGTTCAGTTGCATCTATTTCTTATTTTCCCCTCATGCACCTTGAATTGTTTTTTGATTAAACTGAATCTAGATAAACATGGCAATATAAGAAGCTGTAAAACTGGAAACTATTTTAACAGCTTTTAATTTCTAAAATAAATTCTTCCTCACTAGGACCCTCTTTTCAAATGCATACTCACATGCCTGCCCTCCCAGGAGAGGCAGCGTCTAATTGAACATGAGAGTTTACAGCCCTAAGACATGTTCACCATACCCAGAGTGTTGAATATTTACAGTCATTATAGAGGTATCTGTGTAATAAAACCCTCAGAGGATTTAAAACTAAACAGAATCTTGAAACTAAATCACATTTATGCTGCACATATACAGTACTGTATTGATCAATTAGTCTAATTTTACCAAATAGCTATATGACTTGTATTCTTTATAGAATTTAAAAATAAATATACATGTTGTGAAGTACAGACTGTCCTCATTTGGCAACTTGGGTTATTGTTTGTTGTTGAAATTGTGATTAAGTTTACTGCGTGGTCCACAAAAGCCTCTTTATCCCTGAAATGTGGCTCTAAGAGTTGTGAGTCCCTTATTTTCCTTTGATATTATGATCATTCAAATGTCCTCACTGTTCAAGGCATTGATGTTTTCTGGCCATGAGCCCCTTTAATTTTAAGCTTTATCTCTTTCAAGATGTGATCATTTTGAGTTTTATACCATGTCTCTGATATACCATAAAGAGCTTGAAGTGAGGTGTGGAAGTGCTGCCATGGGTATGAGAAAGACATACTCCAGCAATTACTGACATGGGAGAGGAAAGGTTCGCTTGTACCAGAATGTATTGGCAGAGGTCATTTATATGTACAGGTTATATTAAATAAGCAAGTCTTAAGATGGTCTTTATCCTAAATAAACTTCATTGGATTTTTTCTATTTAATTAACCAGATCCTTAATTAAATAAAGTAACTTTACCTGCTGTTTTGGCATCATATAAATAGAACCACAGTCTAATTAAACTGAACAAAGAAACAGCTTTTTTTTTTTTTTTTTTGATTCCATTTCTGTATGGTTTCAAGCATTTCATTTGTTCCTGAGTGTATCACTATTGCACTGTTGCAGATTTTACCATTAAAAAAAAAAAAGATGTATCACCAAACTTTCATTATCGTTTTTCTGAAAGAGAATTACTTTTCTTGCTAGCAACTTCTAAATAGAGAAAGAAATGAGGGAAGAAAGGACTACCATTTCACAGTTATGCAAATGGCTACTATAGGGAAAAAAGGAAAATAATCAAAGGCAAGGATGTAGAGAAACTGGAATTCTTACATACTGTTGGAGGGAATGTAAAATGGTACAGACACTATGGGAAATAGTATGGTGATATGATCTCAACTTTAACAGAAACCTAATCAACAAAACAAACAAACAAGCAAAATATTACCAAGACACTGAAATTGAGAACAGGCTGACAGTCACTAGAGGGGAGAAGAGAAGGAATTTCAGAGGCAAAGGGGAAGGGTTTAGAGCAACAAGTATAAAAGACACATGGACAAAAACTAGGGGGGTGGAAATGGGAGGGAGATGGGGAGGGCTGCGGTGGTGAGCTGGGATGGGAATAAAAGACAGAAAACTGTACAAGAACAACAATTAAAATAAAATTAAAAAAATAAAAATAACATAATAAAAAAGAAAATAGTATGGTGACTTTTACAAAAAAAAAAAGTAAAAATAGAATTACCACACTTCAACTTCTGAATATATACTCAAAAGACTTGAAAGCAGAGCCTTCAACAGATCTGTGTATATCCACGATAAGAGCAGCATTGTTTACAATAGCCAAAAGATGGAAGCAACCAAAATGTTTGTTCACTGACAGATGGACGGATACACAAAACTCGATATATGAGTGTATGGAATAACATTCACCCTTGAAGGGAAGGGAATTTTGACAGGATACAACATAAAGGAATCTTGAAAATATTATGCCAAGTGAAATAATTCAGTCCAAAAGGAAAAATACTGTATGATTCCACTTTCTTAAGGTACCAAGAATAGTCATATTCACAAACACATTAAGGAGAATGGTGGTTGCCAGGGATGGGAGGGGAGGAAAATGGGGAGTTATTATTTAATGAGTACAGAGTTTCCGTTTTGCAAGATGAAAAAGCTGTGGAGATGGATGTTGGTAATGTTTATGCAAAAATATGAATGAACTTAATGACACTAAGCTGTATATTTAAAGATGGTTAAAATGGAAAATTCTCTTATGCATATTTTACCATAATTTAAAATATACTAGTTAATTAATTGACTAAATTATGAATTAGGTTATTTGAATAATATATTGCTAACTTATATCATTGTAAAACCCTTGATGAACAATACTTAAAAAGAATTGGTGATGGAATTGGAGAGCATTATGCTAAGTGAAACAAGCCAGGTGGCGAAAGACAAATACCATATGATCTCACATATAAGTGGAACCTAATAAAGAGAATGAACAAGTAAACAAAATATAACCAGAAACACTGAATTAAAGAACAAACTGACAGTAACTAGAGGAGACGGGGGAGAGGGATAATGGGGGAAAATAGGGGAAGGGCCATCAAGGAACATGTATAAATGACATGTGAACAAAACCAAAGGGGGTAGGTTCTGGGGTGGGAGGCAGGGATAGGTGGGGCAGGGGGCTGAGGTGGGGTGAAAATGGAGACAACTGTACTCGAACAACAACAACAACAACAAAAAGAATTGGTGATTTATTTCCTCCTGATAATGGAGGTACTTGAAATGACTAAAATCTTATAGAGTATTGGACCCTATTAAAAAACAAATGTCACATTCAAACACTAATAAAATTTGCACTTTAGTTTCAAAGGTCTTTGCGAAGCAAAGTAAGTTTCCAATTAATATACAAGTTCCTATTCTGTGGATGAACCTTCTAATTCTCACTGTTGAAAGAGGAGCTACACTCTTTCACTAGTTAGTATAGTTTGGCTTCAAGTGAGAGAAGCTCAGCTTGACCTACTTTAAATGTGAAGGGCAATTAAAAAAAGGATAGTAGGTTAGCTCTTGGAATCTAAAGAAGTATTAAATGATTGCTACAAGAAGGATGGAATTGTAACACAGGTACCACTCAAGACAGAGATTCAAAACATCAGAATTTTATCAACAATATATATTTCTCTGAGTGTTGCCTTTATTTCTCCCCTTCCCTCCTCTTCTCTTCCCTTCCCGCCCCTGCTTTTCTCTTCCCTCTCTTTTCCTCTCCTCTCCTTTCCCTTCCTTTCTTCCCTTCATGCTCCAGAACTACTTTCTCCACATGGTCAAAAATACAGCTGCTAACAGTGCCTGGCTTATTGTAGCATTTTTAGCACTTGAGATATTGGTCAACAGTTCTCATATACAAAAGTACAAGAGAAAACGTTCATAGGCCTTGCTTTGGTCCAGGAAACAGCTCTTAGGTTAATGTTCAATCTAATGTCACCAAAGCATGGTGTTTATGACAGCCTCACACTTCCCACACAGATAGAATCCACAAGGACACAATTTCTGGAAGAAAGAGATGGTGGATGTAGAGGGACTGAGCCTAGCAGACAAAACTGTTTCCGATTTTATTTCTTGCAGTTTATGTTTTTTATCCATGCGATTATATTTGCTTCTTTATTTCTGGTCTCAGGGATTCTACAAATTGTTTTCTATCTTTACTAACATATAGGCATCATTTAAAAGAAAAATGTCATGGTTCTTCAGTGTTAACATAAAGTATATTTATTATAATGTCATTTAAATATGTACAAAAATATTCAAACTCATCATGCTTATAGCTCTTAAAATTTAAAACACAATTAAAATAAAACACAAATGCTAGAAAACCAACAATATTGAAATTAAAGTAATTTGTTTTAAATTAACTAAATGAAATAGTTGTTAGTGTTCTGTAATGAAAATGCTATTTGCAATCTGAATATGATTCTGATGATGATGAAGCAATGTTTGCCAATTTTCATGAATATAATACCACATCTATTGTGATGCTGTATTAATTATGCGTACTATTTTTTATGAACACTACAGAATTCATTTCTACAGTGTGCTTCACTTTTATTTGGCCTTCATTTCATTTATAATTTCTACATCAAATCCTCCTCTATTCCTTTCACACTACTGTATAACTATTGAAGTGGTACTGTTAGTCATTGACAGGTTCAAAAATTGAAACAGGGAAGTCTCTTGGTAGTACAAACTTTTATAATTGGTTTTTCAGATTATGCAGAATATGGATAGACAATTTTAGATAATAATAGACAAATCCATACTATTAAGAAGTAACCATATTTAACATATAATTCATAATGTATGTTCTTATCATTGTTTTTTATTTGAGAAATGAAATTATAGACAGAACAGAATGAGGAGTGGAGATAGGCTGAAAAATAAACAAATGCAGTATTAGATTAAAAGGGTAATCTTAGCTGTAAAACTGTATTTGTTTATGTAACCCACATGGTGTGTTGCCTACTGACTTCTACAGTTTAATTCATATTCCTAATGCACAGCGCTTATTTTTGGATTAATATTAGAGAGTCTGTCTGAAAGGAGAGGAAACTCTCTTTTCTGGAAGGTGACTTTTTAAAATAGTTTATTTTATTGTATTTTTCCCCTTACCACTTATTGTCCTTACACTCTATTCCACCTTCACTCACTCCTCTCCCCCTTGTAATCACCCCATTGTTGTCTGTGTACAAGTACTTTTTCTTTTCTTTCTTTCATTTTTTTTTTTTTGCTCCATTAAAGGTGACTTTTTTTTAAAGTTGACTAAGTCATCCCAGATTTCCCTGTACATCAATCACTACACACATTTTTATTTTGTAAAGCATATGAAGAGTAACTAACAAATTAATTTATAGTATTTAGGTAAGTAAAATATCAAATGTATTTTCTTCTAGAATTTTAGTTTTATTCTTGATACAGTTCTTTATTTTTTATATTGTAATTAAGTTTTATCATGTGAAACACTGATACAATGCTACAGCACTCCTATAGCTTTTTACGTCAGAAAGCCTGTATTTCTGGAGAGGAATCCAATAAAAATTCATGGGAGAAAAAACATAAAAGGAACAGTAATAATCAGAAGACCAGAATGCATTATTTGTTCAGGCATAATTTGCAACCAAGAGTGAATTGGCGATCAACACTTCTATTCTCAACTATTTTAGAACATTTCCTCAAGTCTAATGAGGGATATAAACCTCACAGTCAGAATTAGTGTTCTAATATATGGAAAGAATATTTGTTTGGGTGGACATACACATCTGCGATGCACACACCTGAACTGTGATATCCAATCTTTCTACAGTTTTCTTCTGAATGTAAGAGTTCAATGAAAATGTGTTTCCTTTCTCAAAATGGTACTTATGAACAAGTAAAAGTATAGGAAAATGGGAATAACAATTTTTTAAGGTTTAGAATCAATTATCATCAAGCAAGTAGTAAAATGATTATTTTCCTAGTACAATTATCAATGTTCACGTCATTTCATGGGAAGAATAGAGCAAAGCTGTTGTACATAAAGACTGAATTCTAGCCTAGCATAAGCAAAAGTTTTGTTTGTGACAGGCATTGGATACTCATTAACTTCTTTGATAATATGAAAGTGACAAGAATATTTAATTAATGTTAAAAACTAATTAAATAACCATTTGAAGTAAGAGGTGTAATTAAGAGAAAGATGATCAATAGATCTATGTGTAAAATTCATTAATTAGAAAACAAATTAATTTTAAATTATTAGATTAAGTAGGACTTTCTCTAGAGAATAGAAAACCAGTCTAGAATACAAATGGTGTGAAATGAATGGTATCCATCAGTGGACATACACATTCTAAAATACATAAGTTAAGTATAATGAAATATGTAGAATTTGTTTCTCCACAGTGTGCCATAGTTTCCCAAAGTCTTTTTTAAGTTGATTTTTTTCTCTTTTATTAAATTTATTGGGGTGATATTGAATAACACAATTATATAAGTTTCAGGTATACAATTCTATAATACACCATCTGTATATTATATTGTGTGTTCTCCACCACAAGTCAAGTCTTTTTCCAACACCAGTTATTCCCCCATTTTCCCTTTCTACCTCCCCCCACCTCCCTTTCCTTCTGGGAATCACCATACTGTTGTCTGTGCCTACGATTTTTTTTTAAACAGCTCTAAAATAGTGAGGGAAGGAGTTCAGTTCATCCCATAGTAACTTTAAAGTGTATCCCATGCTGGATTATATGATGAACTGCAGATGTGAAAAAAACAAGAGATTAAATAAGAAAATCATAATTACCCAGGTTTTCAAATCTATATAAAAAACAGAAAATCCACAAATTCATTTCTATTGCTAAGGAAAAAAAGTATTGAAAATTCTTTGTGTTCTCAAGGCAATTATTCTCTCATGCCCTATGAGTACAATTCCATTTTACTAAAACTTGGAAAAATGGAGTATGGTAGGGCATCTACATAGTTTTCACTTGGGCTTTGCATATCCTTAGTAAATTGAAATGAGTGTGATGGATGAATCCATCTAACAAAGGATATCTAGATTTGGTGATAATCTATTTTGCAAATTTGAAAATAACTCCAAAAATACATAATTATCATTGAAAAAGAAAAAAAATATTAACTTCCTCTTCACATTATTTCAAAATATTATTTTACTAGAGAAAATAATTTAAGATCTATAATTTATTATGTATATCATTATTAATAAGGTAACTTTAGAATCATTTATGATAACTTATTAACAAAGAATAACAGTTATGCTCTAATAATAACATGACATATTTCATCTTAAAGGGTTTTTAATATTAACATTATATATATGAATAAATAGTAAAATAGTAAATAAAACAAGTAGCAAAATGATAGATTTAAGTAAAACCATATAAGTAAGCATAAATGGTCTAAGCATGTCAATTAAAAGCTAGACATGGTCAGATTAGATGAAAAAAGCAAGAATGAATTAGATTATACATCTATAAGAAATGCACACTAAACATAATGATATAAATAAGATAAAAGTAAGAGGTTGGAGAAAGACATGTCATGCAAACTCTAAAGAAATGAAATGTGCACTCCCTATATTAACTTCAAAGTCACCTTTGGATCAGGTAATATTACCAGAGTAAAAGATAATGATAAATAGGTCAATTCATTAAAAAGACCTAAAAAAGATCTGAAGTATACTATTAATCAACTTGAACTAGTTGGTGTTTGTGGGACACTCCACCAAACAGCAGAACACACATTCTTCACATTTTTTAACAATATATGGAACCTCCACCAAGACATGTTTCACTCTAGGCCATAAAACAAGTCTCAAAGTAACTATATATATATATATAGTTATATATATAGTTATATATATATATATATAGTTATATATATATACATAGTTATATATATACAAAGATTTTTCTTTGTATAAAAAAAATATATATGTAAAGATTTTCATACAAAGATTTTTCCCCTAAACAAAATTGAGTTTAAGTAGAAAAAAACAAAGAGAAAGATGTGTGGAAATTCCCAAATATTTGGAAATTAAGCACTGCATTTATAAACAATACATCAAAAAGGAAGTCAAAAGGAAAATAAAATATTTTTAATGAAAGGAAAGGACATGCAAAATTCATGGAATGTAGTACTTAGAGTTAAATTTAAAGCCTAAAGATAATGAATGGGCTTAACGATGCCTTAATGACAAAAGGTCAATGTCCTAACTCATTGTATTTACAGTGAGTACTAATGTGTACTAATGAACAACAGTAATATAAATATAATGAACTGTATGTTTTATTAAAGCATAAAATAATTAAATACTTAAAGATACATTTAACAAAATACATGCAAGATTTGTATGCTTTAAATACTTTAAAATATTGATAGGAAAGATTATCACCACAAATGAAGAATTTATATCAATTTCATAAATCAGAAGACTGAATTTTATTTTAATGCCAATTTTTTTTCTCAAATGTATCTGTAATTTAATGAAATCCCAATTATAGTCACTGCTATATTTTTATAGAAGCTGAGTATAAAAATTCCCCTTGAAGGTAAAGCTAAGTAACTAGATTAACAAATACATTTCTAAAGAAGTACAACATCACTCTATCTGATTTCAAGATTCAAAATTCAAGACAATTTTGTATTAACCAAAGGATACATATATGGATCAAAGAAGCAGTGTAGAGAATCCGGAAGTAGACCATACAGGTATAGATTCATAAATACTTACTCAATAAGCAGATGTACCAGATAATTCAATGGGAAACAGGCAATATTTGCACATAATTGAATCCTGATGTTTACAGTACAAAGAAGAACTGAACCCAAAATGGGTAATAGAACTAAACATAAAACCCAAGAGAATGTATTTGTGGCCCCTGGTTAAGAAAACATTTTTACAAGACACAAAACGCACTGATTATAAAAATAGACTTCTTCAAAATTAAAAGTTCTTCATAAGACATTAGTAAAAACATAAAAAGGCAAGCTACAGATAAAGAGAAAATATTTTCAAAGTAGATTTTTTAAATATTTTAAAAAATTTGTTATTGTTGTTCAGTTGCAGTTGTCCTAATTTTCTCTCCATTACTCTCCTCCACCCTACCCACCCCCACTTCCCATATTCAATCCACCAACCCTGATGTCTTCAAGGAACATGTATAAAGGACATATGAACAAAGACAAAATCAAACTAGATTTTTAATAAAGGACTTGGATCCTGAATATATAAATAGCTCTTCTAACTCAAGAATAAGAAACGAAACAAAAAGCCAATAAAAAATACGAAAACATTTTGAATAAACACATTATGCAAGAAGAGATGCAGAGGGCAAGATGATTTAAAAAATAGTTCAACACTATGAGTCATAAGGGAAATACAGATTAATGCACAATGATACTTCACTGCACACAGTAGAATGACTAAATTTGCAATTTAGCAGCACAAAATGGCACAACACACTATGTATCATAAAAAAGTCTTATTTCTATGCATACATATTAGTTCTTATCTCATAATTACCAAAATTGTTAACTTGCACTTGTCTCTTCTAAGTATACTTTCCAGTAACTAAGGAAAATTAGCAATATATTAATGTTAGTTGAAATATATGCACACAGTTACTTCTTTTGTTCCCACTGATTTTTCTTTCACTTACTTTTACCACTTACATTTGTTATGTTAGCAGTCCCTCCCTTCATTATTTAATTATTTATGGGGTTGAAATCTTAACTAATTTATTTATTTCATTTTATTTATTTGTTAAGTATATTTTCTTGATTATGCTATTACAGTTGTCCAAATTTTCCCTCTTTGCCCACTCCACCTGATAACCCTCTTCCCTCCAGCAATCCTCCCTTTAATTCATGACCGTGGGTCACACAAATATGTATTTGTCTTCTCCATTTCCTCTACTATTCTTAACACCACCCTATTTTTTACCTACAAATTATGCTTTTTAGTTCCTCTACCCTATTCCCCATTCTCCTTCCTCCCCCTCCCAGCTGATAACCCTTCATGTGATCTCCATTTCTATGACTCTGTTCTTGTTCTGGTTGTTTGCTTAGTTTGTTTTTGTTTTTTAGATTTAGTTGTTGATAGTTGTAAGTTTATTGTCATTTTAATGTTCATAGTTTTGATCATATTCTTTTTCTTAGATAAATCCATTTAACATTTCATATAATAAGGGCTTGGTGATGATGAACTCCTTTGACTTTACCTTGTCTGGGAGGCGCTTCACCTGTCCTTTAATTCTAAATGATAGCTTTGCTGGATAGAGTAACCTTGGTGTAGGTCCTTGCTTTTCATCACTTTGAATACATCTTGCCTGCAAAGTTTCTTTGGAGCAACCAGCTGATAGTCTTATGGGAACTCTTTTGTGGGCTACTCTCTGCTTTTCTCTTATTGCTTTTAAGATTCTCTCTTTATCTTTAACCTTTGGCAATTTAATTACAATGTGTCTTGGCACTGCCCTTTTGGGTACATCTTGTTTGGGACTCTCCTGGCTTCCTGGACTTTATGTCTAGTTCCTTTATCAAATTAGGGAAGTTTGCTTTCATTATTTTTTTTCTAATAAGTTTTCAATTTCTTGCTCTTCCTCTTCTCCTTCTGGAATCTCTATAATTCACGTATGGAGACATCCCAGAGTCTTCTTATTTTCTCCCCATTTTTAAAAATTCGTGTTTCTTCATTCTATTCTGGTTGATTGTTTATTTCTTCCGTATGTTCCAATTCATTTGAACTTTGGCTTCTTTTCCTTCACTGTTGGTTCCCTGTAGATTTTTCTTTATTTCACTTAGTGTAGTGTTAATTTCTTCCCTTATGCTTTTGCTATACTCAATGAGACTTGCAAGCATCCTGATCACCAGTGTTTTAAACTCTGCACCTGATAGGTTGGCTATCTCCATTTTGCTTAATGTTTTTATTGGAGTTTTGTTCTGTTCTTTCATTCGAGCCATATTTCATTGTCTCCTCAATTTGGCAGCCTTCCTGTATTTGTTTCTGTATATTAAGTAAAGCTGTTTTGACTCCCTGTCTTGGCACACCTGTACGTTGTATGGGGTTGAGGCTTAGGTAATCTTCAGGCCACTGACTGGCATGCAGCCCACTTCAGTGCATTGTGGCTTTGTATGTGGGGGGAGGGTCGGAGAGAGGGCAGTGCCAGTGCCTGACTACTGGAGGCTTATTGGGCAATTGCCCTGCTTCTAGTCACTTATGGGACTGACGCCCCTCCAGCTGTTCCCCTGGTGGTGATTCCCAGTCAGGTAGTTTTGTGTACATTTTAGGACCCTATGGGCCCTTTAAAGGGACTCCCCTGAGAGAACTGCAGTTTTTTCCACTCCTCCAACCCCCACTGTTTTTTTACAGCCAGGAGTTATGAGACTTTATTTCCCCAGTGCTGGAACCCTGGGCTTGCGTGGCCTGGTCTGGGGCTCACTCCCCAGGTATGCCTAATGTGAAACCCCTACTCTGTCAGCCAATGCTACTGCCTCCTGTTCACTGCCACCTCACCACCACCACACCACATCCTCTCCACCCTAGCTCCCCATCTCTGCCCTTCCTACCCATCTGGATGAATATGTCTTCTTTAAATCCTTGGTCGTCAGGCTTCCATACAGTTTGATTTTCTGGTAGTTCTCGGTGTTTTTTGTTTTCAGGTTAATTGTAATCCTTCTTATAGTTATGCAAGGAGCAAAACATGTCTGCCTACACCTCCATCTTGACTAGAAGTCTGAAGTCTTAATTAATTTAAATATGAAGATCCTTTAAAGAAGATTTAGATATTAAAAAATAAGTACACTCGCCCTGGCAGGTGGCTCATTTGGTTGGAACATCATCCTATAAAGTGAAAGTTCAAGGGTTTGGTTCCCAATTAGGGCACAGGTCCAGGTTTCAGGTTTGATTTCTGGTCAGGGCATGTATAAGAGGAAACAGATCCTTGTTTCTCTCTCACATTGATGCTTCTCTTTCTCTCTTTCTCCCTCCCTTCCCCTCTCTCTAAAATCAATAAGCATGTCCTCTGGTGAGGATAAAAAAATGAATACATAAGTACTCTATAGTTAGGCATTGAAAATAATTGAAGCAGAATTTCAGTACAGAATAACTTCTCCACATTGTACTTTTGCTTTTTTTTGGAACTCAGAGATATTGATATATTTTTAACATTGAAAGTGTTTCTAGGGCTGTCTAGTTCATTCTTTCATCAAATACAAAAAACCCCATCCATGAATTTATTCATAAGTGTGTATATACTGGAGAAACAACCACCTAAAAATGGGGCAAGATCTCTTGAATTTATGTTGAATCTAAAAACCCTTGTGTTTTTATGAATTTTAACAAGACACATTAAGTATTCTTCTCAAAGTTCTTCAGTAAATTGATTGCTACAGATTCTCTTCTCTGCTAGCCTTCTGGCACAATCACCAAGGCAGTCACAAGGCCCATCACAATATCCTGTCAAAAAGTGATTCTTCTGAAGCTCCCTATGACAGCCTCTTACTTTTTTCTTACTGTATTATTGGGAAGGTGTCCCTGGTTCAAGATGTTGACAGAAAAAGGTTCCCTTCACATACACTTTTGATCCCTATTCTATAAAAGCCTGTTTGGGGAAGAATTGAAAGCTCAGTGAATAACACAGGCAACAACAAATGGTTTGCTTCTGACGTGAGTCTTTGCAAGCAGGCACCATTGCTGGCTTCAAAGGAAGACGGAAGGTGAGAGCAAGGATGCGACTGAAACAACTTCTGCATGGCTAGGATTTACAGAGATGACTGATTCATGTTAGCTATATAATAAAAATCCAAGCAGTGAGGGCAGAATATTTTAATTACACATCTACTCTGCTGCTTTACAAATATCAAACATTCTTATTTGAAAAAAATAAAAAAAATTTTGAGAGTTGAAATAACAAAGGCCAGCTCTGTGAACACAGAAATGGCTAAACCATGACCGGCCATGAGTTTATGGATATTAAAATTAAAATTAAATTAAAATTGAAAAATCTAAATTATGCTAATTTTAAAGCCCAACAGCCACATAGGCCACAGGACAACATTATGAACATTCCCATCATTATGGAATTTTCTATCGGAATTTTCTATTCTCCAGTATAGAACAATAACTAGCATGAAATAGAAATTTTCCAATTTTTGTGCAGCCACCTTGCAAATACACACAGTTGCTTATGATGTGATAGAAAGATCACAGGGAGAGTCAGTGACACTTAGCAGCAGATTTCTACAGAGTAAAGAATTTACTTTACAATATTGCATGCTGATAAAATGCTAGTAAGAGTTGGAGGAAGAAACTCATATCATTCTGAAGCATTTATATTCCATACTTTTACTTTGTATTTCCCCCCTACTTCCAAATATGTTACACCTTTGTTTTATAAACATCAAAAACAAAGCTTAAAATGTGACCTGCCTTTACAAATCCCCAACCCCAAGCAGTTTTTAAAAGAGAAACTTGTGTTTGATTAAGTTTTAAGCTCAAAAACAAAAATAAACAAACAAAAAGCCTCTGGGTACACTTTAACTTTAGTATGCTATGTTATAAAAGGTTTAAAAATATGATGTGTTGAATACAGCACAAGCAATACTGTGTGGTAATTTGGTCTTATTTTCATTTGCAGTTTTAGAGATAATATGCAATCCCATTTTTAGGTACCTTTAGTTATGCTTGCTGTTCTATACTTGTAAGATCTATATAAAGGGGACTGGACTGGGATCATGTAGCTGGGTTAATACATATGACAATGCTTTATTACTATAGCATGAGTTTAGAATTACTCCATTTCTCAAAGGTGATAGGGCTGCCTTTGAATTATATTAGCAATTCTAAATAAAGCAATAAAAAACATTATCAAGCATTCTGTTTATTCCATAAATAGTATAGTAATTCTCTATGCTTCTTTTTTAAAAAAAACATTTTTCACTTGAGTATATTTTAAATCTTTTTATATGGCTAGGATGAGAAAAATGTTGAGTTTTCTCTGAATTACATCATGGTAAAAACAAAAATAAAAAGGAGAAAAAAAACCATCACTTAAACAAAAGCAAATGCAAACAGATGAAGTATTCTTTTTTTTTTTAAATTTTGACATGAAAGTTCAAATAGCCCTATAGACTCAGGCACTCTATTAGGAATATAAAAGACTAAAATGCTAAAAAGGCAGTCACTGAAATAAGCATGGGCCATATAACACAGTATTAGTGATATTTAACGCCATTTAAAAGAAAAAGTCATTGTCAGTACTATAAAATATCCAGTATTGGACAAGCCTCATCTGCCACATTATATTGGCAAACACAGAAAAAGGAAGCCTGATTTTTGCTACAGTAATTTTAATTTATTTAGTGTGAATCTCAGTTTCTAACTTGCCAATGTACAACCACAAATTTCTTCTTTATTATATCATGCTCTGATTTTTGAGAAACCTGGAAAGCAGATTAATTTCTCTATAGGGAGATGTCTCATTATTTTTCCAAGAAAGAGTAGAAGAACAGAATCAAGAACTCTGAGAGAAAGAGAAGTATATCCAGCACTTGTTCTTTGTTTATTGATGATAGCCATTCTGACCTCTGAGGTGATAGCTCATTGTGGTTTAATTTGCATTTGTCTGATGGTTAGTGATGTTGGAACCAGGAAAATAGCTAAAGGACTGTCCCTGTGAGATTTGGCTCTCCAAGGACAGAGAACAAAGAACTTGAGGCGGATTACCATTTAAGGAGATGTTTGGGTTTAAATTTCCCATTCCCCAAACCCTGCAACGCATAGATCCCACGTGCTAAAAGATAACCAATAGCTAACAGCCACATCTGCTTCTGTGAAATGCTTGCTTGCTTGCGTCTATAAAAAGGCTTATCTATAAGCGTTAGGCGCGGCTCTCGTCTGTAGCTCTTCTGAGCATTGTGTCTCCGGACACTCTGGGAGTCCGCCCCTGCGCAGGTTAAAACTTTTGGCCAATAAAAGTAACATCTCTGAATCCTGAAAGTTCCCGAACATCTGTTTCTCGCGTCGGCGGATGCAACATTTGGAGGCCATTCAGCACCTTTGCTTATGTCTATTGGCCATCTGTATGTCCCTCTTTGGAGAGGTGTCTATTCAGGTCCTTTGCCATGAAGAAAGGGAAGCCTTTTTCACTGTTGGTGGAAATGCAGATTGGTGCAGCAACTGTGGAAAGCAGTATTGGTATACCTCAAAAAATTACAAATGGATCTGCCTTTTGACCCATCAATCCTACTTCCAGGAATATATCCAAAGGAACTCAAAACACTAATTTGAAAGACCATAAGCACCCCTATGTTCACTGAAGCATTATTTACTATTGCCAAGATATGGAAGCAGCCCAAGTGATGATGAGTTTTATTATCCACTCATCATCGATGGATGATTGGATAATGCAACTAGGAGGCATTTACACAGTGGAATATGACTTGGCCATAAAAAAGAAAATCATACTCTTAGCAACATTGTGGATGGATCTGGAGAACATTATGCTAAGTTAAATAAGCCAGGTAAAAAAAGACAAATACCATATGATTTCAGTCATATGTGGAATCTAATGAACAAACTGAACTAACCAGCAAAGCAGAGACAAACTCACAGATGGAGTGCAGATGACAGCTAGTGGGGGAAGGTTAGAGGGTGGAGAGACTGAACAAAAAGGAAAAAGGACACATGGACATGGACAACAGTGTGGTGATTGATGGGGGAGAGGGGGCATAAGGGGATTAAATGGTAATGGAAAAAATACAATAAGGATTGAAAAAAAAACTAACAAGGGGAAAAAAAAAGAAAAATCTTTCCAATTTTAGAGCTTGTCTGATGCTGATGAAATACTCACCCCTCCTCAACAGCCTGGGAAACTTACTAACTGAGTAGAAAAGAAAAAGGTATTTCTTGGTTCTTTCCCAATCTTCCTCCCCATCTAGGACCACATAACCTGATATCGGCACCATGTAAAGGATTGTATATCTAGGACTCTTGCGTTTCAAGAGAAAAATTCTGTGCTTTCAGTATATTAAGGACCTCTATTGTAGCACATTCTGTAAGTTTTATTTATTAAATTTAAAAAACTGGTAATATGAAATGAAAAAAAGATATAGTACATGAACAGATAAAGCATATATTTGTATATTATGTTTACTGTCATCAAGCTCACAAGAGAGTTTCTATGTAAATTTGGTATCAAAACTATAACATCAGTTTCTGATTGTGTTAAAAAATTCTAGAAGCACAACCATACATTGATATTTCTCTCCTTCTCCCTCTCACCTACCCTTCCCCTCTAAAGATAAATAAATAAATAAATAAATATTAAAAAATTCTAGAAGCAACATTTACAGATTATTTTAATAGCATTGAATATGCAATCAAATAATATTCTTGAGGTAAACTATGTTACAGTTTAGCATAGATAAACTGAAAATTTTGATTCAGACAGTGTCCTTGGTTTTCCATTTGAGAAATGCATTTTCCAAAAGTATTTTGATGTATTCATTTCTGATTTTTTCTTAAAATGCAAAACCAATTTTCTTTTCACAAGGACTTTGTATTTTATATTATGATGAAGTGACTATACTACTCATTGTGATTAATCAAGTAAATTACGATAAGAATGTTTTCTAGAAATGTAAATGATTTTCTATAAATCAGTAGTATTTCACATTAAAGTAGGTTGGAATAATCATTCATAAACAAATGGCAAAAATTTTATCCATCTTTAATTCTACCAGGAAAATATCTAATTTTTACCTAGATATGCACTAATGTATGTTGAGGTGATGTAATTAATTGCTACCTAATAATTTACTCTATTTTTGTAACACAAAATCATTTTATTTGCTATAGAAAATTGAACCCACTCAATTTGATATTGTCCTCTCTGCAGATTTAAATATCAGTTTATGATATGTATCAATAAAATAAAAGTAATTTTTCAGGAGAAAAAACCTAGCCTGGGTATTAAAATGAGGCTACAAGCTAGTGCTCTTCTCATTCTAATGACATGGTTATTTGAGAGCATTTCTAATTTCTTCTCAGTTATTACAGAAATACCATTTTTATAGGACTATTATCCATGCTTCCAGAGGTTTCAATGATTTGATTCCTTAATATTTAGTGAGCATATGCATCAGTAATTTTTAAGGGTTGAAATGAACTTTCATCTTTTAAGTAAATGAATATTAAAGTTCTCTTTATTCCATTACCCAAAGGGAGAAAAGAAGGGAGGGAGGGAGGGAAGGGGGAGGAGAGAGAGAGAGAGAGAGAGAGAGAGAGAGAGAAATGATAGACTTTATTCTTAGTTAAAATGTCAATGTTATTAAAACTTCTAACTCAATAACTGTTTTTGCACTTTCTCTGTGTGTGTGCATGGGTCTCTCTCTTGCTCTTTCAAGTGTTTTAGTAATAAGGAGAGAGTTAGGTTGAGGCTTCTGTGAAAAAAAATGATAATTTGGGGGATACATATTTCATATACAGCAGAGAAGTTTATTCGTTTTTAATGTGATCATCATAACATTAGCTTAAAAGTATTCACTTTAATTTTATAATACTCATTATATTGCTTTTTTCTTTAGAATTATCAGAAGTGATTTGTTCTACTTCTTTACATCTTTAATCAATATAAAGGTTAAATAGAAAAATTGTATTTTTTAATTTTTATTTTAATTGTTGTTCTTGTACAGTTTTCTGTCTTTTACTCCCATTCCGGCCCACCACCCCAGCCCTCCCCACCTCCCTCCCATATTTCCACCCCCACTAGTTTTTGTCCATGTGTCCTTTGTACTTGTTGCTCTAAACCCTTCCCCTTTTCCCCAGAAATCCCCTCCCCTCTCCCCTCTGGTGACTGTCAGCCTGTTCTCAATGTCAGTGTCTTTGGTTATATTATGCTTGTTTGTTTGTTTTGTTAATTAGGTTCCTGTTAAAGGTGAGATCATATTGTATTTGTCTTTCACTGCCTGTCTTATTTTGCTTAGCATGATGAAAATTTGTATTTTTAAAAGGTTAAGATTAATAGTGAAACTTTCTTCTCCTCTTGCTTATTGTTCAAATATAAAGTTCTAGTTACCTTTAAAAAAGGATTGCACACACAAGAATTTTTATAATTGTAAAATTATAAAATCAAGAATGGTTAAAGCCTACAAAGGGAAGAATTTTAAATGACCTCTTTAGAATATTCTCAAACATTCATGGTTTTATTTTAACTTTTTCTTCATTTATTCTCCAATTTTTACTCTCATTATCTTTCACTTAGGAATTGAAGAAAATTCAGATGAGACGCATGACAAATATAAAAAATACTCTGCCAAGTTTTTCCTTCTATGGAGATGCTAAACTCCTTTAAATTGTACTTAACCCTGCCAAAGATTTTAAGAGAATATCATGAAAGTGCTTGGAACTATCCAACAGAAAGATAATTGATACAAAGCATTTTTATAGTCAGTTCTGACATTAGCATTTAGGATCTTTTCTCTTGAGGAAAATTGCTTGTTGTAAACAAGTGAATGCTTTCGGTTGAATGCTTTCAGAATCCTAGGAAGGATTCTGAATCATTTATTCTGGATTTTACTTCAAGTGAGATATTTTTAAATGAAGTTATTTATTCAGGCAATCCAATTAATCATTATGACTTTTAACATATATTGATGATCAGTTTAAAAATACTTTGAGCTTCTGTATCATTTTGAACTACTTTTCATTTAGAATGAATACCTTGAACTATTTCTTTTCCTTCACCACTTATCTCTAATCTATTAAAACTCTGGCTCTTATATCCCCTTTCCAGTGAATGGCATTTGTTTTCATCTGATTTCACTAATAACCCAATTTAATCTTGTACCAATGATAAGTAATTTCAAATAATACATATTCTTCAAGGTCTGACTCATATACTTCAAGGAAATTTTCCTTAAGTGGCCTAACTTTATTAAGCCCCCATGCTACTTTGCAGCACTACTCTTTGGTTGAGCATATGAGATTTTGTTTTGTGATTATTCCTGTAAATGTCATAATCTTCTATTGGATTGTAATCATGTTGAAGGTGCCATTACAAACCCCAATGTGGACTCCCACATTTCATACCATTGAGTTTTCTCACCTTCTAGAAGGCCTCAGTGTTGAAGTCAAGAAAGCTTAACATCTGGGTTCACTATAATTTCCTAGTACATAACCACAGAGAATATACAATTAGATCCTGCATCTCTAACTTGAAGAACCTTGTCCTTCTTTAAGTTTTCTCTATTGAGGTATCTGAGACTGTTCTTAATAATTTAAACTAACCCTGCCTTTGATTTTTTTCCCAGGAAGAATGGGTGTAGGGAAGATGTATTTCCTCTATCCTGTATAAAATACTGAAGAGTGGTTCTGTGGGCAATGGAAGTCAGTAGTGATGGTGATGTGATGTGTCTTATTATTCTTGGGATAACTACAAACAATGTCCTCAATTATTCTACTGTCCAAGAGGAAAAAGGAAGGCAGCTGATTAGACATCTTATATTCCCATAATATCTTCTCAGAATGCCCTTTTCATTATCCATTTTTACTAATCTGACCTTATTTTATGCTATAAGAGAGAGCTTAAATGATATCACTTTGATTAAGCCATTGCTGATTAAACCCTCCTACCAATCTCTTTCTCTTTAAACCCCTTAAAATACCTAGCTGAAGCATGTAGAGTTTTCCAGATTTTAAAATATTTCCCATTTTTATTTAAAAATAAATTCAAGGTGGATAAAAGACTTAAATATAAGTCATGGCACCATAAAAGTTCTACAGGAGAACATAGGCAGGAAAATCCAATTTATTCTATATAGCAATATTTTTACTGATGTGTCCCCTAGAGCAAGGGACATAAAGGAAAGAATAAACAAATGGGACCTCATCAAATTAAAAAGCTTCTGCATGGCAAAACAAACAAACAAACAAACAAACAAAAAACAGCATTAAAGTGAAAAAAGAACTAACCGTATGGAAAAACATATTTACCAATGATACCTCGGACACATATTTATATATTTTGGTTTGATCTCCAAAATATATAAAGAACTCACATGACTCCACTCCAGGAAGACAAACAACCAAATTAAAAAAATGGGCAAAGGACCTGAACAGACACTTCTCCAAAGAGGACATACAGAGGGCCCAGAGACATATAAAAAGATTCTCAGCATCAGTAGCCATCAAAGAGATGCAAATTAAAACTACAATGAGATACCACTTCACACTGTTGAGAATGGCCATCATAAACAAATCAACAAACAACAAGTGCTGACAAGGTTGTGGAGCAAATGGAACCCTAGAGCACTGTTAGTGGGAATACAGATTGGTACAGCCACTGTGGAAAACAGTATGGAGTTTCCTCAGAAACTAAAAATGGAACTGCCTTTTGACCCAGCAATTTCACTGCTGGAATTATACACTAAGGATCCTCAAACACCAATTCAAAAAAACCTATGAACCCCAATGTTCATAGCAGCATGCTTTACAATAGCCAAGTGCTGGAAGCAACCTAAGTGCCCATCAGTAAATAAGTGGATTAAAAAACTATGGTACATTTACACAATGGAATACTACATAGCAGAGAGAAAGAAGGAACTCCTACCCTTCTCAATAGCATGGATGGAGCTGGACAGCATTATTCTGTCCAGCTAATCAACAAAACAAATGAACAAGCAAAATACAACCGGAGACCTTGAAATAAAAAACAAACTGACAATTACCAGAGAGGAAAGGGGAGAGGGATAATGGGGGAAGGGCCATCAAGGAGTATGTGTGGGGGATACATGTACTGAGCCAAGGGGAGTGGGTTTGGGGGTGGGAGGTGGGGTGAAAGTGCAGACAACTATACTTGAACAACAATAATAAAAATAAATATTAAAAAATATTATCTGCTTTATAATTACTAAGAAAGTAAAGTAGTAGGTAGTGTTTTTATAGAGGAAAATCATTAATGAACAATTAAAAAGATGTATTAGATTACTGAAAATATGTTAGTGAATCCAGCCAGTTCATAATACAATATATTAGGGTTTCATTTAGGGGAAACAAATCAACAAGCAAATGTGTGCCATTGATAGCATCAATTTAACATTCATAATATGACAAATTTTCATATCTATGAATCTAAATAAGTTTACTATAATCAAATTACATAAGTGACAAGCAGTAATTGATAAACAAAATAAAATCACAGTGATAAATTAAAATAGAGGAATTAAGCTATTCATGTGATTGGAGTCACACAGCTAGTTGGAGACAGAGCCAACATTTATAAACCATTATCTGATTTCCCAGCTGTGCCCCAACCTAATAAATAGCATGCACTGTATTAGAACTATATGAGCACAGGTATTTTGTCAACTCATCCTTATCTAAATCACTGCATAAGAATCACTTACATGATCAATTATCCCATGCTCAAAATTTATCTTCTTGTCAAGTTATTTCAGATTTTAAAAAAATTAGAACTTCAGTGTGGGCAATAGAGAAATATTAAATACCCCCAAATTCTCTTACTATAAATATTTCCCTCTACAAATATTAGTTAGAATATTACGGGACCTCTTATTAAATATGTATCTGAGCTCACAGAAAAGTAAGGGAAATTTCTAGGAACTATGAATAAAAGACAACTGAAAACTAGAACATTAAGTACATAAGCTACTCATGAGGATGCTCTGGAGGGCTTGCCAGTCTCAATAATGTAGGGCAGTGGTTCTCAAGTGGGGGCAGTTTTGCTCCCAAGGGGACATTTGAGAATAAATGAACACAGTTTAACTGTCACCACTGGGAGAAAGTGTGCCCTACTGTGATCTTATGGGTGGAGAGGAGCATAGCTGCAACTTCCTACAGTGCAGAGGATACAAGTCCTTCAACTCTGCCCCATCACCACCACCACTAAACAATTATCCATCCCACACTCTCAATGGTGTCAATGTGGGGATCCTGTTCTAGGGGCTTAAATATGAATTCCTAGTTGAAGATGGGAGAAAAAGTCTTGGGCTAACAAAATCTAGAGAATTAAAATTAAAATACCTTATATTACAAAGCCAAGGCCTTTTCAGGGTTAATTCTAAGTGAAATGAACTCGAAATAAGCTACTGACACAAAAAGAAGTAATTGTGTTTTGTCCTGGGCTTGAAAATTTGTAGCCATCATATGACTTAGGCATGTCTCCATTTTAGTCTTCCTGTGGTATTAGATCTTAGACTACTCCCAATCATAAAATTCACACCATGTGATAAAACACTTAGGAATCCAGTAGAAGCAAGTACAAAGAGGAGCAAAAACAATATTTTCAACCCAACAAGACATATACAGCCCCTTACTGAAAATAAACTCATCATCTAACTATACACCATAAGCAATATGGTGTATTGCTTATAAGTTTACAGATAGCATAAGCACTGTGAGTTTACAGATGACACAAGCAATACAAGTTTACGGATAACACAACAGAAAGGTTCATCCCTGAGTACTTATGATAAGACATTTCTGGACATTGCCTTTTTTTCCCAATATATACTTAGAAAATAAAGATATAAATAGGATTTAGAAATAAGAAAAAAGGCACAACTTGATAAAAAAATTAACCTCGACCAAAGTGATTTGGGTGATAGAGTATATAGTTGAATTTTATTCAGTTTTGATAAAAATACATGAGTTCTTAGATTTAAATACTATGCTAATCCAAAAAAGAAATACAAATATTATGTATCAAGAAATATGGTAATGAAATTGCAGAGGACCAAAAGCAGATAAAATTCTTAAGATCAACTAGAGCACCAATGGCAAGGGTCTGGCAAAGAACAATGGTTACAATTGCCAGTTTCTCAACCACAATACAAGAAAGACAACACAGTGTATTCCCAGTGCAGTGAGAAAGTAGTTGTCGACCTGGAATTTCTATATCCTATTAACCTGAAAATATTTTCAAAGAAAATGTAAAAAACAAAGTCCATAAGTTCCTTGCTGAAAAAACTACTAGAACTTGGTTCTCAGTTCTGTCTGCCCATTAAAATCACTTGGAGGATGTCTCAATTCTCAATGTTAAGTTAAAGTTCATATCTATTACATTAAGGTCCCTGTCAGTGAGACTGAGTCACCAGTTTTTATACAACTGTATAGATGATTCTAATATGCAATGTGGTTGAGAACCAGTATAGTTAATAAGTATTGTAGCATGAAGAGAATTAAAACCAAACGAAAGGGAAGTAAGCAAGAAATTGGCAAGCAAGTTATTGTTGAATCTATATAAATGATAATACCAATAACAATAGTAATAACTATGTTATTTGTATCTTTATATATACATGTAGGTATATAAAATATATATAATATAAACATTAATTATTTACAGCCCAAGTAAATATAAAAGGGTAATATCATGCTATTTATATGTCATGTTTTCTAACAGCAATATGTAATTTAAAGTCCAAAAATTAGCCTTAACTTAGATATGTTACATTACAAAATTAGGACCTCTTCAGGGCTAACTCAAAGTGAAGTGAAGAACTAGAAATAATTCTGCTGTTCAGGCAAAAAGAAGCTAGTGTGTTTTTCCCTGGGCTTGAAAGTTTGTTGCTATCATATGTCCTCAAGCATGTCTACATTTTAGACTTTCTGTGTTATCAGATCTTGTACAATTCATTTTTAAAAAATTCAGAAGCAAATACCTAATACTCATATATTAATAAAATTATTAGAAAATATAAAACAACTAAAGTAGAATGATAATGAAAGAAGGCAGTGCTGAGAGGGAAGTTCATAGCAATACAGGCCTACCTAAGAAAATGGAAAAATCTCAGATAAACAATCTAACCCTACATCTCAGAGAACTAGAGGAACAACAGCAAACAAAGCCCAGAGCAATCAGAAGGAAGGGAACAATCAAGATCAGAGCAGAATTAAATGACATAGAGACTAAAAGAAATGATTCAAACCGTCAATGAATATAGGAGCTGGTTCTTTGAAAAGATAAACAAAATTGACAAATCATTAAACACGCACATCAAGAAAAAAAAGGCAGAGGACCCAAATTAATAAAATCAGAAATGAAAGAGGAGAGGTAAAAACCGATACCACAGAAATACAAAGGATTGTAAGAAATTACTATGAACAATGATATGCCAAGAAAGAGGAGAACCTGGGTGAAATGGATACAATTTTAAAAAATGGAACTGCCTTATGACCCAGTGATCCCACTGCTAGGAATATACCCTAGAATCCTGAAACACCAATTCAAAAGAACTTATTTATCCTGATATTTATAGTAGCATTATTTAGAGCAGCCAACTGCTGGAAGCAGCCCAAGTGCCCATCAGTAGATGAATGAATTAGACAACCGTGGTTCATCTACAGAAAGCAATAGAAACAAAGCATAAGAACAAACCTATGCAAGGAGGATAAAATGATATAAAGAAATCTACAAATCTATAAGCAAAAGACAAGCAAAGTAAGAAAAGGTGCCTATAAATAGGAACATTGAGGAGGAAAGAAAAATGGCTAATATAACACTAAAATATGATTATATTGACTACAATTCAGGAAAATATAATTAAGCTACAATTAGTTATCATTTCTCACTTATCAGATTTACAAAATTAATTGTTGTCACAATACTAAATTTTGACAAGGATCTAGAACAATGAAACTTTCATACATTGCTGAAAGTAATACAAGTTTTCAAATACATTTGGAAAGATTTTAATAATATTTATCACAGTAGCATGTATGTAAAGTTTTCAGCTTGGTAATTCCATATTTATAGGAATATATACTTTATACATATATAAACTTTTAGATATGCACCCAGGATAAAGGTACAATAAAGATTACTGGAGCATTGTGTTTATAGAGAAAAACTTGAACAAGACTAAAGTTTGTAGGAATAGGAGAAACAATAAATTCTGAAACATGCTAAAAATAGAACAGCATTGAATACCAAAAATAAATTAAAATTGTACATATAAACATGGAAAAACTCAACAAATAATTGAGTAAATGAAGTAATATGAAGAAAGGTACATATTGCATAACATGATTTAGAAAATATTTGATAATATGCAACACAATATATATACATATTGTATATGCATACATTATTAATTACACATATAAAATAAAATATGGCATGCTAGCAACATCATTATTTCCTCAGAACCTAGGAGAAAGAAGGATACTTCAGCTGTATCCTTCATGATTTATACTTTCAAAAATTCAAAATAATTATGGTAAAATATTAATTTTGACAGAGCTGGGTGATAGTACATAAATAGTAATTTTTTTCTGTGCATTTTATAGGCTTACAACACTTCACAATATTGAAAATAAAGAGCACTCACATTCAAAAGGAGGACCTATAACTAAAATTATGTGTTAGCGATGTAATTTTGGAATAGCAGCTTCTATATAAGTATGATTGCTCAAATTTGCTTCACAGACTGGAAATGGAAAACCCTTTTTCTAAACCTGAAGTCAACTGATTTATTTGCAGAACTCAGCAGTGCAGCTTAGCCCTAGTCTGTAATGTGAGTACCCGGGACACCAGCCACTACACCGCTTCCCTTCACTTTAGGTCTGGAGCCTGAAGCATTCATGGGTGAAATAGATAAATCCAGAAGCTCTCCTTGGCATAGTTTAATGTTTCATTTGGTGGCAAAAGTATTATACTTTCATCCACTTGCATTCTTCTTCTATATGTGCATGACTGAAAAGTCTATCAAATGTCAAAAAGATCACTGAAAAGAAACTAATATTGCTCAAAATAAAATTGATTTTACCATAATTCACTGACATTTTTTTGCCTTCTATTGCAGTATGATTGAAATCTAGGTCACAGAACAATTCAACTTATACTTTGCAATGCCAATTTTTTATAGATAGCAAAATGCTCAACTTTCCCTCCACAGATTAATTTTACATGTCAAGTTGCACATGGTGAAAATGAAGCCCTCAAGTGTTACTTTCCACATATTAATAATTTATTATTGTATTATTTTATTCTAAAGCTGATTTTTAATGTATCACACATTGTCAAATTCCTTCACAGTTATCCTTCCTATCTCAGTTAAATTGGTGGGTTTCTTCAGGGGGAATTCTAAGAAGAATTATTTAAATCCCTGTTGAAGTGACTGAGTCTTTTTACAAGCTTTCATAAGTGGTTGGAGTGGGTCATTTCATCCCTTAATCTCCTTCTCTAAAAACGTTTTCCATTCTCATACAACTTCTATACTTGTTAGCATTCTACTATTTTCTTTTTTTATAACTACTTACATATTTAATTTTTCTGAAGTTCATTGCAGGAGAATTTTTCTTGTAGTATATAAAAATCAGTATATAAAATACATAATAAAAGCATTTGCTTTAAAAAGTAACATACTTCAGTAAATAGTACATTGGTATTTTTCAATTTTTGTTCCTGGCTATAACCTTTTTAGTACATGATGATTTAGAAAGAATGTGATTGATTTATAAATTGTTTTGGAAGGGTAGCTTTCAGAAGGGAGCATTCTATTTTCTAGAGAAAGTAACTACAAATGTAATCTTGAATATGTAAACTATGTGCCGAATTAGACTATTTTGGTCCCCAATATCATTCAGATGACCTCAGACCTTGGGAATTTTGTTTGGGTTTTGTACACTTGCAATTGCATCATAGTATAAAATTAATAGTAGTATCTACTACACAGGACTTTCATGAAGCCTCAGTAAAATAACCCTTGTAGGTTACTTTAGCTCATAGTTTGGCACATATTTTCTATGCAATAAATGTTAAATTTAGAAGGAGCCGTGGCAATAGTGGTATTCATACTGGTAGTTGTAGTAGTAGTAGTGGCGGAGATGGGAGGTGTATTTGTTATTATTTTAAAAGTAATGACATACTAACAACAAATACAGAAAATTGTGAAACAAACTGCCCCAGAGGAATCACAAATTTTTGTTGTTGTCTTCCTTTGCAAACTTGAAATTATTCTAAAAATTTCTTTCAAATATTCAATTTTAAAATGGATAGCCATAACTGAAGGAACAGGTAATCTTTATTAAAGAAAATATTAAAGCTTAGCACTGTCACCATGGCAATGTTTTCTGCTGGAACAAGTAGATTTGCATATCAGCCCAATAATTACCAAACATGGACATTACTTAACAAAAGAAATCACTAAAAATAATCCTGATTAAATAGGAATTTTTATTACTATTTAAGTTTAAATACTGAAATAAAATTGATTCTATATCATACAATAACTACTAAAATTATTATATATAAAATTATTGTACATTCTATATCTTACATGTATATCTATATTTAATTACTATTTCAGTATTCATTCATGAAAAATAAATGATAAATAAATTTATTTAATAACAAACAATAATTTTAGTATAGAAAACTCTCCTGTCAAATAAAATTCTTGACAAAGAAACCTATCTCTTTAGAAGCAAAAAACCCATATCTACTAGTTGGATACATTTTGCTTCTCTTGTTCAAGTTCATTTTCCAGAAAGCTAAACCTCTCCCATATTTCACTGCCATTATATTGAATAATAGAATGTTAATTGGTATTTTATAAATTGATATCAAAGATTTTTTTCTCTCACTCACAAAGAATTTGGCATTGATGTGAATGGTCATTGTAAAAGACCCTTCAAAGAATCATACAAAAATGTTTTTCAGGCTTTTCACTATGATTTCCAGATAAAATTATTTGCATTCACATTAGGCATCCTTGCTAGATTGCATAGATCAGTGTCTCAGATCTTTCAAAGGCCATCAGAAAATCTTCTTTTGTGGAATGTGTCTGGAGAAGGCCCAGTAAATAAACAGCAGTGCCTAGGGTAAGAGGTTGTTCGATAATGTCAGGCAATTCCCTTGAGTTTTGCCCTCTGTCATATTATTTTCTGCTAATGTTGACACAAATGGAATGAATTTTCTATTCCTATTCATCTATATAGTATTATCAAGTGGGACAGCTGATAACTATATCAATATGATAATTTAAGTTTGAACATTTTAACTGGGAGTGGGGGCAGATTTCCCCAAACTTTCACAAAGGTTAGGAAAAGTATATTTTGCTTCATGAAAAAACATAAAGCCTCTGTGTTTCAAATTGAAGCTATTGCTTTTTTAGTTTAAAAACAGCATCGCTTATCAAGGATTGGATTCTACATTGTAGATCTGTTTTTAAGTACAGACTTTGGCCTACAAATAAATAATCAGAACTTTGATAAAATATTTATTATAAGCATAAATATATGAGTACATGTATTTATGAGATCAGGAAGTCTTCAGTTTATGGATATAACTTGAGATTTAATGATAAATTTACATATAATTAATCACCAGAGAAAAATGAGAAATCAAATACAACATCACAAACAAATGTTACCAAAAGTTTTGACAAATTACAAAATAAAACACTTAAAATGACTATTCTTATGAAGAATGGAAAGGTATATGTTCCAAAACTGTGTTTATGGAATCGTGCAGATTTGAAACTGGAGGCAAATATGATGGGCATCTATTCTAATGGAGTTGTTTTACATAAGAAAGGAAATAAATGTCAGAAAAAAAAGTGACCTGCTCTTTCAAAATAAAATAAAATATTTTTTTGTTTTACCCACAAAACAACCATAATGAAAAGCAGAAATTGCATTCCTTATTTTGGGGATGTATGTTAAAACTTGTATTAAAAAGAACTTTAATGTTTCTATCTATTTATAACTTCCTTTTAAAAGATGCATACAAAAGTTCTAACATTCACATACTTCCAGACACCCTTTCAAATTTCATAAATACATTAATGTATGAATTACATTCTGTCTAGCTTTTCCTTTAATAACATTTTTTTCCATTGCTCATACAGGACACATTTTCTTTTAGCATCTATATGATCATTTTGACTTAAAACCTTGGCTTTCTTGGATTGACTGATTCTGATAAACTATTTCTATTTCATCATCTTCTGTTTGGCTCTGATGATTCACCATAATTTTGTAGCCTTTGCTACATCACCACCTCTTAGATCTGTGTAATGAGGTATGTAGTGCCTTCATATTTTTTCCCTCATGGTTCAATCCTAAAGTATAATTTTAAAATTGAGATTGGTATTTTATTACTTAGGAAACCAACAGAAATCACCTTAATAGCACACTGCTTTCTAAACTGTCAGCTGTAACACGAAAATTTGAGGTTAATTGTCCTTCTATATAATTAGTACTCCTTCTCCTTTAATAACAGACCCATTACTTAAAAATATGTGTACGGCATATACTTAGACATTTTGTCATTAGACCATGCAAGTGAACCCAGAACACTACTGCATATTCAAGATTAAAATTATAATTGACCTAAGTCTATCTGGTTGGATCATACCATCATATTTACAAATGCCATATATTAAAACTTGATCAATTCAATCCCCATCTTCTCTAATATTATCACCAGAGATTTTGCTAGTATAAATGGCAGACCACTGTTAAAACAGTGTTCTAACTGAACATTTTTCTAACACAAGGAAATATAGAAAATAATCCATCCTCAAAAAGGACGTTGTAAAGCATTTATGGCTCTGACATGGAAGAATAGCAAAGTTTTGCATGTTAAAGTATAAAACTCATTCAATCAATGTTCAGACTCTGATGAAATGTTCGATTGAGTTCTGGACAACATTAAAGGCAGAGACATACCATAACACCACGTTTATCTTAAGATCACTCATATGGTAATGTCAACTATCTAGAACACAGTTAAGAAGGAAAAAGGAAACAGGTAACACCTGAGTGCTTAACATGTATGACAACTTTAAAAATATATTGCATTTAAACTTTACAAGAATTATTTGAGATAGACATTGTCGTAGAAGACAAATCACAGGTATTAAATATTTTTCCACAAACATAAAAACAACCAATTGTGTAGTTAAGACTCAGTTAGGTATTCTGACTCCAAAATCTGTATTTAACTTCTATAATGTTTAAATATAGGTAAATATAATCTACGTATTATAACCTCTACTTAACCTCTATATGTAAGAAAAACAACCTTTAAGCATACGTGTGTGTGTATGTAAGTGCTGAGAGGCCAGAAAAAAGTTATAAATTCTTGGCACTCAGATGTTTGCCTGTTCACACAGGAGCTCTGATTCTACTTGATTTCACTGACTCATTCCCTGTCCTCTCCCCATTTACAATATGTACTTTGCCATACAGTCAGGTTTAACTTGCAATTTCTTAAATGTAATATAAAATGGTTCCTAACTATTGCATGGGTTATTATTTTTTTTTTTTTACCTTTCTAAGACTTATCAGAGTGAAAAAGTTATTATGTCCACTGATCTAAAGCACATATCAAAAACAATCCATGTAGAATTTTAAGTCTAAGAGGTGAACAAAGAAATGGGTGGTGATTGGTGAGGAAAATAAATGAATCACTTGGGCTGCTTTTTCAAATTTAACATGAACAGTAAATTCCCTTTTTTTTCCTCTGTCTCAAGGTAATATAATACTATTCACCATCTTTAAATATTATATCTCAGAGATTCTTAGAGTCCCTGCCATGCTGTGCATGTTAGTGTCCCTCAAAAACACATATATTGAAGCCCTAAACCCCTATGTGATGGTATTTGCAGGTAGGGCCTTTGGGCATGATGATACATATGTCATGAGAGTGAGGCCCCCATCATGGGATTAGTGTCCTCATAAGAAAAGGACGTGAGACCACAGCTCTCTTACTCTTCTCTATATAAGGACACAGTGAGAAAGTTGCTTGTCTGCAAGTCAAGAAGAAGGTTCTTACTGGGAACTGAATAGAATGGATCCTTAACTTTCAACTTTCCAGTCTCTGGAACTGTGAGAAGTAAATGTCTGTTTAAGTCACCCAGTCTATGGCATAGTGTTATATAGTATTACAGCAACCTGCAATAGGCTCAACTGTTTCTCGCCCCCGCCCCCTGCCCCTGCCACCAAATTCAAATGTTGAAGCCCTAATCCTTCATTATTTAGTATTTGGAGGTGGGTCCTATAGAGGTAATTAGGGTTACATTAGGCCAGAATGTGAGGCCCTCATAATGGGAATGTTTGTTCTTATAAAAAGAGGGAGAGACAGGCTGTCTCACTCTTTCTCTTTCCATAGGCATTCATGCACCAAGAAAAGGCCATATGAGAATGTAATGAGAAAGATGGCTGTCTGCAAACCAGGAAGAGGTTTTTTCACCAGACACCTTAATATTGTACCTCCCAGACTGCAAAATTGTGGGAAATAAATGTTTGTTGTTTAAGGCCCCCAGTTTATGGTATTTTGTTACAGCAGCTTGCACTGACAAAGACAGTACCCTACCTCACTACTAATTCTTAAATTTTCAAAAGTCAACAAAATTTGTTTTTTTTTAATAGAATGTAGTTGTTTTCAGTGGTTGTTTCCAGTTTCAGATAAATTCTAGATGCTCTCTAGATTTACAATTGGCTTGCCTTCTTCCCCAAACCACAGAATACTGTTAGGCAAACATATCATTTGCTTTTATTCAGCTATCAGTGGGGTTCTGAGTTGACATTTGCTTTCAATGAAAGTACCCAGATTCATTTGATAAAAATGTAGCAGCCAAAACAAAAATTGATCAAGGCTATGTTTTGGGTTTTTTTGATGACCTTGGGTAATCCTTGATTTCTCTCTTTCAAAGTCTACATTAAATCTATAAGCAAATTCAGTAGAGTTCATCCTCAACATATCTACACAATCCAGCCATACAGTGGAGCCATCAACACCTCCACTTTGCCACTGTTGTTCAAACACCATCATCTTTTATCCGGTTTATCACAATAGCTTCCTGACTGCTCCCCTGATTCTTTTCTTGTCTTCCCCCATCCTTGTTTATGTTTAATAAAGCAGCAACAGGTAAGTGTTCTTTTTAACACATAAATGAGATCATTATGCCTCTGTGGGAAACCCTTCAATATTTCCTATCCTACATAGAGTATAAAAGCTAAAATCACTAAGGCTCTTATATGCCCAGAAGGCCAGTTACTTCAATGACCTCAATCCTTCTCCGTCTTCCATACTTGCTCCAATCACTCTGGGTTCCTTTTTGTTTCTAGAACACATCAACCATATTCTCTTCTCAGGGTCTTTAGACTTGTGCTTCTATCCTGAAAAGTCTTTCTCTGAATAGCTGTGTGATTCCTACTCTGTATTCTTCAAATATTATCTTCTCGGTGGCATGGAACAATTTCTTACTGCCTTATTCAAATTTACAAATGACTTCCTACACACACACACACACACACACACATACACACACTCTGTAGGTTTCTACATTTGTCAGATCCTGGGCTGAATACACCTATTGACGACAACCTCATTTCTATTCCTGCATTTGCCATGTAACTTTGTTGACATCACCCAACCTTCCACTGTCTTGCATACATCCACCTACCTAAATCCTTCCACACAAGTCTCCTATCTAGGCCTCACACATTAATGGATGAGGTCAAACAAATACTTATCTGTCCTTACATTATATTTATATCTCTATTTCTGGACAGCTGGTATCTGTTCTTTATATTCTTCAAGTTAGTTTTTGTATTTATAATGCTAGTTTGCCTGATATTTCAATTCTTTTCTACTTTCCTATGCAAGTTGTCCCCTAGATTAAATTATTCTACCTTTCTTTTGACATCTTAGATAAGAAAGGGATTAGAACTATCACATGCTCAAGACTTACTTTCTCTGTTTAACTATTTCTTTGATTTCCAGCCTTCAGTCCAGGGATGCTAATCTTTTTTCTCCAGGGCATTTCCTTTCCAGCTCCTGCTGACTCCCCATTTGTTTGAATTATGTGTACCAAAAGCTAAAATAGTTCATCACCACCAAACCAGTATTATAAGATATAGTAAAGGGTTTTCTTTAAGGAGAAGAAGAAAAAATATTTTTAAAATGTGAATAATAAAATGGCAATACATAAATATTTATCAACAAGTATTTTAAATGCAAATGGATCAAATGTTTTAGTCTGAAGACATACAGTGACTAAATAGATAACAAAACAAGACCCATACATAAGCTATCTACAGGAGACTCACTTCAAGACACACATGGACTGAACATAAAGAGATTGAGAAAACATATTTCATGAAAATGGAAATGAAAAACCAAAGCTGGAGTAACAATACTTATACAAGACAAAAAAAAAAAAAAGACTTCAAAACAAAGGTTATAACAAGAGGCAATGAAGGACCCAGCAATTCCACTTCTGGATATTTATCCGAAGAAATCCAAAACACTACATCGAAAAGACATATACAACCATATGTTCATTGTAACATTATTTACAATGGCCAAGATATGGGAGCAGCCTGTGTTCATCATTAGATGAATGGATAAAGAAGGGGTGCGTATATGCAATGAAATATGAGTCAGGCATGAAAAAATGAAATCTTGCCACCTGCAACAACGTGGATGAACATAGAGGGTATTGTGCTGAGTAAAATCAGTAAGACAAAGAAAGACAAATGCCATATAATTTTACTTATGCGTGGAATTTAAAAAGCAAAATAACTAAACAAGCAGACCAGAAATGGACTCAGTAGATACAGAGAACATTTTCACAGTTGCCAGATGGAAGGGGATGAGGAATAGGTGGGTGAAAAAGGTGGAGGTAGTAAGAAGTAGAAATTGGTAGTTACAGAATAGTCACAGTATGCAAAGTATAGCATAGAGAATACAGTTAATAATATTGTAATAACCATGTATGGTGTCAGACAGATGCTAGGTTTATTGGGCTGGTCACGTCATAAGTTATAGAAATGTCTATCACTGGGCTGTACACCTGAAACTAATATAATCTTGTATGCCAATTATAATTTAAAAATCTAGAATTTATTATATATTTTGACAAAAATATCAATAAGAAGGATTCTATTATTTAGGGATTTTGGATTTTGTGCAATATGAAAACAAAGAAATTATACCCCTCCATTGATTATATTTAAGCACAATTAGGTAAGAGATTAATGTTCCTTTCATCGTTGCTTTTCCAGGGCCTAGAACATCACTTGGAATAAAGTATTTGTTCAAAAAATACTTGTAGAAAAGTAAATTTCAGTGGAGGGCATAGAAATAGGCTTTATCTCTTTGATAAATTAAAGCAGAGTAGACTGTAAAAAAAGTCAAATTTTGTAGTATGGTAGGATTTTAGAGAACTTAATACATATAATACTATTTATATTACAAAGCACAAATAGGAATTTAACTTATAGTAATGAAATGAAAATATTTAAAATGCAATCATAGTTTCCCTTTACTAATACAGAAGTGCAAAATAATATAAAGTTTAAAAGTTCTTCAAATAGCCCTGATGGTGTGGCTCAGTGGATTGAGTGCCAAAAGGGTTTGCAGTTTAGATTCCCAGATCAGGGCACATGCCTTGGGTGCAGGCCAGGTCCCCAGTAGGGGGTACATGGGACACAACCACACAACGATGTTCCCCTCTGTCTAAAAATAAGTACAAAACTTTTTTTAAAAGTTCCTCAAATAAACACAAAAGTGCTGGTTGTTAACACCCATCACAAAAGTGATATTGTGAAAAGAAAGAGTCAATAGATATTCTTATAGTTAATTCTGAATTTTATATGCAAAATCAATTTAAGTAGGCAGGCTTCCTTATATCCTTCTTTGGATCAGAGAAATCTGTGTTCATATATTAAATGTTACAAAAGATATTCACTATGGAATACTTGAGCCTTAATCTATAGAAGCCAGGGGACAACCGATATGAAGATAATAAAAAACATGCTTTCTGTCTGGCATATACACATATATCATTATATGTGCATGGCAGTTAACAAAACAGTTCTTCCATTAACTGGTGGATAAAAAGATTACTTTGCTTTAGCTAATATTAAAAGAAGCACAACATCTCATTCTAAGGGTCTGAGAAATCTACATTTTTTGATAAATTCTATATGACAGGATGAATAAATATATTAGTTTATGAAATTATGCCAGTGACCCCAATTTAAATGTTTTATGTTTCTTACAATTGAGAAAGAAGAGAGAAGAGAGGCAGAATAATTTGGCCCATGAGTAGAAGGTCACCTTTGTTAAGCAGTATCACTAAGAAACATATGACTAGCTGCAATAGAAAGGATGTTTGCATTTCTTAATTAGAAATAAGGGTTTTTATTTCCCATAATTAAAAATGAAAGAGTGGCAAAGCTATTTGGGAACCATTTTTTTCTTTTTCTTTTTCTTCTTCTTTTTTTTTTTTTTTTTTTTTTGGTAAATGGCTATATTTTACAAAGCAGGAAAGTGAATTAAGGGATGTGTCCCAAAACAAGGCAGGTAATGATGAAGTTTTGTTTAGCAGTGATGTGTCCACTGCAATACCTGATCCAGCCATTCCAACAGCTGCCCTTTTAAGTTGTTGAGGTTATTATTTGATATATCAATAAATTACAATACACATGAAGTAAGAATTGGACTTTTTATGGAGGAGGGAATCTCAACTGAATCAATGACTTGTATATTCACTAATGTCATTTAACATTTTTAAAGTCTATTTATTTGTAAAAACAGCATAGGAACAACCCCTAGTAGGAGGACTGTTTAACAATAAGCACACAAAATATAATTTCCCATTATCTTCTACAATGATTTTAAATGTTTCTATCACACATAGGTAAATATCTCGAAGGTGAGGTGACAGTATTTTGGTTTTGAACTTTATCTATATTACTTATATAGATAAATAGTAAGTTTGGTAAAAGATTATTTGTTTTTGAAATAATAATAGTGAAATTCCTACTCAATAAGATATGCCAAATTGGAAAGAAACTACTGAAGTTTTAAGGTATTAAGGAATGCTTTAAAATGCTTAAGAGAATTAACTATTCTGTCTCATCACCTGTATGAATACAAAGAAAAAATAGAAAACAAACTCCTACAGAAACAGCATACTTTATTTTTATAATGTGTTATTTTCAAGAAATAAACCAGTTGATACTGAATAACTGGAAATAGTAAAATAAATGTGAACAAAACAAGGACAGAATGTTACCACCTATGAATGTTTAAGATTTCATTATGATATACATATGAAAAACTTGCTAAGTTTAAGATTAACTTGAAAATGTAACTTGGAGACACTCCTCCTTTTGCCTATTTTTATACCTAATTTATATTCTTAAAGATAAAGAGGATAATACCTAGGCTTTGAGTGAATACAAATGCTGGCAGAATAAACTGGCATTTTGCTGCTCAGAGCCTGGTTTGAAGCTTATATATTGAAACACTGCTCCAGGCAGCTACGCCCCATTGATGGAATTAGTAAGTCAATCTACCCCTATGACTTGAGGAAACCATAAAAAACATCTATCAATGATGGCAGGCAATGAAGGAAAAAATGTATATAATGTCAGGTGGCCGAATACAGGAACAAGATATATGGTAATGACAGTGTCGCAGACAATTGCAGGTAAGAAAAATAATTATTTAAAATGATAGTCAAAGTAAAAATATACACATTCAGCCATTGCAATTTACTTTCCTTGATTGGAAAAAGAAAATATTTCATCTTAAAGATAATGTTTAGATCACATTTGACAGCTTGAATAATGAGCATTTCATATAATAATTCTAGATGTCTTGATGGAGTATCTATTTGCCACTGATGGAATGACCATATTTTAAGAGAATAATTCTCTAACATATAATGTCCCTGATGTTAAAGAAGAAAGAGTTAATTTTTCCTGGATAGTAATCATGGGAATAGTAGTAGCCAATGAGGAGGTTAGTGTAAGCATGTAACTATTTTTCTAAGCTTGCCATAACTTCAAATATTTTTAATTTCTGTGACAAGAAAATATAACTAACTTCTACCTTCATATTATTGCTTTCCTATATACAGCATATCATTACATCATTTACTCTTCACTTTCTGATAATCCATTTAATAAAATAGCATTAATAAAAGTTCATATTTATATCTGCATATTGTAATATGATCAGCAATTTTAAAAACTGAGATTTTGTATAACTTGTTTATAACCATCCAGATTCCTCAAAGAATATTTATACTTTAAAAGATTCAGATATAGCCCTGGCTGGTTTGGCTCAGTGGATTGCCTGCCTGTGAAGCCAAGGGTCATCACCAGTTTGATCCCTAGATCATGGCACCTGCCTGGGTTGTGGGTCAGGTCCCCAGTAGGGCGCACTCGAGAGAAACACATTGATGTTCTCTCTGTCTCTTACTCCCTCTCTTCCCCTTTTCTAAAAATAAATAAGGGGAAGGATTTAGAGCAACAAGTATAAAGGACACATGGACAAAAACTAGGGGAGTGGAAATGGGAGGAAGGTGGGGAGGGCTGGGGCCCGTGGGCTGGGTTGGGAGTAAAAGACAGAAAACTGTACAAGAACAACAATTAAAATAGAATTAAACAAACAAACAAACAAACAAATAAATCATTTTAAAAAGATTAACATTTGATGTAAAATGTTTCAAAATTATGATTGAGATTTCAAGGATATGAACATTTTATAACAGAGGCACCTTCAAAACTTGCAGTGATTTAGCCATATGACTGTTAATTAAATGAGGGGTTTTAATAATTCAATGTAACACTATAAGTTGGTTCTTGGGGTTTATATTTAGTGACTTAAAAATTCAAATGAAACATAAACAAATTTAGAGTTTGCTTGTGTAGAAATTGGTTTGTTTTGGAATCATCTACCTGTAAAAATGATCTGTTGATTTTTTAGCAGGCAAGCACATTTCCCTAAACTGGATAAAATCCATTCAGCCCATTTTCTAAACAGTTAAGTCTGAGGTGCTTCAAAGAGAATTCATCAAACAGCTATAAGGGTTCAAAAATAAACAATATTTTTTGGTCTCACGGATCTTACAGAAAACAACTGGGTACTTTTGCTAGATAATATAAGAAAGAGAAATAGTAGCCTACGTTTTGTACTCATATGGTAAGTAAATTAAAATTACCTTTACTGCCTGTGGATGGACATCTGGGAGTGGGCGTAAAGTGTGGTCACCTCTGTTTTTCATGTTAATACATACCATAAGAGCATGTACCACAGCAGAGGCACTCAACCACCAAATAGAATGACTTGGCCAGTTGATATCTAGACTGTCACTGGCCACCACAGTGGTGGCACATAGCATGTATAAATAAAGGGATCATAGTATGATAGATGGAGGCTATGCATAAGTTTACCAACATGACATGTTTATTAAAGCTGATACAGAAATGCTGCTGACAAAGGCCCAACCTGTCAGAATGAGACCACTGTTCAGTTTCCAATAGGGCACCATCCCTCAGAGAGACCACGTGACCATTAGTGGGAAGTTGATTACAGTGAGAAAGAATACATTCTAGCTGGAGGAGACACTTCATCACATGTGGGTTTTCACTTTTTTCCTGATTGTTTTTAAGCTAGTGTCACTATCTCAGGGCTTACCAAACATTTTATCTACCCATGTGAACTTCCATATATCATGTCAGAACAGGGGCCTACTTTACAGGAAAGAGGTGTGGGACTAGGCCACAAAACACGAATATCACACCATCCAGAAGCTGCAGGCCTGAGAGAGCTTAGAACAGCCTGCAAAAGACACAATTCAAGCGCTAGACTGAAGAAAACCATACTGAAAAGGATGAGGCACCATATTCTCAGAAGTAGTCTACGTTTAGAATCAGAGACATTTACCTGAATCTGTGTTTCCAAAAGGTAAAATACATGAGTCATGGAACCAAGGAATTCAACCCAAAAGTGGAAATGCTGCAATTACTCCCATGACCCCCTTTCAAAGTTGTGCCTTCTCTTCTACCAAATTGGGACCCTGATATTGTAGCTGTTCTCATCTCTAGAAAGGGAACAATTTCACCCAGGGATACAGTAAGCACCTAAACGTTATAAGTGATGAGTGTCACCTGGGAACTCTAGAGTCCTTTGCTAAGGGCCTACCAGGCAAAAATGTCATCCTCCATCTGTGGGGTGGAGGGGATAACCAACTTTAACCACCAAAATATTAAATCTGTTATAACATGCACGGGCAGGGAGAACAGTGCTCAGTGATCCATCCGAGTGCCTCAATGATCCTCCAGTCCCAAATAGACAAGTGCAGGGACCTCACCCTGAAAAGAGCACAATGACCTGGGATTCAGACCCTCTGGCATGTGGGTCTTTGTGTGGCCATCAGGCAACCACAAAGGCTACCTGAGCTTCTGGCAAAGCATGAAGGGAATCTAGAATGAGTAGTGAAATGGGAAAAAACATTATCAGTTGTAGACCCAAGAGAAACTTCAGCATTGGGGGCTATAGTTCATCACTCTATCCTTCCTCTTCTAATTTTCTCCATGAAGATAGCCTTTCAGATACCCTGAAATAGCTGCTCCAAAAATTTATGCTAAAATAGCAAAGAGAGAAGAATAAGGGCTAGAATTTGGTTGACAATGTGATGTGCTAACTATACATATGCCCCTTCTTTGAAGAACTTTTTGTTTTCCCTCCTGGGAATGCTGTCAGAAGATTGCTTTCAGCTGTTAAACCCCTCAGGAATTGCTTAATATCTGAGATCCACTTCACCTAAGGTCATGCACTTTGCTATGGTGACACAAATCAAATGATTGATGGCTGCAGAGGTTATAAAGTTCTCTCTGGTTATTTGCTCCTCTTTTCTCTTAGCTTCCACAAATGTTGATGTGAACAGCACACCTCAGTAAGCATCCTGCACACCATATTCTGACTCAGAGTCTGCTTCCCAGGGAAACCAGGTTATAGTACTGCATGACAACTATATCACAGGTTATTTTAGGCTTATTAAAGTGTTTGCTGATGATTGCAATCGAAGAGTTCTGCCCATTTGACTCAACAGTCACTCCTTGCATTTATCCTTACCTCTTCTTTCTGTTTCCATCCTTTTTTCCCTTTTTCTTTCCATGTCGCCCTTAGTATTTTTCTTTATTTTATCAACAACCAATCTTCCTTCATTCAGTATTCTGCCTTTTTTCTCCCTCTTTCTTTTTTCCTTTTCATATATCCATTTTAACAGAAACAAGTGTGCATGGACAGATTTTACAATGCCCTAAAATATTGTGCCATAAATTGCCTAGACACCTATTTTGCTTGCTACAAAATTCCATGTTCCAAAGCAATGTGTCTTCTATATTACATTTTACATATTGAAATTTCATGTCTTTGAAAATAACTTAGATGCTGTCAGCTGGTTAACAGCAGGGAGTGTATCAAACACTCCAGTAAAGAAACAATACAGAATCTTTTTTTTTTTTTTTTTTTTTTTTACTGATTTCTTCATTGTACTTTGTTTATATATTTCTTTTTGTCTCTTTCAATGCCTAACTGCAATACCAGTTAAAATCTGAGCAGGGCCTCTGAAGTTTAAAATGCAAAGAGCAGTCCTCCCTTTTTATAGGTTTTCCATGATAATACTTAGAATGAGTCACTCATCCTGAAAGTGGCCTTCTAAATTACTGTGAAATAACCGTGGATGCTATTACACACACTTACAGATGTGATTTAAATTCTCTGGAACTCCTCTGCACTTTGAATGAGAATTAGCAGCTTTGAAAGATTTACCTTCACATTGAAAAATGATCAAAGCAAGCGGAAAAATGAACTTGAGGTTATTCTTCAGAATTGAGCTCTCTAATGCTTTTCATGCCGAACAGCAGCCTCCAAAATGCTTCAGTCTCTTGCAAATTGTCTACATTATAGGTAATTTGATTGTGTTAATCAATACCTGTTAATAAAGTTTTTTATATAATTAAACCATCATTCTTTGACTATTAGAATCCTGTTTTTTAATGAAATCTCAAAAGCAAGAGGGAAGTAGAAAATCAGTCATATTTTAATTAGTGCTTGCAAGAGTTCCCCCTCAATGGAGTTTCTGCTGTGTAGAGGAAGCTGGCTTCTGCCAATACTCAGGAGGCTGCATCCAGGTATAATCAAAATCCCAGGATCAAACACATGCCCTTTGAAAGAGACTTCATAAACACCACCATTTTACGTTTCTTCTTTCTGGCCTATCCCCGTGGCCCCTTGGAGTCCCAGGGAGGCCTGCCACTATCATCATTTGCTCTGCTAGTAAGGTTGCTGGGAACAATGGCAAGGAATAGGAATAGAGGTGCACAATGTGCCTCAGAGCTGCCAGGCAGCTGTGGAAGGAACACGTGTCTTCACAAAACTGTCACTTAGGGCCCTGTGGGAGAATCTGAAAGGAAGTCTTGAGTCCAAGAAAATAACATGGTGTTTTAGCAGAACTGTAAGATAAATCAAATAACTAAACTCATCCTGGTTTAAAAGGTGGTTCTTAGCATTGACTGCTGGAAACACTCAACAGAAAAATAAAATATATACGCACACATATATATATATATAGAAAAATATACATATATATGCATTTGCTATTAGAACTCAGAAGCTATAATTCTGACAAGTAGGAACCAATAATTACAGACATTTCCTTATAAAAATAATTTGCACTAATGTTACATAATTTTGTTTTATGATGTAGAGCACAGGTGGCAAACACAAGGCCCATGGGCCGAATCCAGCCCTCCACCTTGTTTCATCTGCCCGGCACTTTGTTTCTAACCAGCAGCAGCGCCAAGCTCTGACTTAACTGTTAAGGAGTAGTTACATTTATACAGTCCTACAATTACATTCAGCCCTTTGAAAGCAACTGCGAGGCTGATGTGGTCCCTGGTGAAAATGAATTTGACGCCACTGTTGTAGATTATCACTGAATTCTAGGTTTTTAAATTTTATTTACTCCATAGAATGCTCTAATAATTGTTATTTTACATTACTTATCAGAAAAATTCATGTCACTATATTAATAAAATGATTATAGAAAATTTCCATAACAATATAGTGATATGTTAGAAGAAACAAAGTTATGTATTGGATTACAGTTTTGTCAGGAGGCAGTGCTGGCAATTCTTTACCAATAAAAACATTTGCATGGTGTCCCAGATTTCTCATCTACAAAATTGTTTTAAAATTCTGTAACTGGTAATTCTCATTTTCTTTCTAGTTAATCTTGCTTTTATATTAATTTGTAATCTGCCCATTATCAATTACACTATGTGTTTCTGGGTATTCTTAAACCCAGCGCTCCCTCCTCTTTTGTTCCTCCAGAACACTTACCTACAGTTCTAGAGCACTTGCTATGATCTGCCTAGTTATGTCATTTTAAAGGTGATGACGTTGTTGACTATTCAGTCCTAGAAACCATCTGCTCCTTGATTCTCTTCTTACTACCTTCTGCATTGTCTCCTTAAATGTTTTGGTTTTCCAGAATCCTGTTTTTGTATTCTACTGTTAATCTATGTCAAAGTTGTCTTATACTAATGACTTCAAATACCCTAAAATAGCTCCCACCTCAGTATCTTCTCTCCCAACTTTGTCCTTCTCTTTGTTCTACATATAATTTTGAATTAACTTTTGTGCGTTTCTATAGAAAGTTGAAAGTGTTTATTGATTCACACAACAAAAATTTTTGAGTATTTACTATATTTGCTAATATCATAATAAATTATAATTATCTTATTTCTATGTCTCTTTTCTCTATTAGTCTTGAAATCCCTAGGAGAAAAATGATAACATCTTAGTAGTTCATTTTTTGTTTTGTTTTTAATTCTAATGACATGAATCTTTTAAATTAGATTATAAGTGATGGAGAACAAATAATTTGTTTTATCTTTATAGCAATAAACAAGATGTCATGTGATCTGTAGACAACTAATTCTCATTGAGTTGCATCAGCTACATATATTTGAACTCTTACTATGATATTATTACCATTTTAGCTTTGTATAACACACACTGTATACATGCTACAGATGCACCAGGTATCTGCATGTATCAAAGTGAGTTTCTCTGGCAAGAGTCTTACCTTTTCCATTCCTTCATGCATTTAATAGACAATTCGATACCATATGCATGTCAGTCATATTCCTAGACACCTGGGGCTAATGATACAATCTCTCTTCTCAGAGGAATAAAATTTAGTTTGCAGTACAGACAATGTCTTATGCTGAGAGACAAAAAATTGGGAGAGGAGCCAACGTTTACGTTTTTGCCTTTCTTAGAGCACTGGAATCACAACAGCATGGTACTGGCATAAAAACAAACATGTAGGTCAATGAACAGAATAGGGTCCCAAGAATAAACCCACATTTTTTGGCAAATAGTTTGATAAAGTAGGCAAAAACATATGATGGAGTAAAGATATCTATTCAATAAAAGGTGTTGAAAACTGGACAGATACATGCAAAAATAAAACCAGGCCAAAGTGATTGAAGACTTTTAATGTCAGACTTGAACCCATAAAATTTCTGGAAAAAAATAAAACAGGCAGTAAAATCTCGGACATTGTGTGTAACAGTATTTTTTATGTATTTGTTCAAGAAAGGAAAAGAAAATTAAAAAGTAAACAAATGGGACTACATAAAACTATAAAGTTTTTGCATGGCAAAGAAAACCATCAACAAAATAAAAAGACAATCCACTGAATGAGAAAACATATTTCACAGATACATCTGATAAGGGGTTAACATACAAAATTTAAAAAGAACTCAACTCAATACCAAAATAATGAACAACCCAATTAAGAAATAGACAAAGGACCTGAATAGACACTCGTCCAAAGAGGACATACAGATGGTCAATAGACATTTGAAAAGATGCTCAATGTCACCAATCATCAGAGAAATGCAAATTAAAATCACAGTGAGATCTTATCTTTCACCTGCCAGAATAGCTATCATCAATAAATTTACAAATGACAAATGTTGGGAAGGACATGAAGAAAGGGGAACCTTCATGCACTGATGGTGGCAACACAAACTGGTGCAGCCGCTGTGGAAAACAGTATGAAGTTTCCTCAAAAACTTACAAATGGGACTGCCTTGTAACTTTGTAATTCCATTTATGGGATTATATCCACAGAAACCCGAAGCACCGATTCAAAGGAACGTATGCACCCTATGCCAATTGCAGCACTATATACAATAGGCATGATGTGAAAACAGCTCAAGTGACCATGAGTAGACAAGTAGATGGAAAAACTGTGGTACATTTACACATGGAATACTACTCAGCCATAAAAAAGAAGAAAATCTTACCCTTTGCAACAGCATGGATGGACCTGAAGAGCATTATGCTAAGTGAAATAAGCTAATCGGAAAAAGACAGGCACCATATGATTTTACTGATAAACTCAATCTAATGAACAAAATAAACTAATAAACAAAAGAGAAATAGACTCATAGAGAACAGACTGACAGCTGTCAGAGTGGAGGATGGATGAGGGGCTGGATGAAAAAGGTGAGGGGATTAAGCAAGGAAAAAACACCCTCACAGACACAGACCACAATATGGTTACTACCACCATAGGGAAAGGGATGTAGAAGGATGTAAAGTAGGGTATGGAGTGGGGGGTAAACAGTGATGGGAAACTTAAGTTGGGGTGGTAAACACACAAAACAATGTACAAATGATGTTTTGTAGAATCATACACCTGAAACCTATATGATTTTATTAACCAATGTCACCAAAAATATTTCAATAAAAGTAAATAAAAGAAATAAAGCAAATGAAAGGAAATTAATTCTAAAGAATAGTAAAGCATACATTTTTAAAAGCAAATAAATAATAAGTAAAAGAGTTGTCTTAAAGAATACTGGCACAGCCTAAAGCATTAATTCTGTACATCATTTTAAAGCATGTTAGGACCATTTGAAAGACATGAAAGTTTTTTTTTACTTTTGACTATTTAATGAAACAAAATGAATGTGTTTATTTGTGTAGGCCTCATTTAGTTGCAGAGATAATTTGATGTAAATAAGACACCAGGATATAAAGATATGAGAGATTTTTATCAGTGGTGTCATAATGAATCAATCATTGCCATTAAGACATGTTTTGAAACTTCTAAGAATATTAACTTGATTTTTATTCCTTTAGACATAATTAATTATCAAGTAAACTTTTCCAGTTTTCTTAAACTCACTTTTACTTTTAAAAATTACCTTCCTCAAAAAATAGTTTTCATTTGGAAAGTGAAAGAACTTCATAACATAAGCAGAACTTCATTACATGAGAAAAATGTTGTGCATTAGGATAGTGCCTTTTGTGCTCCTGTTGATCTCAGTTATAATTAGGAGATATTTCTATAACACATTCAGGATGAATGTAGCCAATTTTTCTACAAATTCATAGACAACAAATTGATGACATTTTGGATGACATTATGGATCACGAACCAGCAGGAAACACAATTAAAAAAAAGTTGTAAGTCACAGTGAAAGTCTTCAATACAAAATATTTACATGGCCTTATTTGATACACTACTGTAGGTTTTAGTATAAAATCTTTTTAAATTGACTTCCTATGTGTAGGATGTTGTTTGAAATTAAATGCTGAGGTAAAACTGGATTCAGCCATTTGAGAAGCATGACCCTGTCAATGAAAAAGGACAGCTCTGCACAACTTTGAAGGCATGCTTTTTATTCGTTTGTTTGTAAAAATATACAATGTATTTATTTTTGTTAGTTTTTTTTTTTCCTTTTTTATTCTTTCTATTGGGGTGGGTGACATTGGTTACTACAATTATATAGGTTTCAGCATACAATTCTATACTATATTGTCTGTATATTGTATTTTAACTTCATAGTTCTCTGAATTAATACTACCATAGTTGACTGGATTAGAATATATCTCTCTGAATATATGTTAAACATAACTATATATTTAAATAAATAATATGCATTCTTTATCAGAGAGTCACTTTAAAGCCCAAATTTCCTTTTTAGAAGAGAGTTTGAGTTTTGAATTTTATAATTTACTTATTTTTATGGTTGTTCAGTTACAGTTGTCCAAATTTTTCCCCTATTATTCTCCCCTGCCCTACCTACCTCCCACATTCCATCCTCCCCCACCCCATTGTCTTTGTCCATGGGTCCTTTATACATGTACCTTGACCTGATCCTTCCCCTTCTTTCTGCTGTTATCCCCCTCCTACTCCCCTTTGATCACTGTCAGTTTGTTCTTTATTTCCATGTCTCTGTTTCTATTTTGTTCACTTGTTTGTTTTGTTGATTAGGTTCCACTTATATGTGAGATCATATAATACCTGTCTTTTACTGTCTTGCTTACTTCATTTAGCATAATACTCTCCAGTGCCATCCATCCTGTTGCAAAGGGTAGGAGCTCCTTCTTTCTTTCTGGTGCATAGTATTCTACTGTGTAAATGTACCACAGTTTTTTTATCCACTCATTTACTGATGAGCATTTAGGCTGTTTCCAGCACTTGGCTGTTATAAACAATGCTACTATGAACATTGGGATGCACAGGTTCTTTTGAATTGATGTTTCAGGATTCTTAGGATATAATCCTAGCAGTGGAATTGCTGGGTCAAAAGGCAGTTCCCTTTTTTGTTTTTTAAGGAAATTCCATACTTTTTCCCACAGTGGCTGCACCAATCTTCATTCCCACCAAGCCACTGTTGGTTTCCTTTTCTCCATATCCTCGCCTGCACTGGAAGTTTTATAATTTTGACACCATGGAGCAGCCGTGGGCATTTCAGCTTCAGATAGTCTGATAGACATTAACAAGCAAAGACAAATGGTGAATTAATTATGGACAAATGCTACAATAGGGGTATATACACCTTTTGTACAATTCTAGTTCTATATGTCATAGACTCTAATTTCTATCAAACATAATAGAAGAAAAAGAGAAGAGGAAGAGAGAAAAATTCTTAATTGATCTAATGATATTTCAAAGCAATGAGAAACTGTTGAAATAAATAATTTTCCTAAATCTAACTGAAACTTTTTAACAGAGTGGAGCTTGAGTTGGAGAAAATAACTATTTATTTTTCATTTATTTCACCTTAGCTTGTGGTTTGTTCATTTCACATCTCCCATTAGAAGCGGTTTAAGTAGAAATTTGTTCAGAATATAAAGTACTCAAAGAGAGTAAATTTTAGTATATATCTTTACATTGCAGGAGAATAACTTGCTAGTTGTTTAACACTAATGAATTAAAAAAGGTAACCTCACTTATAAGTAGAACTTTAAAAGTTTTGGAAAATGGTGCTTCATAAGAAACAATAAAAATTTACATTGTTAACAACAGAAATGCTGTGAGTTATAGGATAGCTCCATGAGATTTGATTTACATATATCTCAGTAATTTAAAATAAATCATAGTTTACATTCATCTGCTTTAGGAAATTTTCAAAAATGCGTGCCTTTTCTATTTCCCATAAGTACATAAAATAAATTTAAACCTGTCAGAAACAGTGAAATAAGAGAACTATGTGTGGTTAATGATCCTTCATATAAAATGGGCAGCAGCGTCTTCAGCAAAAATTCTATCCTCACAAAAAATTACTATCTCAAACTGTAATCCAGGCAACCATAACAGTTAACAAATAACTGGTGGTAATATCCAAAATGGTGTATCACCTCACATTCTAACCTTTATCTTGAGTACACTGATCATTGGTAACTTTATAAACACTACTTTCAAAATTGTCACATAGCTAAATTATCAACATGATTTGTTGGTCTCTATTTTATGACAAAAGCAAAAAACATGCATGACACCCATGCACTTAATTAGCTGCCCTTTTAGGTGAATACTGACATTTTTTATTAAGAATTTAGAAGCATAGGACAGCATGTAGAAGTACAAGCCTCACCATTCAAACTGAAGTGTTTTGGATAAAATTAGAACAGAAAGCCACATACAGCCATTTAAACTAGTCAGGCAAATATAAAAAAAATAGTCTATAGAAAATGGAAGAATATTATTTATGACTCAAGTTCCTGGAGTGGGATTCTACAGTAATTTACTGAATTATTATTTTTTTAATTTTATTTTAATTGTTGTTCTACAGTTTTCTGTCTTTTACTCCCATCCCAGCCCACCACCCTAGCCCTCCCCACCTCCCTTCCATTTCCACGCCTCCCCTAGTTTTTGTCCATGTGTGCCTTATACTTTTTGCTTGAATTATTTTTTTACTATATTTTTTCAATAATTCTCAAAGAGGAAGATACCGGAAAAGCAAATATAACTTCTTCAATTAATTAGTTTGGTTTTGACAACCAAGTTACTAGCCCAGATTGTTTAATTAGCTTTCTGTGCTTCATTTTATATCATGTATACATAAGCTGTGAGAATGAGGGAAAGAGTTGACTTCTAATTAACAACAAAGAAGGTACATGTATTTATATGTCAACATATTGGCAGGTATAGAAATTAGATACTGATATACAGTATGTAAGATTTACCACCTGTAACTCATGCTCACCTGGTGATATGAATTTAATTGCATAATTTTTTTTAGACAAGAAAGTTTAAATGCAATGTCTCCGCATTTGAAGGAACATTACAATAGGGAAACAGGGAAAATATTGTAGAAACAAATTCTTGCAGTAGACAGAAAGGTACTCTAGCTGTGAAAGAGTAAAAAACATACAGACTCCCTGAAAAAAGTTAATATGAGAGTATTTGATAGAATATATAAGTGAATCTTTTTTCTAAATTTTCCTATTGAGCATCTAGAAGTAGGATGATTTATAAAGGCCTAAAGTCATTCAGACTTTAGCAAGTTTACACAGCTCATGCTTAGAAATAGTTTACATGTATACTATTCATGTTATATTGAGTTGTTCCATAAGACAAAGGGATTTATTATAATGAAAAATTATGTTTAATGTTCAAAGAACCAAATTATATTTAGGTAAAAAATAAGTAATATTTAAATTGAATATAATTTAAATATGGTTAAGTTTTTTAAGTTGGTAATAATATGAAAACTACAAAAAATATACCAAATACTAACATTTATTGTATTGGCAGTATTTAAAATCATCTGTGTGTTCTAAATTTGTTCTTAATTTTCATAGATAAATATATACACTAAACAATAACAGATGCCAATTAGCATAATTGAGTGTTCAGAAAAATAAAATTAATGCCTTTATTACTCATAATGTATTCACCCCAATGTTTTCATTAGCTTACTAATGTAAGATTATTAAGGAGAATAACTGAATTGTGCTGGCCACGAAAACAGTGAACTGCAAGCTAATAATGAAATCCCCTTTTCACTTAGTTTCTTCTGCACAGGTTTTGTGTTAGATTCTCATTCATAGATCAGCAAAAAAAAAAAAAGCCCCAAAACCACAATTTGCAATACTTCAAGGATTAATTAAACATTTGTAGGAAAACCACTAGAGCAACTGTTCCCCCTGTGAGTTCATAAAGCTGTTTAATTTGCGCTTGTATTTCCATTCAGAGAAGCTGGCGACACCACAATAAAGCACAGCATGCACAAACAGTAAGCCAAATTTCTGACCAAATTGTTCACTTTCATCGACTATGTTCATTTAAAAGGTGCACACACCAACAGCTCTTTACCTTACCAGTGACACAGCTGGGCACTCTGCATTCATAATGAAAAGTGACTTTGGATAATATTCTCCCTGTCAGTCTTTGAGGACTATTTCAGTTAAATATAGTCTTCATTTGGAAAACTAGTTTAAGTGTCTCCCTCTGCCTTTAGACAAAATTTTAACATCATTTTACCCAATGCTTAATAACTCATCTAATAAGTTCATTTCTTTGATTTTATTTAATTCAAGAAAGGTCTGCATTCTAATGAATTTTGCAGCTAAAGCACAAAACATAAATTTCAGATTAGATACAAACCCTTTTTTATATTTCAGTGGAGAGCTGACCTTGGGATAATTCATTCTGTTATCAAACTTTAAAATTTAGAGACATAAGAATATCTTATTAATAATTCTATGGTTGTCACCTCTTGTGTCCTTCAAGCAGTATGAAATCCTGAATAATGCCTACTGTTATTCCTCACAATAATAAAGTCACTTCAAGAATTGCAATGTGAAACTAAAGAAATCTAGTACCTAACACTTGAATGTAAGGACAATATTTTCTGTGTGTCTTGCCAACACCCGGGCCCATCTGTGAAAGGGCACTGTGCCACATGGAAGGTGGAATGTCAATTTCAACAGCATGTAGATGCCAGTATGCAGAAGTCAAAGTGAGAACCTATGGAACGCATTGAATAGCTGATATTTTGTAGGAAAATTGTCCTGATAGCAAAGCAATGCCAGATGAGGGCCAAAAGCTTCATTACCAGTCTTCACAGCTGCTGGGGCTCATGGGCATTCATAACATCAAAGAATTTTTCCTCCTTTATTCCTGTTTTCAATCGGCCTGATAGCTAGTCATTTTGCATGAAGGACAAAAAGTGATAGAGACGATTTGAAAAACACTCTTATTTGTTGTGTCACATAACAACTTCTTTATATTCCTTATTTAATACCATTGCTAAATTGTAGATGTGATAATTAGTGAAAATGTTTTAATCATGAAGTACTAATTTATGTATGTTCATCAAGAGATCCCTGGGAATAAAGTATCAGTATTTTATATATGTGGGGTTGTGTGTAGGTAGGCATAGAAGTAGATGTAAATTTCTCAGACTGTAGCTAATACACAAGGAAGTGGAAAGGTGCGGTGCTCTAGAAATGGCTTACATAGGTCATATGGGAAAATAACATATATATGAGAGTGTAACCCCCAAAACTGGAATTATCTTCTGAAGGGCAGGCCCCTTGTAGGACAGATTTCCCCCTGCTAAATGAATGTCTAGGAGCCCATCTCTATCAGCCTACCAGCTGGCATTGTTGTGAGAGGTGGCATTCGGCTTCAATGACTTTTTTGAACTCTTTCAAAGTGTTTGCCTATTTCATAATGAATGATTTACAAGTGCACTTGCCCACACCTTGCTGAGTGTTCAGCAGTTTTTGAATAAAATGGGCATGACCCTCATGCCCCACCTTCCCTATTTATCCGATCTTGCCTTGACCAATAAGTTTTTTGTTTGTTTTCCTGGGTGAGACAAATCTTGAAAGGTAAACATTTTGCCAATATGCAAGAGGGGAACAACAACAACAACAAAAAAAGGCAGAAGCACTAAAAGGCATCAAAATCAACAAGTTCAAAAACTCTTTTGAGCAGTGAAAAAACATCTTGATAAGTGTATTGCATCGAATGGAGAGCACTTTGAATGTGACTGAAACAAATGAGAAATAAATACTCAATTTCGAACAAATAAATTCCTTTTTTGGGTACCACTCCCTCTGTGGACTCAATTCAAGTTGAATTATACTAGTGCCAATAAAAGTTCAAACGATTTAAGGTAAAAATCCAGCCAAATTTCCTTTGAGCCTTGAGTTCATGTCTGGAAGGCAAAATAGTACAGCGTTTAGAGAAATGGATGGCTTTGTTTGTGGAGATCATATTAGGTAGAAAATTTGGTTATTTGTGAAGTACAACACAATGTAAGGTTATCTTGGTCTGATGCATATTTAGCTTTTTATTTCAATTATTTCTTGTGTGTGTGTGTGTAAGCTGCGGTAAACTGGAGAACATCTAAATGCTTCTGCTAAGCTCCAGCTTATTGCACGAAAATGTTTGCTGACCGTGGCTGGATCTTGGGCATTTGGATTTTTATGTAAATTTACCCATTTTAAAATGTTGTCAACTGATTTAAAAAGGGTGATGTGAAGGATAATAAGCAAACTATATTGTGGGATGGATCTAGTGTGTTACTTGTCATCTTGAGACTTCTTGTATCCAATCTGTGGACTCCTGAATACGCCTTGTGCTCCTTAGCTTTGTGCCTTTATTTTTATTTTTACTTTTTTTTTTTTTTTTTTTTGGCTTAAAATGCTCAGCTGCCATCTCTTTCTATCAGAAATCTACCCAGTTGTTCAGTGTTCAGGGCAACGGCCACCATAGAGTCTGCCTTGCTCCAGTCAGTCTCCTGTGAGTGCCTGTGGTAGGCATCATTCATGCCTCTTTTTTGAGTCTTACAAAGTCCTTTGTCTCATCATTATTCTTAGATACTTCTCATATTTGCTCTTTGACTATAAAATTTTTGAGAACTACTTCAATTATTTCCCAGTCAAAGTCTCTTGCTGACAGCAGTCTCATTTCCTGCATTGGAAGATATTTATAGTTTTCCTTAGTAAGTAAAGTCCTCTTCAGGGGCTGAAGACACCAATTCTACTGCATTCTATGGGCTACGCACTAACTGGATTGCCGTAACTTCAGTTGTAAAGACACAAAACTATCACTTACTTTCAACTTTTCTATAGGGGAAGTCTTTATTACCAACAAAACTAAAATTTTCTTCACAAGGAATAAATACTTATCAATCCAATACCCTAGAAATTTCTTTCAATTACCAATAAGTAAAGTTCCCATATTAACAATTCATTTTTCCCTAAAAATACATATCAATAATTTATAAAAAATGAGCAAGGCAAGTGGCTAAAATTTCTACTAAGCATAAGAGTAATAAGAAAATGAAGTTGAGACAGACAGCTCTAGGAACTTGGACAGGGTAATTTACTTTTATGCCTCAGTTTCCTCATCTAAAATGGAAATAACATTATAGGTTTGTTGAGAGGGGGAAAATGGTTTAATGGTTGTAAAGTACATAACACCAAACGTGTCACTTCACTGTTCACAGCACATGTAAGTACTTACTATTATTAAGCCAGAAATCCACTTTAATCTTTATATTGTTCTTTTAAATAGTATTTTTGGTTTAGAAATTATTATATTTTTGAAATATTTTTTGTAAAATAGAGAAACATAAAATCAGTATATGATTATAGGTTATCAGTACACTGGGCTGAAAAAATACTTACCATATGTTGCATAGTCTTTTGTTCTCTTCCCTGGCCCCCTTTAGAAAGTATCAATCTGAATATGATCTCTTCAAAATTGTAAAACAGATTTTTTGTACAGAGCAAAATAAAATTTGAATTCACTCTTCATGTAATTATTTTATCTCCCATTCAGTGATTTAAAGAATATCCTATGCTTTTTTCTAAAAGATAATACACTGCATTGCTTCTGAAATTGTATCAAAAATATGCATTATCTATCTTTGTGTGTGCATTTAAATAAACTTACAGAAAAGAAAAAACATTAAGCAAAGCAATACATTTAGTTGAAAAAATTGATAACATGGATACACATTCATACAATTTTGATGTGCAAATATTCTTAAACTAATTCCTGCTAAAATTGTATAACAAAAAAAATTAAATGGCATTTAAATTCTAATTATGTTTGCATTTGGTTGAGCATGGTGCTTCTGTTGACATCATTACAGCCATTTAATTATCTCAAGTTTGAGCCAAAATTTCAAGTAGCTATGAAAAAAACATTAAAATTGCATTGGATCATTAGAAAACTATGCTTTGTGTTCCAGAGCTTTTAAATCCCATAGGAATTGGGATGAAATGGGAGAAAATAACAATTTTCTTTGACATATATGTTTGATTCTGTTTCAGAATTTTGCATACTTATAACTATATTAGCTTAGTGTTAAATATTAATGAATGCAGAATATCTCTAAGATGTATAGAATCCAACTCTCAAAAAAAAAAAAAAGAATCCAACTCTCAAATATTTAGTGTGATGGAGGGTGGGATCATATGGATAATTGAAATTCACAGACGATAAAGATGTCAGACAATAGTTGCTCACTCTTCCCTCACAGCTGCATTTATAAGAGCTGCTATTATGATCCACTGGAGTCCCCCTCCTCTCCATGAACTTGGACAGCTTCCAAAGGAGAAGACAAATAACAAAATGGCAGGTAGCTAGAGGGTAAAGAGAACTACCAAGGTAATCTGAGCAATCTGTGTATGAATAATCAGCACTGCCTAACGGAGAGGCATCTGATAGAGAAAATATAGGGGTAACTTATAATTAATATTTTAAAATCATGCTCTTGACTGCTGAGTAAATAGGGGGGGAAAGATGTTTAATCTTACAGAACTGTAGTCACAGGTGACTGATATCAATCAATAGAAAATGTTGACTGAATCTTTTTTTATATTTATGAAGTTAAAAAAAGAAAAATACCTGCATAGTGCAAAGAAGACAAACTTTAATGACATACTAAGTAGGTTCAAATCCCACTTTTGTTTCAACTGCCTAGGTGAGTTCGAGGTAGCATCTCCATGTTCTCTGTGCTTTTGTTATTGCAACGATAAAATGGGTATAACAATACATCCTTACCTGAGAGGATGCTGTGAGAATTAATGAAGCTAATCATATTGTAGTCGTATCTACTTCAGTGTACCACATTCCCACAAATTTAGCAATTTAAAACAAACATTTTATTATCTCAGAATTCCCAGGGATCTGAAGTCCAGGCATGGCTCAGTTGGGTTCTCTGCTTAGGCTACAATCAAGGGGTCTGATAGACTGCATTCTAATCTGGAACCTGAACTGAGGAAGAATCTGCTTCTAAATTCATTCAGGTTGTTGGCAACCTCCTTTGCCTTGAGGGCCCTGGCTTCATGCTGCCTGTTTTTTAAAGCCTGCCTTCAGCATCTTGCCCCATAGGTGTCTCAACACAGCCTCTTCTTCGAACACAGCTAGTGAGAGGAAGTCTCTAGAGCAAGTCTGACAGCCTGATAATTTTATATCATGCAATTCAATCTCAGTACTAATATCTCATAACTTTTGCCTTATTTTATTGTTTAGAAGCAAATTACAGCTCCTGGTCATACTGTGAAGAGGGTCATTACACAAGGACATGAATATCAAAGGCAGAGATGATGGGGGGGCCACTAATTTAGCTTCAGACCACCATCAAGAGGAACCACACCTAAAGGACCTTACCCATACCTTGACCTGACTTTTATGTTGAGGTTTTTGGACTTTGATCAAATACTGTAATGGGATAACACTCTTGGGGACCTTGGGAAGGGGTGACTTTATTTTGGATGTGAGAGAGACATGAGTCACTTTGATCCAGAGGACAGACTGCGAAGGACAGACTCTAAGTTGGCCCTCCATGAATCTCAACTCCTGAAAGTCATATCTTTGTGTACTCCTTCCCCTGAGTGTGACCAGCATCTGGGACTTCATTCTAACTGACACAATATGGCAAAGGTGAAGGGCCATCATTCTGATGATTACATTACATCATGTAAGATTCCATCCTGCTAGCCAGTTTGTTCTTCAGACTCTCCTTGCTGGTTTGATGACACTGAAATCATATATTCCATGTAATAAAAGAACACCACTATTAACTTAGAATTCAACTCTGATGGCAGATATATCTCAAGAATAAGGAACAAACTGAAAAGAGACTGATCTTGCTGACATAAACTGCTTTATGGGAATAATCTATTAGTAAGGAAAGGTAAAGAAATAATGCAGGATATCAAGGGGAAGAGTGCAAATGTTCTTAAGTGTAATGGAAATAGATTTAAAATGTGTGTCTCCCATTAGAAAAAAAAAACACGGCGAATCAATTCAGCATAAATAATACTTCAAAACTCCCTAAAATACAGTGGCTTAAAATGAAAAAAAATATTTATTTTTTGTCTATGTTCTATGTTTAACACTAGGTGGCTACAGGTTGTGTCTTCATCATGACTAGACTCACAGAACAGCCATTATCTAGAACATCGTCTCTCTCCAAATCACACAACAACAGATCTCTGAGGATCTCCACTGTCAGTAAGTAGTCTAGACTAGAGGTGACACACGATCATTTTCATTATCAGTTCACCAGCCAGACTAACTCACGGACCCACCCAACCCTAAGGGGTTATGCAATGTAACCATGTGCCTAATGGAGAGATAACAGAATCCTTGGAAAATATTATTAATGACTACTGCAGTGGGTAGGTAACTTATTTAACAGGAAGAATATCAGAGAACAAATAAACACACTGGTGCAAGTGCAGATGTGGTGGTGGGTGCGAATGGAAATTTTCTCCTGATTGCTTCATAAAAGGTAAGATTATCCTCTGAGATTGAAGAAGACGTATGAAGAGTTAAATAAGAGAAGAAAAGACTTAGAGCAGAAAAGTGGGGTAAATAAACTAGAGAAATAATTATATTTTTTGGTCAGGATAAGGTGCCTACTTGTTATTAATAAACATAAATGGACACAATTAACTAAAGTGCATGTTTTCCCCAGTTACAGTCAACTAATATGAAGGTGGGCAGTTGCATTTAACAAAGGCTCCAGCTTTTCCCAAGGGAGTTTGTAAGGGAGAAAGGAACAATGAAGTTGAGAGTTTATGCATTTGAATGATAGAGCACAAAAAATAACCTAGGGAAAAAGGGAAGAAATGCATGAGAAGGAGGGCAAAAAATTTAAAAAGAAAGATTATGAGTTACCTGGGGGGTGAAATAAATTTTGGTGTTGAAGTAACAGAGAAAGTGAGATGGAAATGGCAGAAATGGTGGCCAGAGAGTGACATGCATGGCATTGAAGTTACTGAATTAGTTATTGGGAATGATGGGGAGATAGTGGTTGGATTCTGTACAGGGATGTTTGAAGGATATGAGTTCAAGAAATTGAAAGGACAGTGTATTGAAAGAGTCCCTTACTTATGTGGATGCCAAAATCACTAAAGGTAGAAACAGAGCAGTATAAGAAAGATTGATGATAGTGAGAAGGTGCCAAAATTTTCAAGAAATAAGGATTGATAGATAACTGATAAAGTAGTGGTAGGTGGTATGAATATGAAGTGTGAAAGAACAGTCAGAAGGACTCCTACACCACTTCCAAGTTCACTGATGTGAGAGCTTCAGGACTGAAAACAAAGCCCATTGTAATGACCCCAGGGAATGTCCATATTGCAATTACAGCTAGAAAAGTGAAATGATCTTTTTGAGAAGCACTTGAATACATAAAGAATATTGTTCACAATGGTAAATCAATACCAGAGGTTACTGTAGAAATAATGTAGAAGTTGGATATTTGTGGTAAATAGCAGTAGATTAGGAAAATGTGAAGTCACATGGAACTTACAGAGTGAAAAATAGGGAGGGACTGGAGTCTGGGTGTTAATTGGCATCAGGAGGCTGAAGGGTATAATCATATCAATTCTGCTGGTCCTATGGCCAATAGTGGTGCAAAGGTTGGAGAGTAAGCAGAAGTGCACACTTGGAACCTAAACCCCATTCACAGGAGACATGGAGGGTAGGAGATTCAGTAGACTTATCCTATGGGCACATTCACAGGAGACATGGAGGGTAGGAGATTCAGTAGACTTATCCTATGGGCACTGAGCTGCCTCTGGACTCTTTCAAACACATCTGAGAAAAGTTTTGGGTGATAGTGTTTTCACAGACAATGAAAACAGATCTTTACTTCATCAAGAACACTATGTTGTATGATAGATTTTATTTAATTATCTTTATGTGCCTGCTTGAAGTAAAGCATAAATAGTTTACTCTTGTATTATAGTGATACTGCATATATAAATACCTTTTATCCTGACAGTATTTTAAAATTCAAACTTAGAAGCTTTTATATTTTAAGCATGTAGCAGAACATGATCCAATCAATGAAAATGCAATTTTCTTCTTTAAAAGTAAATCTCTGCTTCAGGCAATGAGTATTCTGCTTGAGTTCCTATCCAATAAAAAAAAAAAAAAAAAAAAAAAAAAACTAATACTATATCTTCAGTTAAACATACAAATTCCTAAAGGGCATCTAGTATAGATAACATCACTCTGCACTCTGCAGAAACTTATTTTCAATGGAGGGGAAAAGCACAATGTACAAATTCTCATACTTCAATCACTAAAAATTTTAACTCAAAAATTGACATAATCATATACTTTCTGAAATTTAAAAAAAGTTAAAAAGCTTAGCCTCTGAAAAATGGCAGCGGCTGCTAAAATGAACATGAATAACACCATGATTTCAAATATAAGGGTAGGCTTTCTCCAGTTTCTGATCTTACTGCTTTCAACTTGGCTGGTTAATTCACCAAGAAATGGCTCACAGGTAAGCATTAATGGAGACAGGTATGGACATAATTCTGCCTCATAGGTTCCAAGAATCATTAGATCCATCTACCAATGGTCAATATGAAAATAAATAATATTCTTCTTCTTCATTTGTACAGAAAATGCTATTATTTATCCATCCAATGTCAGTTGTCAATTTAAGAAAAGTACTTCTCCCAAACATGGTCCACTTTTTCATTTAAACACGTACACATACACACACCCAACTACACAGGAAAGTTGTTGTGTATAACTCCAAATATAAAGAAGAAACATAAAATTAGCTTTTTACTGATTACATAATACCCTTACATGGGCATAACGGCATCTACTATTTTTAAAAATATTTTTAGGTTTTTGAAATCAAGAGATACTTTTGAAAGTTTATGATCTGCTCCCCTATGCTCATAGCAGCATCATTTTCTTTTTTTTTTTTTAAGTTTTCCACACAGCTTTTTAAAATGTATGATTAGCAGGAATTTACAAATAAGTTAAGAGTTTACATTTATTTATAGATAAGTTTATAAGTGATTGTTTTTCTATATACATCATAGATTTCCTTTTAGGGACTAAATTGCTTTGAGATTTTAGATTTACATAGCACAAGTATAGTACCCGTTAAAGGATAATTTTGGGGGAGCTCAAGTTCAAGATGGCAATGGAGGAAGACCCTGAACTCACCCCCTCCCATGGATACAACAAATTTATTTTTTTATTTTATTTTTTTATTTTATTATTATTATTTTTTTTTTGCGATGAAGGCAGAAAAATATTTTATTTTATTTTTTTTCTTTTCCATTTTTTATTTTATTTTTTTAAATCAGTATTTTTTAATTGTTGATATTGTACAGTTTTCTGTCTTTTACCCCGCCCCAGCCCACCACCCCAGCCCTCCCCACCTTAGCAGCATCATTTTCAATAACCAAGATGAGGAAACAACCTAAGTGTCCATCAATGAATGAATAGATAAATGAGTAGTGGTATGTATACAATGGAATATCATTCAGCCATAAAAAGCCAAGGAATTCCTACCATTTGTGATAACATGAATGGATATTGAGGGCATTATGCCAAATGAAGTAAGCCAGACAGAGAAAGAGTAATAATGTACGATCTCACTTGCACTAGGAATCTGATAAACAAAACAAAACAAAAACACTACTAGAAAAAGACATCAGACTTGTAGTTACTAGAGGCAGAGGTTGGGGGGGGAGGGTTAACTGGAGGAAGGTGGTCAAATGGTACAAAATTCCAGTTATAAGATAAATTAAGTAGTAGGGATATAATTTACAACATGATGGCTGTAGCCAGTGCCGCTATAGCACATGTAGGATAATTGTTAAGAGACTAGATCCTAAGAGTTCTCACCAGAAGGAGAAAATATTTCTCCTTTTCTTCCTATTATTTTTATTGTATCTATATTAAAAGATGGATGTTAATGAAACCTATTGTGGTAATTATTTCACAATATATGTAATCAAATTGCCATGCTGTATACCTTAAACGTATGCAGCAATTAATTACAATGAAACTAGAAAAAAATATATTTAAAATTGTTTATGAAGTTAGCCAATGAAAGAGCTGAAACTAAAATTAAGTCATATAGCCCTGGCTAATGTGGCTCAGTGGATTGAGCACCAGACTGCAAAGCAAAGGGTTTGCTTTGCTTGGATTTTTGCTTTGTTTGGATTTCCAGTCAGCGCACATGCCTGGGTTGCAGGCCAGGTCCCAAGGTCCCCAGTGCAGGGTGCATGAGAGGCAATCACACATTGATGTTTCTCTCCCTCTCTTTCTCTCTCTCTCTCCCCCTCTATAATAAAATAAATAAAATCTTAAAAAATAAAAAACAACTAAGTCACATAATTCTAAGTTCAGAATGACTTCAAATTATTGCAATGTGATTGTCTTGAAGAAAGTAAGGAAATTTAAGAATCAAAGTTATAGTCTTATTTAAAATGTGTAAATGTACTATATAATATAAATATAGTAAGAATTTTAGAACTATTTTTACCATATCAGCCATAGTTTTAAGTAATACCATGTAATCCTATCTCATTTATTTACTGATTTAACATGAAACTATAATTTCATATGTTTTACTCTTTCTATTCTTGGTAAACCTACAAACACTTAACCGTTGAATTTCAAGAAGGTAAATATAACAGTTTGATTTCTCTGCATTTAATGTAAATTGCATTTATTAGCCACATAAAAACTGAGATAATTTGGTGAGTTTTTCTTGCCCAATCTCTCTCCCTTTTCCTTTCCCCCTCTCATAAGATAAAATTCCTGCATAATGGATATATATGTACATATACATATATAATTTATTTGATGATACTTATTTGATAATTTCATAAAATTGAAAAAACCTCGGTAACAAAATTTTACATTTTTACACTTGTAGATGCAAAAATGAGATCAAGTTCATGTGAAATCAGGCAGATGATCAAAACATTATTTTTATTAAGATAAAGCTAACAAAACATAAATTCACCATTTTAAAGTTTACAGCTCAGCAGTTTTTAGTATACCCACAGAGTACATAACTATAATAATAATCTAATTCTACAATGTTTCTATCATCAAAAAAGGAAAGCCCATACCCATTAACTGTCACTCCCATCTTCCCTGACTCTGGCTCCTGGAAATCACTAATCCACTTCTGTTTCTACGGATGTGCCTGTTCTGGACATTTTATTTACATAGAATCATCCAATATGCAGCCTTATGTGTTGGTCTCCCCTGACTTACAAAGTTTTCATGGTTGGGTTGTATGCTACAACCCAAGTTGTAGCATATATCCATACTACACTCTTTTGGGGGGGCTGAATAATATTTCACTTTAAGAATATGACCTTTTTTTACCCATTCATAATGTGGTGTACATTTAGTTTGTTTCTAACTTTTGCCCATTGTGAATAATGCTGCTATGAATATCCATGAACAGGTTTTTGTATGGATATACACTTTAAATTCTCTTGGGTATATATACCTAGGAGTAGAACTGTTGGGTCATATAATAACTCTGTTTGACATATTGAGACACTATCAAATTGTTTTCCAGTGATTACACCATTTTACATGGCCACCAGCCATATGTAAGTGTTCTAGCTATTTTACATACTCATCAATACTAGTTATTATCTAGCTTTTAAATTATAGCCAACCTTGTAGATGTGAACTGGTATCTCATTGTGGATTATATTTGCATTTCCCTAATGAGCACTGATGTTCAATATCTTTTCATGTGTTTTTTGAGCAATGGTATCTTTTTTTGGAGAAATGTCTATTCAAATACTTTGGCTATTTTTCTTTTTTTTTCTTTTTTTTTTTAAATATATTTTATTGATTATGCTATTACAGTTGTCCCATTTCTCCCCCATCATTCCCCCCCACCCTACCCACCGTCTCCCACCCACATTCCCCCCTTTAGTTCATGTCCATGTGTCATAAGTTCTTTAGCTTCTATATTTCCCATACTATTCTTGCCCTCCCCCTGTCTATTTTTTCCCATTATCTATGCTACTCATTCTCTGTACCTTTTCCCCCTCTCTCCTCCTCCCACGCCCCTGTTGCTAACCCTCCATATGATCTCCATTTCTGTGGTTCTGTTCCTGTTCTAGCTGTTTGCTTAGTTTGCTTTTGTTTTAGGTGTGGTTCTTGATAGCTATGAGTTTGTTGTCTTTTCACTGTCATAGTTTTATCTTCTTTTTCTTAGATAAGTCCCTTTAACATTTCATATAATAAGGGCTTGGTGATGATGAACTCCTTGAACTTGGCTATTTTTAATTGAGCTTTTTTTTTTTTTTTCTTTTTACTGTTGAGTCATAGTTTCTTTATATACTCTACACACAAATCCATTACCCAATATGAAATTTGGAATTTTTTTCTCACATTTCATATATTTTTAGTTTTTTGGTGTCCTTTGAGTTTTACTTTTTTTCCATTTAGGTGAACTCTAATGTATCTATTTTATCTTTTGTTGCTTGCATTTTTTGTCATGCCTAAGAAATGTTTGTCTACTTCAAAGTCATAAAAATTTATGCCTACATTTTCTTTTAAGAGTTTCATACTTTTAGCTATTACATTTACACGTTTGATGTATTTTGAATTAATTTGTATATATAATTTGAGTCAGGGTGCAACTTAATTCTTCTGCATGTTGCTAATTCAGTTATCCAAGCATTACTATTTGAAAAGACCATCCCACATTATCTTTGGGAAAAATCTATCAATTATAGATGTGTTTATTTGTGGACTCTCAATTCTATTCCAGTGATTTATATGTGTACACTACGGCAGTACCACATTAACTTGATTACTTTATTTAGCATTAGTGAAGATCCTTGTAAGTTATGAATGGTTCTCTCCAGCTACTTACATGATTATCTCTTTGTCTTTCAGTAGTTTGATTATATGTTTAGGTATATATCTCTTTGTGTTGATGCTTATATTTATGTTTGACAGGTTTTATTTCTTTGTTTGTGTTTGTTTGCTTGTTTTTTGCCTTGACTTTCATTTCCTAATTGTGCCATCTCAGTCTTTCCAGGGCATATGCACAACCCTGAAAACGAGTGTGGCCCTCTAAATGCACAACTACATGTTGGAACTTCCCAAAGCTCCTAGAGGATGCCTCAATACCTTGATTTTACTTTTAAGTGTTTTAGTCAACTTCAATTTTGTCCCAACTTTTATTACTGTCTCATGCAGATGTGACATTAAAGGACTGCCTCTGATTGTTTGACAAACACACTGGAATTCCAAACTTAAAATCTCATTAATTCAGTATCAGATGAGGATCTTCTGTATCAATTTAAAATATTTCTGAGTTATAAAGTAATCGTTTCCTTTCTTCAGAGTGTAGGAAGAGCAGGGAAGTAATCACTAAATGAGTTTCCTGACAAACCAAGTTGATTTAAACTATAACATCACCTACCATTAATCAATGTTTTATTTGGATTCTGGCAAAATTACACCACCACCTGTTTCTTTTGATCTTTCCCAAATACCTCTTCAAAGCCCCTAGTGATAGGAAGGTAATGATGTACCCAAAGACATCTGGGTCCTAATCCATGGAACCTGTTAATATGCTACATTAGATAGAAAAAGGGACTTTGCAAATGAGATTAAGGTTAAGGACTTTGAGGTGGAAAGATTGTCCTGAATTATTCAGGTGAACTTAAGCTAATTGTATAAATCCATAAAAGCAAGGAAACTCTCCAAGCTGAGATTAGCGAGGAAGATGTGATGACAGAGGCAAGGACCAAAAAATGGCAGTGTGAAAAGGACTCAGCCTGCTGTTGCTTTCCAGATGGAAGAATGGGTCCCCAGAAACAAGAAAATAGAGAAGAAAATATAGGGGAACATTTCCTCTACTGCTTCCCGACAGAAAGGCAGCCCTGTCAAAACCAGGATCTCAACCTGCTGAGACTGTCAATTCTCTGATCTGTGGAACCCCACAATAATAAATTTGTATTGTTTTGAGCTATTAAATTTGTGGTGATTTTTCACAGTGGTGAGAAAATAAATACAAATATACTTTTTCCACTCAGCACGTACCTGCAATCCCTCTAGGTAGGACATTATCTCGAACTTTTTACCTCAATGTCTCTACACTTATTCTCTTATGCATTTAATATATATCTGCCCAATGGAAAGGTCCCAGAGGTTACATCTTTCACATATTTGTTCATTTCTTCCACTGAATCCAAAATAACGCCATCACATACCTGGTTGTCAGTCACAAGATAAATGAATGCAAACTAAGAAAACTTTTAGTGATAGCATTTTAAAAATAGCTACTGTTTACAAGATGAATACTATGTTCCAGGTACTTTATATATATAATTTCCTATTCTAATAGTCTATGTCAGATGAGTATATAAACATCTTTGAAGTATAAAAACTGTGGCTTTCACTGATGCAATTTATCCTTGTCTTGCAAGAGCTAAATACAGGATTTAAATCCGAGTCTATGAATTTCCAACTCCCTTGAAAACAAATGTTTTTTTTTTTTATATTTTTGTATTAATGAGATGATTTCTAACCCAAAGAAATATAACTACATAGCTTTTGAACTCTGAAAGTCAGATACTCACACTAATAGAATGGAATGTCAAAAGAATCAAAACCAGCACCTCTGCCCTTTTATAAAGTTACACCTATCATCTGAGACTTCTAGGTCCCACAGGAAAAAAAGAAAAAAGCCTAGCTCTCAGAATCTGCAAAAGAAATAATAGTACATGACAATAGCAGATACATTCTGAAACATTATCTATTATATAAAAGAATATATAAAATACATGCATTTATATACAATATATAGTTACACATAGAATGTACATATATAGCGTGGGCATGGGGAGAGAGGGAAAGACAGGTAATTTGAGCATGCAAAAATATACTGTTACTATTTCAGATAAAAGTGAGAACTTTGTTTTTCAATGCAGGTAAAATCACAAAATTAAACTTATTTTCAGTTTTAAAACCAACTTGAAGCTAATATGAATTTAAGTATAGTTTTTGGAAATTGTTTTCACAATTATGTCAACTAGTTTCTCACTATTTTCATGTACGTGATAAGCAAGTTAGTAAGTTTCCTTTTAATAACAAGTGCAGAGTTAATTTTTATCCAAGAACTCCATATTATTATGATTTCAAAGGTAACAACGTTCAAATTCTGATATTCTAGAATATCTTTAAAATCACTTTTTATATACCTGATACTCCTTTTTCAAATGAACCAACTTGCAGATTATTTGATTATTTGATTCCTCATTCATGAAAAATATTTTCTGTGCCTAGTGTTGTACCCAATGCCATTAGCCACAGAACATCAGAGAGAATAAGAGTTTTGAATCTTGCTTTCATGGAGGGTGCCTCCCAGTCTGGAAGATATGAATAATTAAATTTTTATCATAGAAGGAAAGGGTGCTACTCCTGGGTGAGACAAAACATGCTGGTGGATAAGACTATAAAAGTTACAACTGAAAAAATTAGGAATTATCTAAAAAAATAGATTGGGGAGGGAGATAGAAGATAGTCCAGGAAAGGAGCAGGAGAGGCGGTGGCATGTTTAGGAGAAATGAAAGGAGCTGTGATTTGTTGGGTATAGACTGCAAAGTGGGCAGTTTCCAGAGGCTGAGTTCTAGAGGTGGGCATAGATCAGAACGTGATGGGCTCTCCAAGGCCGTAATTGTTTGTCCTAAGAGAATAGAAACACCTTCGATAGGGATAAAAGATTTTACGAAATTAAAAACCTATGAGTAACATGATCAGATTTGTTTCTCTAAGCTGGCTTTAGTTAGACAATAGCTTTGATGAAATCAGTTGGGATGCTGAGATGGTCCCAAAGTGGCTAGCAGCATGAGTGGTGGGTAGTGGCAGAATGGCATTGAATGGCCCCATATGACTATTTTAGCAGCTGGACTCCAAACTAAAAATACAGGAAAGTTGGTCTGAAAATGGATTTGCTAAAGAATGTATATAGATCATCTTCTTCATCGAGTACACAGAGACCTGTTTTTTGACAATGCTCAATATCTAATGTGAAAAATTTAACTTGCACATCCATTTTCTCAAGGACAACAACAACAAAAAAACCCTGTAAATTGAACCACCTGCAGATTAGTTTTCTCAAATATCTTTTGTATATTACCTCCAGAATTTGTGTCACAGGCAATGGGTACATAAATCTCATTACACTTCATCAAAACTCAGACCGTTTTTGTTTCTAAACCTTTTGGACATGGTAAAATTTGGAATTGGCATGTCATCTTTAATACAGGAAAATTCTGACAATAAGTAGAATCCTGAATTGGACTCAGAAATGAGTATTTTAAACAACTTTTATGTAATCGTTCAAATATCAAAGAATATTTTCTTTAAGAGTCACAGTCATCAGGGGAAAAAGCTCTCCAGATTTAAGGACAACTGTACAAATGCATTCTAGCCATTTAAATGTAATAAAAGTGACTCAGTGACACATTCACTTTGATAGCAAGATATATAGTCAGCATTTGTTTATTGTTTTACAAGTAATATCTTAGTCACAGAGTACAAAAGTAGCCTATTCACTTATCTCTCTGTTAGGTCTACATTTCTATGTCTTAACAAAGTTTAAAAACTTTTAAACCAGATTTATTACTGACACAGTGATATGTCTCATGATAGCTTGAAAATAGGTTTACTACCCATTCTAGTCTCTCTGAAGATGTCTTGTTTTCACGGAACTCCTTCTGCCTGAAACAAAATGCTTCAAACTAATAAAATGAATGACTCACATTTTTCTCCAAGTTAAAATTAAAAGAGAAAAAAGAGTAGAAATGGCTTTTGAATATCATCATCATCATAATGTTTGAAGGGAGATTAGTAAATACTTGCACATACTTTGGTATGTATTGGTTCTGTGGTTTTAAAACCGTGTGCATTTATCTTAGGCAACATGCTGTTAGTAATATTTGTTAGAACATGTGGTTCATCTGCATTGTTTCTTCACTGAATAGATATTTAGAAACATAATCATGAAAATTCTGTTTAGGGTATAAAATTAAAAGTATAGCTTATTTTTTTTCTGTAAAACAATTTCATACCAGAGATTAAGGGCTTAAACATTTTACAAACTTTGACCATGTAATATTTGTTCTAGGATTATATTTTATAAAAATGTAATAAAATACACTTTTATCTATTTCCAACTTATTGGAATGATATCAATTACTTTAAAACAAAAGGAAGAAAAACAACTTTTTAAAATATGTTTTATTTATTATGCTATTATAGTTGTCCCATTTCTCCCCCATCATTCCCCCCCACCCTACACACCCTCTTCCACCCACATTCCCCCCTTTAGTTCATGTCCATGTATCATAAGTTCTTTAGTTTCTCCATTTCCCACACTATTCTTGCCCCCCCCCGTCTATTTTCTACCCACCGTCTGTGCTACTTGTTCTCTGTACCTTTGCCCCCTCTCTCCTCCTCCCACTCCCCTGTTGCTAACCCTCTATGTGATTTCCATTTCTGTGTTTCTGTTCCTGTTCCAGTTGTTTGCTTAGTTTGCTTTTGTTTTAGGTCTGGTTATTAATATCTGTGAGTTTGCTATCTTTTTACTGTCACACTTTTTATCTTCTTTTTCTTAGATAAGTCCCTTTAACATTTCATATAATAAGGGCTTGGTGATGATGAACTCCTTTAACTTGACCTTATCTGAGAAGCGCTTTATCTGCCCTTCCATTTTTGAACCTGTAGGAACCGTTAGCATACTGATCATCTCCAGGGGAGAAGGAAGGAGACAGAATCATCTGAGACATGCTACTGCCTATTTATTATGCTGTGCTCTGAGATATGAAGCAAATGAGTGAAAACATGAACCTCTGATAAATAGTGTGTGTTGTCTTCTCTTATTAAAAGTAAAAAAAAAATATTTAAAATAAGACCAACAAAATACTTAAGCTATTTATAGTGCATAACAAATCAGTGCAGCATTAAACAAGCCCATTGGGCTATGCCTTGTTCTGTGTCTTATCCAGAATTACAAGAACATTACTTTGAATTCCAATTTAATTATACTGATCCAATGTGTACTATTGAATACAATGTAATATACCTCTTTGATACAGTGACTTTCTCTCTTTGCTTTTATTAACAAAAACTCTTAAAACCTGGAACAGAGTATGAAATATCTTGTGAATGGAAAGTGCAGAAAATTTCAGCAGCCTGAAAATGAACACCATTAAAGTGATTCAGGGAGGGGGGATTAGGAATCTATTAATAAGAAATTGCAGGTTGAAATATCCCCTAAATGTAAGATCTAGAATGATATAGTGAGAATACAAACAAAATGTACAACATGCTGTGCTGTAATTGTATTTATAATCTAAAACACTATTGGCAGAGGTAAATAATTTTATTATGGACAGTTTAATTTCAGTAATATTTAAGTGTATATGGTTGGCATATTTTCCATCTACTTAAGATTTTAAAAATGGTGTCATTTGAGGAGACATTTGTATGTTAGAACTGATATTACCTTCTTTCTTGAATATCAGAATGAAGATGAAAAATTAGCAGAGATGTGCTTTTTGTGGCCACTGAAATATTAATTTTTCTCATCATGTCTAATTAAAATAAATAAAGGATAATATTCTGAAATATGAAATCTATAATATTTTAACTAAGCTGATTGCCAAAAATGGGCCAGAAGTAGAAGAAAATGGCTCCTAGATAACCTGCCTCCTCATTTAGTCTCTCTTTCCAAGGCTATTCTTACATGCCACCACCACTTCAAGATGACAGAGAAAAAGAGCTATCTGCTGGATTGTCAGAGGCGTCTTCCTTCCGACTGAGATTGCATCAAGTCATCACCACCCTCCAGTGCTTTGAGTGAGGAAGTAATCAAATTTTGTTTTTTTTTCCTTTTTCTGGAAGTTATTCTGATCCCTCCTTAGAGAATAAAGAAAAATGACAAATAGATATATACTGTCTCAAAAATGATTCATTCCTTTGGGCAGAGAACCAAGGGACCTAATGACATACGAGTGTGAGAAGCAAGAAGAAGGCAGAGGTAAATGACCAGAAAAAATGAAAGCTCCAAGCTCTCAGCCCAGTCCAGGTGGGTTTCCTTCATTCTGACCACCCAGCGAGTTGTAACTGGGGTTGGGCAGGTAGGTGGACCGGGACAATCTGAGTGACTAAGAATGATTCGGAAAGATACACAATTCTCATTGCGTAGTAAGAAAGTTTAGAATTGCCATTGAAAAATATTTATTAAAAAATGAATAAATAAATGTCTGAATGGATGAGATGAATACATGAATTCATTATCTGTTTTGTAGGTTAGTGATAATAATTCAAGAATTATATAATTTTAGAAAAAATATTTAGACATATATGTTACCCAAGCATACAACAAAAAATATATATCAAGTAAACTAGATTTTACTTTGAAATGGTTAAGATAGTTTAAAGAGGATAAAATTAGTCAATTATTTTGGATCATCTAGAAAGAAAGTGTATACTATAAAGTGTACCCTAGAAAGCATACTCCAGAAAGTGTACACTATAAATAATGATAAAATGGATATAGAATTATATTATTGCTTATATTTAAAGGACTTTAACATTAAAAAATATACTAACGAACAAAACCAGACCAAAATATAGTGTGACAAATACTTGTACAATTTTGCCACGATATGACCTATAAAGAGCTCATATATTAAATAAAATCTGTCTTGTGATGAAATTTATAAAAAAGGAAATACAATCAAGACTGAATTTTAATCAGAAACACAAAATATTTACTCAACATTAAGCAGAATAAGCTACCATTTTATTGATTAATTTCTAACACTTGGAAATAATTATGCCTATTTTTAAGAGGAAAGCCTCATTGCAAGTATTGTCAACATTTTGAGGGGAAAACTGGTCAATACAAAATAAGCGTTGATATGTACTCATTCCATTTAATTAAAAAATATCTTAAGAAATAATACAAAATATTTGAAAAAAATGAAGATGTTCATGTGGGGTTAAGTATAAAAAATTAGGAGCCATTGAATTTTATCAATTAGGAAACAATTACACTACTTTCTCTCAATGAAATACTGTACAGCAAGTTAAATATGGGGACTCTGAAAACTAAAGTGGCACAAAAATACTGTTTGACATGAAGTCAAATAGAAAACAATATTCTAAATATGTAGATTCTGACTACAACTATTTAAAACTTATTTAAACTGTAAAGAACATGTATTTAAATTTTAATATCAGGCATAATTAGTTAATGAAGCTGTAATTCTTTTTTTCTTTCATACTTCTTCTATGTGCTTATTCTGCCTCTACTGTTGGGAAAATATACAACCATAGACAGATGGATAGGTAAGGCAGATGAATTTACCGTGTTTAATATGTTTTTTCCCTCTACATATATCACATAAAGCTAAACATATAACAGATAAAAGTTTAATTTAAAGTAAATTATACACTGTTTTTAATATGGTTTAAAATTAATATGATTTAATTCTCCCAGAATATGCTGCTATTGAGAAAATCCTGGAAGGTTAATTGTCGATTTTGTCTGCATTTCCCTCCTGTATCATTTTCCACTTAGTTAACAAAGAGGTAGATTTGTAGCTAAACCGCCAATAAGAAGTTACTTAATTCAATACAAAAGTATTCCTAAAGGGGACCAGAAGTAACAGAGAAAGTATTGCTGGCATGATCAAAAGTTTTTGAGGAACTGAAGTGTTTAGTCAGGCAGTAAGAACATTAATAATTTATAATGTAAGGCAGCACATAAATCCCAAAGAGTTGACTCTTGACCACAAAAGAGTAAGTAAAAAAGCCTGCTGAGGAGATGTTGAGAGTGCTGACAAGCTTCAAAATAATAGGCTATTTTGATTTCTTTAAACACTTGCAAATTTGATCACATGGTGAAAGTTTAAGGAAGACTTGTATATTTAGAGCGAATCTTCAAGGTCATGATATCAATTATGTACTATGTAAAATGCTTAATCATATTCTTTTCAGAGAAAGGGTATTAGATAGCACTTATAATAAGATGATTTATTAAGAAGATATGCATTCTTAACCTCCCCCCGTCTATTTTGCACCTACCATTTATGCTTCTTAATAGAATAATACAGGGAATGGAGAAGCCAAAGAATTTACCATATTTTTGGACTATAAGACTCACCCCCAAATTTTGGGTGAATAATGGTTGTTAATGCTGCTGTTGAGTTCTGTTTACATTTACATTGTTGAAATATTATGTTATTAAATGTTTTACCATATTTTTGCTTCAAAATTTTTTTCCTATTTTCTTCTTCTAAAACCTAGGTACGTCTTATGGTCCAAAAATACAGTGTATGTGTGACCCATGGATATAATTAAGGTGGGGGAATGATGGTGGCAGGATATGGAGCAGAGAGGAATACAGGGGAGAAAAAATGGGACAACTGTAGTAGCATAATCAATAAAATATATTTTAAAAATTGTGATACTTAAAAAAGAAGATATATGTGTGTACACATATATATTTAATTATATTTATAGGGATGTTTATGAGTAGAACAAGAGTTGGAACCTAATGTAAAATAAAGAGATTTAACAAATGAGAATGCATTAAAGGATACCAGTGGCTGAAATTTGAAAAGTTTTACTACAATTGATGACTATTTTTTTCCTAAAACATAAAAACAATCTAAATGGCAGTATGCAAATTCCCTGGGGTTCTGTGGTACATTACTGCACAGCACAGTACAAGCAAAGAAACTCTACTACTTAGCAAAAGAACATGATTTGTGTGCAGTCTACATTTCTCTGGCACCTCAAAATCTTGAATTGTCATAAATACAGTAACATTCCATATCAAACTGAGGCATTGACCTCTATTTAAATACATTTTTTTTCTGGAAAAAGCAACACATTAAGTTGATGAGACATCTTGGCTCCTTTTGCAGTCTCTTGCAAGGGTACATCTACCATAGATAGAAACACACAATTACCCTGAGTCCATAGGTTGGGCCCCAAGAGAAAGCCTCAGTTAGGAGTGATTGTTTATTCAAATAGATGTCTTCCTTTCTTTCACAGTTTTTAGCTAACCAACTGGTTGACTAGAGTAATGACTAATTTTCTGAAACTAAGTGCTGCCCAGTAGGATATAAGTAGAAATGCTATGTGCAGCTTCGGTGAACATTCATTGGAAGATAAGTTGCCATTTGCTTTTAGACCATTCTTATGATATCCTTTCTCTATCTAACTGCCTAAAACATAGATGTTGGCATATTGGACAATGATGCCAAGAGTCACACCTTAAATATTTGATAATTGTGAGTTAAAAGGGGCCTGGCTTCCTGACAGGTTTGTGGGGTAGAGCCAATTTACTAAACCTAACCTCGTATGTCCAGGCATTTATGAAAGAGGGAAATTTATGAATTGTCATAAATACAGTAACATTCCACATTTCTGCCTTTTGTCAGTCACTGTTATTTTAGAATTGTGAAACTAACTGTGAATCTAATTCTATTACTTTACAGATGAGAAACCAAGCCTGGATATATCAAGGGCCTTTAGAGATGTATTGCACACCATGGTAGCCACCAGCCACATGTGGCCATTGAGCACTGGAAGCATATCTAGTCTTAGTTGAGCTGTGCTGTAAGTGTAAAATACACAAAATTTTTGAAGACCTAAAACAATAACATTTAGGATATATTATATTAAATATACTACTAAAATTAATTTACCATAATGTGTGTATTTTTTTACCTTTTTAATGTGATTATCAGAAACCTTTAAATTACTTGTATGGCTTAGTTTAAATTCCTATTGGGCAGAACTGTTCTAGAAGTTACAAAGTAAACTAGCTATCTAAACTTCTACCTCTTTGTTATGGCCTTTCTTTATCAGCCCATATTGCCTCTGTTGTATGGTAAAAGGAACAGCTGGGTTATGTTGGTAGAAATCATTAGGACTGAAATTAGCAACATAAAAATCATACCATCACCTAATTTTTAAAAAGGCCCAAGTCAGAAGGATGCAAACAACTCTCAGAACATGTATATTTGCAGAACAAGAAACAACTGGAGAATAGAATCTGAAAGATAACTTTCTCTGAGTTGGTGTTGATGTCTAGGTACAATAAAGGGGTATGGTTTGCTCAGGTAGATAATAAATTAAGATGCTAAGAGATAAATAGTCAAGGAATTTATATAGTACTAGGTTAACTAATTTTTATGTAATTCTGACAAAAACTTGTAATTCGTTGCTGCTTTTTTTCACTATGGTAAGAACACAATATGACTTCTACCTTCTTAACAAAATTTTCAATGTACAGTGCAGTTGTACATTGTTGACTATGCAATATTATAAATCTGATCTCTAAAGCTTATTCAACTTGCTTAACTGAAATTTTATCCCATTTATTAGTAATTTCCCATTTCCTCTTTTCCCCTGCTTCTACCACTCCACTCTTTGATTCTGTAAATATGAATTAGACCACTTTAGCTCCCTCATATAACTAGAATCATACAATATTTGTCTTTCTGTGACTAGCTTATTTCATTTAGCATAATTTCCTCAAGGTTCAGCTATGTTGCTGAATATTGCAGAATTTTCTTCCATTTAGGACTAAATAGTATCCCATTATATGTATATACTACATTTTCTCTATCCATTCTCATTTTTTCTTATGCTTTAAACTTAAAACTAATGATGACTATTGTTGACCTAATAAATTACACTGCTCTTCTCAGTTGGCCCCAGTATACCCAGCTACTGGGATTCAATAACCATTCCCTCCTGTTCATCCTTCAGTCATTGGTATTGATTATACAATTAACCTTCACACAAACTTAAGAGAAAGTTGTCATCATCATCATCATCATTTACCATCATCACTTTCTAAAGATGAGGAAACCAAAGCATAAAAAGACTTAAAAAATCACAAACATTCAAACAGCTGAGAATTTAATTTCTATCATAAATCATCTCCATGTTTTAGGAATAAATGCATTATTCTTTTATTAAATATTAATTATAATTAACTCCTTTAAAGTACTTAAGAATATTATAACTCTCCTCTTCGATACAACTTTTTGTGCAATGTGTATCTGACAGACTTTTAAAATAATCTTGAGTAAAAATATTTTTATTAATATCTAAAAATTATTAGGAATTATTTATATTTTGTGTTAAAATACAGTGTTCCTGGAAAGATATCGACCGTTATTTAGGAAAAAAACTTTACCATTGCCATAACTTTAAATAACTCACTACAGTAAGAGAGCCAAGCAATATATTTAGCATGTATATTGATAATATGATATCTCTCAATTTTTACTTAGAAAAGTTTCATTTTCAAAAACCTATGATTGCTTTTATATGAGTTAACACGGAACTAAAACATACTTCTTTGATAACTGAGATTTATTCCAATGCTTAAACAAATGGAACAGTAAAGACATCTTTGAATAACAAAATTACTTTGAGTCTTTCCTTATGATAAAGCTAGATGACAAATTTACCAGTTTCTTCAATTTCAAAAGATCTTTGAAAGAAAAATAAAAATAAAAGAGTTTCATTGGACCACTCTGAGGTTGCCCTCTACATCACTGTACCAATAGGAAAAAAAAGGAAGGTTTAGAATAATATTTTATTCAGTGCTATGGCAGAAATTTATTAGGTATATTTCAACTAGAAAGCAAAATCATTCCTTAGGTTACTGAAATTCTTAGTCCAAACAGGAGCTTTGATAAAGAGAATTAAATAGATGGTGTTTTTCAGAAATATTTTTGTCTTGGACGGTTTTATTGTTGTGTATGGTGACATCTGCAATCATAATTTTTGTAGTCTTTTCCTTACCATCCATAGGTGGCTTTTATCAATAGCATTAAGTCATCTATCTTTTTAAAATCATGCTTGTATTTTAAAAAGAACTTTTTATTGCTGAAATCCCCTGGACTGGTCAAAACTCTAGTAATTTATATAAATAGACCAAAGGTAAATGGGAAAATTAATGAAGGACCTTTAAACTGAAACACACAGAGAAAATAATCATTTTAATATAAAAGAGTTAGAAATCAATAATATGCAAAGTAGATGAATTTTAATTTTATATAAAAATTTGATTAAACAATGTGTGGTGGGTAAATGTAGAGCAACAGCTAATGTGTGATTGATATGTGAGAACAACTGTCTCATGTCAGTATGTGTCCTATCTAATCTGCTCCTGAGATCTTCTTTGCCCAAAATGATCCAACTATAGCTGAAAAACTGTAAACTTGTTGAAGACTAATTTTTAGAGTTTATATAAGTATATTCTAATATATAAGCATTAACTTCCAAAAATATATCAGGGTTTAGAACAGAGAAATCAGCAGCAACATAATTATTTGAGCAAACATGTGAACAAATAGTCTTCATTTGGATATGAAATACATTGTAAAGAAAGAATTTTTAAAATTAGACAGTTATTAATGCTTCAGGAACAAGGTTAGTAATATATACTAACATGAAAATGGCATTAATATAATAGAGATACATATTTGAAGAAATGTGAACTACCAATGGATCAGAGATCTACTTTTACTAGATACTCCAACTCCATAGTAAGTGGATTTTGTTTAAAATTCTTTTGTTGGCTTTGCTCACCCATAGGAGTAAGAGAATTCTCTACTAAGTCAGGGAAATGAAAGGAAAAGCCAAGACATGAATAGGAGCTGATGAAAACACTGCATCCAACAGAGCTGAGAGTGATAAATCACACCTAGAGACAGGTGTCAATAGGCTTATTGCAAAAGAATACACAGTTGTAAAACATAACAATACAATTTTAGAAATAAAAAGAGATGATTTAATCAACTTAGAACTGAAATAAGAATTTATGAACTGAAGTTAGAACTGAAGAAATTATTCACACAGCAGAGAGGCAAGGAGATAAAAGAAAGTAAAGAAAGGAAAAGGGATAAAAGATAGTAAAGAAAGGAAAAGGGTTTGAGGAAACCTTAGCATAGACTTAATAGGAAGCAAAGGACATAATAGTGTAGCATTTTTCTAAACTGGCATACCTATTGATCTAGTCATGAGGTTAAAAAAATCCATATTTACGTATCTTATAGTGAAATTGTACAGTGCATACACACACAACCTCAAAGCAGAAATTAAGGTCACCTTATATACAAATGTCAGCCGACTACTCAGTGGTAAAAATGAAAGCAAAAAAGCAGTCTAATCAAACTACGGTATATTTCCAGAAAAAACTACCTTTCAGAAATAAAGCCAAAATGAATCCTTTTGCAGATAAAAAGTGGAAGCACTGCCAACCCAAGACAACCTAAAGGGAACTTTTAAAGATATTACTTGAAATAAAGGAATATGACCCTAAAGAAAAGTTTAAGATAGAATGTTAATATACAAAGGAATTAGTAAATATTTAAATGAAACTAAAGAAATATTGTACCATATGTGTAAGATATTATTATAATGATACCTATGGTTGTGTTAAAATATAAAATTAAAAACTAGATAATACTAGCATATAATTTTAGGTGAAGTGTTTCAAGATATATATTCAACAGTGGATATTTGGTGTAGCTGTTAGTGGACCTACTCCTTTGTATTATAAAATGTTCTGTTTATAACAATAATGTGAGTAAATCTTATAAACTTATTACAAATATTGCCTCTATAACAAATCAATATTTCCTTCTCTGGACTCGGAACTAGGTGAAGGGAGGCCAAGTGTAAAAGTAGTTTGACTCATCAGCCCTGAGTAATATTACCTGGTGATGGTTGTAACTAAGATCATTGAATTAATGAGTGAATAAAATGAAAGAACACTAAGGGCATTCCTGTATTACCACACAAATCAATAATTTGTTTATAAAACCATTGAGAATAAGATTGTTTCATTTACTTTATGTAAGAAAGTATAGAATGTCTGTAATTTACTTGTGAGTAGTTAAGTGGCATAGGGGTCTTGCACTCAGCTTGACCTCTGTAGATATGGAACTCATTTATACCTCTGCAATGAAAGTAACTGAATTTCTCCATGTCTCTGTTTCCTTGTCCAGAACACAGGGTACTAAGCTTGGTTATTCATGACGTTGTTTTTATGAAAAAGCTAATGGACTGATGTATACAAAAAAGTTTAGGAAGTTATAAAAGCACTGAAGACATTAAGTAAACACTATTATTATACACACAGATTATATGTAAAGATAATTTTATCTGAGAAATCATTTTTTAAAATAGTAATAAAACATTTTGTTTGTACTCTGATGAGAAAAGGTAATGAAACCATAATTGGAAAAAATAAAAGAATAAAATATTTAAAAAATTAATATAATACTATATATCTCAGATTATGTACGGTTGTATGGCTTAGAAACAAAGTAGGTAAAGTGCCTAACATGGTGCTTGATTTTTATTTTTTATTTTTTATTTTGATCCTCATCCAAGAATATGTTTATTGATTTTAGAGAGAGAGGAAGGGAGAGAGTAACATTCATTGATTGCCTCTTACATGTACCCTATCAGGGACCGAGCCTGTAACCTTGTATGTGCCCTGACTAGGAATCAAACCAGCAACCCTTTGGTTTATGGGACAATACCTCAACCCACTGAGCAATCTGGCCAGGGTGTGTTTGACATTTAGTAGGCACTCAATAACTGGTATTTTTAATTATTTGTAAATAAATATAAACACACACACACACAAAAGCAAAATCATGTAGTATTCATCTTTGTCTGATGAAAATCTTTAAAACCATTTGTAAACCCTGAAAAATATCAATGAGCTGGGAAAACATATTGCAGAAAATAAACATTAAGCAGGCAAGCATATTGGACTGATTTCACTTTCAAATTCTCGTTGAAATGAAAATGCGCATGTTCAGAAAGATACCACATAATATTTATTTCTCATGTTTTATACAACTTTGTATACTCAAGAAAGGGTGGCATTGTTGGCAAAGGTATTATCTGTACTACAAAATTTTCTGTCAAGAGCTATGTTGTACATGTTGTATAATATCCATATATTTGGCATATATGTTAATTTTTTTACTACTGCAGTCGTACTCTATTGCAGAAGTTTGGAGAAAAATAGCAGATAATTACACTAGACTGTGCGTTTGTATATGAATGTATTCACGTGTCTTTGTGTGTGTTTGTGTTTTTTCTGTGAGTTAAGAATGGGAAAACAAAGGGAGAAGAGAGTACTTAAATGCCCTTTGACATTTAGGCAGTCCTACCAATTCTTAAAGGAGTACTATACCTGAAAGGATAAAGTAGAACTTCAAACAGAGATGAAAAAAAGAAAATAATAAATTGGGAGAAATGGAGAAGTCAAGGAGTGCCAGAGAATAGGTGATAGGCAGAGACAAAAGGTCGGGGCTGATGGTCAACAACAAACAAGCTTCTTATAAAAGTCTCTAATAACATTATTGTATTACTAATTTTAATTTATTGTATAAAAAGAAATTCTGATATTCAGAAAACTGCCTTTCTCTTAAAAGCACTTAAATTTTATCACCTGTAGAGACCACAACCTATTTTAAGTCAATAATATAATTACTATTAAGTAGAGATATGTAACAAATCTTTACCAACACAATTTAAGCATTAAAATAGAATATTTTCCAACATTGTTACCCATCCTAAAATGTATCCACCTTTAAGATATTTTAAACTCTGTTAAATAAGAGAATCATTAGAGAAAACATGGAATTTTTATTTCCTTTTGTGACCTCAGATAAACTAAACCTATCTGCAGAGAATTTTCACAGAAACATAAAAAATAATTTCCTACATTTAGCTTTGACATCGGGAGTGCTAAGATGTGCCAGGAGATATATAACCACAAACTATACCTAAGAGAGAATGTTCTAACAAGCTATAATAGGATGAATTCCCATTTTTTAAGTTTTTCTCTTCATTAATTATACTATTGTAGTTTATAATTATTATCAGTCACAGTTATAAGCCACTGTGTAATTATTTGTCTCCTCTACACTGTGTCTAAGGAATAAAAGAAAAAATTAGTTGAATAAGCTAAGGATGCTAAATAACCTGAAACCACTTATATTGGATAGTCATGGCAATAAAGTATTTCTTATTTATTGAAAGAGGTTAAAAGTAAAATATAGAAATATTCTTATTTAATAGTACAAGAAAAATAATGCCAGTTGTCTTAGGTAAATAATAATCTTGCATTTTGTGAGGGGAGCTAATGAAATTTTATATTTATGGCTAAAACTCCAAGATGTTAATATTTCTTCAAATGTAATTTCAGCTAAAAGATTCTTTAAGCTAGATATCCATTAAATTTTTATTGGTTACTTGTTGAATTAAAAGAAATGGTGAAGCAGAAGATATCTGTGAGAGAAAGAATATTGATAGCCGCTGCAGCAAGCATAAATAAAAGTGTCTTGCTGAATGTGTGTGGAGAATGGAGATATTATTTATAATCAATGGCAGTTCCAGAATGGTTTTTGCCAAGAAAAATCAAAAAGAGATGATTTATGGGCTTAAGAGTTTAAGGGGCATTCTAAGGAACTAGCCTAAAATGAATTAGTTGGGGCCACATGACTAAGCGTAGAAAAATTCTAATTCCTTTTAAGTGAGAATGTCTACACATGCACAATTATGCCTAAGCATTCTGCTATTTCAATAACAGTAATTTAGTTCCATTTTAGTAAAATGTTTCTTTATCAGCCCTGGCTGGTGTAGCTCAGTGGACTGAGCATGGGCCTGTGAACCAAAGGGTTGCTGGTTCTATTCCCAGTCAGAGCACATGCCTACACTGCCGGCCAGGTCCCCAGTAGGGGGCACACAAGAGACAACCACACATTGATGTTTCTCTGCCCTCTTTCTCCTTCCCTTCCCCTCTTTCTAAAAATAAATAAATAAAACCTTTAAAATTATTAAAAATGTTTCTTTATGAAAACTATTTGGACAAAGTTAAGTTAAATCACATCCCACTGGTACAATAGGCTAAAATAATTAAATCTCCGAGTCAAATAATTTTTTTCTGAAATATTTAGTCATGCAATAAATTTGAAGACAGAAGACAGAATTTATTTTTATTAATGCAATTTTTCAATAAGACTTTTGTGAAGGAGTAAATGTTCTATAAAGTGTGTAAATATTATAGTACACATAATGTTAATATAGAAGTATTATTCAGGATACATCTGGAGATGGTCATTGCAACTGACCACAACATATATGTCTAACTTTTCTAGCAACCAAAGTAATAAAGGGAATATGAAGATTTGAGCTTATGTTGCTTTCATATCATATTAAAAAAACACATGAACTTATGGAGAGAAAAATATTTAACTCTAGCACTAAGAATTTATTGTATATTTCCTTCAAAAGGGAAAACAGTTCAACATAATAATTAACATTTCCCAATGCAATATACAAATCAAGTGATCACTAGATAGATATTGAATAAAATATATACTTGTGGCTTATTAAAAATTACTGAAATGATTTTGATATGAGCTTTTCTAATGTGTATCTCAGAAAGAAATCAATATTGTATTATTGAAACATTTCTGTTAAAACATAACTGCATAATATTTAAGGGAGAGCACAGCTTCCTTTAGCAGTTGGGAAGAATAAAGTTAATAAATATATAATATTAAAAAATAACATTGCAAAGAAAACAACATCAAAATGCAGTTTTCATTTTTTTAATTGTGTTATACTAATATAATCTCCAGTAGCTGTTCTTCAAAGAAGGCCCTCAGTCAATCATACTTCCCAATCTTCACACCCTTGTGTAGACTCCCCCCATGTTGAATATAGACTAGTGAAAATAACAAGGTTAGGTCATAAGAAATTTTACAGCTTCTCACCATGGTGTCCTGGACCAAGGAACCACTTGGAACTGAAACACCATGGTGTAACAGGGAAAAAATACTTTATACTACTCTGACATACCATACAATGGAAATAGAATAAAATATACTCGCAAACTGATGAAAAGAACTCACAGACTGACAGTTTCTTTGTAAGCATATTGCAAGTACTAGCCATTCCAATTTCTGCTGGTATAAAAAGGGACTGTGGCCACAACTTCAGGTGATGCACATCATCCAACTGCAGGGACTTGACTGGCACTGACCAGCTGCAGGATGCTGACATTAAGGATCCATATGGGGACCAGCGAGGATACTGCCTGCATGCCCACAGCCTATTTCCTGATTTCTTTGCTCTCCTCACCCCTCTCCCTCCTTATAAAATTCCCTGCTTGCCCTGAAATATTAACATAGGCTTTGAGACGACAAGAGCCCCCCATCTTCCAGGTGGCTAGCACCTGAATAAAACCACTTTCCTTTATTTCCATCAGCATCTGCCTCTAGAGTATTGACTTTCGAAGTGGTGGGCAGCTGCGTTCAGTTAAAATGAGGCAAAGAGAAACTATGTGTAGGTGCTCTGGTTGTCAGCACCAGATGAGCGACCAGCCTACTGTCAGGAATGTCAGTTGACGTCCAGCCCAGCAGAGCCTTTGAATAGCTGCAGTCAAGTTGAGATCTGACTGGGGCCTCAAGGGCTATCCACCAGAAAAACCAAGTCTAGTCAAACCACGAAAGGAGGAGAGATAAATTGTTTTAAGCCACTGAATTCTCGAGTGATTTTTTGACAGCCATACATAACCAGAGAAATATATTTTCTTAATACATTAAGTAATAAGACCATGCAAATCTAATAACCTTAGTAATTTCAAATCAGTGAGGAGCATAAAATATTCAAGATTTTTATTACATCTATAGTGTTCTTTGGACTTATCTGAGATTTCCATTTAAGCTAAAGTCACAGATATTTATTATTTACATAAACATTTAATAAAATCTAAATTTATTCAGCAATTTTTGGAAATAGAAATGAGTTTTTTCCCCTTTATCTAAGCTCATGGATTCTCTGGAATCCTAAGCTTGATTATGGATTCCAAGTTAAGAACACCTTTGCTAAACCTTACTTAGCTTTGTGATGCTGTAATATTGAAAAGGATCACTCTTACTCATTACACAGGCATTGCCTTTTAAATAGAGAAACAATTGCAGTAGGATAATTGATCCAAACATAAAAACAAACAATGAGACTACGGTATATGACCTTAAAAAACTAAAAGGTATACAATGTATCAACATGAACTCTTATGATAATTCCTCCATCAAAAGTTCTGGAATATTTCAATGAATTAGCAGTTCAAATATTTATTTCAGAAATAGTTAAATATCAAAAGTTCTAGGCTGACACATTACTGTCACCAAACTTAATAACAAAATCCATATGGTTAGCATACATCCATTTGTTCCTATATCCAATTTCAAATTTTACTAAAATATTTCCCTGAAAATATTAAGTGATACAACATCTTTGTCACTATCCTCCCACATGTTTAACATTTTTTTCCCCTACACAGTTTAGCTGCATGATGAAAAAAGTGTGGTTCTTTAGTGCTGAATCTGATTTGTGGTATCAATCTGAAGACATATGTTAAGGGTGTAAAGACTAGGTTAGAGCCCCAGGAAAGAATAACAGCTTAAACCATAAATATTTTCCATATGTATCGGAAGAGTGAAGGGTAGAAGCTTTCACAAAATTTCCATTGTTTAAAAATATGAAAATTAATGTACCTCCAACATAAAAAAAATTATGAAGGTAAGGCTAGCTTAAGATTTCACTGAAAACAGATGGCCAGTAACCATGACTCTAGTATTCCCTCTATAACCTTTTAATCAAAACACATACAAATTCATAATCTTTACAGAAGAGGATTTAAAATTAGGTTAAATCAGTGGGCAAGAGAGAACTTATTTTTATTGTTATCCATTAGGATATTGAACTATAGGAAACATATATTTTTAAAGTAACATGGCAGTATATTTCAAGGAATGAAGAGAATGTGATATCTTTACAAAATTAATTCAAATTTTTAAAAGTTATAGATGAAAGCTAGTATATCCATATATATTAGAAGATCAAGTATCTAAGGGAAAACTATGAAACAAAGTGACATCTCAGGCAATTTCAATAATCTAATTTTTCTATCAAAGAAATAAATTCATTCTCTCTTATTTTCCCCCATTTCCAAATTTCTAAACTATCATTTTATCAAATGTTTCATTCCCAATTGACCACAATATAGAGCTAAAAGCAATGATGCCTTATGCACAAAAAGAGTTTACCAAATAAATTTTACTTAGTGATTTACTCTTGAGGTCCACAGGCATTATAAAGACATCACGATTTAAGTGCCAACTGTTGCTTTTAGCCAATATCTTGTTTTCCCCGAGTGGCTGATCATTCAAGTTAATTATCACCATTTTCAGAAAAAGCTCCTGCTGCCTAGTCAAAGTTCCAACTCAACCCTTTACCTGGTCAGAGGTAGCCTTCTAAAGCTTTCAGAAGCATTAGTAACAAACGAATCAAAGTAATTTAATCAGAAGCTGATTTTTAAAAAATTATGTGGTCTCTGATATTTTAAAAATTAGCTGTGTGGGGATAATACAATTAGTATTATCAGTTTTCCTATTCACAAGAAAGTCCATCTACACCAGTACCATGACCCCCACCATTTCCTGGTGATGCTGGGATGTACAGGGATTAAACTGAAGGAATGTGTTGTGGAGATCTTCTTATTTATGACCTAAAGGCATCTTTCTTTCCCTTGGGATCAAAGGTGAGCTTATTTTTCCACGCTAACTCTTTGTTCTCAGGCAGAGTCCCTCCACTCTGCTGCATTTCTTCTGCAGCATATGATTTTGAAACATGAGTTGATGTTCCCTGGAGATTTTGTTTTAATCGGATTCACTTTAATAAAAAAAAAAAAAAAGAATCCTGGAATGACAAAATGCACTGACAGTATGTCACAGACAATACGAAGGAAGATCAGATGTATTTGATAATTACCAGATCCTTAAGATAATGGTAAATGCAATTAGGTAAATGCAATTAGCCCTCTACCCCCTAAAAATAGGCTTTTCCAACTTAAGAGAATTGGACATACTGTGCTTCACATTTCAACCCTTTGTAATTTCACATTTAGATAATATATAAGTCATGTTGAGCTTCATTATTTTAGGTATTTTGATACTTCAGCATCTAAGACAATAATATTATATCAAAATCACATGAATAACAATTACCTCGTAATTACACAGCAAGAAGCAAAAAAAAAAAACAAAAAAAACTCCATAATATGAAATGTAATTAAAACTTTAAAAGTAATTTAAATGTGTTTCTATGAGGTTTATTTTCAGCGATAAATATTAAATTTAACCTTTTGCATTATAAACCATATTGTTTTAAATTAAATTATATGAGAAATACGAGTTAAATCACTCCAACACTCAGAAATACAGACAAAAAGCATTTAACTGCCTTTTATCCTCACCTAAGGATATGTTTAATTGATTTTGGAGAGAGAGAGAGAAAAACATCAATGTGAGAGAGAAACATCGATCAATTGCCTTTTGTATGTGTCTCGACTGCAGATTGAACCCACAACCTACATATATGCCCTGAACAGGAACCGAACTGCAGTGACCTTTTGGTTTACCGGGACAATGCTCCAACTAACTGAGCTACTTGGCCAGGGCAAAAATGAATGTGTTTTTATAAGATGTCTCTAGTGATGTTTATTTTTTAATGAATTATAGTAGTAAAGAATCTTGGTTTAAAATATAATTGCCCTATGTCTATGTTCATCTTTCACAGTTCTCCATTTCTCACTTTTTTTTTTAGCATGTCACTAATATTTGATACTATTTCTAAGGCTTAATTCTGGACTTCTGTGCTTATAATAGTATTTGAAATTCCTCTTATTTCATCCCCTTGATTATGGTTAAATCACAGAACATTAAAAGTATTAAAAATCATTTTAAACTTTTAAAATTTATTTTCATAGTTTAAGTATATTTATTACATCTTTGTATTTCTAAACTATTATCTGTTTCTACAAAAAGCATTTTAGGCAGCATCTAAAATAGCCCCCAATGGTGACTGCCTCCTGTTTTTCCTGGCCTTTTATTGTTCTCTGCCCTTGAATAACTTGCTTCCAATCAACTAAATAGAGTGAGGCTGAGGTAGCCTGTCCAGGACTAGGTTACATAAGACTGGGACTTAGGTCTTGCTGGCAGACTGTCTTTATTGCCTTCTGGCGTGTATCTATGGTGAGGCAGTCAGCCATGTTACAGAGGCTTATAGGGCAAGGAACTAACAGCCTCTGGCCAACAGCCAACAAGAAATCGAAGCTGTCAGTCCAATATACTAATACCTGCCAACAACTATATGAGTTAGCTTAGAAGTTCAGGGTTCAGAGGAGACCCCAGTCTCAGCAGACCCTTTGATTGTAGCTTCATGGAGACAAGACACAGAGGACCAAAAGGCCAGGCCTAAATACCCAGAACACCCAGAGAGTAAGAGACAAATAAATGTGTATTAAGCCTCTAAGTTTAGAGTAATTTATTATGCACCAGTAGATAAGTATGTAATATACTTCCTTAGACTTTATTTACCTAGCATTACTCACCCTTTTCAGAAACCTGGAGTGTTTCTGAAGTCCTACACTGCATTGGTGGAACCCTTTCACTGTCGGTAGGTTGTGTTTCCTTGCCAGTGACCAGCTACTGGTGTTTAGACCAATCCTTGCCAATGAAATCTAAGTGTAAGTCCACTAGAGAGCTTACAGGAATGGTGTGCCAACAAAATGAAAAAGATGCAGGAAGAAACACCTCTCTTCTCACTCATACCTGTAGGTGATGCAGCCATCATGCAACCAAAAAAGAACTATTGTTATTTCAAGAGTAGCAAAATGATGAATATCATACTTACGATGTAGTAATGTAGAGTAATTATCCTAGAATTATCATGTTTCCATAATTTTTGTGTATGCCACAATTAACTTGTGGCATTATATGGGTCTTCTATAACTGACTTACTAATATACTTGCTAGCATATATGACTTAACTGATATTGAAAATATAAAGTTTCTTTTCATGTACCAAGACAGAGTAAGAGTAAGGCATGTACCACACCTTTATGACATTGCTTAATACAATCAAGCTCACATACAGATACTTGTTTTTAATTTTTTCTTAAAACTTCAAAATTATATCTGGCACAAATTATTTGACCTCGACCACAGCTTGCGGCGCTGGAACATTAAGAAAATCTCATGTAATCAAAACAGGAATGGTAGGCTAAACTCAAACAAGAATCTAACAGCCTTTCTTAACTGGCTCTTCATCTGAATTTCAGAACACAGAATGTGGTGTGAATGACCACTGTATCAATTGTGTGGATGATGGTGGTACTTAAGTATTGCACTATTGCCATTCCAGGGGGGTAACTTAATTCATTGTAGATGAGAGGTGCCTTCAGGCACTCGGATTTCAATCTTTCTTGGGACAGAGTCGTAAAACAGTGTTCTGGTTGTTGATCCCCTAGTTTCTCAGCTACACTACTCCCTGCATCCTCCACTCCATTTATCTCTCTCCAACAAAAACTATAACAGTGGAACATTCTTCCAGGGGTGTCCAATCCAACCTTTGGTGTCTCTGCATCACACTGGAAGAAGAACAGTTGTCTTAGGCCACTGATTAAATACATTGTGACACATAACCACAAAACAATTTCATAATGTTTTAAGTAAATTTACAATTTTCTGTTGGGCCACATTTACAGGTATCCTGGGCTGTATGTGGCCCATAGGATGCAGGTTGGACACCCCTGGCTGTTCTCAGGCTCAGACTTTATATAAAATTCTTTCATACAGCCACCTTTTCCAAAAGAACATTCTGTAACGACATCGGATAGGGATGCTAATCTATAATATAATGCTCTGACCCATAGTAGGATTTTAATAAATGCTTGATATTGAAAGATGAAGAAGAGTAAGTTTTATATTAGTCCATTATGATTATAGCATTGTCCAAAGTTCAAATTTCTATGAAATAAGAAATGATAAAGTCAATTTTATTATACACTAATTCTATATCTTATCATTCTCATGTATTTTACTTTGAAATTGTTTTGTTGATATTATGGCTATAGAAATGACCTTTCACAATATCCCATTCTATTTGACAACATCAAGGTTTTGATGTTGTTTTTAATCAAGCAAAATAATTTGTGTTTATATTTCTGACAAAGAAAAACTATATTTTTCTGTGATATCTATTTTTATGACAATAAAGTATAGAAAAGGACTAAAATACACACAGGAGTTGTCTGTATTTAAAACTGTAGTAGTTATTTTTATTTTTTTTTTTTTAGTAGTTATTTTTATATGTGGGGGAAAATAAGACTAATAAGGACCTTTCAAATGCAAATTGCAAGAGAGCTTTGTGACACAATGTAAATTCCATCTCATAGTCTTAAGGTTGACTAATTGAATTGCTATTGATAAGATGTCACTTAAAGAGACATCTCTGCAATGAAACATGAGTTTGCTGTAAATGACCTGTCATTAAAGTCAAAGTAATGTCCCCATCTTGATTGAATTAAAATGTACCTACTAGCAATGTGCTTAGGAGGAGTTAAACCAGCAGGGATGGAAAGACGTCAGCATTCACAATCCACTAGAGAATTATGCCTTAGGTGTTGTGTTAATTTACTTGATGGGAAACATTCATTGAAGCCAATCAATACACCAGGTAGAAAAGCTAGGAATTGCAGCTCCATTAATTGCCAACTACATTCAGACATTTTTACCTAAAGCAGGTGGAATATTAGTTTTGAGTTTTTAATCATATCTGTGTAGGTAATATAATTAGTTTTATATAATTTTAAACAGAAATGACATTATTGAAAATACAATGAAAAGACATGGTTTTTAAATAGGGTTTTTCTAAGCAGTCCATACTTGGCCAGGTATCACTTAGAAAACTAAAATTCAAATTCAGCCAATACGTAAATATTACTCATCAAAGACCACAAATTTATTAAGTACTTACTCTGAAAAAGGAAACTATAAGTGTTTCTATGTCTGTGAAGAATTTTAGTCATTTTGCTATTTTAAAGAAACATCAACTAACTACACAGGTAAAAGGATTTTCTGCAACCTGTCTCAATAGCAAGATATAAAAAAAATTTCCATTAAAAAGTGTATATATATATATATATATATATATATATATATATATATATATATACTGAAGGAATAAAATGCATATATATATATGCATTTTATTCCTTCATCCTGGGAAATAATCCCTTAACCCCCAAATCCCTTCTTCCAGATCTCAGGAAAGGTATAAAATACTGGTCATGATTCTTTCTACTAACATAACTAATATGTAACATGCAACTCTTATTACAAAGAAAATAACCATACTTTTCAAAACATATTTTAGGGACAGACACATATTATCTACAAAAATATAGTAACATTTTTATGTAAAGCAAAGCTCTATATATGGTAACCAACTTTTAGTTTCAAACATATTTTAAAATTGCTGAGTCACTGAGAGGCTAGTGTTTCTCAACACTTTTCAGTGACTTCAAAATGAAGAAGAATAATTTACACCTCAAGTTCTTACCACACTTATACACAGTTACATTTATGAGGAATCATCTATGTTAAAGGCTAGAAAATATGCCTATACTGGGTTGTCACTTAATAAGAGGCTGCATGTACACCTAATGTCACATCTTAGAAAATTCTAAATTATTTTAATCTCTATTCACATTTCATCTATATTTCTTTATTTCATTATATTATCTATGACCTTAATGTTATCCTTTACTGTTAACTGAGGGAGATTAAAAAGGTATAAAATTTTAACTAAAAAGGTAAAAACATTATAAAGCAAGCATGACAAACTGGTTAGTAGATGAGTGGATAAAAAATTTTGGTACATTTACACAATGGAATACTGTGCAGCTAGAAAATGAAGGAATTCTTACCTTATGCTAAAGCATGAATGAACCTGGAGATTATTATGCTAAGTGAAAAAAGCCAGTCAGAGAAAGATAAATACCATATAATCTCACATATGTGTGAAATCTAAAGAACAAAATCATCTTAATGAACAAAATAGAAAAGGAGGTATGAATATATGGAACAGACTGACTGACAGCGTTCAGAGGGGAAGAGGATGGAGGCTGGGTGAGAAGGGTGAAGGCATTAAAAAAAAAAAAAAAAAAGGAAAGAAAGACTCACAGACACAGACAACAACATGGTGATTGCCAGAGGGAAGGGAGGTCAGGGGAGGTAGAAGCAGAGAAAAATGGGGTAAATGGTGATGAAAGAAGACCGGACTCAGAGTGGTAAACACACAATACAGTATACATATACCATGATATATTGTGGAATTGTACACCTGAAACCTGTATAATTTTTAACCAGTGTTACCCAAATAAGTTCAATTTAAAAACCTGAAAACATTAAAAAATAAACCAAATTTTAATATGGATAATTACTCATATCAGAGTAATATTACCTCTAAAATAAGACTGAATTTCCTCATTTGGCATAAAAAACATGTACACACAAAATTTCCATATATTTTATATAATTTCTTTAATCAAATTTCAATAATATCTGCCTTTAAAATATTATTTTGTATTTTTTAATATATTTTATTAATTATGCTATTACAGTTATCCCATTTCACCTCCTTTATTCCCCTCTGCCCTGCACACCCCCTCCCACCCACATCCTCCCCCTTTAATTCATGTCCATGGGATGTATATATGTTCTTTGGCTTCCACATTTCCTATACTATTCTTAATCTCCCCCTGTCTATCTTCTAACTATCATTTATGCTACTTATTCTCTGTACTTTCCCCCCTCTCTTCCCACCCACCCTCCCATTGATAACCCTCCATGAGATCTCCATTTCTGATTTTGTTCCTGTTCTAATTGTTTGCTTAGTTGTTTTTGTTTTATGCTCAATTGTTCATAGCTGAGAGTTTGTTGTCGTTTAACTGTTCATATTTTTATCTTCTTTTTCTTAGATAAGTCCCTTTAACATTTCATATAATAAGGGCTTGGTGATGATGAACTCCTTTAACTTGACCTTATCTGGGAAGCACTTTATCTGCTCTTCCATTCTAAATGAAAGCTTTGCTAGATAGAGCAATCTTGAATGTAGGTACTTGCCTTTCATGACTTGAAATACTTCTTTCCAGCCCCTTCTTGCCTGGAAGGTCTCTTTGGAGAAATTAGTTGACAGTCTGATGGACACTCCTTTGTAGGTAACTGTCTCCTTTTCCCTTGCTGCTTCTAACATTCCCTCATCTTTAATCTCGGCTAATGTAATTATGATGTGCCTTGGTGTGTTCCTCCTTAGATCCAACTTCTTTGGGACTCTCTGAGCTTCCTGGACTCCCTGGAAGTCTATTTCCTTTGTCAGATTGGGGAAGTTCTCCTTTATTATTTGTTCAAATAAGTTTTCAATTTCTTGCTCTTCCTCTTCTCCTTCTGGTACTCCTATGATTTGGATGTTGGAATGCTTTAAGATGTCCTGGAGGTTCCTGAGTCTCTCCTCATTTTTCTGAATTCTTGTTTCTTCATTCTGTTCTGGTCGAATGTTCCTTTCTTCCTTCTGTTCCAAATTGTTGATTTGAGTCCCAGTTTCCTTCCCATCACTGTTGCATCCCTGTACATATTCCTTTATTTCACTTACATAGCCTTCATTTTTTCATCTAGTTTGTGACCATATTCAACCAATTCTGTAGCATACTGATTTCCAGTGTTTTGAACTGTGCAACTGATAGGTTGGCTATCTCTGTTGCTTAGTTGTATTTTTTTCTGGAGCTTTGATTTGTTCTTTCATTTGGGCCATTTTGTTTGTCTTGGCAAACCTGTTACATAGTAAGGGGGAGGAAGCCTTAGGTGTTCACCAGGACAGGGCAACCCTGGTCACTGTGTTGTGACACTGTATGTAGGGGAGGGGTCTGAGAGGGAACAGTGCCACTTCTCCACTCTCTACCAGCTTTCAGTCACTTCCCCTCCTTCTCACAAGCAAATTGGGCCCTCTGGTGCTGACTCTCGGGTGGGTGGGCTTGTGTACATTCTAGGACCCTGTGGGTCTCTCCAACGAACTCTCCTGTGAGACTGGGATTTTCTCCTGCTGCTGCTTCAACCCCCACAGGTGTTTTCAATCAGAGGTTTGAGGTTTTTATTTCCCTGCACTGGGACCCTGGGTTACACGATCTGTCTCGCTCCACAGTTTTTCCTCCCAGTTTATCTGCACATGAATCTGGGATTGCTCAGTCCACCAGCTGCTGCTTTGCCACAAGCCCTTTCCACCCTGGCTGTCTGCCTCTGCCCCTTCTATCAGTCTGGATGAATGCTTCTTCTTTAACTCCTTGGCTGTCGGCCTTCCATACAGTTTGATTTTTCTGTCAGTTCTGGTTGTTTTTTGCTTTTAAATTTGTTTTCCTTCTTTTCGTTGTGCTAGGAGACACAGTGTATCTACCTACACCTCCATCTTTGCCGAAAGTCCTGCCTTTAAAAAATTTAATTTTACTCACTTCAAATTGTTTCTGGTTAAAAGTCATGATTTTACTGATTTCTTTTAAATTCTATATTCAGATTGAAATAAAATCTTTATATAATAAGTTCTCTCGCAATAATGCACCATAATTTGTTGTGATTTTTTTTATTTCTGACTGAAAGCTTCATAGATTATATCAAAGTATAATATGAAATAGTGTCAGCTGTTATTTTTTGGAAATTTTACAAAAATGGCTAAAATATTAAAGTATATAGGAAATATAGGGTGGAGCAAAGTTGTTTACAGTTGTTCATATGGAAAATAATACAATAATTAATAATAATAATACAAGAATAAACTGTGTTTTGTGTACTCACAACATACTTTTGCACCACCCTGTACATAATCAAGTGATAGTCATAGGAAAAGTGAAATCTTTTACATATTAGATATATTTCTCATTTTCATCACATTTCTTGCACAGTGTATTTTATGTGGGAATTTTTTTTTTTTACTTTTTAATTAATAATTATGTATTGTTCTTAGTTTTGAATGCTGCTATTATTTTCATTTCTAAATTAATCTTGTTTCATTTTTACCAATTCTTCAAGAAATACTAACATTTTGCTTGTTACAACTAAGTTTTAATGGGGAGTCAGATAGCCCTCTCCTTTTGCCCTCATTCTAACAGTCCAGGCTCCTACCGGGGATGTAGTCAGCCTGTGGATGCAGGAATGTTAAGGCTGTGAGTAAAAGCCAGCATCAAAGGCCACACTTACACAATTTTCCTGGCTACAGTGAGCTCTTCATGAATTCGAGTGCATGGAAATTCCTATAAAATTAATTAAAGTCCCCATATGAGGTAAAAAACCACTTAAGACTTGTTAATACATATGTCTTTGAAAAAAACAGTTTTGCTAAGAAAAAAATGCTTATTAGTTTCATAATGACTGCTTCCAGTAACAGTATATCAGCAAATTAGAGCAAATTCAGAAGGCTATTTTATGTTTATATCCATGTATAACTTCTGCATTTTTCTCATGTTCGATGGTTCAAAGTTTTTACTTATAACTTGCTTTTCATTTTGTGTTTCATCATTGTCAAAATTACATCAGGTTTTATTATATGAGAGAGAGAGAGACTGTGAAGAGGCAACGTCTGACACTGGAAAAGAACGGTTGGCATCTGGCTGTCTGCTAACTAATTAAATGTCGCTGCATCCAGAGGCTAAGTATGCATCAGGTGATGACTTGGTAGATGTTACTGCTGTGTATGTACATTTAATTTAGAGTGACTGAAATTAATAAAGTGATAGTACCTCCCAGAAACATATTTTATGACTAATGATTTCTATGAGAGAGCTTGCTAACCACTGCCCTTTATATAACGCTATACTTTGCCAAGTTCATTAGAGAGACATTTAAATAGCAAATTAATAAGCATTCACCTGTGTATTATCCACATTGATGATTCTCTAGTTAATCTAAAATTCACATTGTTACTCTTTTATCTAGTAGGTATTAAGGATCATTCCCCAGCCATCATGGTTCTGAGAAGTCTTCCTAATATATATCTTCTATACATATATACATTAGCATATATACCATAATCCAGGAAATTTTATGCTTTTTCCACTAGGGTGTATATAAACGTATGTATTTTCTTACAATCATATTACCTAAAGGAGATGAGGGGAGACATGATTTAGAAAGTACCCCTTTCTCAATTATCTTTGCTTTTTTATCTTCTATTAGATGCGATAATTAAGAGTCAACAATAGAGGAAACTGTCAAAATCAAAGATATGCACTTCCTATGTAATTCTGTAGCTACCCACTGAGCATTCCAATGCAACAAAACAGATGCATATAATCAAAATAACCAATTACACATAAACCATTTATATTTGAATTTGGCATTCATTTCCTTTTGTGATATCTACAAAGCAAGTTTTGCTACCCCACCATCCTACCTATTGTGGCCAATAGGGAAATTTACCCTGGAATGCATATATTGGCACAAAAAGAGCCAAGAGGTACACACATTTGATCTAAAAATGCTTTCTTTAAAACACACTTAATTTCTTCAGAAATTAAATGATCAAATCTTTAACATCTGGCAGAAACATGTATTAATATTTCTATTCTTCCAAAGACTGGCAGTTAAAAATATGATTTGTAATCAATGTGAAAATATCTGTTTCCTATATTCAAGGTTAGGTCATTTCCTCTTCTACATTTTATAGTCAGAAAACATGCTAGACTGGTGAATTAAAAAAAAAAAACAGTAATATTCATTTTATATAATGTTCCCTCTTTAATATGTCTTTGTCCCTTGTGAAATAAAGTGACATCAGGTACTAATGAAAGAAAGTAATATAAAAGTGCACATGGGAAGGGCAATTAGAATGCTTAAATGCTTGTGATTTCTGCTATTCTACAATTAAATGCTTAGAAAGATACAAGACACTTAATAGTATGATATTTTAAGGGAATCTTCCTGTTTTGCAACAAAAGACATGCATCAGAATCATCTGGAAAGCATCTAAAGTATGTCTCTGGTCTCCTTAGACCTACAAACTCAAATTCTCCAAGGCTCAGAAAAGGTCTGAGTACTTAAACTTTAAAAAACCTGACTACGTGATTTGGATGCTGACCCCTGGTTAAAAGGCACTGTATTAAAGTAAGGGAGAGATGAAGCAGATAAAATTACCCAACACATTACATCCTGAAGCATCCTAGTCACTGCACAGTCTGTAATCTCTGCCGCAAACAAAAACCAATAAAAAACCACTACATATCTAGGAGATAAATATTAACCAGAACTCTCCTACAAGCTAGATTGTTATATAAGAATATAATATAGATGCGGCACCTAGCATAGCCACACAACATAGTAATTATAAACTCTGCCTAAAGCGTTTCTGATGTGTATGTTGTTAATAAAATTCAGCCCTGTGGAAGTATAAAATATATCTGTTCAGCTGTTTTGAAAACAAATATGTGAGTGAAATAAGATTTATAATCTTAGGAAATTCCTAAGGGGGAGTGGGTGAAGAGAAACCAAAACAAATATTTAAAATCTGACTGGAAGAACTATTTAAATATAAATATCATGTATAAAATTACATAAATTACATTAACATAAAATAAATATTTTATATTTCTTATTTAAAATTAGTTCTTTAAAAAATGATAGACACAAAAAGGGGCCAAAACATGCCCTAGGCAGTTCTCCCATGAATGTATACCCTCCCAAACCTCTGTTCTCACTCTCTCTGTTAGGCAAAACATGGGAAAGAGTTTTCTACTTTTATGATCCACAAGTTACAAATGTGAATCCATCTCCATCTTCCTTGCTCTCACTGCTCTCTGAAAATCTCTATCTCTGGTCAAGAACTTCCTTTATTTAAAAGTCAATTTTAAGAAAATAAGAATAATAAATTTTTATTTACTATTCTTATTTCACATTTTAGATTTCAAGAAACTGACAAACTTTTTCTTTGACTCTGTGACACTGTTATCTATGTTTTCCTTCTACTTTCCTCCACTCAATTTAAAATTTTAGTCACCCCTTAAAAGTGATTTCCTAAAGATCTTGCCCTGGGCCTTATCCTGTTTCTACTTTTTTTTTTTTCCTATTCACATGGTCCTCCTGGGTTAGTGCTTCCATTTTCATGGTTTAAACTGTTATATTTATGCTGAAGACTCATAATGTTTCTTTCCCATATCTCCGTGATGAGCTTCAGAGCATACATGTTACTATCCACTGAATGCCATTATTTCCACAAATCAAATCATTTATACCACCCTGCCAGTTCCCAAAATAACCAAAACAAACAAACTCAAAGTTCTGTGTATAGTATTCTATGTGTTGATTCAAACACCCACCCTTCATTCTTGAATCCATCCCTTTACAAGAGCTATGTTTCTACTTCCTAAGCTTCTGACATTATCTCATCATCTTCCCATCTTGTACCACCCCCTAGTGTAGGCTATCATGATCTTTGCCCAAATTACTGCAAAACTCAGATTTTCTCTTTATCATCTGTACTTAACATCAAGTTAACCTTACACTTACAAATACTTTCTCATATGCAAATATACTCTTACTTTCACTGCTATTAAGATGATTTTGTCCAGGGAGAAGCATGACAAAATTTTTCCTGAAGAGAAAGACCCAAATACTTAGTCACCTTGAAGAATTCTCCATAAACTCAGTTGTTTTCAGTTTAATCCTTCAGTGTACCAACCTCCTCTCCCTTTTTTGCCCCATCTCTCCCCTCACCCATTTAAGTACTCATTGCTAAAGGTGGGATGCATGGGATTCAAATCCTTAAGTGCAAGTCCTTCTTTCTCACCTCCAGACCACTTCCTTATGCATTCCTCTGGCTGCATCCCTCCTTCCCGTCATCCTCTTCACTTCCAGTGTAGATTTTGACATCACTTCTTCCAGACAACCTCCTTAACCAATCCCAATTATGCTATCAGACTACTTTTTCTGTACTATCACATTCTCTGTACTTACCCCATTATATTACTTATCACACTGCTGTGTGATTGCCTCTTTTTTTACAGTATTTCTCAGCATTTCATATTCCCCTTGAAAGCCAGACTCCATGACTATCTTGTTTACACCTGTGCCCAATTTTCAGATTCCTCTCCCTCTTCTTGCCACTGTACTGGTTAAACACCTCATGCTAAGATCCTATCATCACTATCATTTAATCCTTCCACTCTTAATCATTTTTTTCTGACCCCATATACTTAGTTTAAAATATACACATCTCTCTCATTTAAAAACTTAGAAACAAAAGAAAACACACAACCCAGTGCCCACTCTGTGCCACCAACCTAAGTTTCATGAGAATTTTAATTATCTGGTTCTATTTATATTGTCGTATGTTGAGTATTTCTCTGACTGTAATTTCATTTCCACTCAAACACTATACCAGTTTGCAGAAAGTTGTGAATTACCATTGCCAACACAGTGAGCATTTATATCCAGTATTTTGACTATGGGTCATAAAGCTCTTATACAATAAATATAAAGAAGCTCCACTGGATTCTCATATTGCTCTTTACACCTGAGAGTAGAGCTTGGTAAACAAACAGAGAGACAAAAACAGATTGCTCTAAATCAGTATTTTAAAGCATACACTTTAAATCTCCAATTTTAAAGTATATACAAATCACCTGGTTTCTTGCTGCAATGTAGCAATGACTTCAGTGGGTCTGGGTGCGGACGTGAGATTTTTTTTGCTTTTCCAACTCCCATGCCAGTACTGCTGGTCTGTGGATCACGTTTAGAGTAGCAAGTCTTTGCAGCTGTCTTGGAATAACTTGAGAGGTTTAAAAACAGCAGTCTCTGGACACTGATTTAATTGGTCTGGGTATAACCTGGTTACCAGGAATTGTTAATGTTCCCCAGGTGAATCTAATATGCAGCAAAGCTTGAGAACCACTGTAACTATAGTCATCATGCCATACATTATATCACCAGAACTTACTTATCTTATAACTTATATCTTATTTAGAGAAGTATTTAAAATATAAAAAAGAATTAAGGTAATAGGCAGTACCTTTGGTAACCCAATTAGTCACTGTTTTACTAATTTCGTCTAGGTGTATGTAAAATGCTATGCAAACTATTCCCTTGTTATAATGCCTGCTGATTCCTACTGAACTAGTCAGGAGGGAGCATCATGTAGCTGAAAGAGCATGAATGTTCAAGGCAGACATACCTGAATTCAAATTAATCACTTTGCTCTATTATTCTGAGAAAGTCACCCACCTAGTGCACATTACTTTCCTTAATTTTAAAGGAAATAGATATCTTGTGGATATCTTGTGAATTTAAATGAGAACTTTTGTAAAAAATGCCTGACACATATTGAAGGTCCATAGGTCCATTTAGTTATTTAATCCTGAGCACTTAATGTTATAATTAATTAAACATAGATGTTTAAAAGAAAAACAAGACTGTGTTTTCTGCCCTGGTTGGAAAACACAGTGGGATGAGTGCCAGCCTGTGAACCAAAGGGTTGCCGGTTCGACTCCCAGTCAGGGCACATGCCCGGGTTGTGGGCCAGGTCCCCAGTAGATGGTGAGCAAGAGGCAACTACACATTGATGTTTCTTTCCCCCTTTCTCCTTCCCTTCCCCCTCTCTAAAAGTAGATAAGTAAAACCTTAAAAAAAAAAAAAAGACTGTTTCCATTGAGCTCCCAGGCACGTACGTGTGTGTATGTCTATAATGACGTAAGGGGATGCAGAAGATTTTGGAGTGTGAGAATCTGATTTACAAATAGAAATCAGTAAAATCCTTTTTGAGATAAATGATATAGAAAATAATCACCCCTTTGAAAAATCTGGGAAGAAGTACTTCAGGTAGACATCAGAGCAATCCCAAAGCCTCTGAAGCACAAGTGAGCTTGGCGCGTCCCAGGGACAGACAGCACATGAGAGGAGAGCATAGTGGGAATGCGCCTGGAGGGTTAGGAAGGACCCACATCATGTGGGCATTCAGAGAAAATGGCTAGGGGTTTGCATTTTATCCTAACTGGAAAGGAAAGACATGAGAATTTCAATTAAGATATGATCTTGCTTTCATTATTAAGAAATTGTACTTGCTGCTATTAGAATTGACTATAGTGGGGAGAAGCCCAAATGGAAACACTAGAGCCAGTTAGGAAGTTATTGTCTATAACCATACAAATGAGAAATGATGATAGCTTAGACAAGCAGGGAATGCTACCTTTCAATGTCTGTCTTTCATTATGTGCTCCCTGGATGCACCTTTTCAAGGTGACAAATACCTTATTGTCCAGCAGGTCAGTGACGTTTCATATCAGACTCCTCTTGGAGTCATCCAAGTTTCCTTCACATGATCTACTTATGAGAAACTACCATAAAGACAGACTAATATACAGTCATGCCCTAATAATTGCTAGGTGATTTATAGTGGAGCTCAAAATATTTCTCTAAATACATAATTCAGTCTTTGTGACTCAGCAGGCATTACATTAATGGCAATGTCCCAGAATTATTAATTAATTTCATCCACAAGTAATTTGTAGAGCTGTTTAAGCAACATATATTCATTGTAATCATTGACTGAATATATATATACATATATACATAATTTTCTCTATTCCAGTCTTAAAAATAAATGTTTTAAAAATAGTATTACACTGTTCATTTAAAACCATTTATAAATTTGCTGTTACATCCAGATACCAAACTAAATACCAAAGAAAATTCAGTGACCAAGATAACATACACGATAATCTTCACAGTTCTTACTGTTTATAAAGAGGATACACCGAGAATATAGTCTGTCCCAACCAAATGCAGTAAGGGGCACACACAGTGTTTTAGGAGTCCCCGTGACACAAAGATATTTAGGGAAATCTCCCTATAGAGAGAAATGTTCCAACTGTGAAGTAAATAATAAACAGGACAAAGGAAAAGAGTGAAAGAGAAAGAATACAACACCAGAATTGAAAGATATTATGGCACCATCCAGTTCTAAATATACATATGAGAACCCACAACTAGTCAGATGGCTGATACCCATGTTGAAGCAGGAGGAGAGATGAAAATTAACTCATATATTAATTATACATGTAGTGAGTACCTGCCACACACTGGACACTAGTAACTGAAAACAGAAGTGAGCAATAAAAATACTCTGCAGAGCTTAACTTCCTGAGGGCATGGGAGGAGGGAAGGCAGACGATAGACAAAGAGTCAGTTCTTTTTTCCTAGTTCATTGTTTAAAGGCAAAAATGTAAAAATATAACAGATGTTCTTTGCTCTATCAACAAATTCCACCTGTGGGACACTCTATAGTTTTTTGAACATGTCTGTCACAAAATAAGTGATTCATAAAATCACCTGACAGAGTTAAGCACATGAAGCACATATGACGAGGCTGTCAGGGCTTCCAGCTCATGGAATGATGAATGTCATAAGGAATAAACCTGCTTTAATGAATTTTCCCTGGAGTCTTTCTACAATACTAAGGATCTTTTTTTTTAGGATCTTTTTTCTTCCTTTGATGGCTTGAATTAATACTTTTTGCCATCTATCTCCATATCTCATTGACTCCAATTTCCACACTCCACTGGAAAAAAAGCCTGTTAGCCATCTACTTGGTCAAAGATTGACCTCGGATCCCTTTGAGGACTGACAATTTATTTTTTCAAATAAGCCAGAGGGTAGTGTTGATCCTGGGGAATGCTCAAAAGTTTTCCAAGGCCAATTTTTTTTTTTTCCAGCGGACTCTCTAGAATAATTAAGTTTAATGCCAAAAAAAAAAAAAAATGATGAGGTGGTTTCTCCTTTCAATTCAGTAGTGAGGTATTTCAGAATCCCAGCATCTACAATAAATGATGTCCCCACAAGGAAAAGAAATATGTCACCGAGATTTAAAGAATGCAAGGTGAGGGACTCTCTCAAAAGGTATTAGAAATTAACTAGCAGTTTAAAATCTAAAATGGAAATGCCACAATGAATCTGAATTTTCTCAAATATAATTTAGTCTTTGATACAAATAAATCCTGTAAAGAAAATCTTTAATATTCCCACCACCTTAGCCTGCAGATCCAATTATCCCCCAACATTATCTGCTCAGCCATGCTGAGCCTATTCGCCAGCCCTCCAGTTAGAAAATAATAAAAGGTCTGCAGGTGTATTTACACTCAGAGGAAAAAGGTATAGGTGTGAGAATTGCAATCATTTTTTTCAGAGTTATAAACAGCAAACAGTTCACAACTAGCAGGATATCTATTCACAAGTTTGGCTAATTTTATTTTTCTGCTTTGAGTAAAAATGGAGGGAATTATTCAAAGGAAATACGACATGATATTTTGCCACAGGGTTTTGTAATAAAAGAGTAAAGCTCTTACATTTTGTCTTCATTATCATTAAGAATTTTCATTCATTCACTTGTAAGCAATCTCCATCTGTATATATCCTGAGGAATAAGTTCCCTACCTTATTCCCTACCAAACATAAGTGACTCATGTTTGCTGGAAAAGACAGACTCCCAAAGTAGGTAGGACCAGTACAATGGAACACATGTTATAAACCGCTATTGCCTGCTATGACTGGAATACAATTAATTATGTCCCAGTTTACTCAGGACCTCTGTGGAAATGCACAGGAGACCTTGTACATGTGTTGGCTTCGTGGGTTGCCCACAAATTGTTTCTGGTTTTCTCAGTGTCACAAGAGTTTAGGGAAATAAATTCATGCAGGTAGATATAAGTCTGTTAGTAGGATGGTCTAGTGACTGAAACTTTATAAAATTGAAGCAGGAAAATATGAGGTTTTATAAGGAAAATATAAGCATAAGAAATATTAACTATTCCCTGAAGTTTTAAGCTCATACATCCTAATGTCCATTGCATGTGTGAGATGATCAACAGACTTTAAACTCAAGACTGCTAAAAGAGTCCGTTGTTAGTGAGGCAAAGCTAGAGTGGCTAATCAGTATCCGTACAAGAGGTTGAAGTTTGATGGTGGAGACAAAGATTAAATAAAGTACATGTTCTCAGCATGGTGGTCCTGGAGCTAATTCTGCAAATACTTCCCCCTGTCGATTTGTCCTTTTATACGGTCTAGGCTGGTGTTTGAGTTCATAGAGGGAGCGCAAGTTTCAGGAACTTGAAATTATAAGCAAGTCAACAGAAATAGTATGTGAATGATGTTAATATAATGAACTGCCACAAAACTCAAAATAAAATATTTCAACTGAAAAATTTAGGTCACTCCACATTAATTAATTTTGAGTATAGAAAAAACAAAGATGAAAAACAAAAACACTTCAGTAAAAAGGAAAAGATGAGATAATTTTTTTTGGAAGATGTTCGAGGAAACTCCGTGGAGCATATCCGTTCTTTAAGGCCCCGGAGACAGAATGCCCTAGGCCTATTTCATCCGCCATGGGAGGCTCACCGTGCAGTGTGTGTGAATCACTTTCCAGGGATAGACTGTTAAAGCAACTGACTGATAATCAAATCGGGGATATTATCGAAGCCACTCGGCTTTAACGATTTCAAATTTTCAGATCAGTCTTTCGGATCTAAATTAGCTTTATGTGTGGGGAAGGGGGAGGAGGTTCAGAATGACAGCATCAACAACTCTAAGACCAATTATATGATTTAAATTATTTCTCTCTCTCTTATGACAAAACATTTCTAACATATACAGTAGTCCTAATCACTAACTTTGATATAAAAATAGTAAATTGCAAAAATTCTAAACTTGAATGAACTTTCGGAAGTCCTGCATCCATTTAAGGCACTCCTTCAGACCTAGTAATCTCCTCTCTTTATTAAATCCTCTATTTTTTAAGAAGCGTATATATGGAACTGCATGCTGTGGTGAATTTTCAAATTTTATATAATGAATATAAATATGCCTATAAATAAGTGATATTGCATATAGGAATTTGTTAAGTAAATGTCACTGTGTTTGATCTTTTAATATTCTTAATTTTCTATTTTTACTAGAAAATTTATTGTTGAAAATTTTGTATGGAGAATGTTTATTTTATGTATAAAAATTAAAATTATGTCCACTCTACCAATCAATATTTTGTACAACACAGGAGGATTGACTACATTAATATCTATAAAATTATGAAAATAATTGCTAAACAGACATGAAAAGATTATGTGATAGACTATAAAAATGGTTGCAAGTTACTCCTTTCATTAAACCCATATCTTTCCAATGAGATGTTAGAGTCTCCAGTCAAAAAGTGAGGTCTGTTTCCCCAAATGCAGAATCTGGGTGGTCATGTGACTGGATTCAGCCAAGAAAACGTTAGCAAACTTGGTGCAAGTGAACCTGAAACAGTCTGTGTTTGGGGGCTTTCTCTCTTGCTGCACTTGGGAACTCAGATCACCATGTGAAGAGCTCGGTGGTCCACCTGCGGGAGGATGAAAGATCATTTGGCACACAGACCACCCACCTCAGTTTAGTTGTGTCCCCCACCACCCATTAGCAGTTCAGTAGTTCTGGTGTTAACAATCAAACCCGCTTCATATGGATACTGGTAAACCTTAGCAGGGTGTTGCTATAGAGGTTTTCTTCTCCTGCTACGTCTCTATCCAGATCTCCTAATTCATTCTGTTTAATTCTGTGTTTCTGATCAGAATTTTCATTTTCTTTTTTTATCTTCTGTCCCAAACCAAAGTGGTTGCTTCCTGTTATCAGACTTCATATTTCTTCCCTAGCTATTTAAAAAAAAAAATAGCCTGCCTGGCTGGTGTAGCTCAGTGGATTGAGCGCGGGCTTGCGAACCGAAGGATCGCGGTTCGATTCCCAGTCAGGGCACATGCCTGGGTTGCCAGGCCAGTTCCCGGCAGGGGACATACAAGAGGCAACCGTACATTGATGTTTCTCTTCTTCTCTCCTTCCCTTCCCCTCTGAAGATAAATAAATAAAATCTAAAAGAAAAAAATTAAAAAAAAATAAATAAATAAAATAGCCTGTAAACAGTAAATTCTCTGTAAGTGTTGCAAAATTCAGCAACTGTTTCTATGATTCCCTTGCTATTCCCTTCTCTAATTATTATTGCAACACTAGCAGTGTACTTACAGGACTTTCTTTCAAAAGCAATTGTGCTTGGTGAAGTGCTCTCTATCCTAAGCTCTGATGACAGAAAATGCATCGAGTGATTATTGGGTGTGGGGATGAGTGTTGAAGGAGACCAAGTGTCTTTATTTATTTTTTCATATCTTTTATTATTGTTCAAGTGCAGTTGTCTCCATTTTCCCCTACCCCACCCACCCATTCCTGCCTCTCACCCTTAGCAATGGTATTTTTAGGGTCAAGAAAACTGTCCCTGGCACTAAAAAATCTCTTGATTTCCTTGTTGTTTCATGTTTTCAGCAAGCATTTTCCCAAAAAATAAATTTTTCTTCCTGAGGTAGAGTTTTGTTTCATTGCTACCATCCTTCCACCCATGTATTTGTTTAACAAAATAATATACAAAGAACTTATTAGGAGGAGGCACATGTGTGAGGTGCTGGATATTCAAAGTCTGACAAGAATTAAATTTTGTCCTCAAGGAAATCTTACATTCTCTATTTCCAAAAGAAAATGAATTGAACATGGACAAAAATAACTATTAGCAAGGAGCCATTTATTTAAAAATGCATACAATTGCTACATCTTAAACCTCCTACTAGCTTTCTAAGTAAGAATTAAGAAAAAATTATATTATTTTTGAACAAATATATGTATTATCTATATATCTATATATACCTATATATCTCTATATAGAGATATATCTCCTCCCCCAGGGTGTAAATTATACCCAACAGTTGTTCCTTTACAAACCTTCTGTTTCATCCAGGAGGACATTAGCCAAAGGTCCTTGTGGTTTGGAAACATAAAAGGTGGCCCTGCAAGCATTCAGAGTGTTTTTTCCTTTAAATACAGCTTCTGTCCCTCATCCTAAACAGTAGGTCACAGAGATGGTACTTATCACCCCACTGTCATGGGTTTGCACTTACTTCTCTGCCTTGGAATATTCTAGGTGAGACTAAATTCTTCAATCACAACATTGGTATCAATGAGATATAACTCGTAACTAGAATACTCCTTAAAAGATGTTTCTTTTTAAAAGGAAAATAATGCCATTACTTTATTCATTTACATTATTATCAGTTACCAACTCTGGAAAAAATAAGAGCTGGTTCTTATTTTATGTTTCTGTGTTTTTAAGCATCCTCAATACATTAATGTAATTCTTCAGTTCTTACAACAGTTGTTCCTGACAGTCAAATGTGTCAGAGCAGGCTGTAAAGTAGACCAGTTCCCTGTCAATGGAAGCAACACAAAGGTGTTTGGCATAGAGAATTTAGAGCAAGACAAAGGTAGGAACAAAGCCAACCTGTTCTTCTTATAGGTTGCATTTGTAAGCCTTTGTTTCTTTACATTTCAAAATGAGTGAAAGAATATTCATTCTACAAGCCTAGGAAAAGATTAAGGTAACTATGTAAAGACCATTGTACAAAACAGCAAGAGTTCAACAAATGCCATGTGCCTTCTGCTTTAACACTATATATAGATATATTTCTAGATACCTATCTATGTCTATCTATCTATCTACAGTTAATTAGAATATCATTACAATTGTAAGGACATAAGTTAGTTCATTAAGGTCCATTGGAACTACATATGTACAAGCAAACCTCAATTTTGTGTTTCATTTTATTGCACATCACATATATTGAGGTTTTTTTTTTTTTTTTTTTTTTTTTAACTAATTCAAGGTTTGTGGCAACCCTGTGTCAAGAAAAGTCTATCGATGCCATTTTCTCCAACAACATTTGATCACTTTCTGTCTCCGTATCACATTTTGGTAATTCTTGTAACAATTCAAACTTTTCATCATTATTATATTTGTTACGGTGACTTGAGAACAGTGATCATTGATGTTACTATCGTCATTGTCTTGTCACATCACAAACTGTGCCAATTAAAGCAGCAAAATCAATCAAGAAATGTGTGTGTTCTCACTGTTCCACTGACTGGCTGTTCCCCCATCCCTCTCACTCTCCTGGGGCCTCCTGTTCCCCTGAGACACAGTATTAAAATCAGGCCAATTAATTATGCCACAATGGTTTCTAAGTATTCAAATGAAAAGAAGAGTCAATTTAAACTAAAAGCTAGAAATGATTAAGCTCAGTGAGGAAGGCATGCCAAAAAGTTGAGACAGAACAAAAGCAAAGCTTTCTGAGCCAAACAGCCAAGTTGTAAATGCAGAAAGAAAGGAAAGAAAGAAAGGAAGGAAGGAAGGAAGGAAGGAAGGAAGGAAGGAAGGAAGGAAGGAAGGAAAGAAAGAAAGAAAGGAAGAAAGGAGAGAGAGAGAGAGAGAGAGAGAGGGAGGGAGAGGGAGGGAGAGGGAGGGAGAAGGAGAGGGAGAGGGAGAGGGAGAGAGGGAGAGAGGAAAAAAAGCAAAAAAACCCCACAGAAAACAAAAAAAATACTTGAAGGAAACTAACTGAAAGTCTACTCCAGTGAATACACATATGACAAGATAACAAAACAGCCTTACTACTGACTGACGTGGAGAAAGTTTTAGTGCCTGACAGAAGATCAAATCAGCCACATTTTTTTAAAACCCAAGCTTAATCCAGAGCAAGCCCCTAACTACCTTCAGCTTCCTGAAGGCTGAGAGAGGTGAGGAATTTGCAGCAGAAAAGTTGGAAGTTAACAGAGCTCAGCTCAGCTCATGAGGTTTGAGGAAAGAAGCCATCTGCACAGCATAAACGTGGAGGAGAAGCAGCAACTGCTGACGTAGAAGCTGCAGCAAGTTCCCGATATCTACCTAAGATAATTAATGAAGGGAGGCACACTAAACAGATTTTATGTAGACAAAGCAGCCTTATATTGGAAGAAGATGTCATCTGGGACTTCCTATGTCGAGGGGAGAAGTCAATACTTGGCTCCAAAGCTTCAAAGGATGGGCTGAATCTCTTGTTAGGGACTTAATGCAGCTGGTGACTTGAGTTTGAGAAATCAATGCTTATTTACCATTCTGAAAATCCTAGGGGCCTTAAGAATTGTTAAATGTACTGTGCATGTGAGGTCTGTAAAAATGAGACTGCTGTGCATGGGACAACAGAGTCTGGATGACAGCACATCTGTTTACAACATGTTTCACTGATATTTGAAGTCCATATGAAGACCTACTGCTCAAAAAAAAAAAAAAATGATTCCTTTCAAAATATTGCTACTCGTTGACAAAGCACTGGATCATCCAAGAGCTCTGATAATATACAATAAGGTTAATGTTGTTTTCATGTCTGCTAACACAACGTTCATTTTGCAGTCCATTGATCAAGTAATTTCAGCTTTTAATTCTTACTTAAGGACTATATTTCATAAGGTTATATCTGTTATAGATAGTGATGTTTTGGATTGATATGGGCAAAGTAAATTGCTTTTGAGAAGAATTCACCATTCTAAATGCCACTAAGAACATTCGTGACTCAAGGAAAAAAAGGTTGAAATATCAACATTATCAGGGATTTATAGGAAATTGACTTCAACCTTCATGGATGACGTATTAAGGGGTGCAAGACTTCAGCGGAGGAAGTAACTGCAGATATGGAAGTAGCAAGAGAATTATAATTAGTAGTACACCCTGAAGTGTGACTGAATTGCTACAATCTCATGATAAAATTTTCATTGATGAGTAAATGCTTCTTACAGATGAGCAAAGAAAGTGGTTTCTTGAGGTGGAATCTATTCCTGGTGAAGATGCTGTGAAGAATGATAAAATGACAACAAAGGATTGAGAATATTACAAAAATTGAGTTGATGAAGCAGCAGCAGGATTTGAGAAGATTAACTCCATTTTTAAAGAAGCTCTAATGTGGGTAAAATGTTATCAAACAGCACTGCATGCTACAGAGAAATTGTCCATGAAAGGAAGAGTCAATTGATGCGGAAAACCTCACTGCTGTCTTACTTTAAGAAATTGCCACAGTCACCCCAGTGCTCAGCAACCACCACCCTGAGCAAAAAGACAACTGGCTGAAGATTCAGATGATGCTTTTTAGTCATAATGCATTTTACACTTAATAGACTACAGTATAACTTTTATATGCACTAGGAAAACTAAAATTCCACGTGACTTGCTTTATTTTGATAGTTGTGGTGGCCTGACACTGAATCTGCAATATCTCAAAGGTATGCCTGTATATAATTGGCTTAAGGTCAAGCTTGTTTGCTTTGTTTCTTCATCTATGGCTTTTTTCCTCTTAAAAATGTTTTTGATTGTGAATCCATGTTTTCTTCTATATAAGTATTAGATGTTTTTCTTTACATGGTTGTAATTGATACAAGGGTGCAATGTAAATTGCTTCAGGTTTGCTTCTCTACTGCTTTGTGGATGCACTGGCAATACAACACAAAAAACATGTTTTGCTCTGACCGGTATGGCTCGGTTGGTTGGGTGTTGTTCTGTAAAGCAAAGGGTGACTTGTTCAATTCCTGGTCAGGGCACATACCTAGGTTGCAGGTTCTATCCCCAGTCAAGGTTCATATAAGAGGCGACAGATCAATGTTTCTCTCTCACATTAATGTTTCCCTCCCTCACTTTCACTTTCCCTTCCCCTTCTCTAAAACTAAATGAAACATTTTTAAAAAGAAAAAAATTGAGACAACCCATATAATTTTTTACTGTTTCTAAAGAAAGTGGAACATTTGGTTGTATTCACCCTTTTTAGTGTTTATCATAGCTTAACTTTATGGAAAAAACTTCAAATCTACTCTTATCCATCCATCCAGAAATAAAATTGTACATTTCTGTATAATGTTGATGCAATTCATATATTCCCTTCAATCCTTGAAAATACTAAAATTTGGGGGCTAAAAGTTTAGAAAATCTACATTTATTTTTGGAAAGAAAGCCACAGGCTGCTTTAATATAGCTTACTGAAAAATACAAATAACTAACTTGTGATAAAAGCATCAAATGGAGACTTTATACAGCTTTAATATTAAACCACAATTTTTTTTAGTCCATCTTCTAATTTGGAATTCTTTCAACATCTACTCCTAAAACAACATGTTTATAGAAGATATTTTCAAAACAAACATAATTTCAATCATCAATTTATAGAATATACATTTATGCTTATATTACATCAATTTCTACTTCAGTTTTCCTCCCTTGATGTCACTTGCGATTTATGGGCCTCTAGTTTCTAATATATAAACTAATGGCCTTCATTAATAAATCAACAATCAGCAAGTACTAGTGAGGTTGTGGAGAAAAGGGAATCCTTGCACTGTTGGTGGAAATGCAGACTGGTGCAGCCACTGTGGAAAACAGTGTGGAATTTACTGAAAAAACTAAAGATGGAACTGCTTTTCAACCAAGTGATCCCACAGCTAGAACTATGACCTACGAATCTTGAATCACCAATTCAAAAGAACCTATGCACCCCAATGTTCATAGCAGCACTATTTACAATAGCCAAGTGCTGGAAACAGTGTAAGTGCCCACTAGTAAATCAATGGATTAAAAAAAACTGTGGTATAGTTACATAATGGAATACTATGCAGCAGAAAGAAGAAACTCCTACCCTTCATGATGGCATGGATGGAACTAGAGAGTATTATGCTAACTGAAATAAGCCAAGCAGTGATAGAAAAATACTATATGATCTGACCAAAAAATGGTTAGACCATATTACTACTAATCAACAACAAAAAAAATAATTAAAATAGAACTAGAGTCTTGGAAATAAAAAACTAACAGTGACCAGAGGGATGAGGGGAATGGGATTATGGGAGAAGAATGAGTCCTCTATTCAGGAATAGAGGACTCATGAGCATGGACAATGGCAGGGGCATTGACTGTGGGAGTGGGGGGCAGGGGAGAGCAATGGGGAAAAAAGCAGGATAACTGCAACTGAACAATAAAATAAAAGAATATAGCACAGATTCTCTTCCACCTTTAATGTTTTGGGAATTTATACCTAATCATTTTACTTTATTTGCATGTTTTAGAACCACAAAAATTGGAAATAGCCTAAAGTATTAACTTCAATAAATACACATTTGTAGCTCTGATAGCTTTTATGTGCATAATACATGGTTGATGATTATATAGAATCCTAGTATAAATTACATAAATTCTAATTTATAAATTACTTTCATATTATTTCCTTTATGCAAAGCAGTATTTTGGCTTATCAGTTGTACTATCCTAAATAAGGAAGTTGGGCATAAATAGTTATTTAATTTCTATTATATATTCACTATAATTTTCTTAATACAAAGGAGTATTTAAGCCTATAAATCATACAGTCCTAAATATGAAAAAATAAACTCACTTCTATTCTACAAATTCATTTTTAACATGGTCTACAAATTTGTCTTTTTTTTTAACATGGTGTGTTTCTCTTGCATATGCATTTCTAGATACCAGTGTTTGATTAGAGAGATTGTGAGCTAGAAACAAAATGTGCTCAAAGAATTTTAGAGCATTCAGTCCTTTAATTTCATTTATTTAGGAAATACATTTACTTGGACTTATATAGGATATTGGGACTCATACAAGGAGTATGGAAATGGAAATAAAGGGATTCTGTATGTTTGTATATATGTATACAAATACATACAGATTTAAAAACACTAGTGAACATGGAGAAATTAGAGCATATCTTTATAGAGAAAACTTCATGATTTATCTATATGTAAACGTTACACAACTAAGCAAAAACAAAGTATGTAACAGAAGGAAGAAACTGAGGAAACGAATCTCAGGGAGCTAAAACTGAAAAGAAAGTAAAAACTGATGGCACATATAGTATGACAGAAAGACAAGGCCAAGTTTGTAATGTTTAACAGGGGGATCATGGAATCTAAGATCGTAATTCCTCTAAGTAGGATACTCTTATTGCCACAGATAGATCAAGCTATCCATTTATCATCACCTCGAAAACCCAAAGACACCTAAGAAAAACTGAAAATAATAAAAACAACTAAATGTCAAACGGAACTAATATTTGAGAAATGTGCAAGACCCATAGCAGTTTGTTTCAGGATAAAAATAAAATCTACCATTTAGAAGCAAATAATAGGACAGAAACTGAAGACAGGATAAATGATAAGTAACATCACTATAAAGAAAAATAGTGAGAAAAACAGATGAAGTAATGTTACATTATCAGTGTAAGGAAAACTATGAATACTAAGTAAAATTATCAATAATATGTTTATAAAAACTGTGCTTTATTTTTAGTTTTCCCTTATTACTTGGATTTGTGAGTACTCATAAAATATGTAGCTGCTCAATAACCATGAAAAGTACGGTTAAGTCCTCACATAATGTCATTGGTAGGTTCTGTGACATTAAACAAAACAACATATTACAAAACCAATTTTACAATAGGCTGTTTGATATAAGCAAGAGTTGAGTTCCTACGGAATTTCATCAATGTTATAAAAAAACAATTTTGAACAAAATGATGTTATTCGAGGACCTGCTGTACACTGTCATGGATTTTCTTTTAGACTTATGTGTATTAGTACTTCAATTTTGAAAAAAAAATTATGAGCTTAATATGTAAATTTACATACATGGATTATTTCAAATAAACAAATAGAAATTTAAATAGATCTTCAAATTGTGTTAAAATGATCTGATAGTGAGTTATGTGCTTAGCAAAATTATGTTTTGAGTATTTATATTCAAAGTTTATAAAGCAGTAGTGCATAAAAAGGAAGCAATATATTGTTACAAATATTTTTAAAATAAATCTCATATCATAAAACATAGTTGTATTATCTGTATACATGGAGGAGATCGATTATAGGGACTTGTAGACATTACATGTGGAATTATATTATTAGTATCGTTCCACATGCATGTTTAAATCATGTTGTTTAAATATAATTGATCTTATTCCAAAATTTTAGTTTGAAATAATATATATGTTGCCAAATGGCAAAACCTTGCATTTTTTTCAGGTCTTTTCTGCTTTCTTGAAATATCTGCATTTTCTGAGTGTTAGTGCTACAGTAACATTTAGGCATTATAAAACTACTTGTGTGCTACATCAAAAATTTTATGGCTGAAAGAATCAGTTCATCGTGCCATGTATTCAACTGTTCTAGAGTACCACTAATGAATTTTTTGATGAGTTTTCATATGTAGGTATGTGGTCTAAGCCTTGGGATATTTCTTCTTTTCACTCAGAAACACTGCTGACAGGGTAGAAGACACAAGTATGAGACTGGTTTTATCTTCCATGAGCAAGAGGAAGGATAATTCCACTGCTTGGATTATATCCTAAGAACCCTGAAACACCAATCCAAAAGAACCTATGCACCCCTATGTTCATAGCAGCACAATTTACAATAGCCAAGTGCTGGAAGCAACCTAGGTGCCCATCAGTTAATGAATGGATCAAAAAACTGTGGGACATTTACACAATGGAATTCTATGCAGCAGAAAGAAAGAAGGAGCTCCTACCCTTTGCGACAGCATGGATGGAATTGGAGAGCATCATGCTAAGCGAAATAAGCCAGGCAGTGAAAGACAAATACCATATGATCTCACCTTTAACAGGAACCTAATCAACAAAACAAACAAACAAGCATAATATAAACAAAGACACTGAAATTGAGAACAGTCTGACAGTGACCAGAGGGGGAGGGGAGGGAATTTCAGGGGAAAAGGGGAACGGTTTAGAGCAACAAGTATAAAGGACACATGGACAAAAACTATGGGGGGTGGAAATGGGAGGAAGGTGGGGAGGGCTGGGGTGGTGGGCTGGGAGCAGGGTAAAAGACAGAAAACTGTACAATATCAACAATTAAAAATACTAATTAAAAAAATATATACTTGAGCCCTAATCAGTGTGCTGGTTTTATAGTTTTCATCACATAAAAGCTTCTCTTGCTGTCAAATCTAAATACTTAAGTATTTTATTTGAATTCATTAAATATCTTATAGCTGAGTACACAAGGTGAAACTAAGTTGGTCGGTAATTCTCCGTAAATACAAATTTTATAGATTGTTCATTATTCATGTTGCCTTTCATTCTCAAATAATATGTGAATTTAGTCATTCTATTGCTGCAGAATTTAATTCACTATTACATACAAAGGTGTTTGCACATTAAAATATAATCCCACAGTTCTACAATCTAAATATAAAATATTCCATTTATTATCTACTAGCAACATAAAATTTTGTTTTTTCAGTGTATCATCATTGAAGTGAAAGAAAGTTGTAAATAAATTCAATAGTTAAAATCCCTTATGTGTGTTTGATAATTTAGCTGTGTTATTATATAAATATGTAGGGTCCCACAGAAGTAAAGCCTTTGAGTGGGGTTAGTAGGGTATGTGAATGTCTTGCACAAGATGGACAGCAATTTGAACATTTCACCTAAAATGTCATATGGTATTTGTGAGTGTGATAGTGTCATGTTACATAATTACATGTTTATGATTTTGCAATATAAAATTTTTATGTAATAAAAAAGGCATTATTTCTGTCGGTCTCTGTATATAAATTGTATATAGATGAGCAAAATGTTATGTGTATGATATATGATAAAATGAAAAAAAAAAAAACTAAAAGGTATCCAAGGGCATAAATTAAGAACCATTAAATAAAGAATTTATCTACACTATCCTGAGGTCTGTAAAGGACTGTTATATATTCTTAAATGTATAAATAAAGAATAAAAATCATTCCTCTCTCACGAGGGAAGCTGGAGCCTCTTCTGTAATAGTTAAGGGCACCAGTCACACTTCATTAACCTGAAAATTTGTCTACAATAATAGAAACAAGGACTTACAAAGCATTGAAAATCCAATTTTTCAGTTAAAAATTCAACAATTTTTCTTACTCATATGATTATTAATGAGTGATCACAAAGTATTAGATACTGCTATATTTTTTCCAGAAGAAAGACGTGCAAGCTTACCATTAAAACAAGCTAGACTACTACTGACCAGATTCCTTGAATACACTCAATAATATATGAAACCAGACATCCATTCAACAAAGAATTTAAGTATCAACTGTATGCCAGGCACTACGATATGTTCAGTGGTAACAGATAGAAATAATATATAAATCCAATTTTTCAGTATTAATTTATAAGGGAGAAAAAAGCCAATACATTAATTCTTAATATAACTTCTATTATAGTTTTAGAAACAAAGCATTGTAAACCAAAAAGGAGAAATCTACTATTTCTGTCTGGTAAACTTTACAAATATTTCTCTTGTGCCTCATGTGTGTTACATAAAAAAATATCATGTTACCAGGTAAAGAAGGGAGAGGCAGAGTATTTAGTCACTTCACTCAGAGAGAAACATGGGTGACCTGACAGAGCTATGAAAAGTTCCCACATGCACCCTTTCACATACACACTTAACACACATCTCTGGAATAACTTCTATGCTGCAAAGCACTCTGCTAACAATGAGGAAAATACTGACATACAGATGCCCATCTCCCTGCCCCCTCTTGCTGACAATCTAGTAAGACAAACAGGAATTGGATAATTGTGATAATTATTTTCTTAAAAAAAGAAAGCACAGATATCATGGGAGCATAGGGGAGGCTTTAGAATGTATTTCAGTCAAGGGAACAGAAATCCAGTTAGGGGACAGATATGTCCAGAAGGTAAAGGTCTCATAAATTGAGGTGTTTGGACTGAATTCTGCAGACAATAAAGAGAATTTTGTAATCAAAAAGTGGCACGATGAATTGCTCTACTAGAAAGGTAGCACTGAAAGTATAAAACAAGAAAAAATAAATCAAAAAGAAACTAAAAATTATGAAAAACAGAGTCTACTACAAAACTGCATATGAGAGATGAGGATAGTCTGAGTAATAATTTACAGATGTGATAAAGAGGAGAGGGAATATTGGAAAGACATTTCTGAGATTCAATGAAAAATTAGATTCTCAAATATGAGGCATGAGAGAAGTCCCAAACTGAGAGGATGCACCAAAGGTTCCACCTAAAGGACCTGAGGCCGTTATGAGGTGGGAAGAACTGAAGAATGTTGGGAATCTAGAAGACAAAGATTTAAGGGTGATCAGACGAGGAAGAGTTCATTCTGGAAAATGAGAATCCCCATAGTGGGTGGGAATGAGAACAGACAAATGAAAAGATAAACCCTGGACAACATATGTTTAATGCTGGGGAGAGGGATCTGTGCTAGAGAAATATGCTTGAGTGTCATCAAAATATCTACTATAGCAATGGTTCTCATCTTTGCTGCACAGTATAATCACTTAAATCAATTAAAAAACATCAAAGCCGGTTTCACATCCCCAGAGATTTCAACCTCAGGGATTTGTGGTGCAGGCTGGACAGAAGGATTAAAACTTTCCCCATGTGATTTTAATATGCAGCCAAATTGAAAACCTCTGCCATCAAGGGACATATGTGCATGAGGTCTTTTAATATTAGAAGCCTGGATTCTGAAGTCAAACAGAACAGTCTTTGAATGGAAGTTCTGTCAATTTAGTCATGAAACCATGCACATGAAAGTTACAAGTTTCTTACCAGTAAGACAGGGTCTACTCAATGATTTGTAGGACTGCATGCAAAAAAATAAAATAAAAGTATGATGGTTCTTCTTGGGATGCAGAACGAGCATCTATAAATACATTCATCTGTAAGTATCATTAATTATTATTATTAATAACACATCATCAAATTCTCCATTATATAAAGGGTGAAGTCATAGGACTCAAGGAAATCACAGAAAAAATACACAAAGTATAAAGAGAAATGTTCCATGGGCAGAATCTGGGGAATATGCAGCATTTAAAGACTGGTAGAGCAGAAGGAGACATTAAATGTTTGACATTAAATGTCAAATATTTGACATTAAAGGTCAAATGTTTGGAAGGGATCTAGAGGAGATTGCTATCTTGGAATTTATTACATAAATTTCAAATGTCACAAATATTTGAAGGAGGATGAAGTCTACATCTTGTCTATTGATTTAGTAAATTCTAAATCTACGGGGTCTAAATTTGATCAGATTAAGGATCTACAAATCTATCACTGTTTGATGGGTGAATAATTAGGGGCAGTGAGGGAAGGCAAGAGAAGGAGACTATTTTAAAAGCTTATTTTTTAATGGAGGTTAGCAGATAATTCAAGTGGATACTTGTAGAGAAAGAAATATGGTGGAAAACTTGAAGTACTTTTTTTCTAGAATAGAAATAATTATAAAAATAAGTAAAGGAGCTAGTTAATGAAGAGGTTGAAGATATAGAAAGAGGAAAACTAATGAGCTATGGCCCCAATGAAAATGTTCATCTCAGAAGATGAGGAAACCATGATATTTCTGTGGGGTTCCTCTCAGAAGAGAGGAAACCATGATATTTCTAAGACAGGAGTGAGTGAGAAGTGGGGAGAGAAGAAGAGAGAGAACCCCACAGCTAATGCTGTGGGACTGGAGACATGTTATGCTGTAACCTGAATTTCCTGAGGGAGGAGACCACTTATATTCTCTTTCATGCTTTGTGTCTAGCATTCTCTTACAAAGAGATTGATATTTAGTATATGTCTGATGAAGTCAACTGTGACTTTCACATCAGAAACCATTCTTACTCTGAGAGAGTAAGTAATGGAAGACAAGAATGTCACAGGAAATCAAGGCAAAGCTATAGAACCTGAAGGGAAGAGCCCATCGTGAATACAGGGACATCTATCTCAGTGGCACATAGCTCTATGTCTTCTTTATTTTCTCTTACATTCCTCCCCCTCCCAGGATTAGAGAAGGAAATTAATGGAGAAAGAATAATAGTGAAGAAGAAAAGATGAAAGAAAGTGTCTAGTAGAGATCTAATACCATACAGAATGGTATTTATAGTTAATCGTACAGTATTATATACTTGAAACGTCCTAAGAGAGTAAATCTTAAATGTTCTCACCATAAAAAAGTTAATTATGTGACATGATGAAGGTGTTAACCATTTTGCACTATATAAATGTTTGAAATCAACACTTTGTATACATTAAACTTACACGATGCCATTTATATGTCAATTATATCTCAATAGAAATAAATAAATCAATAAATAAAGTGCCTGGGCTGTAGAAGGACAGGGAACACTTTACAGTTTTCTGACAAAAACATTCTTTTGCTGTTCTAGAAGTTGCAACAAAGTCAAAATAAAGAATATTTTCACTAGTAATTAGCTATAGCTACAGCTCTAGGAAAAAAGTACAAACAAGCAAATTCTTAATATTCTCCTCCACCTCTTCCCAAGTTTTCATCCCCTCACACCATTTCAATAATAGTGTTTCATACTTCCAAATTCTTTTATAATGCTCAGAATGAAAGTGATTAATTAACTCATTTAGTTAAAATATCTTCTAATAAACTAATAAATTTAGAGTTTTCTTTCCACATTCTTGAGCTTATTACATTGATTTTAATCCATTGGAAAAACACCTGCATCATCAGGTTAAAGAGCATGGCCAAGACAACTCAATGTATTACTCTCTTGGGAAAAGCAAACAAACAAACAAACAAACAAACAAACAATTCATAGCTCATTCCCTTAGCAAGGACATGAACAGGCTTATCTTTGTCTAATGCAAAAAAGGAGTAGTAGAATTCAGAGCACTTTTTAAGTCTGATAGATCATCATCCTTCAAGAGTTATCCATAAGATGCCAAAGTGTATCTGCCTAGAAAATTTGGTGGTAATTTGGAGGATGGATTAAGGCAATATTATGTCAGAATCATTACACTAAAGAAAGAAAATGTAGAAGGGGAGACCAGACTTTTGCTTCTTTATTTCCAGTACCAAGAGAAGTCAGTGTTCTCATTATCACCACCATAAGGCCCCTTCGTTGTAGACATCCAGACTCAAAATACAAAATAAATACCCAGGAATTCTTATATACCAGTAAAGAATAGCCTGAAATGGAAACTAAGAAAACAATCCCATCTATAACTGCATCAGAAAATACTTAGAAATAAATTTAACCAAGCAGGGAAAGGTATGTACTTGGAATATTATAAGACACTCAAGAAAGAAATTGAAGAAGTTATAAATAAATGAAAGCTTATACCATGCCCACAGATAGGAAGAATTAACATTGTTAAAATGTCCATACTACCCAAAGCAATCAATAAATTCAATGCAATTCCTATCAAATAATCCAAAAAATTATATGGAACAATGAAGACCTCAAATAAGCACAACAATCTTGAGAAGAAAAACAAAATTGAAGAAATTATGCTACTTAATATCAAACTATTCTACAAGGCCATAGTAATGAAAATAGCTTGATACAGGAAAAAACAGATATATAGATCAATAGAACAGAACAAAGAGCCCAGAAATAAATCCACATCTATATGGTCAATTAATATTTGACAAAGGAGCCAAGAACATACAATAGGATAAAGAAGCCTATTCAACACATGGTATTGGGAAAATCAGACAGATAAAAGCAAAAAATTAAGCTAGGTTACCTTCTCACACCACATGCAAGAATAAATTCAAAATGGGTTACAGACTTAAATGTAACACTCAAAACCATAAAAATCCTAAAATAATTCACATGCAGTAAAATCTCAAAGAATTTGTTTTAGTAACATTTTTCCGACATATCGCTTTTGGCAAGAAAAACAAAAGTTAAACAAAGGGGATGACATCAAACAAAAATTTTTGCACAAGAAAATGAAAAGATATCCCACTGACTGGGAGAACACATTTGATGATACATCTGATAAAGAGTTACTATCCAAAATTTATGAAGAAATCATGCAACTCAATTACAACAACAACAAAATAATCCAATTAAAAACTAGACAAAGTACGTAAGTAGATACTTCTCTAAAGAGGACATACAGATGGCTAATAGACCTATGAAAAGATGCTCAACATCACTAATCTTCAGAGAAATGCAAATTGACACCACAATGAGATATTAGCTCACACCCATCAGAATGACTATTATCAATAAAACCATAAACAACAAGTGCTAGTGCAGATGTGGAGAAAAGGGAACCCTTACGCACTGGTGGTAGGAATGCAGACTGGTGCAGCTACTATAGAAAACAGTATGGAGGTTCCTCAGAAAACTCAAAATGGAACTGCCTTACCACCCAGGAATCCTACATCTAGGTTTATATCTGAAAAAACCCAAAATTGTAATTTGAAAGAATATGTGCCCCCTTTTGTATATTGCAGTGTTGCTTACAATAGCCAAAACATGGAAGCAACCCAAATGCCCATCAATAGAGGGGATAAAAAATAGTACATATATGCAATGGAATATTACTCAGTCATTGAAAGAAGAAATTTTACAATTTGTGACAGCATGGCTAGATCTAGAGATTATTATATCAAGTGAAATAAGTCAGTGGGTGAAAAACAAACACCATATGATTTCACTTGTATGTGGACTCTAAAGAACAATATAAATGAACAAAGAAAAGAGAAGCAGACTCATAGATACAGAGAACAAACTGATGGTTACCAGATGGGAGTGTGTGGTTGGGGGACTGGGTAAAAAATTCAAAGGGATTGAGAGGTACACATTGGTAGTTACAAATAGTCATAGGGATATAAACTACAGCATAGGAAACAGGGTTAATAATAGTGTATAAATATGTTGGTGCCAGTTGGTTTCTGGAAACACATCAGAGGGAACACTGTAAAGTATATGATTGTCTAACAACTATGCCATAAACCTGAAATATAAGATAACACTGAACATAAACTATAATTGAAAAATAAAATAATAAAATTAAAATGTCACAAAATAAATTGAAAGTTAAAATAATTAAATATACATACAATTTAACATTCAATACCTCTCATACGAGCTATGTTTTAAATGCTGAAGAGACACTTACAGGCAGTGACTGGAGTGTTAGTATGACTTTAGATGGGTACACTGAGAAATTGTTCATGATCTTTGTCCTAGTTAAAGCATGGTCAATAGAAGTGACACATAAATATTACTTATAATAAAAGGCAGTATATAGAAGTCATACTGAAACACAAATTCCCTTTTTAAACTTTTCATGATTGGATTAATATTTTAGAGTGCTTACTCAAGGGTTATACATTGATCAGAAGCTGTTGGCTTCTATGCTGAAATGTTCTGCCTAAGGGTTATAATTCACTTGGCAAGTGGTCAATCATGTTTCACTCCTAGAGTGAGTCATAATTCTTCTTTTGATGTATTGAAATTATTTTCTAAGGTTTACCCTTCCTAAGTCCTATATAAAAGGTAAGTGTGTCTTTGGGATATTTGCTAATATTCTCTATGAAGAACTAAAATGAAGGTAATGACACTAGGCAGAGCTAAAGACTCATTACACATGAACACAATTCATGTACCATTTAAAGAGATTATACAGTTTGTCATAAAAAGCACTGATCTTTTATTCTGGTTAAATATAAACCTATTTGGGTCAAAATCTTAATTGATGCTTTCACTCTTATTCATTAACATTGTGATGGTTCAATAAGATGATGGTCCACATACTAACCAGGCAAGGCACGTAATGGCCAGAAAGTCATGTCTCAAATGAGGACAGTTGCCAAGTATTCTGACAGGCAAAACAAAAAACAAAAAAAGGAAGCAATCCACCCACATATGGAATAGTCACATTTCTCAGCACACACATACACACACACAAAAAAAAAAAAACAAAAAAAAACAAAAAAACAAAAACTAAAATCAATTCCAGATAGATCAAAGACCTAATTATATGAATTAAAACTTAAAAACTTTTAGGAAAAATATATGAGAATATTTTATGATTTCAACATAGGTAATGACTGCTAAAACAAGATCTAAAAAAGAGGAGCCATAATGATAAAGTTGTACTACTTTTAATGAAACATAATTTTTAAATAAAATACATTGTTTTAAGAAAAAAAGGCTAAAGAATACAACCTACAAAATTTATTTGCAATGCATGCACCAAAAATGAATTAGGGTGGAGAATATATAAAGGAATTCTATAAATCTATAATAGAAAGGTAAGTGTCCCAGTAGAAAAATGAGTAAAATATTTGTTTAAGCAATTCACAAGAGGAAACTTGAATTCTCGATGAACAGATACTCACTGAACATATAATCAGAAAAGACAAATGAAAACCATTGAATTGGTAAAATAAATAAATGTGCCAACACTCAATGTTGACAAGGATAGATAGAATGGTAGCTCTCACAAATGTGCTTGGAAACTATAAATGCTGTAAGCACTGTGTGGGATTTAGGCAATACCCCAAAACAGAATGAAGTAAATTCCATGTAATGAATCAATTTCACTCTTAGACATGTATCTGAAAAGATATTGGATATGAGCAAGTGATGTATATGCAAAAAAAAAAAATCATTGCTACAAGGAGAAACAGCAAGTGCCTGTTAATGAGAGAGGAAAAAGTAAATTTTAGTAGATTCATACAATGGAATATTAAACAGCAATGAAAATAAATGAAGTAAATCATCCTGAACCAGCTTGAATAAATCATATAAAAACAATATTCCCAAGAATGCACATAAAATGCTACAATTAAAAAAATGGTATACTTATTTAATACAATGCTATATATGATTGACAAGTGTACATATGCTTGGTCAAAATCAACAGGAGATACATGGGAATCATAATAGCACATTTACAATATTGGTCACCTCTTGGAAGGAGATGCAATCTGGAAGAACACAAAGAGGGCTTCAATTTTATTTAACATATTCTTACTTAATTTGGGTGGTAATTTACAGACATTTATTCCACTAATTTTTCTATCTTTGCCAAATAAACATGCCATGATATTACAAAGTCAGAGTCATTAAAAGCTTCAAGTGCAGCAGTACCTCAAATCGAAAAGCCATTTTCTATGTGATTACCAAAATTGTGCACTTGACACATGTGGCTTTCTGATGCAGACCTCTCTTGTGTCAGTAAATGAACTGATTGATTGAACTTGCTATAGTCTGAGATCAAATCTTCCTTTGAAGCACAGTAATCAAGAAAGACATGTTCATAGGTCTCAGTAAGATGTGAGAAGCTATGCTAATGGCTACTCCTTTACGCTGCCAAATTAAGCTCCAGATTGGCCTGACTGAGTTGGGAAGCAACGGTTGTGATAAATTCCAAGGGCCTGGTTATACCTGAATTGCTTGGCAAAATGTGGATTCCAGACTCCTCCAACTTATTCAAATGTTTTAATGTGGGGAAGGGGTCCAGGGAGTGCTGTTTTCAGTGTTATTTTTGTTGATTTGGGGGCTTTCCTTGAATCAGTGGTCAAAGTTTGAGAAATATTGCTTCAAGAATCCATAGTATCACAGTAGAAATTAATAAGTAAAGGCAATATAATTTCAGAGATATTATTGTATTAAGAAAATAATCTGACAGTGACCAGAGGGGCAAGGGAGGGGGATAATGGAAGAAAGAAGGGGAAGGGTCAAGTTAAGGAACAAGTACAAAGACCTACAGACAAGGACAACTGGGCGAGGGTGAGAATTGAATGTGGGGGGGGACAGGGCAGGAGAGAGCAATAAGAGGGAAATATGGACAACTGTAAGTGACCAACAATAAAAAAATTAAAAGATCAGAAGGAGAAATATTTATTTGTTTATTTATTTTAAATATGCTTTATTGGTTATGCTATTACAACTGTCCCATTTTCCCCTGTATTCCACTCTGCTCTGCATGACCCCTCCCACCCCCAATTCCCCCCTTTAGTTCATGACCGTGGGTCATACATATAAGTTCAAAAGGAGAAATATTTAAACTTATTTGCTTAGCATAAAGGTTTTCATAGAACTGACATCTGTTTTGTGCTTTGAAGATCACCCTGAGGTCAAGAAAGTAGAACTATTCTAAGGAGAAGTTCTAAAACAAACATAAAAAAAGGAGGAATGAAATATTTCATGGAATATTTGAGAAAATACAAGTAGATTTGTATGGTAACTGATAAAGTTGAAGAAGGATGAAAGGAATTTTGGATCCAAATGATAGGGCACTTTGAATGACATGATAAGGAATTTGGACTACAGCATTCGTCCTCCAGAAAGAAGTCTCTGGCAGACATGGTGTATGTGAATTCAAGTGGGTGAAAATGCGGGTGAAGCGATGATTCAGAAGGGTGATCCCACAAAACAGAAGTGGGAGTTGGGGGCAGGTCTGACTTTGGAAAGAAGCTAGGCTCAAGAAAAATAAAATTAACACCATTTTTTTCCCATTGCTTGACAAGAGTGGATGAGGCAGAGGAATATGTCAAAGGTGAATTTGCCGGGATGAATGATGGCCATTTATGACTTGGAAATCCAAATATTGTAGAAGAGCAAGTTTGGCAGAAAAAATTATGTATGTGGCTTTCCTGTACTATGTTTTCCTTTAAAATATTTGCAATACATTTCTAGGTAAAGATGTCAAGAAATCCTTTGGAAATATGTGTGACATTAAGGAGCAATGTAGGCACCAGAGATATCTAATTTGGATTTCATTACTGAAATTCTAGAAATACATCATCTAGTGTAACTGACAAGAATAAGAAGACAATAATGGATAAACAAAGTAATATAATTAACAAATAGAAAATCAAATTTGACAAATAATTTATGTAAAATGATTGAATATAGAGTGAATCCGCAAGAAAAGTTAGCTTACTCCTCTTAACATACAAATAAAGACCAAATTCAAGGGCAGAAGTTATAATCGACTGGAAATTCAGAGGTGTATAAAAGCTATGAGGATTGATTGGGATAGTCAGAGAAATTTCATGGTGGAGGGAGGAACATGAACCACTCTAGACAGAGGAGGGGTTTTGCCATTAAATGGAGGAAACATCCAAATCAGACAAGTCGTGTACATAGAAATGTGATGTAAAAGTACATACTGTAAAGGTAACTTCTGTAGAGAATAACATGATGGAGTCTCCCCAGACTCCTTGGCAATAGTGGTGCAAACTTAAAAAACAAATAATGAAGGTGCTAAGTTTCACCCCTTCTTCTTTGACCCCCAAAGGTATTGATGCAACTAGGGTGGTGGTTAGAGGTGAGGCTGTTCTTCCATCCTTGGAGAGTCACCGTTTATAGAAGATTAGTGTGGGGAAATGAAAATACTGATTTAGAGATGGAAAGGATATTGAGGAGATTCAAAATTATGAATATTCAAATAAAATTAAAAATAATAAAATCTTGACTTAAATATGAGGGGAAAAATAGGCCCATGGGATACTGGAAAAACATGCATTCTGTCATGAGCAAGCCCTTGTTTACAGTTGTGAGTCTGCCACTCATTTGCTGAATAGCTGTGTATATTTAGCCTCATATGTTAAAGAAATCTAATAAAGCCTTACTTCAAACAAGTGATGTGAGGATTGAGTGAAATATCTACTGCGAGTAAGGCACCTAACACTGTGTCTACTGTTTTCTCCTATACAGCCTTGGATATGTCAGTCCCTCTTCTAGGACCTCTATTTCCTACAGAATTAGGAGCATCAGCTGGCCCATTCAGCACTAATACATTGTAGGTACAATCTGGAGTACAAGAACACTAATATTGCTCACTCACTTCAACAGCAAGTTTAGAGAGGAATGATGATTATCTGACCAGGTCATAATTGTATCCTACTGTATGCTACTATGATTTTGTTTCTGAATGAGAGAGAGAGAGAGATCAGATGAGTTTTCTGGGTGATAAGGAGGCACTAATTCTCTCATTCTCTAGTGGATTAGTGGGAACCTCTTCTTAAGTTTCATTTCAAATGGTGCATTGCACTTGCTCATTCATCAAGCTGCCAAACGTTCTCTTTGCTTTCTTTTTTTTTCTTTTACAATTCACATCTTTGCCATGCCTTGAGTTGCTCAGCCTCTTGATGAAAGTAACATATTAAATCTCGCTGAAATAAAGAAGAGCTCTTAATGTATCAAGTATAGATGGATGTCAAAAGGTGAGCTTTCACAGCTGAGTACACTAGTTTCTGACTTGTTGCAAGCAAGTACTTAGCTTCCCTTTCATCTATGACCAAAGTTATTTTGTATTTGATTTGATTCTATTAAAACATAAAATAAGACAATTATATAGACCAACACAGTTCTCTTTGGGGAGATATTAGGATACTTATCTTTATTTTGTGCAGTACAGGCTAAGAGAAAGTCAGCTTTAAACCTGTGAGATTCCCTAGACAGCTACTGACATGCTGCCCTCCTCCCACACTCAGCAATGTGCTCTGTCACTAGAAACCACTAACCCTTTCCAGGATACAGCCTAAAAAATGGTAACACTGGTTCAAGGGCAGGGGAAGGGAAGGGAAGTAGAAGGAAATAATGGAAAAATATAGCAAACATAGGATTAACAGCTGTTTGCTGGAGCAAGCTTCCATCAGAAAACTGCAGCTGTGTCATTGTGCTTCAGTTCTGCAGGGCTGAATTGGAAGATGTAGGAGAAGGAAGATGCATGGAGAAACATTAAAGGAAGTCCAAAATCCATGGCAACAGTATGAGGTGGATGCTCTCATTCACTAAATTTACCCTCCTCAGCTTTACCCTCCTCTTCTATTGGGAGGCACATGATTCCTAAGAAACAAAGTCCTCCTACCAACTGGATATGTATTTATTCTGGGTTGCTGCTGTTGATGTTTTCGGTGGTTTCCCCGCTTTTGGGGAGAGAAGAGTTTTGATAAACATCTGTCAATCTTTTAATAATCCCCTTTAATAAAATCAACATGCTGCATGCCTTCCAGAATGCTTTTAAAAGAGCTACCTGTGCTTCCTCAAGATATAAGAGATACACGTCCTGAGGTGGCAAACTGAGTCTCTTTAAATAACAGATCTGAGGATCATCTAAGTTTGTACCTAAAACCTAGTTGCCAGGCTTCTAGTTGGCCTCCTAATTATAAAGAGATGGACACAAAATATTTTCTGTTTAATATTACATCCTAGTTCCCACAATGAAAGGAGACAAATGGAAACTGGGAAAAGAATGCAATAATATTGTCTTCTCCTTGTGCTTAGAGGAGTATATTCATTCCCTCTGAAAAGTCCCCTTTAAGTAACCAGCATCCCCAAGTAAACCTTTCCATATGGTCCTGCATCTATGACCCTTCCTCCAAATGCTCAGTGTGGGGTTGGTAATCCACCTTCAAATTAAACGATGGCCCACCACTACTTGGGACTACACAAACCATCCTCAACAGACCTTTGTAACAAACACACGGTGTGATAAAAATCACTCAGAAAGAAGCAGTACAGATAATCCCGAGGAGTTTGCAAGGTCAGGGCACTCCCAGGTGAGAGCCTGAATAGGTGGGAGGTGTTGAGGTCAGGGTTCAATGACACTGAAATGAAGACCCCTGCCCTGCGGGCTCCTTTATCTGTAAGAGTCTCCAGTAAGCTCCTGGGTCTGGAAGCCTGCCCCTTCGGTGCTGCAGAGAGGCCAGGAAACGCATTTCAAAGACGCATCTAAAGCAGCCCACTTAAAAGATCCAAGAAAAGCCTGGCAGATGACCAGAACTGGCCCACATCACTTGCTATCTTCCTCCTCTTTCAGCCGTATCAGCATTTCCCTTCGTCTCCTGTCCCCTTTGGGGATGCAGGTCTTCTAAGACATTTGGGATGCACCCTAGGGATTTTCGGGTAGCGGTAGCCTCTGGGACCCAAGGCTGGAATGGAATGCCTTAGCATTCCGTCTGCTCATCCCACCTGTCTGCCTGCAGCACAGTGGCTCCTAGAGGGAATAGCCCCGGACCTCTGCGGCCAGGTGTGAGCGTCCTCTGGCATGTCTGTGCAGTTGGAGGCCGAGCTCAAGCGGCCTCCACAGCGCTGCACCCGCAGGCGGAGAGGCAACTGGGGCTGCGGCACTGAGTGGGATTGCCACGCAGAGCGCCCGGATCCTCCCGCCCGCAGGGCTCTGCCTTCCTCTCCCCATTGTGTCCGCAGCACTGCGGGACTTAGCCCTGCGCACGCCACCGCACCCGCGCCAACCCCGGAGCTCCTGGCGGGAAGAAGGACAGAAGAGGGGGCAGGGAGAAGGAGCAAGAAGAGACCCCAAAAGGTCATGGCGCTTCAGCAGTCATTCAGAGGCTCCTGGACCTCCCTGCATTACATTTTGCAGCTAAACGCCACCAACTGGAGCGCTTCCTGGCACGTCCCACGCGTGTGGTTTTTGCGTGTGAAAGATGGCACGCGCCTTGTTCATTCATCTATCTTCTCTTTTTTCCTGTCTCTCCCTCAGATTCAGTCCACCCTGTCTCCATATCAACACTACACCTTCTCCGCAACAGCTCTACATTTCCAAGCAAAAAAAAAAAAAAGCTGCACGACAGAAATGCATGTCTTGAAAAACCTCATCGCCTATACATCACGAAGAGTTTACCAAAATGCATCTAGTGATGCTTCTTTTCAAAGCTTCATTCTCATTCTCCTTGGAGAATGCTTTCAAAGTTTGCAGGCACAAATAGCCTCGGAATTGCTGGTTTCTGAGCTTCAGTCCACATCCCTAGCCCCAGAGCTGTCCGAGACTTCGGGATTACGCGGCAAAGTTGCTCAGCACAAACCCAGCAGGCTGCTGGTGACTGGAGCATCCTAATAAATAGTGCTGTATGTCCCCGGGAAGCCCCAAGGTGCCATGTAACCTCCTCCAAAAAGATAAAAGATTAAATCAGCCTTGCGCAACAGACCCAAATTCCGAAACTTCTTTGTGAAGCTGGCTCAGCCCACCCAGAACGGATACTCAGCATAACTTGCAAAGAAATAAACGTCTCAACCCTGCAGGGAAACTTGTTGATTTCAGCCCAAGCATGGGGCTGCAATTTCCGGTCTAGCCTGAAGGTTTTTGATTCTGCACGAAAATAGCCGGTGCGCCAGGCACAATTTCTGACAAGCGGCGGAGTCCTTCCCGCACCCACTCTACATCCCAACAACCACCGCTATACAACCAAGCCTGTGCCTTTTGACAATTCTAAAGACGGTTCTCATATCCTTTACAATCATTTGGTCGACTTACCCTTCGCTAAGACTGTTTTCTGAAATCTAGCAGCTCGGTGGTGCAGGCGCAGCCCTCCAACTTTGCTGTGCACAGAGACCTCCCCGAGTTTAAACCAGGCAAAAGCGGTCTGAGACTTATAAATGTAAGAATGGGGAAATAAGGAGAGAGTGAAGTCGCGTTTCTTCTCAGTATCAGCACGCTGGGAAAATCCAATCCTTCTTCAGTACAGAATTCTTTCAAACCCGTTATCTGTATTACTATTAATGCGCAGAGCAGACGGCATTGCATGCAAATAGGTCCAAGTGCGTGCTACTATTGGTGGCCGCGGAGGCCCCTGGGTCCTACTGCTCAGCCCTAAAGTAACAGCAACACTACGCACGCAGCTTTGGAGGCGCGGAGGGGAAAATGGATTTAATTGATTCGTTACCTCTGGTATTGTAATGCTTGCTGCGATGTTTAACCGAGGAAAAAACCCTCATATTTAAACTCCTGTCATGTGCTCTATCATTTCATATTTGCTTTTAATTGTCTGTGTGAGTGGCTTTGAAAATACAAAGGCTTTAAAAAGAACACCCCCCCCCACTCCCCCACCCCCGTCACCGAGGAAAATTTACACATACTTCTGGCAAGAAAACCTTCTTTTATACATTATTCTGATATAAATTCAGGAAATATTTAGATACACCTGTACTTCACTTACTTAAATAAAACAGCACCTGATTTTATTATTGAAAATGCAAGGCAATTCCAAGTAATATAAACAGATTAAAATGGTAGAAGCTAAAATATGGGTGTACCGATTATAAAACATGGGGTATGTTTTTAAAACGCTACCAGGGGGAAAAATGCTATCAATGACAATGCCCTGGGAATCATTTTTATTTTGCAAACTAAGAAACTATGAAATATTTTATTTCTGAATATTGACAGGAGACATATAAATCAACTTAAGAGTACTGGTAATGTCATAATATGTCAAGCATTTACTATTAATTGTCACATTTTATTTTTACAGTTTCTCTTTTTGCAAGACCATTAGTAATGCAAATTGGCACAAGAGATTTACAGTGAGGCAGGCCTATGGTGACTGGCAATTTGAAATATGTTATTGTGAAAAAACACTTCAGTACATCATCATTACAAGTAGCTACCTTAAAAATTAGAATAGCTGGATCTCAATATGTACAAATTTAAAGCTGCTATGCATGCTTTTTTCTGACCTTTAATTTTGTAGAAAGAGAAATCCTCAGGTAAACTAAAATGACACGGACTCCACCACATGCCACCAAGATATTTGCTGATATTACAACCTAGGAAATGACATAATTTTGTTTCATATTAGATGTAAATAGTAATGTAAATTTAATTACAAAATTATGTCTATAATGTACAGCTCAATGATACCACAAAGTGATGTACTGAATAAAGTCAGTATCAATGAACTCGTAAATTCACCAGCCATGTGTAAACTAAATAAATGGAAAGGCAAAATGCAAACGTACAGCAGAATTGAGATCTTACTCCAAACACATGTGCAGTGTTTGAATTTATGTAGTGTGTGCTACAATCCTTCTTCATTTCCATAACTCCTTCCCTTACAGCCCCTTCCCTTCCCCCAGGAGTAACCCTTGACAACAGAAGTGTTACTTCAAGTCCAGGTTGCCTTCCCTGCCTTCCAGACCTAACTTACAGATTACATCCTCCTACGCTACAAAATTAACTCTTACACGACTGAGATGTAAAAAAAAGAGTTTCCTTCAGGACTTAGAAAATCCAGTATTCTTATGTTCATTTCCAAAGTTTTTACTGAACATATTTTTAAAATATCATTAAACAGCATTTCAGAGTGAAAAGACGTGACCGGTTGGCAGTGCATGGAGCCAATGCGCTGCATTTCCCCATTTCGACTGTGTCTCCAGAACACCTTTTCGAGATGACTTTTATTTTAGGGTTATTATCACTGAAATCCAGGTTAAGAATTTTTCAATTTACAAAAGAGTTAACATGAACATATCAAGATATTACTACAACAAGTACAATTGTATAAGGACTCATCTGTTTTTCTTAAAGCTATTATTTGTATAGTAAGGCGACTATAATGAGTCTGCAAAGTTAACAGCAACGATTGATATTTAATTCTTTTTCAAACCAAGTATATTACTGGTCTTTCAACTTTCTGCTACAAGTGGACGTGAAAAAATAATTATTTGTAGTCTAAGTGCAAATTGAAAGTTCTGTACTTGATGAATATCTTTATAGAAATGAGAAAAGATGTGTTTTATTCAGGCAGAGTTTGTACAAAATTAATGCAACCTGTCTAAAACTGTACAATAACAGAGAAGTTGAATAGTGGACAAATATGACAGTGAACAAAAGAAAAATATATCAAAACCAGCCTATTAACACATTTACCACACAACTGTTTGATCAGTTCACACTTTCTGCATATAAAAGACCCAATCAAACATACAGCAAGTGAATCACAATCACAAATTCAACTGATTAGTTTTTCAGGAAAAAATATGTTCCTCTCCTCTTTAATAAGTGGCCTGTGTTTGTTCTAATTATTTTCATATATTTGAGATATAATACATATGGTATCTACTGTATTTATAAATATTGAAAATATTTTACCTTAATATCTAGGCAAAAATATTTTAAACAATAATATTAAAGCCACACAGGTTTTCATCATTTCTAGCTCTGTAGACATATCCTTGGTCTATTCTTCAATATTTGAAGTATTGTTGAACCCCTCACTTTGTCAGTGCAGCTTTCAAGGACAATATATACTCTGTCAGACACTGATTTCCATTATGTCCTTGGAGCATGGTGATAATGCCTTATTGTGGCTAATGTGACCATCTACAAAAGTTGGAAATCAAAGCATACCTGGCATGTCCCCATATGCCATTATTATAATCAGCTTGCTTTCTAGATTCATAACTTAGGATGAAATCTAGTGAACCCTAATGACACTCAGCTGCTATCCAAGCTCTTTTAAAAATTCTGTTTGTTTTCAATAATTTTGAAATATATAAGGATTAAAAAAATTCCAAAGCCATAAACATTAATTCATTTGTTTATCTTAGATAGCTATTAATTTATGTTTGATTTTTGACAGATGAAAAAGAAAATTAGCAGACATATACATTGTCCTTTGGAAGTAGAAATATAAAAATAAACATGTGGCCCCGGCTTGTATGGCTCAGCGGATTGAGTGCCAGCCTGAGAACCACAGGGTCACTGGTTCAATTCCCAGTCAGGTCACATGCCTGTGGTCCAGGTCCCTGGTTGGAGGCACTCGAGAGGCAACCACACATTCATGTTTCTCTTCCTCTCTTTCTCCTTCCCTTCCCCTCTGTCTAAAAATAAATAAAGAAAATTTTTTAAAAGAAAGTAAACGTGGTCAAATGCGCATTTTTTAGGTGTAAATCAGTAGTAAATAGCAATACATATACTAATTGTTCATTGAGATATGATATTTTAAATAACGCACTAAAGTGCCTTCTAAAAAAACATGGAATGTTACAGAGATTACATCTAAACACATGGTTTGTTAACTAATTTGGCTGAATTGATTGCTAAATCAGAGAAAGAAGGTACAACTCAAAAGTTAAAAAATAAATTTACATAAGATAATAAGTTTGAAGAGAAATATGATACCTAAAAGAGGTAAACTCAATTTGACAGTAAGCAGAAGAGATGAGAACTTCACATCGCAGTGATTTGGTAAGATGATCACCATGAATGGAATGCTTATAATATGTATAGCTGTAATGAAAATTGGCAAGGAAATGAGGCATGGAGAATATTTTACACTATATCAAATAAAATTGTACAGAAAGTAAGATAAAAGTCAAGAATAAAATGTAGAAATGAAATACTTTGGCAAAAGATGAAAGAACAAACAACAAAACTAAACAGAAAGAGTGTAAACTTCTATTATAGTAACTAGAAATTAGATAAAATATTAATAAACATTTAATTCAAATGCTAAGTTCTTAAGAACTGTGCTACTGTTCTAAGAAATCTGTGAATAAATGTTCCAAATTTTTTGGTCAGAAAAAGACAAAAATATAAACCCAAGTAAAAAGGCTGATAAATGTCAAATAATTTGTTGTTATAGCAAAAAACAAATAGATATAGATATAAAAATACTATGTGACCACTACTTTCATGCAATGAGAACATACAATTTCCTGTATGTTTGTTTTTTAAGGTTCATAATTAGATGTAGTTTGTCTTTCAAAATATATAAATGGTTATACTATTTAAAAAGACTCTACTAGCCAAAAACTAACACTCAAATCTATTGTTTTAGGAATTCCTTTAGGGGCTTGCTTATAAAGCAATGAAACAATAATTGCTTTTGCTACATTTTTACTCATATACCATCGTATTTAGGTAGTTGAATGCAATCAAACAGTAATGTTATTTGCTTTTGTCATACACCAACCTTTGCCTGTATAAAAGCTAATGTTAAAGACAAGGGTCCCCTGCTCATTTTGTGAATATTGAATCTACTTTTCATGTGTCACTATGTTGGACACAAAAAAGTAGATAAAGCTACAATAGAAATTAATATTTTTTTATTTAAGAGCAAAGAGAACTGGATACAATAGCCTCATTCTCTAAGAATGGAGGGATACAGAATATGAATTTTAATATTAAATAATGGTAAATGTATTAGTTTGTGTTTCTTATGCTGTGACATTAATTTTAAAAAGTCTATTTGCAAATACGGTCTGCTCCTTTCTTCACTACTTTTAAAATAATTCTGCTTTCTATATCTGTCAGGAAGAGACAGTTTTTATTAAACAGCTTTTAAGTGAAGGTAATCAGTGTATACTTTTTTTAGAAAAAAGAATCAAATTTTAATGACTTTTTAATTTTTATTTTATTTTAATTTTTTTCTTTGTTACTGTTCTGTTACAGTTGTCTCGCCTTTTTCCCCCTTGCTCATCCCTACCCCTTCCCCCCAACTCCCACAATCAATCTTTGCCATTGTCCATGCCCATGAATTCTCTATACATGTTCCTTGACTTGCCCCTGCCCCTTCTTTCCCCCACTATCCCACTCCCCCACCCCTCTGGTCACTGTCAGTTCTTTATTTCCATGTCTCTGGCTCTATTTTGCTTATTTGTTTGTTTTGTTGATTAGGTTCTACTTATAGGTGAGATCATATCAGTACAGTATTTTGTCCCAACAAGTCAGTTTTCTTGTTATTAACTGGTTTATTTTCCATTCCATAAATGTAGAAATAAAATGTTATTATTGTAAGAATAAATGTGTAATAAGGTTTTGTAAACTCCACATTTAAAAAATAATGTTAACTGACATTAGAAGAGCACCTAGATATTTTAACTGCATTCAATTATATAGTAGCAGAAAAATATATAGTATATCCATTTTTACAACTTATAAGTATGAACACTGAAGCTCCCTATAGTATTTTTTAAAACTTTACTAGGAAATACAAAATCATATGAATTTTATGAAATAGAAAAATTGGTACTAAAACAATAAATAAAACTAACAAATTGTTTGGACAATTTCAAGAATGAGCTTCCTAAAATATCCTAATACAATTAGAGAAATTTAAGGCACAGAGAAAGGGCATGTATTTATTTAAAAGGAGTCATATGTAGAAAAAGTACTTTTCGATTTTTGCTAACTTAGATAGCTTTTAGGTCATGAGAATGTCTTGGAAACTGTTTATCTTGACTCCAGGTAGGCATCTGACAAGAGATTTCTTCATTTCATTGTATACAAAGTAAAGAAAAATTGGCTGAATAACTACATTTAGGAGGAGTTGTAGCTAATTAAACAAGCGTACTTCCCTTGTTGATTCATCAATGTCAGCATGAAGGAAACCTCAATGTCCTGCCATATGCCTGTGCACTTGATCTTGTGAGGTTTAACATATTATTGCTGAAGAAATCTTTTTGAAATGCACAGCTGAGGTATAGCAGCATAGAGGGAGAAATCAATAGTTCAAAAACTAACTGAATATGGAAATGGACACTCAAAACTTAGAAAAAGTAAATGTATAAAAAGCTGCAACACAACATTAAGTGATAGAATCTTTGAAAATGAAGTTCAGAGGTCAATGAGAAACTATCTGTGGGATACAACCTAACTACAAGCTCTATACAAGCTACTTGTGTGATGAGAGAGCTAGTAAAGCTGTTTGAGGTTGCAATTACCCAAGTTCCTGTGTTATGATCAAGGCAGGTAGCAGTCTCATTGCTCCTTGCGGTTCAGAGCATATCAAACTCCAGACCCTATACTGAAAGATGAGAGAAAAGAAAAGAAGGAATGGAAGAAAGGATAGAGGGAGGAAGAGGAAAGGAGTGAGAGAGGGAGAGAGGTGAAGTGAAGGGGGAGAGCAGCAGGAGTGAGAAAGGAAAGGTGGAAGGAAGGAAGGAGCAGGGACAAGAGGGAGAGAAGGACAAAAAGAGGGAAAGAAAACTATAGAGCAGGACATAAACCAAGATAGTGACAGATCTGACATGGATGTAAGACAAAGAATTAGGAAAATAAAGATGTTTAAGCCAGGGAAAAGGTTTTTTTTTTTTTTTTTTTTTTTTTATATGACTACTGGCCTCTACTATTTGTACTACTATTATAAAGAAAAGATTTAAAAAATGTTACTCCGGTACTCTTTGAGTTTAAAGTTCTATGGTTGTTATTTCTATAAAAAGAAAAAGGTAGCACTACTCTCCAGATTCCAGCTAGGTTTACAAAATACGGGGCATATTTGGACAAAAAAAGACTTGTTTAAATTAAACTGAGTGGCCATTATTCATCAATGGGAACTTCTCAGTTCCAATGATGCACATAATTGTCCAAAAAACCCACACCAAACAAAACAGTGACAAACAACCAAAAGAACTGTCCAGAAAGGGAGAAATGAAGAGGACAAGGATGAAGAGTATGACATGTGTAAGTTATAATGTTAACTGTATCATTCAGCAAAAAAACATGCAAAATAAACCCACAGTATTCTTTTGCCAGGAAATTAATGATGGTAGAATGAATTGTAATAAAATTCAGTAAATTTTTGGCACCAAATGATCATTCTACGAAGGTTCATTTCTTAAAAATAAAGCATTTCACTAAAATAAATTTTTTATTATCATGTACAGCAAAAATTCAGCACTCTCTTTGGGCTGCTGCCTGTCCCTGCTATTTGGCTGAGCACACCTAACAACTCCACCATTGTAATGAAAGACTGGCACACATTTTTTTTTTCCTGTAGAATGACACTCTTCTGGTACTTAGTGGCTTTTCTAATGTGCATACCCTTGATATCCTGGGCAGTTTCATGAGTGTTCTTAAAGTGAACACAAATTTTGAACCCCTGGGTTTTGTGGGATTTTCTGGGTCAAGTATATATGGGGCCATTTTCAGAGGTCACCTCAGGCCCCAGAATAATTTCAAATTTCAAAAATGTCAGTGTGTATTTCTATGTGCACTTATTTTTTTATACTAAGAAGAACACTCATGTTCAAAAATTCATTAATTAGTACATTCCATAACTATGGATGAAGAATCAACAAATTAAGTTATGGTTAGATGAAAAATTGTAAATGATATAGGCTATTTCACATGGTATTTTATGATATAGATATGACCAATTGAATGTTTATCACATTATTCAATGAACTAGATGTTAAAAATCTTCACTGAAGATGAACAGACTCCATAATTTAAATTATACAAAAATGCTAGAACAAATTCAAGTAAGGACAAAAAATATGACACTAAAATATTGGGTGCTAGATTCAACAGAAGGGATAGAACTTTATGATATACTTTGAAAATAATTAAATGTATTAATCAGAAAATAATATTACTGACGTATTCAAGAATCCTGTATTTACCCAGAAAGATAAACCAAATTTCTAAAGTGACCTAGGATGGGATAAATACCCTTGCTTATACAATTGTTTATCAAAGACTAGTAAAAGAAAAGTTGAATAAGCAGAATATCGTAAAAAAAAAAAAAAAAAACCCTGAATTGAATATTTTAAAACTTTAGTTAATTAAGTTTTGGGAAAAAATATAACATGTTACAATCCACATGTACACACACAAGTTAAAGGGCACATATAATGTGTGTGTTACAAGACACAATACACTTAAATTAACTACTCTCTCCATTGGAACTCCTAGTATCCTTTTGCATGGAAGGAAAATTTGAGCAGACCAGGCACCTAAGAAAGTGGAAGATAATGTTGCTGTATTATAGTGAACTAATGTTTGACAAATAATCCAGTGTCCCTCTCTGCCGTGCCTCTCCTTTTAAGAGGATCACACATACATATGTGACAAGCTATGATCAATGAAGTTTTGGCAGAATTTTAAAAAATAAGCAAATGAATTATCACATTTTCCCCCCTTACCAGATGATGGGTCGTGTTTCCAGCAGAGGCTGCCTGGCCCACCTGGGTTCCAGTGAAGGTGACAAAAGACAAAGCCACAGATGATCATGAAGGCCATAATGCAGGAGCAAAAAATAAACCTTCATTACATTAAGCATCTAACACTGGGGGAAGCACTAGTTACTGCAGCATAAGGTCATCTGCACTAATGCAGGATGGGACTGAAGAAACGAGATTCTGTTCATTACTTTCTGTATACAGCCAGTCAGCAATTGGAAACTAGATTCGGTTCTTGGGGACCTCTACTGACAGGAGCTAGCACACATCTGCATAACTCTGATGACAATACCTCCAACACAAGAGTAGCCTTAACTCTCATCCTAACTCATTTCAACCTTTTAGGTATTTAAGGTTTTTTTTTTAATAGCCTGTATTTAAAAGATAATGCAGACAACAGAAATACTGATTCAGGGGCCAAAATAATTATGCTGTCTAGTTTGAGCTCATCTTAGGTTTGAATTTTCAAGACATTTATTTTTCCTGTGCAGAGTACAGAAGGTGTAGAAGATCAAAATAAACTCAATTGATTATAAAACTCTGGTAGCTTGAGAACTGTAAGGTTTTGTGTTTAAATGTAGGAGGAAATTCCCAGAAATAATTTTGTAGACTATTAAAGATTTACCTAAAAACAAAAAATCAAACAAAAACAATGGAATTAATGATCTTAAAAATAAAATTAACCTCATTTCAAATAACAGTTTATATAGAAATAAAGTTTATGAAATTATAGAATTATAGACTAATTAATATCCCATTAAAATTGCTTAATCCAAGCTGTTCAAAACTGAAGGAAATGATAGAGGCAATATGGAGTATTAAACATAATCGTAAAGCACTTAGAAGACAGTGGAACCACATACTAAAAGAAGATGCAGCTCATGAGTAATAACCCTTGACAAAATATGACCACTAGTTACTTTGCTTGCATTATAAAACTTAAAACACAATGTGTAATAGATACACCAAATGAATAACTCATGTTCATACATTACATAAGTATTACTGTTGAAATATATTTGATAATTGACAACAAATAAAATAAAAGTTACAGAAAATAATGTGATCTTGTCTCACAGAAATACAGGGCTTAGCAGGGTACAGCAAAAATCGATAATAAATTATTTGAATAAAGATGTTTGTTAATGTTTTATGAACTATTATAGAACACATACAGCACATTTTGCAATTGCTTAATTTTGCAAATTTTAAATGACCTGCTTTTCAGTGGACATATGTATTTTAACAGTAGTTAGAAAAATGTATGTAAATAGAAAAAGTCTGTGATCTTGATATCATCAGGGGCAGCAATGTAGAAACTCTGGGCAAATTTCGAAGGCCAATTTTACAGAAAATAAAAGTAATACTAAACCTTTGTCATACTAAAGTAATACTAAAAGTAATACTAAACAATTCAGCTACAATTTCTAAATTCCATTGGCTACCTTATACACATTGTTTTGTATCCAAGTTACAGTGGCATTCTGAAGAGAATCATTGACCCACGGGGGGAAAAATGCTACTTTGAAATCCACTATGACTGATATCTTTTGGATTCTTTCTCTGATTTTTCTTTTTTATTGTATTTTTTCTATTATCATTTACTTCTTTATACTCTCTCCTCCCTGCAATCATCACACTGCTGTCCATGTTCATGAGTCCTTTGCCTTTTTAGCTCAGTCTGCCCACCTTCTAACCCCCACCCCAGAGCTGTCAGCCTGCTCTCTATCTATGAGTCTGTCTCTATTTTGCTTCTTAGATTCACATATGAGTGAAGTCATGTGGTATTTATCTTTCTCTCACTGGCTTATTTTACTTAGCATGATGTTCTCCAGGTCCATCCATGCTGTTGCAAAGGGTAAAATTCTCTTCTCTTTTTATAGCTGAGTAGTATTCTATGGTGTAAATACCCCTAGTGTTTTATCCACTCATCTACTGATGGACACTTGGGCTGCTTCCATATCTAAGACATTGCTTGTAGCAATGTTTTTTTTTTTCTGATATAGCTCCTCAGGCAAGGAAAAACAGAAGAAAAATAAATGGGGCTACATCAAACTAAAAAAAAAAAATAATGTTGTGTGGCAAAAAAAATTATCAACAAAATAAGAAGACTATCCACAAAATAAGAAGACATATTCACTAATGATACATCTGGTAAGGGGTTAATATTCAAAATTTATAAAGAACTTACAAAGCTCAACACCAAAATAACATACAATACAATTTAAAAAGTGGGCAAAGGACTTGATTTGACACTTTCCCAAAAAGGACATGCAGATGGCCAATAGACATATGAAAAGATGTTGAATGTCACTAGTCATCGGAAAGATGTAAATTAAAATGAAAATGAGATATTATTTCACACTGAACAGAATGACTATCATCAATAAAACAAAAAACAACAAGTGCTGGTTGAGGATGTGGAGAAAGGGTAACCCTTGCACTGTTGGTGGGAATGCAGACTGGTGCAGCCACTGTGGAAAACAATATGGAAATTTCTCATAAAATTAAACATGGATCTGCCTAAGGACCCAAGGATTCCACTGCTGGAAATTTAACTAAAAAAACCCTGAAACACTAATTTGAAAGAACATAAGCACCCTTGTTTTCATTGCAGTGTTCTTTACAATCGCCAAGATATGGAAGCAGCCCAAGTATGTTTTTTCTTAACGAGAATTTTACTTTACAATGAGCTACTAAAACATCACAAGAGTAACCATAATGGCATCTGAGAAGGATGTGGTCATACCACATTCAACTCCAGATTGCCTTTTTAACATAGACAATATTATTATAGATCATATTCAAAGTAGGTATCTTTTACTCTGGCTAGTGTATAGACAGTGCAACAGAGAAAACTAAAAAAGCCCCCAAATATTTCAGCCTGGATCCTATCTTTTCATAATTATTTTTGTCAGTAATTCTCAGGATCTCTGAGACCCTGGAAAATAAAATATTTTTAAAAGCTAAGAAGTATATCTTAAAAGAAAAAGGACATCCCTTGTCTGTCTATTACTTCAGCCCTCCTGTGTCCTCCAAACCTGCTCTTTGTCCTGGACTATGCAAATTCCCTCTGCTGGAACATTCCAATCTTGGCTACTGTCTTTCCCTACATGGAAAAACTTACAAGATCTGTATATTCTCTCAGTCTACCTTAACAAATAATCTACTACACATCTGTAGGGTAAATGGAGGCAGTCTGGCTTCCTCACCCAGGTGTCTGGGTAACTAAGGGGAGCAGTGTTCCCATAACCATGAAGGGGCCTCAGAAGTAGTGTTCTCACAGCCTTGAGACTGGATCCCATAAACTGTTCCCATAACATGAAGTGGGCTCACCATGTGCAGATGTTATGTTCTGGCATTTTTCCGGCTTTCTTCCCCTGTAGTAGTGAAACAAGTAGGGGCTTCTCACTAGAGAGACACGCGTGGGGACAGGTGCCATGGTGAGTGCCACACAGAGACACGCAGGGAGACATGCAGCTTGCAGTGTGCGTGGCTCGCCCACCCATGAATGAAGGCATGTTGGACATCCCAATGGCTCGGTGAATGTTATTCCATCTGCATGAGTACCATGGACCTGCCCGGCCTTGATCGGATGCAACACAACATCTCATTCTCATTACGAGCTGTGAGGTTTCCATTAAGAGGTAAAATATTTCATCTGATATACATTTCATGTATTCTGTTTGTTTTAAAAGACACATTTATCTGGAAATCTTCAGCAGATGCAACAGACTTCAAATTTTAAGCAATAATTCTTGACAAGGTATGAAATATTAGATATTATGGCTAAATATGTTTTAATCTTTCTTGAAATTGCTCTAGGTTGAAAATCCTGAAAAATTTAGTAGGTGGAAGGGAAGTCATTGATACAAGAAAAATTTAGGTAGATACAACTACTCCATGACTTAGTTCTTAAGCCTGGGGCATGTACTTTATGGGCTTATGTAAATGTAGTTCCTGGGTCAAAGTTGTTGACCCAATATGCTTTTGAAAATCAACTATATATAGCAGCTCAATGAGCAGTGTAGGCCCACAAAAGGAGGAAAAGCAATCTATCCCACTAAAAGACTTATGAAAATTGTATAGTCAAGGGAAAAAAAAACAGAAAAACTAGAGGGTACATAATTAATTATATAGTTATTAGGGTGCAACACTATTGAGAACAACAGAAAAGAATCATCTCTGGGAGGTGAGATTAGGCTAGGTAGAAATAAGACCAGTTAAATTAAAAAATATATATATATATATATATTTCCCACAATACAGAGAAGAAATATAGATTTCTCAATGTCAGAAAAATGTGAAGAAATGGAACTTCAGGAAGGAACAATAAAAATGATTAAAAGTCTAAATGAAATGATTAATGGGCAGAGATTAAAAGACAGTATCCATTTTATTTGGTGAAAAGACTAATGGGCAATTCAATCACTTTAACCATCTGTAGGGTAAAAAAGGGGAGAAGGAGCAAATTTTAGGTTATACAAGAGAAAATAACTAGAAGTAATCAGATGAAATTGAGTATAGGAAATTTTTGAGGGACTGTCGTAGGAAAGATAGCCTTCTTATGTCTATTAGGCTGAGGAATTGTTTCCTAAGAGGCATAGTAAAAAGCCCTTTCTTGAGCCATTAATGTAAACCAGACAAAGAAGTGGGTAATGGTATAGAAAACAATTCTGTACTCACAAAATTATGGACATTATGATCTAACAGCTCCTATCCTGTCAGCACAAAAAGTCTCTAATGCCTATAATTTGTGGGCTTCCAGCTTTTGTATCTTTTCTTTTTAGGAAAAGCTGGTGGAACTCTAACCAGGACCCTGAAAATGGACTTCCTGCATGTACTACCTTAATGGCTTTTGTGATTGTATCACTTATTCACCTATCATTTACTATATTAGCTTTTGTGAATTAAGATTTTTTTGGCAAGCGTGATAGTAAAATTTATGATTTCAAAATAAATGTTGGTTTACAACACAAGGATATTAGTCATATATTTTATTGATCTCCTAACAACTTAAAGCTCAATAAAGATTACTTTTATCCTGTCAGTTTGATCATGCTTGTAAGGTATCTTACAATCATAATAAAGTGTTCATTTATCTAGAACTTAACTGAAAAGGTCTAGCATATGAAACCATTTTCTTGACACACCATCCCATCAAACTGATAGTCACAAAAACTATTTTGGATACATAGATCTTCAGAATCATTTCATTAACAGCATTTATATTTTGGTTTATTCTAGTGTATTTTATCTGATTTAAAAGGGGGGAATCAGTGAATTTGATGAACATTAACCATAAACTGTAAAAAGTGATCATCTAGAATAACATAGTACTTAGATGTGCTAAACAAATAAAAAGTCTTTGTCTAACTAATATTATAATTTGTTTTTATCATGAGGGCTTTTTTATCCAGGAGCATGAAAAATGTACCTGGCATTTCATTATATATTGGGTCAATTGGGACTGAGCTGCTAAAAAAGATCTGTTAATACTTTAGAGCTTTTTTTAAAATCCTCACCTGAGGACAGGCTTACTGATTTTAGAGAGAGGGGAAGGGAGGAAAAAAGAGAGGGAGAGAAACATCAACGTGTGAGAGAAACATTGATTGGCTGCCTTTGGTACATGCCCTGACCAGGGACCAGACCCACAATCGAGGCCTGTGCCCTGATGGGGAATGGAACCCCGCCACTTTTTGGTTTTCAGTACTATGCCCAACCAACTGAGCCACACCAGCCAGGGCTCTATCTTAAAGATACATTTACACATTCTCTTATTTAATCTTCATCATTACCCTCTAAGAAAACAACTCAATAAAGTTAAGTGACTTGCCCACCATCACTCAATCAATACCAGAATAGGCTGCTGACATCATGTCTTTAGGCTTTAAACACTGCTATCTGTACATGCATCTTTTGATGTCTTTTCATGAAATACTCAATAGACTTTCTCGAACAATCATCTCACATTCAGTTTGTGTGAACCTCTTCGGTGGATATTAAATGACACAGTCTAACCGAAGAAGAAACAGACTGTAAGTTAGAAGTCCGAAGTCCTCCTCTTGGTTCTGCTGCTAATTGTCACACTTTGGATAAGAGGTTTAATCTTGTGAGTCTCAGTTTCTTCAACTTCATATATATTTGGTTACATAGAGTTTAAGACTGTCATTCAACTCAAATATTGATCCAAAACTATGATGGCATAGTTTTCAAATATTGTGAGACCACTTTTTAAAAATTATGTCTCTAAATTTTATCTTTGCAAGTTTGTATTTAACTTCCTTTAATTCTTAAAAACTATCTAATAAACTTGAAAAGCATCTCATCTTTCCTACAAGTTAACTCATCAGATGACAGGTATTATTTAATGGGTAAGTAAATTGCAACTTAAAAAGACTATTAAGCACTTTCTCTAAACGTTTCTAACATTTTTGTTTTTAACATCTATTTAAATTTTCAGTCTTTGGAGTCAGTGAGATCAACATCTATATATTTCTTTTCCTTTTAGGTACTTAAAATGTGAACAAATCAATGTCAATTTCCCATCACACTTAGAGATATATATGTTTTAAAAACAGCAGAACAATAGAGTTCATATTTTTCTCTCCTTGGCACTACTTAGGCCACTGTCAATTTCCAGACACGACACTTTTAAAGGAATGTAATAACCTGGGGTGTTTCCAGAGAAGAATGATCCACTGGATGAAGAGAGCCAAAATAATAAAATATGCTTACAATATTGAAGAAACTGGTGATGTTTATAGTGCAAAAATAGAATCAGATAATTTTTTGACAGTCAACATACTTTTGTCTTTTTTTTTATGATCAATATCCTGGAGAAAATAATGTACCAGCTCAAAGTTTCATAATGAAGCAAAGACAAATATACAGGGTGGAGCAAAAGTAAGTTTGTAGTCATGAGTATGCAAAACACAGAGTTTATTTTTATTTATTCTTATTTATTAATAATTATATTTTTTCCATGTGAAGAACTTCAAACCTACTTTTGCCCCATCCTGTATATCACCTCTCTACCATGAAGGCACACACTTGTACAACATTGTCCACTACACACAAACCCAGTATGGTAATTATATAGTAGTCAAAACCAGATTTGTGTTTCATTTTTAAATCAATTTATCTATCTTAGAAAAAATAGGTGCTTCCTGGTAGATTCATAAATGCATAGAGTTTCCAGTTACTATGTTAGTCTCTGCAGATACAGCATGAAACACAGCTTCAAATTTCTTTCCCTAATGGGCTTCTATTCTAGTGTGGTGAAACATCTGGGTAAGAAAGCAAATAGAGTGCACGGAACTACAGACCATGAAAATTGATATGAAAAAACACATAGATGAATGACCAAGAGGAAAAGCCCACAGTACATAAGGTGGGCAGAAAGACTTTTTGAGGAGGTGACATTTAAATGAATATCTTACACATAAAAATGTCAGCCATGGGTAGAACTAAAAGAAACACAACTCAGGTACAGGGATAGAAGAAGGTGAAGACTGGATTTAGAGAGCACAGTGAAAAAAATAGCATTAACAAGGTAGAGGATTCAGAGGGTTGGGCTGGATGGAAGTATCTACACAGCAGTAGGAAGAGAGCCATGGTGATAGACAGGTATACTTTATCAGTGGCAGAAGTAAACACGGAGGTAAGGTATGATTGAGTTATTCCTGTTACCTATATTACACACAGAAGAAGAATGAATTCAAGAATATCATTAAATCTTGGAAATTATTTCTGAAGTACAAGGACTTTTGAGGGATCTTTTTTCCTAGTTTCCACAACCATTCTCTATACAAAAACCTACATGAAAATGTTTGTAGCAGCTTTCTTCTTTATTGTCAAAACTTGGAAGCAATCAAGATTTTCTTCAGTAGGTAGATAGATAAACTGTGGTGTATTCACACAAGAAAATATTATTCACCATTAAGTGGAAATGACCTATCAAGACACAAAAAAATGGAAAAAACATAAAAATACATACCACTAAGTGAAAGAAGCCAATCTGAGAAGGCTCCATACAGTATGATTCTAACCATATAATATCCTGGAAAAGGCAAAAATGTGGAGACAGTAAGAAAAACAATAATTTGCCTAGGGTTGTGGGAGGGAGGGGTAGAGAGGCAGAGCACAGGGCAGTTTTAAGGCAGTGAAAGTATTATGCATGATACTACAATGATAGATACATATCATGACATATTTGTCAAAACCCATAGAATGTACGATGCCAATAGTGAATTCTAAGGTAAACTATGGACTTGAATGGTTATGATGAGGCTCATTGATTATAACAGATGTGCCAGTCTGGTGGGGGGTGTTGGCAATGTAAGGGGCTAGGCATATGTTAAGGCTGGAAGGATGTGTGAAATCTTTCAATTATGCTATGAACTTAAACCTGCTCTAAAAAATGGTCTTAAAATTAAATTATAACAATTTATTTAATCAATTCTCAAGTAACACTCTTTAAGTATGTGAAAAATGTGGCTTGTGTGCATCTGGAATGTGCGTTCATTTATTCAATATTTATTGAGCACATCTTATGTGCTAGGAACTCTTCTAAGCAAAGGGAACAAAATAAACCAAAATGTATAACTTCAACAAGTTTGAATTCTAGTGGAAGAAACATTGAATGAGAAGTTAAATATTGTATAGCTCTGATGGTCATTTTTTTATTAGATTTCAGATTCAATTTCTGCTCTTCTCTGACCTCTGTGTATCAGGGAATTACACACCCCAGGCTTCCTTAATCTCAGATTTCCAGATAGGTTTTACCAATTAGAAGCACTTAAGGGATCCTGGAGGGTGCGAGGAGAAAAAAAGCCAGGGTATTTCAAACCTCTTTCTAATTTTGGAGGCTTCTCTCACAGCAGCTGTGTCTCCTGCTTCCTCCAAATCTGCAGCTCTTGCTTGACAGCTCCTCTGAGAAATGCAAATTAAATGCAAATTAAAAATATAATGAGATACTATTTCACATCCGGATTGACAAAAATTTAATAATCGGACAAAACCAAATGCTGTCAAGCAATGGGAAGACTTATACTCTTTTGGTGGAAGTTAAAATTATTAAAACACATTTTGAAAAACAGATCTGACAGTTACAGAGAAGTCAAAGATAAACAAATCCTACTACTCATCAGTTCTAATTACACCCTATAAAGATACATTTGCACATGTGAACCAAAAGAAATACATGAGAATGTCTATAGCAATAGTTAGTTTTTGTAATAGAAAAAATTTTCAATACCTTGCAGAAGTTAAACATTTAGAGGAAAAAAATAAATAAATTTCATTTATCTACATTTGCTGTAGTGTTCTATCAAAATATAAGTGAATGAACCAGAGATTCATGTGTTAACATGTATGGACTTTTGAAAAACCCACTTTGAATGAATAAAGCAATTATATCACAGAATATACACACGCAGTATAATTCCATTCATCTGATGTTTAAAATGTGCAGAACTAAATATTTTTCATATATTCAGACATAAGTGGTAAACTACTCTCATTTAAGAAAAGGATTGGTGAAGAAAAACTTGTGATAGAATTATGGTGGGGAGGGATTAAAAAAGAAGTTGAATTTGAGGATGGAATCTTAAGTGTTTACAAGGTAAAGTGTTCTCTCAAGATGATGGATGGATACATGGATGCTTACTTATTATTATTTTTTCTTTCTTATTTATATCTTAAGATTATTTTGTATACTTGTAATTTTTCATAATTAAACTAGAATTGATGCAAATGTACACCTCTATAAATTATAGTATGGTTATTATTGATTATAGCAAATATAAATAATACTACCTAGTACATAAAACACATTTCAAAAATACAAGAAATGTATAGGCAATGCACAAGACAGATATACTGAAGGGTAACAAACCAGAGAAGCCAGTCTAGCAGGAAAAAATACTTAGTTGTCATAGACATTCATATGCCTTTTCTGTCACTCTCCTGGAAAGTGGTTACCATTGAGTACTTATAATCTTCACTGTTTCATTTAATTTTGAATAGAGCTATGCATATGCAGAAAGACTTTGAATAAGAATGGATATCAATAACAAGCTATTTCCCTGTAAGGACTCATATTTTTCCCAGTCAGGAATACCAGTAAAATATTTTTCTAAGGGCTCAAATCCTCAGGGAATACATCAATAAAATGAGTCCAGTTGTCATCCCACATGCCGATTTTTATAATGCAGTGCATTCTTTGGAATCACACCTTAGGCTACATAATCACAAAGTGGAAAGTAGTTCAATTCTATTAATTTATCTGTTTCAAGATATGTGACATTAGTGACAAAATTATAAAAAAAAAGTCAACTTTTGATTTACCTGACCTTTGATAAATATTGGTTTTGCTATGGAAGTATCCATTTAATCAGAGAGAATAGTGACTCTTTGAAGATGAAACTTCTTTATTCTATGCCATTTTCCCAAACCAAAGTAGCTGTCATAAGTATCTAAGACTTTCCCATGTGTGCAGAAATGATGCACGGTGGCAAAGATTTTGATATTTCTACAGTAGATTCAATATAAAATGGAATATCACAGTGCAGTTAAAATAATATTAATAACATCAAAGAGACCTAGAGTACTTATGTTTCAGGTAGTATTCTAAGTACTTGAAACACAATAAATCATTTAATTATTAAAACTGCATGAGGTCAGTAATATTATTAACTTCTTTTTACAAACGAGGGCAATGAAGCACAGAGTAATTATAAAGACTTACCATTCTTCAAACAGATCATAAGAGAAATTTTAACCCTAAAAAACGCCTTTAAAATTTCTCACCCTTGGCCACTAGTTTCTACAGCCCTCAAAGCATATAGAAGTTGGGCTAGAGCAGGAGCAAATGCAAGTTCAGAAAGGATTTTAAAAAGTCAATCTTGATAGAACCATTGAAGTTACCTCTTTAGGAAACTTAATTATAAATAGGGAGGTGATGGGTTGGTATAGGCAACTTGAGTCATAACTAAACTAACAAGGGGGAAAAAGACAGGTGGAGCAGAAGGGATTCAGATAAGAGATATAGTGAAGTTGGGTGATTATCATTCAGTACCTTGGAAAGTTCCCTGGCAATGCTCAACCTAACCTCTGGCATTTGATCTGCTGAGTCTTTTTAGTTTTACAGTCTCTGCATATAGAATTAGAATTACTTCCTTGGATACTCAATGTTTGTCTTTTTGAAAATTTTCATTTTGGAACACTCTTAAACTAAAAGGGAAGTTGTAAGTGCATGGCAAAGACTTGCCCCCATCTCTGAAATATTCAAGAGTAACTGTACACTGGTGCTTGGTTCTGACTCATCCTTTTCCTGATGATGTGCACTTTTATCACTTAATTGATATGATGCCTGCCAGGCTTCTCAACTGTAAAGATAGTCTGTTCCTCTTTGTAATTAACATGATTTTGTCATAAGTTAATTTGAAATTATGTAAATAATAAAGATGTAAATGTGAATGCATACAAAGATGTCTGCACCATTCTATGAATACTTTCTTGCTGCTAAGACAATAAGATATGTTAGTTCTCCCTGACATGTTCACTGGCTTTGCCTTGAAGTATCAGTCTTTTCTTTAAAGAGTCATGGCCCCCATCATCACACAATACATGCATAAAAGCATGTATATGTCTGTGTTTCTGTGTTTGTAAATATATTTATAAATGGAAATCAATCCCCTTATATACAACAAATCTCCCTTCACTCCTGCTGCCATGCAGACACTGTCCTTCTCCTGTGAGTTCTCTGACACCCCATGCTTGGCTACAGTGTCATTGTCATGCAGGAGTTCCCGTTCTGCTGGCACCCCAGTACCCTGTGTTAAAGATCCTACATGTGTCCAACTTTCCACCTAGATTCAGTCTGAATTATTGCATTAGGTGATCAACCTTAGGTAAGCATTCTATTCACTTATCCATTTTTCCATTTATTCAATAATTTGTTTTTAGACCATTCTTTGAAATTTTCTAGTTTCTTTTCATTTTGTATTATAGGCTGTTCAGAAGTGTTGGGAAAAGTTATGTTGCAGACCATGGGTTTTACTTCAAACATTTTCTTATTTAAGAATGAATGGTTCTGGAAAAGAAATAGTAGCTTTATTACAATCGATCTCCTGAGCTGTCTCTGGGTCTGGGCCCACTGCTCTCCTGGGAGGAAATTTTGGCCTCTGGCTCTGCTGAGTTACCAGAAACTGTGATTATGGATGGGAGGCTGTCATTCTGTTCTAGGAGCTGACTTTGGAGCCAAGAAGATTAACTGATGCCAGAATGAAAAGTAAAATTCAACAATCTTAAAGGGACTCTGGAGTTACCTGGGATTAAAAAAAATTACCAAGTTCCTTTTTAAGGGTTTACTATACCTTTAGACCTACCTTCTTATGTCACTTTCTCCTCTTTATTTCTTTACATAAAATGATTTTTAAAAAATAAGTGAAATAAAGATAAAAATAGATGAATGGCAAAAACAATTTTCTATGCAAAAGTACATATGCAAAAAATCTCTTGAAATGAACTCAATTCAGCTTTTCACCTAAATGATATCATTTAACATTAAAACTAGCAAAATCCCTGTGTCTCTATGAAAACACAAACAAACAAACAGACAAACAAAACATCAGGTAGGTTGTTTTTCCAGGAGAGCATAGGATACAGGATGAGAGTGTTATATCCCAATTAGAATTCTGAGATTTATAAGCCACAGGCAGGAATTTTCAGCCTAACACAAATTTATTGCTTCTATGATCAGACTTTGGTTTACCTTATGAATGATAAAAGTTTGTCCCACAATTTGTTCTGTGGATGACTTTAGTATTACAGTTAAATCAAAAATGAGATGCAATTAAATGTCACAACTGTAATTTTGGAATGTAAATATGTCTTAGATGTCAATAAATGAAGTGTTCAGTTGAGAAAAATACAACAAACATGATGTTTGAGAGAAGTTTTTTTATCAAGTCCTCTCATCTTAGGCTTCTGATTTTTCTTCCTGTACAACTTATGAGAAGCTTCTATCTTTATTCATTACTTCTCAATGAACCAAAGTTTCAAACAAATTGTCTACTTTTAACTTTGTCCTCATTCTCAATGTTCTCTTTTTCTTTGATTACTTATCTTGTTTGATCTCCTAACTTGCTTCTAATGATTGTCTCATTATTGCCCAGATTCTCTTCATCCTGGCTTAGAGGGCTGTTTCCATAATCCACATATCAGTGTAATAGGATTAATGCTTCATCCATAAAGAATATGGGTGCATTTATTTTGCAGGTTTATAACAGAATCTTATATAGTTCACACTCAGAAATGATGATGAAGGCTACTTCTAATTAAGAAGAGGTATTATTTTCACACAAGCTGTGGACTATACAAAGAATTCTCAATATAAATAATGATTATATTAATTATAGTTATGGTAAAATTAAAAATCAAGCTATAAAAGAAACTAGTAGCTCTGAACTATCCAATATGTTTTCCTGATAATTTCAGAATTAATGTTAAATAAAATAGTATTAAATATTGCTGCTTTTCATAATAAACTTACATTTATCGAAAACCCCAGATAATTCATTTTTAGATAAAATTGGCTTACTTTTTAAAAGAATTACTCCTACAAATACTAAAAGTATCATTATTTTATTTATATTAGATGTTAAAATTTATTTCTGAAAATGTCTTAATGATCTGTGTCTTCGTAAACACAATTACAATTTGTATACAATTCTAAATCTATTTGCCTTACCTCTTCCATAACAGTTGGTATTTCCCAGGAAATCTAAAAGGCACATGCTTTTCTGGATTTCTTCCAAAACGGTATGTTAAATTACCTTGATTGTGCTCAGAATTTCAACTCAGAACCTCTAGGATTGGATGTGAATTCCAGTTTGAGATTTTTGTGAAATTACTACTGAGGCAAGATGTGTAAAAACAGAAAATAGTTGCAAAATAAGCTTCTAAAATGGCATGCTTGAGGATAAACAAAAATAATAAGTAGAAATAATTGAATGTAAACAATAAAGGAAAGATACATGTATATTTAATTTAACATTCCTAACTGTAACACTTAATAAAGAATTAATGTCCAACTCCATAAACATGTAAACAGATATTGGATTGACTTTTTGTGTTTTTTTTCTTCCGAATGATAAGAATGTTGTTGTAATATAGAAAATCACCCGAAATGATAATGGAAAAATATTTTATTTTTTCTTGTACTATTCTCTTATTTTCTGCACAAATTACTAAAATACTACTCCAAAATAAAGTACCTACTTTTTCCATATATATCTCTTGCAGCTCATTAGCAAATGCTGTATAGAAATTAATTTTTAAAAATATTTTAATGCAACTCTGTGATTATTGTTGAAAAAGTGAAGAAAAATAAACATTGGTTTGGGTTATCCCATTTATACCTCTTGAAACTGCAGTGACAAAGGCAATTAGAAGGTCCACTTCCAGGGGAAGAAAGTGACCTGTGCCTACAAATGATACAACAAATTTTAAAAGTCTATTTTGCAAAGTCTTACACTTTTGGCAAATATTGTTTGAATAAATAAAATAATAACTTCGAAAATAGTCTTCATATATGAATATTAAAATGGCAATAACTGCATAACTCTGAACAATTGAATCTAAAAAACAGACTAAGCAAATAGGAAGAGCAGAAACGGAATCATAGATATGGAGAACACTGGGATGGGGGCTAGTGGGGAGGGCGTTTGGGGAGAATGAGGGGAAAGGTGAAGGGACTAAGAAGCACAAATTGGTAGGTACAAAATAGGCAGGGGCATGTTAAGAGTAAGTTTAGAAAATAGTGTAGCCAGAGAACATATATGTATGACCCATGGACATGAACAAAGCAGGGAAGATCACCACAGGGAGTGGGGTGCTGGCTGGAGGAGGAAAAGGGGGAAATAATTGGGACAACTGTAATAGCATAATCAATTAAAAAAAAAACTTTTAGAAAAAGGATTGAGCAGTTACTTTGAGGTATACAAAGAAAGTGTAAATTCTTGTCCTTGAAACATAATCTTACCAGAAAAAAAGTAAACTCATTCATTGAATTATAACAAGAAGGACTCTGTTATTATATGCTAAACTCACATACTCTGTGTAATAGCAATAGTTAATTTTTATTGAGTATTTACCCTGTTTAACTATCAAAACAGCCCTTCAATGTAGGCACTCTTTTCATCCCTGATTACATCTATGGAAAAAGAAACAAAATGTATCAATAAGCTTGCCCTGATCATAGTGGATTGAACTCAGGCCTTCTTACTGAAGCAACTAAGTTTTCATGTACTGAGCTACTGCTATAACAATTTAGAGAAGAGACATCAACATATGATAGAGTAGCCAGGAAAAAATTTCATGTATTTGATTTAGCTCTCAAACAAGAGTTTGAATTCAGGTAGTATTAATAAGCCTGGAAAACCTGTGGCAAAGACTGAATTTTTATACTAGATGGGCATCATAAAGTTAGGGGCAGAGACTGAGTAGGATAAATCAGGTCAGAATTTTATTGATTCGCAAGGTGGTAAAATTTTTAAAATTTATATTGTAAGAGGTGGGAGACATTGACCATTCGGAAGATTTATACCAATTATCTGCAAATGTTTCTTGCACAAACTCTGTGGTCAATGTTAGAGAGTGGTCTAGAATAAATCACTGCAGCACAACCTATGAGGTACAATAACAGACACACGATGTGTACAACTTAACCAGAAGAGGCACCGCAAAGCATCCAGGAAAAGTGACATCTGAGTTTTGTCTTGAAGGCAAAATATTATGAAAGATTCATCCAACACTGATGTTCAGAATGAATTGAGTAAGAGAAGGATCTGGTGTCGGGTGGAAAAGATAAAAGGCATTACAGTAAAAGGGGTAATAAGGAGTGGAGACTTCATCAGATGCCACTTCATTTTAAGCATGATGAATTACTGGTCAGAAGAAAAGTTAGCCCTAAAGAATTACAGTTTTAATTTAATATTGCACATAAATAAGATGGCACTGGGACAGATGGCTTATTTATTCTATACAAACCATGATGCTAATAAGAACAGGGTCATGGGGTTACTCACCCTGTTCTACAACCTTGGAGTACAGGCCAGTTAGGAATTTTAGAAGTCTTTGCAGAATGACAAAGGCAGATAATGTGAAAACCTCCATAGAGTTCATGCTTATAATAGTCAACACTGAAAAAATAAAACCCTCAAAATCATTTATTTAATTAAGTACAGGCCAAGAACATCATCACATGAAACTATAACACAGGGTGAGGCAAAAGTAGGTTTACAGTTGTTTGTATAAAAAATAATACAATAATTAATAAATGATAATACAAGAATAAACTGTGTGTTTCTTGTACTCACAAGTGTAAATCCACTTTTGCCACACCCTACATACTAATCAACATGATTTCTTCTGAACTTTTCAGATCAAGGTGAATATCAAATCAAACCTACATAAGGTTTTATTTATTAATGCATGGTGTCTCCGGCACTAGAGTCTGTGTAATCTTCACTACTTCTGCTTAATAATGACAATGAGAACAGCAACCACAACAATAATAATGAAGAGCATAATACTTATCATGCCTCAAATAATTTTAAAATCAGGTGGCATATGGACAAACAGGTAGTTCATTTAACCCATAACTTTTTTCACATCTTATGAATTAGGAATTTTTATAAACCTGTATTACGGGTAAATGCACTGAGATTCTCACAGCTGATAGGTGGGTTTCAGAGCTTGGACTCAACCCTGTCAATGACCGCCAAGCTCAGTAAATCATCTACTGCTTTGCATTTCCCCCTGTATAAGCATTGCTTATGACTCAGAGAAACATTCTTATTTTTTATGCATTCCTGCTTCAGCTGCCTAAAATAAGTGCTTTACATACGATTGTCTAACCACTATGCTGTATATCTTAACCAATAAAAATATTGAATGTAAACTGTAATTGAAGCATATTTTAAATGAAAAAATACAAATTTAAAATGTAGAAATGTAGATAAAGAAAGCATACAAAGATTTTCCCATAATAGTGATTAAATCTCAAGCCACAGCAGTTTCTATAGTGCCTTTATGACTGCCCTGAAATTTAAAGTTTAAATGATCAATCCAGCACTTGCTGGTGTGGCAGAGTGGATTGAATGCTGGGCTGTGAACCAAAAGGTTGCCAGTTCAGTTCCCAGTCAGGGCACATTCCTGGGTAGCAGGTCAGGTCCCCAGTAGGGAATGCTCCAAAGGCAACTGTACATTGATGTTTCTCTCCCTCTCTCCCTCCTTTTCCCTCTTTAAAAATAAATAAAATCTTTTAAAAAGTATCAATCTAAATCCCCAATGTAAGAAAAAGAAACAATATGTGTTTTCAAACTAAATCCCTTGGATAACATAAGGTGCATCCTATGATCCTGTCTATGGGTCTCCCTACCATAGGCTACCTTTTCTTTTTCTCGGGCTACAACACTGGGTCTAGCTCTGGAAATCACAGTGGGGAGGAGAAGAAGAATGACTCCAATGCAACAGCCATTTGTCCTACATCCTCACTCTTCTGTCACCAAGACTGGCTGCAAAACTTCTCCCCACTGCAATGACTCCATTGTGGCATCCTCTTTAAGCATCATGCCAAGGCAGACAGAGGGTACTGGGAAAACATGCTGCTTTAGTTTTAGTAAAGCTGTATGGATCCCAAGGTCCAGTGCAGCTCTAAAAATTGCACAGTTTTAAGAAAGTTAATGAAGTTAACCCAATATCATTGATGTTCAGGAAATTCAAACAATCTGGTATTTTTCTCTGGAATTTCTTTTCCTTCAGCCTCTTGGTATTTCCAGAATTTTTCTTAGTGCCTGAAATTTTGTCAGTAATTTCAAATATTTATTTTTAATTCATTTAAACAAGTGATAAGCATCTAGCACATCAGGTCCAGTATTAGGCGCTGACGACTGAAGAACCAAGGGAATTTATGGTCCCAGAAATCCAGGGGTTGTACTACATCCTGTGGTTTAAGACTTAAGTCTTGGCATGAGGGTACAGAAAGTTAACTGGAATTATATAACATGAACTTATCTACATTTTACCCCAGATAGAATAGCTTTTGATGATGGGCAATGTACCAAGACACATAGGTGAGGATGATAGATGACTAATCACCAAAATTTGCAGCATCATCAATAAAAGAAGTTTTCTGCTATGTTTAGTAGCAATTTTTCATGGGTTAAGATTTGCCTTGTGGTAAATGTAAATTTAAGTAAAATTGCACCAAGGATGTCTATTGTGAAAAGTGCACTTCAGAGAACGACTATCATCAATATATGCACAAACAGCAAGTGTTGGCAAGGATGTAAAATGAAGGGAATCCTTGTGTACTGTTTGTGGGAATGCAGATTGGTGCAGCAGACTGGAAAACAGTATGGAGTTTTCTCAAAAACATTAAAAATGGACCTACTTTATGACCCAGTGATTTACTTCTGATATATATTTGAAGAAATACAAAGCACCAACTCAAAGGAATTTGTTCATTGCTGTGTTATTTATAATAGCCAGGACATGGAAGCAACCCCAGTGCCTATCAATAGATGAGTGGATAAAAAAGTGGTGGTACACAAGAGCATACAATAGAATGTTATTTGGCCATAAAAAAAGAGTGATATCTCACCATTTGTGACACCCTGGGTGAACCTAGAGGGGATTATGCTAAGTAAAATAAGTCATTCAGAGAAAGAGAAATTCCATATGATTTCATTTACTTGTGGAATCTAAAGAACAAAATAAACAAAATTAAAAGAGACCCAAAGACACAAAGAACAGGCTGATGGTTGCCAGAGGGGAGGGGATTTAGGGAACTAGATAAAGGGGAAGGTGCTAAGAAGTATAGATTGGTAGTTACAAAATAGTCCTGGGGGCTGTAAAGTACAGCATAGGGAATATAGTTCATAATATTGTAATAACTATATATGGGGCCAGATGGATACTGGAAATATCAGGACAATCACTTTGTAAAGTATATGATTTTCTAACCATTATGCTATACACTTGAAAGTAATACAGATCAATGTTGAATATACACTGTAATTAAACAATTAAAAAGTGCCACTTTGAAAGGAGTCATATGATTCAGTTTTTCATGCAGCACCTTTAGAGATCATGATTTTCCTGAATTTCCAGCAACATTCAGAAAAATAAAACTAATTTTCACTTTGTTCTGAATGCATTGCTTTAAATGAGCTTTTAGCTATCTACAAAAAAAATGCTTATTGATTCAATTTTCTGACTAATTAATAAAGAGAATCTAGTATCATCTACCTGGTTAGCAGGTTTATTTGTATCAGCAGAACAAGTAGAAAATTTTCTTTAGTCTAAAACAAACTTTTGACCCAATAAATATAGCATGGTGTGTTTCTTCTTTTCATGCTTTAAAAAAAATGAAATCAGCCTAATGTAAAAAATAATGTGAGCAGAGAAGAGAGGAGAAAGTAGCTGTAGAATGACTGACTGCAGGATTAAGTGGTGGAGGAAGACCTATTGGCTTTTTGCTGCTTGAGTGTTTGGAATGTGAGCAGGAGAGACAAGTCTGAAAGCTCTTGCTTTATTATTACTAGTTACTAGAACTGATATCATCATTAGTCACCACTCCATTCCTCATTAGCTGCCTTTTTGAGTTCATTCCCAAAGTTGGTGACAGGGTATTTCTAAACTGGGAGTTCTGAGGAAAATTGTTGTTGTTCAGAGAGAAAATAAAGGGTAAATAACTGGCTGCTACACCCACAGCAGCAGTAGCAGCAGCAGCATTACTCATGTTTCTCTCTTTCCTCTATGATGCTCCTCCTAATATCAAAATGTGCACTTATTAATCACCTGTCATGTTCCAGACATTGCACATATGTACTTGAATTATACAGTATTTCACTTAGTGGTCCTAATACATGTGTGAGGTAAATTTTGAAATTTTCTTTTACCAAACATGGAAAAAAAGCCTTAAGATAGGCAAAGTAATTAACTACAATCTCCCAGTTAGAAAGTGAAAGAAAGGTGATTTAAACTCAGTCATATATCTGTGTCCAAAACCTGTTTTTTCGTTCACTTTTATACTGCTTAAAAGTTGCACAGAATATTTATTATTATTGCTAACATTTTCACTGAGCTAATAGGAATATAAATATCTAGTTTCTGTTTCTAGAAGTAATAGAATAGCTTATCCCAGAATATACATTATTTGAGCAAAAGATGGATATCTTACTTTTATATCTGTAAGTTTACAGTGTTTGTCAAATTGGAACACACAAAAAATTGGTTGATCCAAGTTAATCAATGGTTGATTCAAGATATACAGCTATTTTTCACTGTCTTTTCAAAATCACAGATTAATTCAGATCATTAAAAATTAAGTATTTGCAACAAGAAGGTAAAAATATAGTACCCTTATGCATTTTTAAAATAACCTATAGCTATAAACAAAGAACAACTGAAAGTTGTTCCACTTGTGATGGTGACTGGTTAAGTATCTTTTAAGGAGTGAGCTATAAAAGTGCCCTTTTAGTCAGTACCTTAATTGGTGTTTGATTATGATACTTCCCCGATCGACAGCCAAAGAACTCCAAAATATTTGAGTTCTTTAGGAGGATCAGCAGCAGACATGGCACTATCTTGGCCTGGCTCTGATTTGCTGGCTGTCTGGGGCAGGATCAGCCGTCTAAGCCTCACTTTACTCAATCATCAAACAACCCTACTAGGATTGCTATGACATATAGCAATAGCAATAGTAGAATAATTAGTAGAATAATTAATGCATACAAAAATAGTAGAATAATTAATGCATACAAAAATATTGTCTTATACATAAAGACTTTTTAATTGCCTGTATTTCAAACTTAATTTCAATTGCTTTTTCAATGCTATTTATTGGACTCTAATAGTCTATATTTAAAACATTTCTTGCCATGGCCAGGATGGCTCATTTGGTTGGATGGTCATCTTGTAAACTGAAAAGTTGTATGCTCGATTCCTGGCCAGGGCACATGCCCAAGCTGCAAGACAAGCAACCATTTGATGTTTCTCGCCACCATCCCTTCCCCTCTCTCTAAAATCAATGTGTGTCTTCGGGTGAGGAAAAAATATTTCTTAATTGTAAGAGAGGTAAATGCCTTTAAATAAAATGAAAAATACAAAAATGTGAAACCGGATACATTGATAGAAAAGTAAATTATTGTTTAATCTCTAGAAATTGATGAATTACATAGCTCAGCACATTCTATCCCTTTGTGTGTGTGTGGAGCAGGGGCATGTTTTCAACCCGATTTTGCCTGAGTGACCACAGAAACCCCATACTATGTATGCAGTGACTCAGACACACTTTGCAATAATAGCTCTGTTAACTGACTTTTAATGCTATTTTACTTCCCAGGTGCTCTCCACATGTCCCTGAAGTTTAATAAAGCCAAAAAATATTATTTTATTGTCTCAAACTATTGATTCTTTGTTTAATATATTGTTGAAAACTACATGATATTTTTACTTTCCCACACTGATTAAATGAATTATCTTAAAGAAATAAGAGTTCTGGTTAACCCTAATACAGAATAAAATTGTTTCTTTACACTATTACTTGTGGCTCCATTAGAAAGCGCACGCATCTTATTATCAGCCTTGCAAAGGAAAGAAATGTGATTGTGTCACAATTGACTTAGATATTTCTAGGGGCATCACGTGACAACTTTATTTCTTCTCTTGAATTTATCACCAACATAAGATTATTTAAAGAAATAAATAACAAAGTCACTTACTTCAGAGAAATGGAATTGACAAGAAAAATTCTTTGAATTTTGCCTCATTTGAAAAAAGCAAATAAAACAAAACTACCCAAGACAAAAACAAAGCACTGAATAAGAGCAGATGAATGATGTGTCACTATTTAATACACATATGAGCTGTGTGACATGAATACAGAGTAATGAAGAGACAATCATGAGGAAAGTACTGCCGTAACAAAGTACCACAGACTGATGGCTTAAACAGCAGAAACTGATATTCTCTCGGGTTAGACACCAGAGACCCAGATGACCTCAGAGTTATTTCTTTTGCAGCCCATCTCCCTGGCTTACAGACAGTCAAGGAGAGAGAACTCTGGTCTTCCCTCTGTGTGTATGTCTTAACCTCCTCTTCTTATAAGAATGCTAGTCATATTGGATTAGGGGCTGCCCCAATGACCCCATTTTAACTTAACTACCATTGTAAAGACCGTATCTGCAAATACAGTCACATTCTGAAATTCTGAAAGTTAGAGCTTTGATGTGAATTCTAGGAGGACGTAGTTTAGTCCAAACAAACAATGCAAGAATGATGTAAGTATTTGAAGCCCTTCATCCATCTTGAGAATGTGGTGTTGAGACATGATAGTTGCTAACAGACATAATTCCTTTCCAGGATGCACACACCCTTTCAAAAACTTGTCCCACTGACCACAGAACCTAACTTTAGACATTCTATTTCCTCTCAATACCTTTTCTTTACTAGAAGAAAAGTATGTACATTTTTTCCAGGGAGTAGCACTTTTTTTCTTTTCATCTTAGCATCAACACAGGTTCAAATGGGATTACTCTTTTCTTGAATATACTCACATGTTTGACCACACTGATTGGTCAAGGGGAGAGCATTTGACTGAAGCCATCCTATTCAATTTTTAGATCCAGAACTGAGGCAAGGGACTGCTTCTTTCTGTAGAGAAAATTGAGATTATATAAGCCTAGGAGTTTTAAGAAGTGCCAGTTCTAGTCTTCTGGAAAAATCCTGTCTCCTGGGGGAAAAGATGAAACTAACATGCAATGTCACAACCACCACCACCACAACAACAACAACAGACAAGCTAATGGGCAGAAAAGTCTGAAAAATTTTAAATCTTTGTTCTTTCTACCTCATTGATTTTTTTTTTAAATTTTTGGTATAGGAGTCATTTTTTTTTCCTTTTTCTAACCTAGTTGAAATTTAGATTTTGTAGCTTTCAAGAAATATTACTAATTTTGTCTTTAATGAATCAAAGATGGAGTAGTGTAGCAGCAGAATATGAACACTTTCTATTTCATTTTGGGAACAATTTCTGAAAATACAGTAAGAGTGTTTTTATTGTGTCTTGGTCTAAGAAAGTATTTCTGCTGAGTATCTCTTCAAGAGATACACTTTATTTACTTAGTTTTACTAATTTGTAGGGTGAACACAAGCAGCTTAATTGTGGAAATGTGAATTATTTAAGAGCATACAAATTAGAAGTCACTCTATGGTTCTCTATCAGGATCCCTGCTGCTGAACTCTGACCATGTACATGGTTTGACTTAAAGTCAGAAGTTCTAAATAGAATGCAGTCTACTTTATCAATTCTTTTTCTTTATAAGTAGTGCTTTCTTTATGATTTGTGTCTTACAACATGAAGAAATTCTTGTATTTATTTCTAAAAGTTTTGTTTTTTACCTTTCCCATTTAGATCTGCAATCCAATTTCAAATTGATTGCTGTGATCAGCATGAGGTAGAGGTCAAGATGCAGTGGATAGTTAACTTTAAGAGTGAGCAAGTTAAGGAATAAATAATGTTGATTATCACTGAATCCATTTAGGTACTGAATTAAGAGAAATCAATCAAGACACTCAGGCTGAAGCAGACAATTGAAATATTAACTAAAATTTACTTAGTTAAATATTAGTTAACTAATATTTAGGACTAGAAAGAACTCCATAAGTAACTAATATCAGATAATATTTATAATAAATAATAAAATGATAATATTGTACATAACATTATAAGTAATAAAATCAGAAACAATACATACAACAAATATTAAGAAGTTGGAAAAAGATAAAAGTGACAAATATTATGTGGTATTTATAGCTTTCAAAGTAAGAATTCAATCAATCATAAAACAAAAATATGTAATGATCCCAAGTTTCCATTGGAGTTTCTAAATTTTTCTTATCTAAGGAACCAGTATCTTTGATGGTGAGAAAAAGAGTGTAGCTCGATTTCAGAAATTTCTCAGCTTAATATGTTCTACTTTTAAAAGATTCTTTTTTGTCTATTAACGTTAGACAGCATTATAGCCAATAAGACATATGTAAACATGGCTGTCATAATGAAGTTATTCCTCCAACCATACCTATACATATACATGTTTGCACACACATGAATGTATGCAAGAGGTTACTTATGGGAGCATGGAAGGATTTGGGATATTTTACTTATTTATTTTAGTTTTACTTTTCATCATTGCTTGATTTTCTAAAAAGAAAGTTTATGTTTTATTTTTTTAAAAGATTTTATTTATTTATTTTTAGAGAGAGAAGAACGGAAAGAAAAAAAGAGGGAGAGAAACATCACTGTGTGGTTGCCTCTCATGTGCCCCACACTGGGGACCTGGCCTGCGACCCAGGCATATGCCCTGACTGGGAATTAAACTGGCAGCCCTTGGCTTCACAGGGCCATGTTCAATCCACTGAGCTACACCAGCCAGGTCATGCTTTATTTTTAAAAAATTAGATAAAGCTATTACTCAATAAATGGGTTTGTGAAATAAATAGATTTGTGACCCAATGTTATCTAAACTTAACTTTATATTTAAAAGAAATAACTTAATTGTTCTTTAATTTAGCAAAAACCTAAATACCTCCATTTTCATTTTAATAATTATAAATTACAAATCATAATTTTATAACAAATACAGATCTAAATATTACTGTGGAATTTTTACTTCTGTAGTGAAGAAATTACTTATGACCATTGACATGTCTCATTAGAATTGTTCTTTCATTATTTAGAAGTTTAATTTTCAAATTAAAATTACTAATTTACTGTTTTTATGCTTAAACCACAATTTTTAGACAGGTACTGATATTAATGACATTGCTCTTAGGATTTGTTTTGGGGTAAAAATAACTATAAATCTGCAACCACCCCTCTCTAACAAAAACCAAACAAACAAACAGTACTATACTAGCTGGGGTGGTAAGGTGGGATGGTGGGGAAAGGTTGGGGGGAAAGGCAGAAAACTGTACTTGAACAACAATAAAATTCAAACACACACACACACACACACACACACACATATGTATGTATGTATATATATTTATACCAGTGAACTCAATGGTTAAACCTGATTTGTTGAGAAAAATGACCATGTGTATTTGAGTCCACAAGTGGCAGGAAAAAAAAAAGTACTATACTAGAAAAAACTGGATAAATATTTAAGTAACTCTAAAAGAAGGTGTATATTGTTAGATCAAAGAAAAAGTATTTAAAATGGGTTATTTGCAATATACTTAGAAGATTAAGATAAATTTGAGAAAGCAAAAATAGAAGGACTAGAAAGAACTTCAGGAGAAATAATGGCATCAAGGTGAGACTTTGCCATTTTGCTTAACCGTGAGATATATAAAGAGTAGAAGTGGTCAAGGATGCTGGAATATTAGTTTTATCCAAATTGTTTAAGGCATTGGTTATTTGAATAATGATTCCATGTTTGATTCATGAGTGATCTTGTAAATTTAACTAACATGATTGAAATTTATCTAATTACTATGTATAGTATAAGTTAGGAGAGGGAGAGATTAAGTACTATATTTTGCCATGTATAATGCACTTTTTTACCCAAATTTTTGAGGGAAAAATAAGAATGCTCATTATACGAGGGTGGTACCTGAAATACCTTGTATCTGTTCTTGTGTTTTGTAATTATTTGTTACATAAAATTCCCTGTACCATAATATATTCAAAATAAATGCTAAAATTCCTTTATAATACAAAAAATAGTATCTAGATATAAATAAATAATTGAATTCAAAAAATTAAAATAGATTTTTTTACCTGAAATTTTGGGCAAAAAAGTGTGCATTATACATGGACACTTATACATGGGACACGTATAGTTAGTTCACTATACATGGGGCTGCATTATAAACTGCAAAATACAGTAAAAGGATACTGGTAAAAAGGTTATTTCCACACAGATAAGAAGTAATTACTCTTGCACTGATTTGATAGCAATGGAATGAAGATGATGGAACCAATCTTAATAATAGGTGTTGATTAACCATCCAATGAGACAGGCTGATGGTTGAATGTAAATGGTAGCAAGAAGAAATAAATCAAAAAGAATTTCCTTTTTTGTTGGTTCCTGTATTTTGCTTTTTAGGTTCTACATATAAATTAAATTATATGATACTTGTCTTTCTCTGTCTGAGTTATTTCACTTATCATAATGCCTTCTAGGCCCATTGCCAGACAGGAGATGTTTGGAAGGCTGGGTGAAAAGGTAAAGGGATTAATAAATACAAACTGGTAGTTACAAAATAGTCATGAGGTTGCAAAGTATAGCACAGGGAATATAGTCAATAATATTGTAATGATTATGTGTGGTGCCAGTTAGGTATTAGACTTATTGGAGGGATCACTTTGCAAATTATATAAATGTCTGACCACTATCCTGTATACCTGAAACTAATATAATATTGAATGTCAACTGTAATTCAAAAAAAATAAATTAATTTTTTTTTTCGTTTTCAATTTAATTTTCAATTCAATTTCAATTTTCAAAGAGTACAGGGAACCCAGGAAAAGAGGTAGAATTGTTTGGAATTAGAAATGGGGCTGTATTTCAAAGGCAATGAATCAAACAGGGGAGACTTTTTCTTCTTTGTTGTTTCTTTTATATTTGTATTAATATTATTATTATCATCATCTAATGTCATTTGTTTTAGAAAATACCTCACATTCCAAACTTAGCAACTTGTAATCTTATAGGATCACCGTTGTATATGTAGTTTGTCCTCGAATAAATTGTCATGACTCAGCATAAGGCTAGTTAAAATTGTTTGAGAGTGTGTATATTAACTTAAACAAAACTCAACTAGTTTGTCCTACAAGAATTCTTCATAATCAGACTACTGGCCTTTAAATGACTAAAATCAGAAGTTGAAAAATAACCGGAATATATAAAATATGATATTGTAATAATGATTAAAATATATGTAATTTGATATATATCAAATTAAAAAAAAGAAAATATATAAAACAGTAAATTCTAATAGTAAGTGGCAAAATTATTAGGAAAAATCTCAACTCTGATTTTGGTGAAAAATTATTTTATTTTGTTTTATATTTGATATGTTTCAAAGAGTTGAATTTTTTAACAAAATAGTTATAAAATATAATGACATACTCAAAAGAGGCAATATAAATTGAATGACAAAGCTTAATCAGATTAATTCAATAACAAGAAGTATCCTCAGTGTACACTGTCACCACCAATATTACCAGATAGAACACTTAACCGAAGGCATCTAATACTAGCCATGACCTTGGGAAAAGTGACATGTGTGTTTTATCTCACAGTATTTTATAATTATCAATAAGTAATGGTTTTGGCAGAGATACTCATCAAATAAAAAACATAAGTAATTAGCTGCAGCAATATATGGAGGATCATGAGTCTGGGAAATGAGCCAAGATAAAGGTTATGGTAAGTGTGCATTTTTAAATGACAGATAGAATCTAGAGGGTAAAAGAAAATTTTGGGCCAAAAACGTATGGTGGTACTAATTCTTGACTTTAGATAAAATCGAAAATGGGCAATGAAAAAATTATCATTACAGCTGGCCTGTAATCAGACTTTAAAATGCTCAAATTAATTTTACTTACTTAATAAATATATGACTTCTTTCCTTATTTTATAAAGTTAATTACAATCTCATCTTGTTGATCTGAAAACAAACACACTTAAGAACCATGCTTCAGGCAATTTCAAAGTGTTAATTTAAACATTATGCATGGTGATCTTAAACTTACATCTTAATATGTAAGTAAGTCAGTGCAACATACCTCTAGGACAACTTGAGATGCTTCAAGACATGTAAAGAGAAGGACAGTTAGCTTACATGAGAAGAATCTATGAATATATTAGGACACTGAAGGACTATGAATGAATACAAAACTAAGGGGTAAATTGAGTGTTAACATTTCAAAGAATTAGGAAACTGAAAAAAACGAAGGTTAAGAGGGCAAAAGCAGGTCGAGAGAGAGCCTGCCATAAATATACAAGTATTTTTGGCATAATTATATGATTTGCATAAGATAGCAAAGATTTGAGCTAAGGTATTCACCAAGAGCTCAGAAGATAGAAGCATTCACCCTACATTTCTCATCGCACACTCGCACGCACGCACACACACAAGCTAGCATGATAAAATGTAGAAACTGTAAACACCTTGCTGAAATTAATACTTTAAGTTGAGGAAAATGTCACAAGGAAGGATGTAGGATGTAGTAGACTTTAAAGAATCACATAAGAAAACCCCAAAATGTATTATTTGGCTTTTAGCCAAATATTATTTTAATTTTACAAAAACTTATATTTGGGTGACCTGGACATTCTGCCTACTGACCTATGGCTAAAGCTCTAAGTAGGTTTCAGTGTGGATGTCTCTAGCCTTCTACAGGCTGAATGAAAGGAGGCAAAAAAGGATAGTAGGTGGCTTCATCTTGTGGATTCATAATTCTAACCTTCATCTCTGAACATGTATAAATCATTCAGGCTCTGTTGAGTCATCTTAGTAAAATGAAAGAAATTGTAATAATTTTCAATTACACTTTTTACAGGGTTATATTTAATCATACTTTTGGCAGTACAATTTTCCAGTTTTACACACTCTTATTTATTGAATTAGCACTTAAAACAAGGGTTGCTATAATTAAACAGACCATGACCTTGATCTAATAGATCTATAATTCAGAAATTACACTTCTTCACACAATTATTAAATACATTTATCATGTATCTAAACTCTGTCAAATAATTACAGTCAGCTCTTTATTATCAAGCAGCTGCATATCCAACTTGGAAACCAGATCCATTACTACTCTGACTGACTATATTATTTTGTCCATTTAGCTATTCCATTATTTATTAATTCATCACTTTAAAGACTTCTCCCTCTTCATTATAAAAAATTATGTGCAAAACAGAGCCAAATTAATAGCAGATATTTTACACATGAGTATTTCCATTACTGTTTATCTATACCTATTACATTTTTTAAAGATTTTATTTATTTATTTTTAGAGAGAGGAGAAGGGAGGGAGAGAGGGAGAGAAACATCAATGCATGGTTGCCTCTTGTGTCCGACCCCACTGGGGACCTGGCCTGCAACCCAGACTTGTGCCCTGAATGGGAATTAAACCAGTGACCCCTTAGTTCACAGACCAACACTCAATTTACCCAGCCACACCAGCCAGGGCTAAACCTGTTAACATTTTTATAATAAATTGAATAAGAATTAATTTTCATTTCATTTACAACATTCTTAAACTATAGAAATCTGATTTTATTTTGAATTAGAAAATTGTATTTTTTTTTTACATTTTGATTAACTTTTCATCATAATAAGTACAAAGTAAGACAACATCAAAATGATGATGGAGATAGTTCAACTTAGGATGTAGAAAGCATTGTTTAAAGATTGTTATGTTACCGAACAAAAGTAGGGCTTGGCTGCCTGTCTTCAAACACAGGCATAAGAAAAAGGTTGATGAGGAAAGAAAAAGGTCTTTATTGCACCATTTGGGCGAATGGGAGTCTCCCTGGTTGCAGGCTCCTTTCTTCAGCAAAACACAGGAAAAAAACATTTGTTCCCAAGAAGACTGTAAATCAAAACCATGCTCAGAAAAACTGTTTCATTCTTATCTATACTTCGGAACATGGGGATGCTGGGCAGACTGCTCTCTGGCCTCAGGCTCCCTGCATTCTGCATGAGCAGCCCCTGCTACCATCGCCATAGCACAACTTCCCCATGCTGGGGGCCTGGTACCAACGGGAACTGACCTGCAAGTCTGTGTACCAATCCCAGAGGAAGAGAAGGGGGGAGGAGTCTCTCCCCTCCCTCTATTGAAATCTCCTGGCCCAAGCTCCCCTGTGCTCTTCAAGGGTTCAGCATCCTTAGCCAATCTCAACCTTTTCCCAGACTAGACTGGCAGTTAGTACCTCCCCTGGCCACCATGCTCTGGGAGCAGGAGAGCTTTTCCACCCTTACCAGCCCACACAGATTCTGCACAGGGCCCCTCTCACCATGTCTCAGCCCAGGTGTAGGGGAATCTGTCATGTGACACACTAACAATGCAGCTTCACCCCCAGCCCCTCCGGCATTTCCTGCCACTCCTCTCTAACTTGGGTCCTTCTCTGTCCTGCACACTGGCTAGGTCTGATACAAATGAGTCTGTATCAGTTAGAAATTTAAGTAAGTGATTTTAAAGTTTTTCTTTTTTTTCGTAACACCACCGGCCTCTGTAAATTACCATGTTCCATGAGGAAGAAAGCTTTGTCTATCTTTTATATTCTATATCCCCAACTTAATAACACAGAGATAGCTCTTAACATTAGTTGAAATATGATACAGATTTTTACTTATCTAAGTAAAGAAGATGGCCAGTCACTCTACTATCCCTATAGTAGTGTCAGGATTAGAATTAAGAATAAGCATAGGGTCCTGGCTGGTGTGGATCACTGGTTTGATTTCCAGTCAGGGCACAGTGCCTGAGTTGTGGACCCCAGCTCCCAGTTGGGGGCGAGCAAGAGGCAACTATTAATGTCTCTCTCACATATTGGTTTCTCTCCCTGTCTTCCTCCCTCCTTTCCACTCTCTCTAAAATCAAATAAATAAAATCTTTAAATTATTGTTTTTAATTATTTGGACTTAAATATTTAGGCAACTTGAAGAGTTGAAGAAAAAATCATTATCAGTAAAATTTAGTAAAATAATTACCTTAAAGATTTATTTTATTATTTGATAAGGTACAACACCCATTTATGATAAAAACACTCAGCAAAGTGGGAATAGAGGGACCATTCCTCAACATAATAAAGGCCATATATGAGAAACCTACAGCCAGCATCATACTCAATGGGCAAAAACTAAAATCTTTTCCACTAAGATCAGGAACAAGACAAGGTTGTCCACTTTCACCACTTCTGTTCAATATAGTATTGGAAGTCTTAGTCACAGTGATTAGACAAGAAAAGGAAATAAAAGGCATTCAACTCAGAAAGGAGGAAACAAAACTCTCATTGTCTGCAGATGACATGACAGTGTACATAGAAAATCCTATAGACTCAGCCAAAAAGCTGCTCGACCTAATAAATGAATTTGGCCAAACAACCAGATACAAAGTCAATATCCAGAAATCAAAGGCATTTTTGTATACCAACGATGAAACAACAGAAGCAGAAATCAAGAAAAAAATCCCATTTGATATAGCAAAAAGAAAAATAAAATACCTAGGAATAAACCTAACCAAGGAGGTAAAAGACCTGTATGTAGAAAACTACACAACACTGAAGAAAGAAATCAAGGAAGACACAAACAAATGGAAACACATACCGTGTTCATGGATCGGAAGAATTAACATCATCAAAATGTCCATACTTCCCAAAGCAATCTACAGATTCAATGCAATACCTATTAAAGTTCCAATGGCATATTTCATAGACATAAAACAAACACTTCAAAACTTTGTATGGAACAATAAACGACCTAGAATAGCTACAGCAATCTTGAGAAAGAAGAGCAAAGTAGGAGGGATCACAATACCTGATACCAAACTGTATTACAAGGCCACTGTAATCAAAACAGCCTGGTACTGGCATAAAAACAGGCACATGGGCCAGTGGAATAGAACAGAGAGCCCAGAAATAAACCCAAGTCTTTATAGTCAGTTAATATTTGACAAAGGGGGCAGGAACATAAAATGAAGCAAAAATAGCCTCTTCAACAAGTGGTGTTGGGAGAACTAGACAGCTACATACAAAAAAATGAAACTTGAGCACCAACTTACACCATACACAAAAATAAATTCAAGGTGGATAAAAGATTTAAATATTAGCCGTGACACCATTAAAGTCCTAGAGGAGAATATAGGCAAGGAAATCTCAGATATTCCACGCAGCAACATTTTTACTGATATGTCCCCTAAAGCAAGGGACATAAAGGAAAGAATAAACAAATGGGATCTCATCAAAATAAAAAGCTTCTGCACAGCCAAAGAAAACAGTATTAAAATAAAAAGAGAACCGACTGTGTGAGAAAACATATTTACCAATGATACCTCAGACAAGGGTTTAATCTCCAAAATATACAAAGAACTTACACGACTCCACTCTAAGAAGACAAGCAACCCAATTAAAAAATGGGCAAAGGACTTGGGCAGACACTTCTCTAAAGAGGACATACAGAGGATCCAGAGACACATGAAAAGATGCTCGATATCACTAGCTATCAGAGAGATGCAAATTAAAACCACAATGAGATACCACTTGACACCAGTCAGAATGGCCCTCATAAACAAAGCAACAAACAGCAAGTGCTGGAGAGGTTGTGGAGAAAAGGGGACCCTAGTGCACTGTTGGTGGGAGTGCAGACTGGTACAACCACTATGAAAAACAGTGTGGAATTTTCTAAAAACACTAAAAAATCGATATACCTTTTGACCCAGCAATTCCACTGCTAGGACTATATCCTAAGAACCCTGAAACAGCAATCCAAAAGAACCCATGCACCCCTATGTTTATAGCAGCACAATTTACAATAGCCAAGTATTGGAAGCAACCTAGATGCCCATCAGTAAGTGAATGGATCAAAAAAAAAACTGTGGTACATTTACACAATGAAATTCTACGCAGCAGAAAGAAAGAAGGAGCTCCTACCCTTTGCAACAGCGTGGATGGAACTGAAGAGCATTATGCTAAGCGAAATAAGCCAGGCAGTGAAAGACGAATACCATATGATCTCACCTCTAACAGGAACCTAATCAACAAAACAAACAAGCATAATATGACCAAAGACATTGAAATTGAGAATGGGCTGACAGTCACCAGAGAGAGGGGAGGGAATTTCAGGGGAAAAGGGGAAGGGTTTACAGGAACAAGTATAAAGGACATATGGACAAAAACTATGGGGGATGGAAATGGGAAGGAGGTGGGGAGCGCTGGGGTGGTGGGCTGGGGTGGGAGTAAAAGACAGAAAACTGCACAAGATCAACAATTAAAATAAAAATTCAAAAAAAGATTTATTTTATTAGAATAAAATACAACTGGTGGCAATATCTTGGGAGAAAACATAATAGTTTGTATATAATAATTCAAATTCTCACCAATATGAAACACATGAAAATAAGGCTCCTGGAGTGTGGTCTGGGATGGTTACCTGTGTTTGTGGCTGCCAAAAGATCCAACTAGGTTGGCACTCTGTGCCCTTGGAGAGAAGTTACAAAATTAGCCGATATCTTGGATTTCAATTAACTGGGTGCAGGATTTCTTTCTCAGGGATTATGTGGAGGGGTTGTCATTATCTGAGAAACAGAGGCCATTGGTGGACCAGGCACTACGTTAGTGGCTATGCTATGGTCACTGAGCGGAATATGGGATGTCTAAGCAAGGATCAAGGCTAGTGGATTAACAAATTCAGAAAACAAATACAATGTAGAAGGAACTGTCACTAAAACTCCACTTTTTTTTTTTTTTTTTAGTTCGACCGTTTGCATGCAGTGGCCCAAAGAAATGCATAATACAGAGTTTTCAATAGTGAAAGGAAAAGTAGTTTAATATTGAACCGGCCAACATGGAGAAGAGAAGCTCATACTCTAAAGAACAAGCTTCCAGATGAAGTATAGGTTATCGGTTACACGGAACAAAATCACAAGACGCCTTAGGTTAAGGGAGCATGGTCATGCTTGTAAGCCTATTGTTTGGAGGTGAGGTAAGAATAATGGATCATTTTGCCAGGTCTTGACGATAGTTCTAAGGTCTCTCCCAGCGTCCCTGTGTCTGCGCTCAGGAAAGTAGCCAGGGGATTGTTGCACCTTAGGGCTCAGGAACTGAAACATAACTTGGGTCAAAATGGTATCTTCAGTCTGCCAGGAATTTGGACACTATGACCATTAATCAGGTCTTCTTCTGCCTCAAGTGTTGCTGATTATTCAGGGGAAATGATAGTGTCTGAGAGGTATATATAGAGAGAGATGATATGATTTCTAGAGCTAGGACTTAAAAGTAAATTTAATCAAAGTCATAGGGACATTCGGTTTCAGAGCCACATTGCAGAATGCAAAGAAGGGCTCACAGAATCATGCAAAAAGCACTGGGTGCTTATAAACTTTAAAAGAACCCTGGAAAGTAATGTGAAAACCAACAGTTAATGTAAGTCTTTCAGCTACTAGACTTTAAAATATTTTGAATGCTTAAAGAGAGTAAAACCCAGCAAATGAGCAGTGGATGCTAAGGTCAACTCAGGAAAAAAATAGGATCTTTGCCCTTTGCCTTCTTTCCTACTTCCAGCTGTGCACAGAACATGCAAGACCTACAGGTCCTAACTGCAGCCAAAGTCATTTCTAAGTTTCTCCGCAATTGAGACAGAAGTATTAGAAGACTTTTCTTGTACTTTCTTTCAGTTATTCTGAGATAGAGTACTTATCAATTGGCCTTGAAAGAGAAAAATATTAAAAATTAAGTGAGCCACATGTTGGCAGCATCCTCAACAACATAATCTCTTCAGTAGACAAACCAAGAAGTATTTTCCCAGCATGCTAGAGCTGTGGACCTCAATTCTGAAAGAGCTTAATCTTTTTTTTATTTGTTTGTTTATTTCCTAATGGAAGCACCACTTTTTCTATTGATTTTTCAATCTCGCCTGACTGTATTCTCAAATGTCTAAGTAGTTTACCATATAATCTATAGATCCATGCTGATAAGGTCATCTACACCTATCAGTCAGAAAGGATTTATTAAACACAGGCTGTATATCTGGTGTTCTAGGAATAAGAGAGAAGTAAAGGATACATACCTTGATCTGAAACAACGAGCCAATATTTTGTCATAAATAGCAATAAGACTGTGTGAGTGTAACTAGGAAGTGTATTATCTGGTAAAGAACATGATTTCTCTAGGATCTTAAAGAGAATATCAAAATGTCAATGATAAAAAGTGGCATATTGTGAATTTGGCATAGAACATTTTGTTATTCATGTTTTTTCTTTGCTTTTAAATGTATTAGTTAAACTTATGAGAATGTATGTCATTCAGTTTATCTTTTCAACATGTTTTGAGTGACACTGATTTTAAGTCTTTCCTTAGTCTAATTTTTAAATTATAACCTCATGTATGTTAGTGCTACTGGTTTTAGGAATAATGGGTGATGTTAGCATACATGTTAGAATGAATCATCATATGTGTGACCTTAGCACGATGTCTTATATCTTTATTCTTGTGTCTTAGGGAAAATTAAAGAATATGAACATCTTCAACCCTAATTCCTGTCAAATTACAAATACAAACTAAACTTTACCTAAAACATATTTTCGTTTCCCACTGTGTTTGGCTATGTGCACTGGAGACCTGGTGTAGAATGCATCCTGTAAATAGTAGCGCCAGAAGCAGACTAGAATCTATAATCACTACTGTCTTCTAAACATCCTTTCCCAAGGTTTTCGTTTACTCTCAAACCTAGTTGGACCATGAATTCCTCATTTCTCTAAATGAGATGATCAAATCCGTAATTTTGCAAGCTGTTAAGGGCTACTCTTATTTTGCTATATATTCCAGCTTCAAAATAAACAAATCATTATTCATGATTTGGCAGTTCACTTTATCATGAAAATTAAAAAAATAAAATAAATCTACAGGCAAAAAAAAAAAAAAGCATGGTAGGGCAGTAACAAACAAGAATACAGGGTCAAGCCATAGCTTGGCATATCCACCATAAATATCCAGATACAGATAGATAAAGGATAGATAGACAGATGATAGATAGATAGATGATAGATAGATAGATAGATAGATAGATAGATAGATAGATGATACATAATTCCACCATTTTGACCAGAATTATATTCCACTGTTCTATACCTGCAAGTGGGTCTGCTTCTGTGCCATTTGCTAGTCACATAATAATACTAGTGAGTGCTTGTTTTCTCTCTCTCCCTTTTCCTCTCTCTCCCTTTTCCTCTCTCTCTGTAAAAAATCAGGACAAACTAACTTATGCCTGATATATTTTCTATTTAAAAAGTACATGTCTTTATCATACTGTACCACTAACTTTGTTGTAATAGACATTTCTTGTACTTTCTTTGAGAAAAAAAATTTTGCTTTGGCTTTTTCTTTTATTTTTATTTTTTTGTCACTATCAACACATACATACACACACACACACATGCACACACATACACACCAGTAACCAATTTCAAGGAAAAGCACTATGTACTTGAAAACAAACAGATGAATGGACAAATGAATACATAAATTAATAAATGAATGAATAAACAAGCTAATAAATAAATAATTGATATGATAACACATTTGTTATGGGAATTTTAAAACAAAAGAGAAAGGAGGGGCAACAAGATCTATAGCAAGTGGCCCTGGCTGGTGTAGCTCAGTGGATTGAGCATGGGCCTGCAAACCAAAGGATCGCGGTTCAATTCCCATTCAGGGCACATGCCTGAGTTGCAGGCCAGTTCCCAGCATGGGACACAGAAGAGGCAACCATACATTGATATTTCTCTCCCTCTCCCTCTCTCCTACCCTTCCCCTCTAAAGATAAATAAATAAAAGTCTTAACAAAATAAAAATAAATCTTTTAAAAAAAGATCTATAGCAAGGAAATTAAGTCACAATTTGTATCCATTTGTTTACTAGTTTTCTTGTTTATTTTTAGTAGGAAGCAGTTGTGCTGAATTAAAAGAAGAGCCATAATGTCCTGGTTTTACTTCTCTTTAAAATTAAACAGGATCTCTACTCTCGGGTTTCAGGAGATAGTCCTTAGGTGTTTTAGTACCTAGATACCAAAGGTTCCGGTAAACGTGTTTTTTGTTTTGATTGTATAACTTCCCTTTGATATTTGCTCTTTTGTCAAACAGAAAAGAGTGAACCAATTAATAATGGGCTCTTTCAACTTTTCTGCTCCTTTCAGAATGTCATTGACTCTTTTAGGATGGACATGTATTCTAGATACTTAACTTTCACAAGCCTCATACCTATAATAAAAGTAGTAGGCTAACCCAAACACACAACCAGAGAAAGCTTAATGTTAGATAACTTATTCATTTCAGTTTTCTCTTTTGTAAAGTGAAGGGGACTGGATTTGATATTCCTAAATGTTATTTTCTAGTTCTAATTATTTTCTCAAATGCATGTGCACAGACACACTTTCTTTCTACCTCTCACTAGTTTAATAGCCAATCTGTCATCTAAAAACATTCCATAATTCATTAAAATAATATTGTACTGCATTCCTTTCTGTTCAGAAAGTATCCATCCATATATGAAAATTAGAGATGTTTATTGAAAGAAATAAAGATACAAGAAACATACACAAGACAATGATGCCTCAGTCCCCTTCAAAGTAGGCACTGTGGATCATGTAGGGTAAATGGACGCAGTCTGGCTTCCTCGCCCAGGTGTCTGGGTAGCTAAGGGAAGCAGTGTTCCCATAGCCTTGGAGGGGCCTGATAACCACTGTTCTCATAGCCTTGAGACTGAGTCCGATAACTGTTCCCATAACATGAAGAGGACTCACATACAAAGAATTATGTTGTTATGTTTCTGGCATCTTGACAGCTTTGTTCCCCTCTAGTACTTAAATAGGTAGGAACTCCCTGCTGGGGTCAATGATGAGAGACACGCAAGGTGACAGGTGCCATGATGGGTGCCACTCTGAGGAGCAGGGACCACGACATGAGACATGCAGATAGACTTGCAGCTCGCAGCATGTGTGGCTCACCCACCCTTGAATAAAGGCATGCCAGACATCCCAACAGCTCTGTGAATATTATTCTGTCTGTGCGAATACCATGGACCTGTCTGGCCTTGAAGGATCTCAACGCAGGATATCACACAGTTCTCCCAGTTTCATCTGCTGCCCCATCATATTTTCCTGAATCTCATTGATGTTCTGAAATCTTTTCCCTTTTGAAGGTGATTTTAATTTTAAGAAAAGCCAGAAGTTGCAGGGCACCAAATCTGGGGTGCAAAGGGGATGAATCCCCTGGGTGATTTGATGGTTCACCAAAAAACTCTGCACAAGATGTGATGCATGGATGGGAAAGTTGTCATGATGAAGCTGCTAATCACAAGTTGCCCATAGCTTCACCCTTCTGAATCACCTGAATAATTTCCACAGAGGTATGTTCAAGCTTGACACAAAATTTGATGCAGATTCATCACTACGCTCACTCAGTCATTTTGAATGTGTTCCTGATACGTTAACAATATATTATATAGTCTGTCCAGAAAAAGTGCAACCATGGAACAGTTTGTGTGACATTAACGTAATCTGGCAGCCAAGGAAAGTGGACTGGAATCACATACGTGAACGATGACGACTTCCTGTTCTAGTCAGAGGCAGTGGTAGACATGTTGAGTTAGCGTGTGTACTGTGTAGACTTCACATTTGAAATGACTGAGTAATGAATCTGCATAAAATTTTCCATTAAATTTTGCATTAATCTGGAGCATTTCCCTGCAGAATGTTCGCCAGGTAACTCAGCCTCACTACAGCCTAGATTTAGTGCCTTGAGACTTCTGGTGTTCTTAAAATTAAAATTAATTTTGAAAGGTAAGAGATTTCAGACCATCGATGAGATTCAAGAAAATATGACAGGGAAGCTGATGGCAATTGGGAGAACTGTGTGAAGTCTCAAGGTGCCTACTTTGAAGGGGACTGAGGCATCATAGTCCTATGTACAATGTTTCTTGTATCATCTTCAATAAAGGTCTCTATTTTCCATAGTACATGGCTGGATACCTTCTGGACAGACTATATATATATATTTTTTTTCTTATGGAATATTTTCATTATGCATCAGAAATACAGAAACATTGTATTATGATGGTGGATAAAACAAGCATAGCCATTAGAATACATTAGTTCTGGGTTTGTGGGTAACTGTACAAGTTACTTGACCCCTCTGTGCCTGAGATTCTTCATTTGTGAAATCCATCCCATAAAGCTATTATAAGAATTAGGCATAATCAACTGACTAGATGTATTTATGCGTGTATCAATTTTTCAGTACATATACTTTATTAAATATGTAGGTACCATCTCTTTCTTAAGTCTTGATAGAATGATCTTGGTTGGACCTAGACATTGCCACTACTTCATGTGTTAATTAAGTATATGTGTAACTGAATTTGAAAATAATGTGTTCATAAAATTTAAGTATATTCATATAGATTTATTCTTTATATATTTATATATTTATATTCACATATATGTGTATATTTGAATAAATGTATATATATTCATATTTGTATACATATGTATATGCTAAGCTTATGTATCCTGGATCTGTGGAGAACGAATTAGTTTTAGCAGGTCTGAGTGCAAAAATTCTACAATTTATTAGTCCTATAAGGGCAGTAACACTATTTTTTAGATGTTTAAATTTTCCATTTTTTCATATACAGAGCATTGTATAATTTATTGTATTATATTTAATGAAAAATCATTGCCACATAATGAGTGCTTTCTTCAGCTCTTATTCCTAGTCATTTTGCTTAATTTTTATGTTTTCACAATTTTTACAGCATATGCTGATGACAGAGTCTTACATACTCAGATATTCCAGGCTAACCTATTGCTTTTTAAAAAAAGATTTGACTTATTTATTTTTAGAGAGAAGGGAAGGGAAGGAGAAAGAGAGGGAATGAAACATCAATGCATGGTTACCTCTCACACACACCCAGCTGGGGACCTGGCCTGCAACTCAGGCATGTGCCCTGACTGGGAATTGAATCAATGACCCTTTGGTTTGCAGGCCCGCACTCAATTCACTGAGCCACACCAGCCAGGGCAAACCTATTGTTTTTTGAAGAGTAATTGTGTCCTAGATTCTTAGTAATTGGGTATGACTTCTTAGGCCTATAGTCTGTTTAGCATAAATGCAGTTTCATCACTTAAACCATAGAGCTTTGAAATTTGTCTGTAGTTGACACTTGGAAGATCTTTCTTTCTAGTAGTTTCACCACTGGATTAGAAAGATCAGGCTGATCTTTAATAAACCAGATGCCAAGGACTTTGTTATCACTAACTTGGTTGACCTTGAAAGTAAATCAACAATATGATCATTTCTACAGTGCTTGTGACAACTCCAGCTGCAAGTCAACCCGAGGCTTTGTTTTCTTGACACTATAGCTGTGCTACAGGCATGTCCTTATTCAGAAGTCCATTCATTTATTTATTCAGAGTGGAAAAGTATTAATATCCAATATTACTGAGTACCCACTATGCTCAAGCCACGGTTCTAGGCCCAGGAAATACAGATCCTACCTTGCCGCTAGGGAGCTTATGTCTTAGTGGAGTGCTCTTGACAATTTAAGCCACAGAAGTTATGACACAGAGAATTCAGGGAACATGTATCATAAATATCCACCTATTATGAGGGATTAAAGGAGATATTTTGAAGACATTTGAGCTGACTACAGTATGAATAGTTAGGACTTTAACTCAATGAAAAGTACAAGAACATCCACATCCAGGCAAAGGAGAGGTACAGTAACAAAGTAGCTGCAGGGAACCATAAACAAAGGGAACTGTGAACATTTAATGAACTGAACTAAATCTTATACAACTGAAGCCATGGACAAAAAGGAATAGGGAAAGCAGAAACTGAAGATATTTTAAAGTACCGAACTTGTGAAAAACCTTGACCATAGTAAGATTTCGGTGATTCTTTTAAAGGTCTGGAAGGCCACTAAATGATTTTACATGCATAAATGTGTGGATGGGTGGTATATATTATAGTTAGATTTTTAGTTAGAAAATATGACTCTACCTCCATGGTGAAAGAAAAAATCAATCACAACAGAGAGAGACCAGCTAGTGTACCATCACTTAAGACTGGACAAAAGATGACTTAAAAGGACCAGATTTATAACAAAGGTATGGAGGAAGTAGAAATATTGGGAAGATTTCAAGAAAGTAAAATCTGCAAACATTATTAATCAACTATTTGGGGGAGAGCATAAAGAGACAATCTCACAGATGCCTTCATATAGCTGTCTTGTGTACTTTGTTTTCTGGCCATGACATTTCATTGATATAGAATATATTGAAAGAGTTATAAGAGTTAAGGTCATAAGTTCTGCTTTAGAAAAATTACATTTTGGCTTCATATGCAATATCTAACTGACAAGATGAATATACAGTTAGACCTATAATGTTTGAAATTCTAAGAGAGGCTACAGAGTAATCATTCAATCCATGAATGTGGTTGATACTGCCTAAAGAAAGAATATAGCAGGAAAGAAGCATGCTTCAGATCAAATCCTAAAAGAACTTCAAGGTATATTTATTAGTTGAAGAAAGATAAGTAGAATACATTGAGAAAATGGCTAGAGAGAGGGAGAAAATATTAGAAATATGCTGCTATAAAAAACAAGACACACAGAGGATTTCCAAAACAAGGGACAATACCAGAAGTATTGAACGCTATAAAAAAGTCAAGTAGATAAGGACCGCACTGAATGTCTATTGGCTTTAGTGATGTGGAGCCATTTTTGACCTTAGCAAGAGCCATTTCACTGGGGGTGATGAGAGTAAAAGACAGATTAGAGTAGGTCGAGTTCCTGGGAAATAAAAAAGAGGAGTCTGTGAAGTGAGACAGCTTGTTAAAGAAGTTTGATGGTAAATATGTTAGAAGAGGACATGAACCTGAACTATCATTTTCATGGATAACAGGGTGGTAGCAGCTAGAAGCAACTGGGTTTGGGGGATACCTTAGAGACTGTCTGAAGTTATTTTATGAGATCACAAAACAAAGTAGCTATTTTACCTTTCATGCAGTCCAGTAAAATACTGTTACATATGAACAGAATAAGAAAATTCGGAAAGATTTTAGATATCATTGAATCTAAACGCTGATGTTTTGGAGAAGGGGAGTCTGGTTTCCCCTATATTTCAAAAAAAGAAAAAGAAAGAAAGAAGAAAAGAAAACTTCAACAAACTAAGGAAACCTTAGCTTTGTTTGAACACGATCTCACCTAAAGAAAAGAAAATGGAACAGATTATTATCTTTATAAATTTCTTTCCATTCTATGATTTCAAAGCCAAGCTAACAGTATGTTAGTTTCTGATAGTAAAAAGGACTTTTTTCTTTTACATCCAGAATTTATACAGATTTTAGTTAAATTCTGTTTCAGATATTAAAAAGCAATTCAGTGACATTGAAATGTTGGAGAACTTGTAACTCATTCTCACTAGGATATTACACATAAGTGTCTCTAGACAAAATGTGTTATAGGCAATGAATATTACACCTGCATTTAAAAAGGACTTATATTTATATTGGCAGGCACATATTTGAAATGGAGGAATATCCTTACAAAACATGTAATTTCTCAATATCTCACATATAAAAACATTGAAGTAAAATCATGCACTATTATTTTATGTGAGATCTCACCTAAAGTTTCTTACATATATATATATATGGAATACAGTGCAGAGAATGTTATGATAACCTTCACATATATGGAATTAATCACATAACCCTAGGCAATATAATTTACCTATGTAATGGTGGTCCAACTTACATGACTTCAACAACCATATAAAAGTTGTGCAGAACTTACAACTCTTTTTTTCACATAATATTAAAAGCATAGGAAAAACACACCGCAATAAGCAATTTAATTGTTTTTAACTAAAATATCGTAATTATAGCATGAGACATACAGTGTATGGAATGTATTAGCTGTTATAATTTCTTAAAACACTAAATATTTTCCTGAATAATTTTTAAGATAATAAACTTAAAGCATAAAAATCATCCTCCTCTAAATAAAGACTTGCATAAAGTCATCGATTTCAATTTGTTATATACCATGTTCAAGGTCTCCTTAATGAGGTAGTTATTAACTTCCTAGGACTGCTAATTTAACTTGCAGCACTTTGCCAAATTAGAATCAGTTTCCTGTGCTTAAATCCAAATATGGACATTTGCATTTAGCATTACATGTGTGCTATAATGATACGTAATAAATATTTTCCTGGATTATTATGAAGTTAATTTACACATTTGATAATATAATTTTAACTATCAACTTAAAAAAACAAAATTTAATAAAAAAACAAAGTGCCAACAGACGAATAAGTTATTCTTATCATTGGGTAAGTACAGACATGATATATGAATGAGTTACCTTCAGGCACCTTTAAATTATGCAATAGTCTTTTTCTTAGGAAATTCAATGGATTTAATGACCTTGGTAACACAGTAATGTTACTATATAACTATTGCAACCCATTATAAAAGAATTTGACATTGTAAAATATCTTGATTTCTGGAGGAATAAAATATCTTTTTAAGAATTAACCATATCACAATGTTTATATATCTTGTGATACGCACATGAAAAAACTCAGGTGTACACAAGGAAAATAAAGAAATTGGCGAAAAATCAATACGTATTTTGTGAACTCTAAATATCTAAATACTTTGTACTAAAAATATCGAAAAATGAGTTAACATTTTTATTTTTTATTCACTGTCTAAATAATTACGTGTATTTTTAGATTCCTGAGTAATGGTTAATAACATTAATATTTATGATTTTCATTCCTTATGATATATATATTATTCAACTCAGAGCAGTATACAGAGTGTTTAATAGGTATGCATTTCTAAGTATTTGGAAGATTATTGTTATAATTTCTTTTTATCCCAGTAGACAAAAAAAATCTGTGAATAAATATTTCTATAACAGATACCAACATAAGTGAATGGTAATCAGTTAGCATGGTTGCATTTCTATAATCAATATATGTCCTTTCTAAAAGTGTTCTCTTAACACCATCACACAGGATATCTTCCAATTTTAATAATTTCAGAATTCTTTGTGCCATAATATTTAGCTTATATTTTGAATCTGTTATTCTATCTGGGAGACCAGATTAATGTAGTGACTAATTTGTTTCTTTTCCAATTCCAATTCAATTTCTTTTGACAAATGCAAGAAACTGATTCTTTTTTAAAAAGGTTATTCATTCATTTATTTATTTTTAGACAAAGGGGAAGGGAGAGAGAGAGAGGGAAACATCAATATGTGGTTGCCTCTCGCATGCCCTGCACTGGGGACATGGCCTGCAACACAGGCATGTGCCCTGACCGGGAATCGAACAAGCAACTCTTTGGTTTGTAGGCTGGTGCTCAATCCACTGAGCCACACCAGCCAGGGCTAGAAACTGCTTCATTAATATGCTTGCATTTTATTCTTTATCAATTGAATTAGTTTATTATGATCTCATATTTTTAAAATGATTTAATTATGTGTAACTTGAGATTAAGTGCCAAATGTCAGGGTTTAACTGTTTGTTTCTTGATTAGGTTCTTAAAATATATTTGTGATATTGAGATTTATAAGAAGACATATATTTGGTCTAATCTGTGTTTCTAGCACAGAGTTCATAAAACTTGAAATTTTCAGCCCTGGCTAGTGTAGCTCAGTGGACTGAGCGCGGGCCTGCGAACCAGAGGATCGCGGTTCGATTCCCAGTCAGGGCACATGCCTGGGTTGCGGGCCAGTTCCCGGCAGGGGACACACGAGAGGCAACCATACATTGATATTTCTCTCCCTCTCCTTCTCTCCTACCCTTCCCCTCTAAAAAGATAAATAAATAATAAATTTAAAAAAAATTTTGCCTGGCTGGTGTAGCTCAGTGGATTGAGCGCGGGCCTGCGAACCAGAGGATCGCGGTTCGATTCCCAGTCAGGGCACATGCCTGGGTTGCAGGCCAGTTCCCAGCAGGGAACGCATGAGAGGCAACCGTACATTGATATTTCTCTCCCTCTCCCTCTCTCCTACCCTTCCCCTCTAAAGATAAATAAATAAATAAATAAATCTTTAAAAAAAAAAAAAGTTTAAAAACTTGAAATTTTCGAAGCGATGATAAGCATGTCTTTTGTTATATTAATGAGGTGAGTTTTGGAAAGCACTTAAGGATAGGAGCTGGTTATCTAGAAGGCCCACAATGTGACTAAAAGGTTAGAACTTTCAGTCCTATCCCTTGACCTCTGGAGAGAGTAGTGGGCCTAGATATGAATTGCCAATTGTCAATGATTTAATCAACTGTGCCTAAGTAATGAAGCATTCATAAAAATCTAAAAGAACAGGGTTCAGAGAGCTTTTGGGTTGGTAAACACTTAAATAGATAAGGAGAATGGTGCACTCAGAGAGAAAGCACAGAAGCTCCCCACCCTTTCCTTGTACCTTGCCATAAGCATCTCTTCCACCTGGCTATTCCTGAGTTAAACCCACTTACAGTAAACTTACAATCCATAAGTAAAATGTTTTCCTGCGTTCTGTTAGCTGCTCTAGCAAATTCACTGAATCCAAAGAGGCATTTTGGAACCTTTGACCTCTAGCCTGTGGGTCAGAATACTCAGCATGAGTAAGAGGGGAGAGTGTGCCACAAGACCCTACAAGAAAACTACTACGTTAGGCCATGATACAAAGATAGGAAGTCATAGCAGCTCTACCTAATACATAGAAACAAGCACAGGGAGGCTGCCAAAATGAAGAGACAAAGAAACATGGCCTAAATGAAAGAACAGATCAAAACTTCAGGAAAAAAACTAAACAAAATGGAGATAAGCAATCTATCAGATGCAGAGTTCAAAACACTGATTGTAAGGATGCTCAAGGAACTTAGTGAGGACTTTAGCAGCATAAAAAAGATAGAGTCAGAAATGAATGCTATACTAATTGAAATAAAGAACAATTTACAGGGAATCAACAGTTGAGTGGATGAAGCCTAGAATCAAATCAATGATTGGGAATATAAGGAAGCAAAAAACAACCAATCAGAACAACAAGAAGAAAAAAGAATCCCCCCCCCCCCCGCCCAAATGAGGATAGCATAAACGGCCACTTCAAGAGGTCCAACATTTGCATCATAGGGGTGCCAGGAGAAGAAAAGCAAGAAATTGGAAATCTATTTGAAGAAAATAATGAAAGAAAACTTCTCTTATTTGGTGAAAGAATTAGACATGCAAGTTCAGAAAGCACAGAGAATCCCAAACAAAATGGATGCAAAAATGCCCACTCCAGTACGCATCATAATTAAAATATCAAAGTTTAGAAAGAAAGAGAGAATCTTATAAAAAGCAAGAGAAAAGTAGATAGTTACCTATAAAGGAGTTCCCATAAGACTGTCAGTTGATTTCTCAAAAGAAACTTTGCAGGCTAGAAGGACTGGCAAGAAATATTTGAAGCCATGTAAAGCAGAATCTATAGCCAGGATTGCTCTACTCAGCAAAGCTATCATTTAGAATCAAAGGGCAGATAAAGAGCTTCCTAGACAAGAAAAAAATAAAGGAGTTCATCATGATGAACCTATTATTATATAAAACATTAAAGGGACTTACTTAAGAAAATAAGATAAAAACTACAAACAATAAAATGGCAATATATATCTTTCAACAACTGAATCTAAAAAACAAACTAAGCAAGCAAGAACAGCGACAGAATCATGGGTATGGAGAGTGTTTTGATGGTGCCAGATGGCAGGGGTGTGTAGGGGAATGGAGAAAGAGATGAGGGGATTAAGACGTACAAATAGGTAGTTATAGAAGAGCCATAAGGATGTGAAGTACAGCATAGGAAACAGTAGCCAAAGAACTTGTATGCATGACCCATGGCCATGAACAATGATTTGGGGATTGCCTGAGGGAGTAGGGGGGGCTGGGTGGAAGGGGGTAAAGGGTGAAAAATTGGAAAAAGTGTAATAACATAATCAATAAAAAATAGTAAAAGTAATAAAAATCTATTAGATTGTAAAAATGTTAATTATATCTTTAAAAAATGCCATCATGGCAACATCTGGACTGGTGTTTGACCAAACAACCAGGCATCATGAACTAGAAAAGTTAACACAATTAATCATCACAGTACTAATTTATCTGAATGACCAAATAAAAATTCATTTCCTGTTTTTTTTAAAGAGAAATCTTGAAGTTTTGTTATTCTTCGGTACTATTAGAAATAAGCTTTTCCAGTTAGTTAGGACACCAGAAAACCTAGTTTGTGATCATATGAGTTTTGATTGCAGTGATTAGAATGAAGTGGCTCACTGGGGAGCTGGGCTGGAAAAGATGATCCTCAGCTCTCAGGTCTCCACTTGTGAGACCAGAAGTCAAGTGATCTGAGGTCAAGGAAACTATTAATACCTTCTCCTTTTAAATGTTGTTGAACAATATAGTCTTGCTCGGAATATCTGATTGAAGTAATTTGAGTCTCACTGCAGAGGCAGACACAGGTAATATATGAACTCTTATGGTGACCAGAAATAAGGAAAGAGATCATTATAAGTTCTCTTTCTTTATCCTAATTCACTGGCCACATAAGTTTCAATTTTACTGATAAAATATTTGCATGTTAGAAGCTAGGATGGCAGTAAAAGACAGAAAACTGTACAAGAACAACAATTAAAATAAAATTTAAAAAACAACAAAAATTCGAAGAAAGAAAAAAAGAATACAGAGATATAGACTGTGTTTTAAACAAATTGAGTTGTATAGTCTTTGATTCAAGAAGAAATTTGGTATCTAGAGAAAGGGTAGGTAAAAAATAAAAGTTGTCAATTTTACTCTTAGGTTTACTATAAGGTTTAATTTCATTTTAAAACTGAAGTTAAAGAAAAACACAGTGAAATTAATATCATGCTTAAATATACAGTTAATAATTTGAAATCAATAATTTGAAGGGTAGTTTTCTAATACTACACTGAAATGGAAGGTAACATAATAGAAATGGAAAAATGTATGAGGAACTCCATTTGTTTTAGGGCCAGAATCTTTGAGAAGATGGATTCTCGTAAAGTTCTATTGCCCTTTAAATATACTGACTAGCAAGTTAGACTAAACAGAAGACAACTCTATTTCATCTTGTCAAAAGATCTGATCTATCTCAAATAAATGTTTTATTTAGTACAGCCATGTTTTTGAACTAAAAGCTTGTTGTAACTGTACCATAATTTCTTATTCATCTCTGCTGAAAACTAAACAAAACTGTCCACCATAGTCATTATTTTTATTTTGTAGGACTTTATCTTTTGGTTTTGATGTCAGACATGTACAGCGATATATTTTGCAGAGTAAATCATGAAGATAAAAACAAAGTGAGATAGAATTCAACTATAAAGAGTCAACATTTCAAATATTAAATCATACATGGATCATAAGGCCCCTCAGAGCATTATGTCGATTTACCTAATTTGTTTTAGAAACGCATTTGCATTATAGTTAGAATTGTCTAAGTAATATTTGACATAGACCCAGATGTGAAAGAACATGAAGGATTATCTTTAGTATATAGTTTATAAAGAAACAAGGAAATGGTCATTTTATATAGAAATATTTCTGTAAAATTTGTGTCATAATTTATTGTTTATTTTACTGATGGCTTTAAACACAGAAATTTGGTAAAATAATGGATATTTACTTTGTTGATCTCAGTGTTTGGAAGGTCTTATTTCTGGTGTTTCTGTTTGTGCATTTTCAATGGAGTATTTAATGGATTAGTAACCTTGTTTATTCTGCAATTTAAGATCTCCACATGTTCCTTTTCAGCATACAAGATTTGTTTGTATGGATCAATTTTATCACACCACATTAGTAGCATCTACTTCACATTCTGTTTGGAGAAGTTAATGGGTGGGCAATCTATTTCATACGCAGATACTGATATTCAACCTCAGTAAAATTCCTGGTATTTTAAAGATATACCAATAGGTTTGACTCAAGCTTGACTATACAGAGAGAAAACTGATGAAAAATAGTGGTTCTCGACTGATCAGATCAATAGAGGGTCTGTAAACAGATCCACACATAAAATTAACTGATAATTGAAAAGGTGACACTGCAGTTTGTTGAAGAATTGACAGTGATTTGATTTACATAGTGCAGGAATGATTGAATTTCTATATGAAAAATAATGCATATTAATCTGGAATTCACATTACTTTAGACAGTTCATATGTATACATGTAAAAGATACTTTTTCATGAAAAGATAGTGGTTTACCCACATACCTACCAGATTTACCAAAACACAGCTGTCCCGTTTTCCCCCCACTCAGTTTTTACCCTTCAGCTTCCTGCTTTTTCTTCTTCAGCTGATGAAAGATCTTACAAATGGACACCATCAAAGAACTGACACCATCGAACAACTTATCTTCCATTACATCAAGAAACCCACTTGCACTCTGCCTATAATCTTTGTTTTTTTCTTTTATTAAAAAAGAAACTCTGCCTCTGTTGTATCAAAGAACAAAACCCAAAACACTTTCATCCTGTGATTTTTCCTGGATATTCTGTGCAAGAGATATCTTAAATTTATTTCCGAATACCTAAATTTTGAGTACCCAACACCAGATCTTCTCTCTCTATTCTATCCTCTCTTCCTAAGTGAAACAACAGTGCCATGGTTAATAACTTCCAAGTTTCTATCAACAGTTTGGAGCTACCCTTGAACTAAGACTTGTATACTAACTAGATCGGAACTTGCTATCTCTACATGTCTATATGTCTGCAACTGAAATAGTGTCTTTCCTCCCCAAGCTTATTTACTCCTGTGTTCCACACTTCAGTAAACAGTGCCATTAGCCACCAAGTTGCTCAAGTCAAACATATAGGTGTTCCCTTTATTGTTCTTTTCATCGGAAGTCCATACAATCTTAGAAAAACATCTCTAACTCTCCTATTCTCTCTAGGCTCAATGTCAGCTCCCTGATTTGAATCATAATTATCTCTGATCTTCACTACTCTGGTATCGCTGCTACTACTTCTATTGTTTCTACTGCTACTACTGCTAGTACTGCTGCTGCTACTACTACTGTTACTATGTTACTATGGCTAACACTGCTGCTATTGCTGCTAGTACTGCCAGCACTGCTACTGCTGCCACTATTACTATTACTACTGTTGCTGTTACTGCTATTACTAGTATTACAACTGCTAGTAGTGCTGCTATTTCTACTGCTAATACTTCTACAAAGCTTCCTAAATCAGCTTTCTAAATAGTGCCCACATCTCTATATTTGTTCTCCCTTCCTACATTCTTCACAAAATGAGGATCATTATTTTGTATTTAAATAAAAAAATACTACTTTGGTGAATTTTTATTGATCTAAGAATTAAAGAAAGCTCAAAATCTGAAGGCCTTACTAAAATTAAAGGACCCTGCTGAGTCTGCCTTTAATTCTCCTCTAAAGACGTACTAGAATGTAGTTGTATTGGTATCCTTTCTATACTTCAAATTCTGTAGATTACCAGGCATGGTTTTTTCCTCAAGATTCCTCTGGAGGCTGTTTTCTTCACTCTTTGCATAACTGATCCCTTTACTTCCTCCAGCTCACTGTTTAATTGTTACTTCCTCAGTTCTCTAAATATTTCATAAGAACTAGATAGTCTACCATTTACACTATGGGATACATCATGGTTATTTACTTCACTGTTATAATTCAAAATGTTTACATTATTATTTATTTTCTTTTTCCTTTACTGGAATGTAAATCCCACAAAAATGAAAACCTTGATTTTTTTTTTTCTTACCAGGCAATCACTAGACTCTAGTACTATGAAATGCTTGATGTTTCCGTTGTTCTTGATGTTCAGTAAATATTTTGAATAATTAATTATATTATTCCCAGGTGATGTCAGATATTGATGGATTAACACCTTACCACTCAAAGTATTGTTTCAGACCAGCAGTTGGTTTGTATGCACACTGAAGTTTGAGAAGTACTAGATTAATACTAAGAAACAATTCCTCTACACAGGTACTGCCTAGGAGTCTAATATCTTTATATCCAAGTAAGGTTAATCATAAGATGCAATTGGAAATAAAGAACATTAAGAAGTATTTAAATGTAGCATATGACTAAATGAATATAAGGTAGGTAGGAAAAATGGAGTGGTTTCATTATATAGGTGCCAATGAATCATATGTAAAGGAAACCAAGACTATACAAATCAATGGCAGTTGCATAGAATTCAGCATATGGATCAGGATACATGAAAAACAATTCTAAGTGAAGCCAATAAGTAGGAATTTAAATGTCTTCTCAGACATAAAGGTAAGGGGCAGGCACAAGGACACCTAAAATAAAGTGTTTAAAATCACATGTGGGAAATTTATAACATACTGCTGTAATTGCCATGAAGAGGAATTGGGATTTAGCTGTATTCCAGATGTGACTCATCATGTGCCTCCACCCCAGTTTTTATATAATGTACTAAGAAACAGTCTACTATGACATAAAGTGTTCTGTTTCCTATCTTCTGTCTAAACAAAATAAAACAAATTTCTTAAAGCATAAAAAATAAAATTGAACTGATGCCAGAAGTCAGCCCTGGGATACACTCTTTTATGTGTACTTTTTAAATGGCTGTTTCAAGTGACAAGAGGTTAAGTAACCAATATACCAATTTTCTGTACAAGAACAGGAACACCAGCAACAAGAATTTCAAGTGATATGGCTGAGGGTTTGACATGTGTGAGAAGCAAAAGTATACCTATGAATATATTTTAATTCATTTACTGCAAAAGAAATTTAGAAAAAAAGGCAATAAAACTTTAAATATTAAAAAATTAGCTGCTGAATACATTATAACTTTTCTTTATCACTTTTTAAAGGCAAAACACAAGGCCACCTGACACCACAAAGAATTCCCACATAGATTTTGTTAGTGGCCACATAAGATAATGAATATTTTTGTTGAAAGCTTTATACAAAAGGACAAATTCATTTATCATAGCTGAAAAGAAATTACCACATTTTAAATATTCAACATATTAAACTGCTAAGTTGGTCAACCATATACATCCAGATTCCTCTGACATCAAAACAAATTGAATAGGCTCAAGGAAAATATGCTTCTGGATTACTTTTGTAAAAATACTATCTCAATATAAAATATATCTCTGAATAACTGATGGTGTTTAGCACAGTTCTGACTTTTATCAGTCAGAATAAGCTAACGTATGATGTTGTATCACAACCTGAAAGTCTTGATGACTAAAATAATAAAAATTTATTTCCTGCCCATGCCAAATATCTAGCATGGTTGGCCCAGGCCCCTGCTCACTGTGGTCGGTGAAGCATCCAGGCTGATGGCACGCCAGTGGCTTGACAGTTCCTGTTCCTGTGCCACAGAGAGAATGATGAGTGATATTAGTTCAAAACTTTCTGCCTACAATGACTAATAGCACTTTGATTGGCCTACACAAATTGTAAGACCAATTTGATTCCAGGAACAGAGAATTACAAGGAAAGGGAAGAATAACCCTGTCCTGTGCCTGAGAGAAGCTGGGAGTACTTGGCTAATAGCATTGATGATTATTACCATAACAAATTTTTATCAAAGGGCATTAGATTCAGCGTATAATGATATTTCAACACTTTTCATATTGACAAAAAGATGTGCATGTGTGACTAGGGAGGAAAGGGTAAAGGGTCAATTTTTGTGTAAAATGCTGATAATAATTTTAATGTTGGATAATTATAACTCATTGACATCTTATAGTCAGACACAATACGTACTTGAATAACATGAAACTAGCTTAAGAAATGAGAAATGCATCTCCACTGTGATATTTTGTGATGCTTTGCATGTTTTGAATTATAATTGAAACTATATGTATGTATACCTATTTTATCTTAGGTCCAAGAAAAAGAAGCATCTAGAATAGCATACTTCACACAGTCTTTAGCAGTCAATAAGTTTTCACTCATTCTTATTGCTAATATAGAACACATTCAATTCCACGTATTACTTATTGACAACCTTTACTAGAATCTTAAATGCAATATTAAAGACGTTTTACTCAAAATTTTTTCTTTCTGTTATGCCCAAATTTATAAATATAAGATCTCAAAAGTATATAATCTTGTGGTCTTCATAAGCATATGAAAAGTAAATATACAGAATATTACATATATTTAAAAGATTTGTCTGAAAAAAGTCAAGCCTTTATTACTATAACAAGAATGGTTTGTACAACATTGAGGTAACCTGGCAGCCAAGGAGAGTGGACTGGAATTTGCATGCATGAACAATGACAACTTCACTGTGCTGGCCAGTGGAGGTGGTTGACGCTGTTGAGTGAGCATGTGTACTGTGCGGCTGTCGCATTAAAAATGCCTGAGAAAATAGTGCAAAAAATCTGCATCAAATTTTGCATTAAGCTTGAACATTCTTCTACAGAAACTATTCGGATGATTCGAGAGGCTTTTGGGATGATGAAACGAGTACAGCACACACACAAAAAAAGTGTGGCAAAAGCTCTTCAAAGATGGTCGAGAATCTGTTGAAAATGATCCGCATTCTGGAAGGCCTGCAACAAGCCAAACACCTGAGAATGTTGAATGTGTACGGGCCGCAATCAAAAAATATCAGTGACTGACAGTGTGATAACTAGACGCTGATCTGGGGATTCTAAAAACTACTGTGTTCAAGATTTTGATGCAGGATGTTGGCATGAACATGAAATGTGTTTTGAAAAAATTCATTGCATGGCTACTGCTACAAGAGCAGAAGGAACATTGTGTTGCTGTTGCTAATGACTAGATTCAAACCACTTCCTATGAAGCAGATTTGGTGCTCTGTGACTTCCGGCTTTTCCCAAAACTAAAATCAACTTTGAAAGGGAAGGGATTTCAGATGTCATTGAGATTCAGGAAAATATGATGGGGCAGCTGATAGCGGTTGGGAGAACTGTGTGAGGTCCCAAGGTACCTTGTTTGAAAGAGACTGAGGCATCATTGTCCTGTGTACATTGTTTCTTGTATCTTCTTAAAAAAATTTTCAATAAACATGAAAATTCTGTTTTCCATAGTATGTGGCTGGATACTTTCTGGACAGACCTTATTAATCTAATCACATCCAATAAACACTATATATGAGTGTTATTTTATAAAAAAAATTACTAAGCATAGCCCTAAACTTATTTTGCTTTGAAGCTAAATATTTACTTCTTTGAGTGTTTGTAATTTAGAGGATACAGGACCTAAAGCCTGAAGATGTCATTATTTAAAGTATATCCAAATTTCTAAGTGCCTTGTCAAAGTGAGTTATATTGAGGAAAATAATTCTTGGGACAAAGAGAGGTTAAATCCTTCCTACGTACACCATTGTAAAATTTCACGTAATTTCTGGCTGGCAGCCCATGTTAACAGCATCCTGTAGATCTAGTAAGAATGAATTTCCTAGCATTAGGTCATAGTATCAAGAAGTTTTCATCTTCAAAAGTCACCACAATCTTTAACTGTCAAAGTTTTATTCTTTTTAAAAATTCTTTGCTTCTAGTGGTTTTATTGAGTAATAATTCACTTTTTCCCCTGTGAAAAACAAGGATCAACTACTTGATTCTCAGCATTTAAAAAATATTCCCAATATTTTATATCCTGCAGATCCAGGAGGTGCAAGGAAGGGGGTGTTATAGCATCTGTGGTCTGAGGGAGTGGTAAGAGTCTGTGAGTTTCTGAGATCTTATAAAACATTTTCTTCTATAGCTGCCTCATTGTATTATAATGAACATGTAATCACACTGTGTCAAATATATGTTTTTTTCCTGAGGTCAGAAAATATTAATTCTGGGGAGCCAGAGCCTAACAAGAAGATGGCTTCTTTGTTAATGTGAAATAGAACAAATTCCCCTGGGAATTTTCCTCCTTTCTCCTTGATCTCTACCCTTTCATGCACTTGGATTTTTTTGGGTCATTGCTTTAAGTAATTGTTGTGGAGACATGAAAAACAGAGTTTTACTGTCTCTAGTTTCTTAGAACAATATAGAGAATATACAATTTTTTGGAAAATATTTAATATGGACAAGGCAGAACCTCTGTCTCCTGCTCACTATGTTGCCCCTAAACCTTTACTCAGCCTTTGCTTGGACCACACTCCCTGAACTTCCGTGACTACCTTTCCCAACAAGCACACACAATGTACTGAATAGCTTGTACCTCAGGCATTTGGTGGGACAGTGGTGGCATTAGATCAAGGACCCCTAACATTTTCATTTCTAATTGTTTGGGGGATGAAGTTGGTAAGGGTTGTATAGAACCATGTAGAGATTCATACTACATTGGGACAGAGGAAAACATATCTTATTACATGTGGTCTTAGTGACAGACATTCTGTGCAAATCCCATGGGTGATGGACTTAATTAAGTGCACTGATGAAAAGGTAGGTTGCCAGGTCAGTAATAGCAGGATGTGCAGATGGGAGAGGAAGGTTGGCAAACAAATTTATAAGAAATCTGATTGTTCACCAGACCTGTGACAAGTTAAAAAACAACAACAACAACAACAACCCTACATATCACAAAAATGGCAGAGATAGAATTCAGTGAGAATAAGGGGATGGGAAAAATGAAAGGACAAGACGGAACTATGGGTCAAAGATTTGGAAGTGAGTCCATTTTACATGGCAGCAGACACGGCCATACTGCTGAGCATTCAGGCCAGGTGAATGCTGAGATCACTGGAACTAAGCAAAGCGGTGGTTAGTGGAATATAAGGTTGTGAAAATTCTAGAGCCACTTTTTAAAGCAATATTTTTGACTAGTGGTGAGTAAAGTAACTGAAGAGGTGAGATCAGATGAAGATAGAAACCTTCATACCACTAATAGGCAGAGGTTAGGCTGAGAAATTCTTGCATAAACCAGACTTGGTTTTCCTAATATATAGATTCCCTGCTGTCTAAAATTAATTTCCTTATTTTTCTAAAAGAACTGTGATTTTATTTTCTGTAACAATGTTCCCAGTTACATTTTCTCATAGTCAAGCCTCTCTTACAGCTAAGCGTGGCTGTTTGATATACTTCTTGCCATTTCAAACATCCAGGCAGGAATTTCTAAAAGGATTTTAGTTGTTGTTTTGTTCATTTTTTGTTTGTTTTTAAAGAAAACTGACTCAACTGGTCCTTCCTTTTCTTTTTGTCCTTTGCCTTTGGCCCTCTACACTACCTAGAACAAAGACACAATAATGATGCACCAAAGACAGTTTTTGAACATGCAGATGAAGGTCTTCGGCTAAGGATGTATGAACAGAGTTCTAGAAGGAGCATGAATTCTTATGTCTTAAAGAAGCACTTTATTTTCACTCCTAGGGTTTCTTGCAATGTGATGAAATTAACCCTATTTGATTAAGCCAAAAAAAACCCAAACAGTTTTTATTACAGGTGGCCAAACATGATTCCTAACTGGGAAAAGATGCCGTTGTAAGGTGTAGTTGTGGAAAAGATATGCCTTCAGAAACAAAAACCTGACCCCTGAGATGACTGACCTGACTGAATGGTAAATTCTGATTAAAAAGGAGCGTGGTTTTCCGGTCAAGATGGTAGTGTAGGTAAATGTGGTACTTGTACCCTACCACAATCACATCAAAATTACCATCATTCAGAACCACCTGAAACCTAGCTAAATAAAAGTCCTACAACTAGGGATTTAAAAAGAAGCTGTATCAAACAAGACTGGTAGGAGTGTTGAAGATACAAAATGGGCTGTTCCTGTACCTACATGCAGTGGATCAAAATCCAGAGGGATATTGTGGCTGCTGAGGTCGCCACTTAAGAGAGAGAGGTCCTAGCCCTACATAAGTTGCTCTAGCCCAAAGTTCCAGTGTCAATAAAAACAGTCACCATAACTTCTAGCTGTGAAAACCAGGGGGGAATGTGACTGAGTGAGACAGAGATCTGCTGAATTCCCAGCAGTTCCTCTTCAAGGGCCCATGCATGGATTAATTCTGACTCACTCTCTCTGAGCTCCAGTGCTAATAGGGCAGCTCAAAAGGCACCAGAAAGATATGAGGAGAAACTGAATTTTCTGGCATCAGGGTGAGTACTGGGTAGGGGGACAGCTTCTCACAGACAGAAGTGCTGGCAGAGAACATTGTTCCTTTCCTGAATCTTCTCCAGAAAGCCTGCAGGCAGGTGCCATATATGAGTCTCTATCAATCTGTATTACAGTGTTTGCCCCACCCTGGTGATTCTCTGAGATCCCACTACACCCAAGCTGTCTCCAGTGGCTTTTCTATATGAACGATCTATCATGGCTTAACATGCAGACTTTCCTAAAATCTCTCAAACAAGCAGTTTCTGGTCTTGGCATACCCTGTATTGCTTGCAAAGTGGCCCCAGGCCCAGCACTAGTGGCAACAGCTTGCCCTCTCCTGGGAACCTCCAAGTCTAGCATAAGTAGCAGTCATCTGTAGATCTATGTGTAGTTCCTGCTGAGGGACTCTGGGCAGAACAGGGGTGCAAACCCACCCTGGCCTGCATCTTTTGGGAGGCCCTAATTTCACCTGGTGGACAGCTTCAGGACATAGCAAAACATCACCTAACCACCTCTACAAGCGATACGCTCAAGGGGAGGACTCAATAGGCACCAGAGCCCTGATGAAATAAGTCCTGCTCTGTGAGGTAGGCCCCTGTATACCTGATCCACCACTGTGGTCAGTGGTTGCAGCCAGTCTTTATTTTCCATATGCCTGAGGGTAAATTCCTTCCACTGATATGCAAAACCAATCAAGGCTCAACTACAACAAGAGGTATATACACAGGGCCATACACAGGGCACACCTCAAGTGCCCAGTTTGGGTAATCCAGATGGCTGTGCCACTGTACCCTGCAGAACACCTACTATATAAGGCCACTCTACCAAGTTGGGGAGATATAGAAGCTCTACCTAATTCATAGAAACAAATACAAGGATCCTGCCAAAATGAAGAGACAAAAGAAGTCTCAAATGAAAAAAACAAAACAAAATTACAGAAAAAGAAGTAAACAAATGAAGACAATCAAACTATTAGTTTCAGAGTTCAAAACACTGGACATTTTAGTAAGAGCTTCAACAGCATTAAAAAACATACAAACATGGAAATCATAGAAAAGAACCAGTCAAAAATAAAGGATGCACTAACTGAAATGAAGAATAATTTACAGGGAATCAATAGTAGAGTAGACAAAGCTGAGAATCACATAAGCGACTTGGAATATAAGAAAGTAAAAAAACACCCAATCAGAAAACACTCACTTTATTTATCCAATAAAGTGAGGATAGTGTAAGGAGCCTCTGGGACAATTTTAAGTATACCAATAATCACATCATTGGGGTGCCAGAGGTAGGAAAGAGAGAGTAAGAAATTGAAAACCTATTAAAAAATGATGTCAGATAACTTCCCTAACTTGGTAAAAGAAACAGATATACAAGTCCAGGAAGAACAAAGTGTCCAAAACAAAATGAACCCACAGAGGCCCACACCAAGATATGTCATAATTAAAATGTAAAAGGTTAAAGACAAAGAGAGAATCTTAAAAGTAGTAAGAGAAAAGCAGTTAGTTACCTACAATGGATCCCTAAAAGCCCTCCAGCTGATTTTTCAACAGTAACTTTTCAGGCCAAAAAGGATTTGCAAGAAATATTCTAAGTGATGAAAAGCAAGGACCTATAACCAATATTATTATACTTAGCAAAGTTGTCATTTAGAATCAAAGGACATATAAAGAACTTCCCAGATGAGAAAAGGCTAAAGGAGTTAATCACCAACAAACCAGTATTATATGAAATGTTAAAGAATTTTCTTGAAGAAGAAAAAATAAAAAATATGAACAGTAAAATGGCAGTAAATACATATCTATCAACAACTGAATCCAAAAAAAAACCAAAATAAATCAACAAACAAAAGAGAAACAGACTCATACATACAGAAAACATTTTGATGGCTGCCAGATGGAAGGGGGACTGGTGGATGGGTAAAAAGGTGAAGGGATTAAAAAGTACAATTGGTAGTTAGAATAGTGATGAGGATGTAAAGTACACCATAGGGATTGCCATCAATAACATTCTAATAACTTTGGTGTCAGATGTGTATGAAATTTATCTGGATAATCACTTAATAAGTTGTATAATGTCCATTCACTGAGGTGTGCATGTGAACTAATGCAATATTGTATATCAATTGTAATTGAAAAATTAAAAATGATTTAAAGAAAGAAAACAAACCAAAGAAAAAGGAGTATTTATCTGGTATCCTGCCATTTTCAATTTACCTTGTTAGGTACTTAGGAATATTCATAAATCAAAAGAATATTTGAATTTATTTATGATAATGTATTTTCTGTACCATGCTATTCAGTTTTCTTAAAATGTTATTCTGTGAAATTGATCCTTAAGCTAATTTGAGGGGGAAATAACTTGCCAGGTCAAAGTTTGAATAAATTAGAAGATGAGAAGTAACATATGCTCTCAAAATCTGAAAATTAGTTGCAAAGTCACAGTTAATTTAATTACCATGTTGTACAGCCTTGGAATAATAATGTAGATTGAGAATTATAATAAAATTAGTCAATATATAACACATTAACATCTTAAAAGAAAAACATTCTGTGGGTTAGCTATAAAATTTAAATATAACATTTTAATAATTAAAAATATCATTTTAATAATAAAAGTATATTTCTTTATATGAGTTTCCATTTCTATTGTGCAACCTAATAAAATATATTTGTTATTTACCATTTTCTCTTATTCTTTTAATTGAATATTTTCAAATACAGATTCTCATATTAAACGGATATGTAAGAACATGTAACTAACATACTCTATAAATGTAGTTGAGACCAAGAGTAATTTATGGTAATTATATATTACCTATGTAGTCAAATCTGATATTTTACTTGAGTATGACTATATAAGCTTCGAAATGCATGGTACACACAAAACTCAAATTTTTGCTTATAGGACATTTCTGACCAGAGCATTTAAAACAGAGCCTGGTCACTGTAACTTACTGTAAGATGATTTTAAAAGAGAAAACAAATTTCTCATCTTGTACACAGTTTGGGCAACCAGTTTGCTTCCTTATTTTATTACATGCAGACATATGCAGACACATACACACACTCACACATGGTTCCATTGTTCATATTTTCATAAACTGTTTACAAATTAAAGGATCTTCAGCTATGATTCAGTATAATTTTTCTAGCAATTAATAGGATAACCACCAAGCATCATCTATTTTAGACTCCTTAGAATTGTCAGTTAAATAAAATTAATGTTATGAAAAGTACTCTTCGTAAAGTAAGCTTTCTTGTCCAGACAGAATCTCTTATAACAGATTTTGAATCTTAACTATCCTAGTGAAATCTGATTATATTCCATATCATAGTTCAGCATGGTTTTTGCACACATTGCACTTTCAGAAAGAGTTTCTGGTCTTTTTCTTTCTTTATTAAAGATATCATGTAGTCTGAAAATCCTGGATCTAACATTAGTTCTTTACTGAAGTATGTAAGTTTGAATAAGCAATAGTTCTTCAACAAAATATGTTTAAATAAGCAACTTCTACTAGAAAATATTTTTTCAGAAAGATAATCCATTTCCACCCCTTCGGGAATAATGTTATGTTGTGAATTACTACTCTGATAACTATTTTTCACATTTTCACCAGTTGAAGAACTTGGAGTTGCAAACATGCTATTACCAGGCCTAAAAAAAATGCCATGGCCTCAAAATACACTATACATGGGTTCTATCAAAATGCTTTGTAAATACAGTTGTGTTTAAGTATTGTGTTCTTAGCAATAAGTATTTCTTCTGAGAAGGAGAACTTCTTAAACTTTTTTTCAAAATGTAGCTAATTTGCCTAAATATTAAAATTGAAAGATTTTCAAAAATTCTCCCAAAACTCAGAATATATTCAAATTTTAATATAACTTTTAGTTTTTTCTGTGTATAAACACATTAAAAATAATTTTATAGTATTTCATGTAACTGTTCATTTAGTAATTATTCATATTGTTATGATTAAATGAAACGGCTTAACATGTCATGGAATCTCACAGTTGAGATGCACCTTAATGGCCTCATACTCTTACATCCCTTTATAACATCCTTCAAAAGTCTTTTTTTTTTTTTAAGATTTTTTTTTTCTTTTAGATTTTATTTATTTATCTTTAGAGGGGAAGGGAAGGAGAGAGGGAGAGAAACATCAATGTGCGGTTGCCTCTTGTATGTCCCCTGCCGGGAACTGGCCTGGCAACCCAGGCATGTGCCCTGACTGGGAATCGAACCGCGGTCCTTCGGTTCGCAGGCCCGCACTCAGTCCACTGAGCTACACCAGCCAGGGCCAAAAGTCTTTTTAGCATCATTCCAATATCTTAACGTCCCTTAAAAGTCTTCTGAATATCCAGTAGCTTAAAGGGAAAGATACCATTTTGCCTTAAAATTTGACATTTAATTTCAGATAGCTCTAATTGTATGTTAGACTTACTTCTCTGCCACTTATCATCCATAATTCGGTCTTGTAAAGTTATGGGTAATAGGTAAAATTCCTCAGAGTAGGGGATTCTTAGGTCCAGGATAAGCAGCTATCATTTGTTTTTCAATGACTTCATGTATGAGCATCTATTTATCTCTGGGTCTGATTGCTCTCTTTTGACACACATCAAGAGACTTCTAAAGAAGTTGTTATTCATAGGGGCCCTCTATTCAAACAGTCTGAAATGAAATCCTGCCTTAGTGATTTACTAGCTTAAGCAGTTTATTTAATTTCTCTGTATCTCTGTTTTCAAACCTGAAAATGGGGATTATATTTGTATCAAATTGATGTAATTGTTATAAGGATTACATTAGTTAACATATACCAAGATTTCTGTCCAGTGGTGGACACATACTGTTTACTATAGGTTAGCTATGATTATCTTTTATTCATTTATTCTCATATTTATACAACTATCTATAAATTCATGATTGTTCATTATACAGAAGTCTAACAAGCTTCAGATGAATGCAGCAAGCTCTCACAGATATCTGAGTTTGAACTTTCCATAGGCACTCAAACTCAGAATTATTTATCACTTTTCCAACCTCGCTTGGCTGACCCAAACTAGCCCATCACTTCAATCCCACATACAATCCTGGGAATAATATGTGACTTCCTTCTTCAACTCCACCTCTCACATTCAATCGTGTTGTGTTTGATTTGTGTCCCCTCCAAAATCATATTGACATCTTAACTTCTAGTACTTTTTAAAGTGATCTTATTTGAAAATAGAGTCATTGAAGATTAATCAAGGTAAAATTAGGGTGCACTGGATTAGAGAGGGCACTAAATCCAATAATTCAGAGATGCAAAAGACACACAAAGAGAGATGAAGGCCATGTGAACAAGAATGCAGGGATTGAGATGATGCAACTATGGTACAAGGAAAGCTAAAGATGAATTGCTAGCAACCACCAAAAGGTAGCAAGAGGCATGGGAGACTTTTCCCTAGAGTTTTGGAGATGGCACAGTTCTGATGACACCTTGATTTTAGACTTCTCACCTCTAAAAATGTGAGAGAATATATTTACATTTTATAATTCCAGTTTATGGTACTTTGTTGTACTTTGTTACAGCAGCCCTAGGAAACAAATACAAACTGATTTTTCAATTTTGCTTTTTAAATACCTCTTTTACTTATACCCTCACTTCCATCTCCAGTGTTGATTCTAACTTGACCTTCATGCTATCTCCCCCAATGATATTGCTGCTTCTCGTTTTTCTAAAAGATCACAGAAATGATAACACATGGATAAGCAGAAAATCATAGATAAAAGGTAATGGAATGCTAAGCTAAATTATAAAGATTATAGGATAAGGCCATGGGCACTGGATAGCTTCATTAGAAATCTGAATTCCACTGGTGATGTGTAACTACCCTAAGGGACAGTGATAGATTGATAGTAAGTTGTTGGTCTATTAAGGTGCTCTTTTTCAAAACTGAAATGTTCATGGGATCACTATTTATTTCTTTTAAATTTTGGATTAGTGGCCCTGGTCTGCCAACTCAGTTGGTTAGAGCATTGTCCTGATATGCAAAGGTTGCAAGTTTGATTCTCACGGGTAGGGAACATACAAGAATCAACCAATGAATGCACACATAAGTGGAACAACAAATTGATCTCTCTCTCTCTCTCTCTCTCTCTCTCTCTCTTCAAATCAATAAATTAAAAACAACAACAACAACAACAACTCGAAATGTGGATTGCTGAATCCAGACTCATGTCTTCTATGTGTTGATGACTCTACTATTTGTATCTTTATGTTGATCTCTATATACAAATTCTTACTTAATATTTCCACTTGGACTTCTAATAAACCACTAAACTTCACATAGGCAAAGTAGAACTTGGTTTGTTACACTTGAAATAATAAACCAAGACTTTAACAGGATCTATACCACCCTTTCTGATTTAGTGCTGGCTACTCTTCCTACTTTATTCCCTCTCACTCTTCCTAAGAATCACTACCTTGGCTGCCCAGGTAACCTTGACTTCTTTGAACAAATCAGGAATGCTGTTTTCTGAATATCTGCATTTCCAGTTCCCTCTGCCTGAAGTATTTATCCCCAAAATACTTGCATGATGTGTTCCTTTATTTTTTTCATATGACACCTCAACAGAGAATTTTAACTGAACGTTCACTTAAAAAAAGAAACTTAAAGGAGTTCGAGATTTACTATAAAGCTGTAATAATCAAGACAGTATGGTATTGGCAAAGGAATATACCAATAGGTTAATGGAACAGAATAGAGAGCCCAAAGTTACAGACAACTAATTTTTGACAAAGGAGCAAAGTCATCTCTCTCTCTTTTTCTCTGTGTAGTATTTTCAACAATGGTGCTAGAAAAACTGGGCATCTACATACACAAAGGTAAATACAAACATAAACCTTACTCCCTTTTAAAAAATAAAATCCAAGTGGATCATAAGCCTAAATGTAAAATGCAAAACAATAAAAATCTTAGAAGGTAACACATGAGAAAATCTAGATGGCCTTGGGTGTGGTGATGACTTTAGATACAATACCAAAAGCATGACTGATGAAAACAATAATTGATAAACTAGGCTTCATTAAAAGTAAAGCCTTCTGCTCTACATAAGACACTGTGAAGACAATTACAAGTGAAGGCACAGACTGAGAGAGTACTTTTAAAAGACATATTGGTAAACAACTGTTAACCAAAATATACAAAGAATTATTGTTTAAAATTACTTTCTCATTGTTCAGTTCCAGTTGTCTGCATTATCCCCCACCACCACTTCCTACAAAGAATTCTTAAAACTCAAAAATAAGAAAATGAATAACCTGATGGAAAAATATCTGAAAAAAAACACCTCAGCAAGAAAGATATATAGATGGAAAATAAGCATATGAAAAAATGTGCAATATCATATGTCATTAAGAAATTGAAAAATAAAACAATAAGATCTCAATACATACCTGTTAGAATGGCAAAAAAGCAAACACCCAACTCTGACAATGCAAAATGCTGGTGATCCTGAGGATGACAAGAACTCTCATTTATTGCTGGTGGGAAGAAAAAATGGTACAGCACCTAGAAAGACCTTTTGGCATTTTTATTTCTTAAGGTATATTTTATTGATTTTACTATTATAATTGTCCCATTTTTTTCTCCTTTTATCTCCCTCCACCCTGCACCTCCCTCCCATCAGCATTCCCCCCACCCCCTTAGTTCATGTCCCTGGGTTATACGTATAAAGTTCTTTGGCTTCTCCATTTCCTATACTATTCTTAACCTCCCCCTATTTTGTGCTTAATGATCACTCTTCTTATTCCCTGTATTTTTCCTCCATTCCCTTGTTTCCCCTCCCTGTTGCTAACCCTCCACGTGATCTTACTTTCTGTGATTCTGTTCCTGTTCTGATTGTTTGCTTAGTTTGTTTTTGTTTTTTAGGTTCAGTGATTGATAGCTGTGAGTGTGTTGTCATTTTACTGTTCATAGTTTTGACATTTTTGCATTTTAAAATAAGATTAAATATGTTCTTATATGATATAGCAATTCTATTTCTTGGTATTTATAGAAAGAAGTTGGAACTTAGGTTTATATGACAACCTGCATGCGGATGTTTATAGCAGCTTTATTAATAATTGCCAAAACTTGGAATCAACCAAGATGTCTTTTGGTAGGTGAATGGAGAAATAAATTGTGTTATACTGATGCGGACACCGGCCAGCAGTGTCCGCGTCATTATGGATGAAATAAAACATTCACACAGACTACCAAGTCTGGTGGAGGAAAAAGGACAGCATGGCTTTTCTCTCAAGGGGAGCAAAAGTCATGGCCTCCACCAGGACAGGCCTTTATTTTATTTCTGGTCCGATTACATGATGGTCCTCACTCACTATGCACAGGTTCGCTACAGGAAGTTACCTTTTACAGACAACAAAGAGCCAATGCTGCTAATCACATCACAGAAGAAGGATATTAGCAAATGAAAAGGGGGAAAGTGGTTGAGCCGGTTTACACTGGTCCCTGCAAGGTTTAGCATGGATTTTAGGAAGTTACAATAAGCACTTACTACCCCAATCCAGGGTGATGGAGTTTTAGCCAAAAGCAAGACTCAAAGTGGCTTAGGTATATGGCAAACTTGATTTCCCATGAGAGAACCTATCTGTGGGTGTGGGTCCTGTGCATCTCGGAATGGAAACTGGTCCCATGCCATGCAGAAGGGTCTTCTACAGTATACCAAGACAATGGAATAGTATTCAGTGCTAAAAACAGATGAGCTATCAAGCCATGAAAATACATGGAGGGAAATTAAACATAATTATTAAGTGAAAGATACCAATCTGAAATGACTACATGTTGTAGTAGCCCTTACCTGTGAGGAATAGGTTCTAAGATACCAGTAGATGCCTGAAACCATGTGTAATACCAAACCCTATGTATGAAGTTTGTCCACAAAATGTCCAGCCATTGTTAATAAGAATGGTTTACACAATATCAATATAACCTGGCAGCCAAGGAGAGTAAACTGGAATGCACATACATGAACAATGAGGACTTCACTTTCCTAGTCAGTGAGGGTGGTAGATGCCGTTGAGCGAGCATGTGTATGGTGTGGCAGTTGCATTCAAAATGAATGAGCTAGTAGAGCAATGAATCTGTATTAAGTTTGCATTAAGCTTGAACATTTCTCCACAGAAACTATTCAGATGATTTAGAAGACTTTAGGGGATGATGCAATGAGTGCAGTGCAAATAAAACTGGCACAAATGCTTCAAAAATGGTCAAGAGCCCTGGCTGGCGTAGCTCAGTGGATTGAGCGTGGGCTGTGAACTAAAGTGGCGCAGGTTCGATTCCCAGTCAGGGCACATGCCTGGGTTGTGGGCCAGGTCCCCAGTGGGGGCCATGCAAGAGGCAACCACACATTGATGTTTCTCTCTCTTTCTCCCTCCCTTCCCCTCTCTAGAAATAAATAAATAAATAAATGGTCAAGAATCTATTCAAAGTGATTCACATTTTGGAAAGCCTGCTTGTTGCTTTTACTTATGAATATTTATAAATATCTCTACATGATTAAATATAATCGTGCTATCAGTGTAATAACTAACTAACCAGTGTTCTTTGAAATGGATGTAGAATAGCTTTACTTTGCCTGAGGTGATAGAGGAAAGCAATCCTTGTGTATGTGTGTGTGCTTGTGTGTGACAATTCTCTCCAACAGGGTCTCCACTCCCTAAGTTCTTCACCTCCCATGTAAAGCCTGGATGTTGGCATTGACTATTTCAGACTCACCTCCACAGTAGTTTGCACTGGCATCATAGATGCAGTATCTTGCTCCATGTACTTAGAAATTACCATATTGCTTCCAATTTTGAGCTTCTGTAAAAACACTAGGAAACAATGAAGAAAATTATACACTTTGTCAAAGAGTTTAGAAATACTGGCCTCTAATTATGTTTTTTAAAATCTTTGAGGTCAACTCAAAATGCCTAAAGATTAAAACAAACAAACAAACAAACAACCTTAACAACCTGGCTTGGGACAGGAATAAAGGTGATGATACTGCAGGCCAGTCACCTAAGAGTTACCATTTTCTTGAATGCTTGACATTCAATAGTGATTGATATCTACAGAAGGAATCTGACATCAGAAGCCTCTAAGCGTTCCTTTAATTTCTGTGGTGGGGGGGGACACCACCCTGTTTCACCCTCCCACTGCCTACAGCTCTGTGGGGTGGGAGAGATGATGTCCCAGAGGGAAATCATGTGCTGCTATGAATGGTTCATGGAAACTTGGAAGCTAGAAACAACAAAAGTCAACTACACAGCCAGAAATTCTTCCTGTAGCTCAAAACTGGAAAATATTGATAGGTTCAAGCACTGTAAAAAAAAAATCACTAGAAAAATGCTGCTACATGGTAGAATTTTTAAGGTTTTATTTGGCTTAGCTAATCAATTTATAGTAACTTTACTCATAAGTAATATAGATGGAAATCTCTCTATAAAATATTTTTACATCATAAATAACAGAAAAGAAAATCTATAATAGAAAGCATAGTTTTGTTCTACTGCCAAATAGGACTTAAAGCACAAAAATAGTAATTTAATTTTAAACTATGGCAGAAATTCCTACACTGCAATGTAAGGAACCTTAAATATAAAGTGCCTGGGTAATTTTAGTGCAGACCCCTGGAGCTTCTTGTTGTATCATATTGCCCAGTGAAACACCATTCTGAACATCAAGAATTTGCATCATGAATTATAAAGGAAAAAATCAGCCCCTATATTTTTTCCTATGTTATGTATCAATCAAAACCTTTCCTGATGATGAATTAATGTTAATTCAGTTTGGTGAGTAAAATGTAACAAATAATCGTGGGGAGCAGCATTGTTGTGACAGTGGATAGGAAATAGGAGGCCTCGGCTCACTGTAAAATATGACCACAGGGAACTTTAAAGGGCAGAGGAATAAACACTGAAGCACAACATCCTCCGAGATATTAGTGACCTGAAAGAATTGCTGGTTTCCTTTATCACTTTACTATTATGTTAGTTAGAGCTCTGATGGACCCTTAGATAGTGTAATAGAAATTTTAAATCCAATTTATTCTGGATGGAATGTTTCAAATGCCTCCATTTGTCTTTTGCACTGGAAACAAAAGTTTGCTCAGTAAATGTTAATGCCACTTGGACCATATTACTTAGAATGAACAAGGAGGAACAGAACTTGAAACTAATCGTCAGGGTACATGGATACTTCTCCTAAGAAAGTTCTACCTACAGGTTCTCAGTATTTTTTCAGTAGGACGATCACAAGTCTGGAATGGAGTGGTGACATAATCTTAAAAAAAAGTCAAAATGTTGCTAAGAGAAACATAGTGGCAAGTGTCCCAGATTGTTAACTAGTTGGCACCATAATTTTAAAATATTCATCAATCTGAGGGACAAGATTTTAGTCATACTACTAAGAAGATAGAATCACAGTATAAAAGAAATTAAAAAGAATAAAAAAATAGAAGAATGTAGGCACAGATAGGAAATTTGAATATCGTTTCATAAAGACAAAAACTGAACGTTGGGAAAAAGAGAGAGAGCTGTTCAAGCTGGGATTTAGAACAGGGACTATGGTAAACCAGTGTCAAGAAGAGCATGAATGTGACAGTGCCGAGTGCAGAACGCAGAGGTGGGTTCAATTCCCTTCCGCAGTATTCGAAAACCTGGGCAAATTGAATGGCTTTCCTTCTCCCTTCAGTCTCTACAGTTTAAGGAGTTTCTCCTGATCTACCAATCTTTCTCTTTGAATTTTCTTATTCTCATATGATTTCTCTCCGATTTATATCCTTTTGACATATAACCAGATATTTTTTTCTTTGTTTCTCCTTTTATATGGCTTATGTCCTTGGTTTTACCAGTCAGCCAATTTAGTTGAATGGCCTTGTAACTGTTGTGCATATGGCTGGTTTACTGAATGTCAACAAATGATGGGGCATACCCATTTATCAGACATCCACAAGCAAACAGTGGTTTACTTAGCTATAAGAAGATGGTTGAGAAATGAGGAGGAAGGCAGGGAAGAGATAGTCAGCAACCTAGATAAACTTGTCACTATAGCAACTGAAGAAGCCTTAATCTTCTATGGTAGAAGTTCCAAAGAGCAATTTGTATATAATCATGAGTTGTGTATTTTTGCAGTTTCACGTGATTCTATTGTGCAGCCAGGAAATGAGAACTACTGTTGTAGCAGCTGGAACATTAGATGTAGATGTTGGGGTCAAAAATGGATCTCTGTGATCTTTGAGGGTCCTTGACGACTTTTCCATTGAGTCCCCAAGATCCAAAGTATTTAAATAATAATTTCATGAGGTCATTTGCTTTTCACTTTTCTTCTCTCACGAGTATACAGTATGTTTTTTCAATAGCTCCATGATATATGCTGTCAATAGTTTGAAAGTGAAAGCAGAAATATGAATGTAGCTGTCTTCTATTATGCCAGATATTAACACTGCTTATAAAAATACAAATAATACATAATGCTCACCAATTTTTTAAAATAGAGCTATTTGAAAATGTTACTTATATTAAGAGCTCACTGTCGTTATTTTCAAGTGAATTATTACTATTGTTTGAGTTTCAGTTTCAAATTAGTGCATATCAATTGATTGAATCCAAATAAACAATAATTCTTTGGGGTTTTCAATAATGTATAGGAGTAGAAAGAGATTGTAAGACTGAAAATGTTGAGAACTGCTGCTCTGTGGAGTGACAGACAAGTCAGAGAGTTCTGAGAGACCCAAAGACATCTAGATAAATAGAAATTCTCTGCAGATCTGTTCAAAGAGGTGTATTGGGCACAGGTGGTATTTAATAATGTAACTCATAGCTGAGAACTTTAACAAAATGTATATTCAGATCTAACATGTCCTGAACAAGACATATGCTGAATATTACCTCCATATTTATATTTCTACACTCTGGAGACTGTTAGGGGCTTTCCATCTGAATCCTAGCTTTCGTTCGGGAGCAGCTGACCCTTGGTGCTATGTCTCTGCATTGAAATGAATACTTCACACTTTCAGGGCTTAATAACACTGGGCAATAAAACATTCAATTAACTTCTCTTGCTTTATTCCCATGTTGACTGTGGAACCATATAATTATAATTTAACTTGCCTATAGGGAAGGAATATGCTAATCAATAAATAGAAGTATTTAGCTATGTGTTTTATTTAATAATAGTGGGTCTCACTTGGTTGTCTTGTAAATTAGACTTTTGTGTGTGTGCTTAGCTTGATTTAATACCCTAGACAACACTGACTGATTCAGGGTGCCCAAAAATCTCATTTCTTAGCCTAAAACGCTGAGTACTATATGTTAGAAACGGACTTTCTGTCAAGTGAGGGCCTCTTCAGGGAAGCCACTCTTACTCTCTTAAACATGTCTTTGAAGATTGCAGTAACGGGTTAAAATATTTTTACTTGACTTTCGGCCCAGGAGAAGCACCAAACACTCAACTGCTGTGATAACCACCTACATCTACCTGTACCCGCTGTACACAGTCAGTGTTGAAGATTTGTTCAGTATATAGATTTTATCCAAGTTTTTATATGTCTTAAATATTATGGGGAACTTTTTTCTTCATAGGAAAAATAAAATGCAACTGAGGAGTGAATTGCCCATTGATCTCCATAAAAATACTCTTAGTCTATTTGAGCACTGAAGCTTATTGAACTTTTAAGCTATAACTTTAGCTTTTATACTAACTGTTTACAGCCATGGTTTCAACCAGAAAGATAAATGTTTTAAATTAGGTGTCCAAGAAAACCATTAACCTTTTCAGGTAAATTGCATTATTTCCTTTACTACTATGAATTATATAACTAAAAATAATGTTGTGTGCACAGACAAAAGATGTTACTTGTGACCCACCATAAAAGCATGTTATAGAGCTGTGTTTTCTAGAATGATGAATTTGTGTTGATGCTATCACACTCTCCCCAGAGTTGCCCTTAGCATATTCCTCTGCGGTTCACTGGGTTTCATTGAGAAGGCTGTGGCTCCTGTCAGCCTGTGTTAACAAAATAAAAACAAAAACCCTGAGGCTCATGTAATCACCATTCCTTCATACAACCAGCTGGTACACAAGGTTTGCTTATCTGCCTGGAAGTTGCCATCATTTTATAATAAATTTTCCTCTCCAAACACTCATTTTGTTTTCCTCTGGATGGACCTGGACACCAGTGTATTAAAGCTAGAATGGTCACTTCCCTACTCTAAGGATAACTCCATTTTCCATTCCTCCCCACTTAGTCTTTTGGAAGCAATGGAGCACATATATAAAACAATTAAGCACAGGTCAAGTATATATTTATTCTGTAACTGTGGAACAGTTCATTCATTGCATACTAAACACATTCTAATATCTATTGTTCATTTAGGGACAAAACAATTAGCCCAGAGAATTGTGGCCCAAATGGTCTGAATATAAATGGGCTGATAGAGAAATATTTTCCATCTATATGAAAACAAAATACCAGTGAAATCATTCCCCTCCGCACCATTTTTTCTGTTGTTTTTGCCCTCAAGAATGTGCTAAGAATTTATCAGGCAGAAAAGCATAAAGAGATGTGTCTTGTCAGTACTAAGAATATCATGGCTCTGCAGCTTTCCCACACAGCCGTGCTGACATGTGGAGGAAAGGAGAAGCCCTTCACACTGCACTCAGAGGGAAGTGGAAAGGGTTACATGGCTTCAAAAGGCTGGAGAAAATTCAAATCAAATGGAACTAACTATAGAGATGTAAGGATATGAACACCTCTTTCAATAATGACATAGATCACATGAACGGCAGAGAGCCCTTCTTTCTATCTCTACTGCCTCAGACAATTTGCCCAATGGAAAGCTGCACATTTTGAAATGAAAAGCAATTTTAGGCCCAGATTTTTAGTGTGTCATTTTGTTGTCATAGGATTTCAGTTACAGGCACTATGGTTCAACGTGTATAAAATTTCACTGCATTAAGAGTCATACATATATGAAATGTGCAGAAAGATTATCATATAAGAACATTAAAATACCTGTAAAGTTTTCTGGCAGAAAAAAGTATTCATCTCAATATGTTTAGTCAAGTAGAAGGCAGTTACAAATAAGTAATATATTAATAGAAATGCACCTTCTCTTTTTGAATTAAAATATAAAAACAAAAGAAATTTTATTTTTCTAACATAGGCAACTCAATCATAAATATTGGCTAGTTCTTTCACTAAATCCTATATTAAGTGCACAAATAGCAACTAACAAGAGAACTGATTTGCTTTGAGGTTGTTCTTATGAAAATATAATACATTATTCAAACCAAAAGATTTTTTTGATTCTTAAAGGTATTAATTAAACAAATATCTACTTAGTATCTATTCTATGCTGGACAATATGTTATATGAAGAGAATACAAAAGATATAATTAATCCTAACCTTTAAAATTTACCATATCCAGTTGCAATATACTATAAACTATTAGAAAACAAAAGAGAAATGATATTTGGATAATACAAAGAATTCTTTCTTCTGGAAGGTAAACACCATAATGTATTGCATAAAACATTTACCCATGTACAAATCTGACTTGTATAATAATTCTCTAATTTTGGAGAGTCACTTTTGGAGCACTGATTTTTGTTTAAGTAGCCTGTCTCCTGGGAGGCTTCTATTTCAACAATAAGATCAACTTCATGGTTTGTTTGATTTACACAGGCCCAGGTGTCTGTCTTGACTATGTCTTTCTTTACCTTTTTATACTAAATGGATCCAATCTCCTTGGTTGTCATAAAGAACAGCAGGGATATTCCATAGTGGCAGTAGGTTGTTATAACACTGCAATCCCGGTTAAACACAAGATAATTGTTAAGGAACTGACTTGTCCCATGTTCTGGTTTGAGGACCAGTTCAAGTAATTCTAATACAAATTACAGCTTAATTTGTATTAGATAGATGTAATGAGGATAAAACAACTTAAACATAAATGTGAAAGAATATATGCATTCCTATGTTCATAGCAGCATTATTTAAAATAGCCAAGACCTGAAAAGAGCCCAAGTGTCCTTCAGTAGATGAGTGGATCAAAAACCTGTGGTATATATTTACATAATGGAATATAATGCAGCTGCAAAAAGGGAAGGAAATCATATCTTTTAAGAGAGCATGAATGGACTTGGAGATTATTATGCCAAGTGAAATAAGCCAGTCAGAGAAAGACAAATACCATATGATCTCACTTATATGTGGAATCTAATGAACAAAAGAAACTGACAAATAAAATAGAAACAGAGACATGGAATGGACTGACAGCTGTCACAGGGGAGGTAGAAAGGGAGGACTGGATGAAAGAAGGTGAAGGGATTATTCGAATAACATATATGCATAAATTATGGACATAGACAACAGTGTGGTGATGGCCAGAGGGAAGCAGAAGAGGTGATGGCTAGAGGGTGGTGGCTGGGTGGAGGGATCCAAGGGAGGGTGAGAAATGGAGGTATCTGTAATAGTATAAACAAGAAAAACAAAGAAAAAAAAAACAACTTAAATTTCTTATCCCTGGGTTTATTTACAGATTTCTTAATGGTTGCATGAAACATACATTAAGGGGGAAAAATGACTTGATTTTCTCAAATGCACATGCTTTGATTTACACACAACATCAACCCCTCTGATCTTTGTTCTCTGACTGGCTGAACCCATATTTTGGCCTCCTACCTCTGTTGATTTTGCTTGTAATAAATAAAGAAAACCTACTGGCTCCTTTTTTAATGACCATATTTGTCTTATATATCAATGGTAAGTTATCATGTCTATAAGGACAGTGTTTTAGGATCTAGGTTATTTGTTTCTTTATCAGTATTTACCCCATTATAATCCTATTTCTAAATGGATTTTATCTAAATATGAGTAACTATAGGATGCTTCTCCACTGACTATTATGTAAAGCATTAGATGCTTGTTTTCTGTTATATTGTGTAAAAAGCAGCTGGTTTTATGCTGACATGTCTATTTTTTCACAGTCCTTGTGTTTTTGTATAAAACTGTTCTTTATATATTTTAAAGTGAAAGTTACATGTATTGTTTTACTCTTTGTCATGGTAAACATCTGATTGTGGTTTTTAAATTGGACATTTTGACAACAAAGTAGGTAATTAAAGAAGAATGACTATGAATGGCTAATATATACTACTCAAGTTTATTAAACTACTGAGTGGCTTGATTGTTTATTGTCAAGTTAGCATAGTTAGGGACTTTGAAGGACCAAGTTTAAAAATTTGATGACAAAAATGTCTGTGGAAGAGGTATGTAAATAAAACCCATGTGTAGAGAGAGATTTTCAGTGCCACATGCTTGCCTCTGGTCACACTGAGTCTTGGTGATCAAGGTATTTTGTGTGGATAATATTACTTTCAGGTTTTCAGAGACTCCCTCAATTTAGTTCATGCATTTAGTTCCTTGCAAAAGCAATTTAGCATTTAATTGCTTTTAATTTAATTTGATTATTTATTTGGTATGAACTTTTTATTGCATATATATAACTAAAAAGTACAATGAAGGTGTATAATTCAATGAATTTCCCCAGTGTAAACAGATCTATGTAATCAGCACTCATGTCAATAAATAGGTATTAGCAGCTTCCCAGAAACCACTCTGGCCACTTTCAGCAATTATCTCCTTTCAAGGGTGACCAACATTCTGACTGGAGATTATGACCTATTTTTAAATGCGTATAATAATTCAGTATATATTTCTTTGTGTCTGGTTTCCATCACTATACATTATAATATGTATCTATGTTTGCTGTATAGAGTTGCAGTTCAAAAGTCTCATCGCTGTGTAGTATTCTATTTTATTAATATGGCATAATTTCTTTATCCATTCTTCTGTTGAAAGAATTTTGGAGTATTCTGGTTATTGCAAATAATGTTCCTATAAACAGTCATGTACTTGTCTTTGGTGAATAGAGCACTTTAAAAAAAATACATATATGCCTAGGGGAACTGCTGGCTCAAAGGATAATACATTGGTTGATACAAAAAATATTTTCAAAAGTGGTTGTGCCAATTGTACTTGACATTTGCTTGATTATGAAAGAGAGTGGCTTCTTAAATTTGTGTCCTAGGCACTGTACCTGTCACAGCCTTGACCTGGTTTTGCATTTTCTTAATGCAAATGCCTTTACATTTATTGATGAATAATAAATTTATTGGTTATGTGTATATCTTATTTGTGAGGTGCATGTTCAACACTTACATATTTTTTAATTTAATTTTCCACCTGTTTCTTATTAAATTATATGAACATTTTATATATTCCAGATGTGTCTTTTGCCTGGTATACGTGTGACAAATATTTTCTCCCTCTCTTAACTTTCTTTTCACTTCCTTAATGAGTAGAGTATTTCTTAAGTGAAATGCAATCTGATTTATCATTGTTTTCCCCTGTGGCTGTTACTGAGCTCACCCCGATAGTAAGCAAGCAGACCCGGGCTGTTCACGTGTGGCCTTGGTGTTAGACCCAACAATTAATGCAGGAAGGAGCAAATCTTTATTTACAATATTCCATCCTTAGGGGAGCTCAGAGCACCTCAGCTCAGAGCCCTCTTTTCTCACCAGACATAACACTTCCCATGCTCCCCATCTAGCTATAACCCAGAAAACCCCGAAATTTCCAATGCCCTTACCTGTGCAGGATCTGGAATACACTGTTATCAACCTCTCTGCATAATAGTCCAGGAAAGCTGTTCTGTATTACTCTGGATTCTGGTGAAACTCAGGGAAGACATAAATGTTCATAGTCCAGGTAAAGTCCCAGTCTTCAAGGCAGCATCTCACAAAGAAGTCCTTTGCAGCTCTGGAGTCAGCTAGAGAAGACATGATCACAGCAACAGCAGCGCATGGCCTAATCCAGCTTGTCTCTTCCCTCACTGTTACTCCCTCCATGGCCAAGAGTGCTTTTCCTTCTCGAGCAGCATGGTCAGGAGAGCTCCCCACGGCTGCTACATCCTGCTTTTCTACTCTTTCCTAAGCCATGTGATGTAGAGCCAGAGAAAGAGACTGCCTCTAGTGGCTCTCCTACTCCCTTCCAAGCCACATGGTCCAGAGGACCAGCATGGCTGCCTTGCTTGACTTTAAATTCTCACCCTGTTCCTCCCCCTTAACCCTGTTTTCTGACTCTTCCCCCAGTGGCCTACCTCTGCTGGCCCTGTGGTTTCTTCTACCTTTATCAGCTGCCATTGCTAGTTTGGGCAGGTGTGGCCCAGTGAGCAAAGGGAACCTCCTTCCTACTCTTGCCCAGGTGTAGCAACTGGGGAACCGCCTCTCATCACCAGTTAAAGTCAGGTCCATTTATCTCCCTAACTCAGCTGAAACACCTAACTCAGCTACTTAACATATCTATGAAGCTAGCCAGCTGTTATTGATATGCAAAGTACCTCTCAACCAGTCACTCCACTTCCCCATCCCCCAAATGATCTCAGTGGTTTTTTTCCTACCCAGGAACCCCAAGTTCTGAACATCATTCCACACCTGTTACATGGCTAGTGTCCATATTTGCCTCTCTAGGTATATAAGATATGATTCTATATTTTTTCTAAAAGTTTTATGTTTACTTTTCTAATTTAGGTCTACAATCCATTAAGAAATGATTTTTTTGTGTACGTTTTGATGTGAAGGTCAAAATTATTATTTTTTTCTATCAGTTGACCCAGCCCCATGCTTGAAAATGCCATTCTTTCTCACTGCTCTTCAGTATCATCTTTATCAGAAGCTAAATAACTATAAACATATGAGTACTAGAGTCTCCATGATGTTCCATTTATCATTTTTTAAATTATTTTATTAATATTATACTGATCTGATTAACATTTCTTTAATATAGGTCTTTATATCTAGAACATGATTCCTTCAGTTGTCTGTTTTTTATTCTTTAAAATTCCCTTGGCTCTTCTTGATTGATTTTTATATTTTGCATTTACAAATGGCTTTTAGAATTTGTCAGTCAATACCTCTCATTCCTCTCACCAAAAATATTACTTATGAGAGTTAAGTTATTGTAATAAAGTACTTCTTATCATACCTGGCAGCAATGTTGGAGTAGTTTTATACAAAGATATATGTATATGTCTTGACATTTAGGATACCACACTTTAAAAAGAGAAAGCTATTTTTACATACAAATATGACTGGTAAGAGTTTTGAACCCTTACTAAATAGCAATCTAGAATAGCTGCACTGTAGGCATTTGTCACCTCCTCTCATTACATATACAAAACAAGGTCAGTAGAGAAAAGTAACATTTATGGAGTACTGCCAGAATAATACACAGAACATTATACTTTGACTAAATTGGTAGCATGCAGGCTTCTCAAATAACCACGCCCAACTGATTTCTAGTGGTTCCCTGGGGCCACATATGAACCCAGGCAAAAAGGATTTAGCTATCAGTTAAAGGTATACACCATCAGCAAGGGAGATGTGATCAGCGAGAGAGTTGTAGATGGAACGCATTTTCCATCCCACACCCGGTTGCTATCGCCTTCCCTTACATTACACCAGAGTTTGGGTCTCTTTGACAGAACTGTTTTCTTTTGGTTCCTTAGAATTTATTTTCTTTCAGTTTCAGAGTGCTATTATAATACTGGCCTTAAAAGGAATGTCACTAAAATTATTGTCATACATGACTTTTACTAGTTGTCAGTATGTTTTACAAATATTATTTGCTGAATTATATATATAGTGTTCTTTTTGTGAAGACAAATAAGAACAAGATTAATTTAAATTTTCTGTCTAAGAGAAATCAGCTTCTGAAGTCTTATTTTTATCTTATGGAGATGATAAATCATTTAACTAATTATGTTTTTTTTTAATTTGGGGTCAAATTGTTAGAAACAAACATATAGAATATCTGTAGTACATGGATAGGGTTTTTTTTTAGATCAATTAGTGTCTTAACTTTATTCTTACATATATCTTATTTTTCTCATCACTTTTTGTCCCACTTTTTTCCTCCAGGTATTTTCTTTAAATTTTTTTGTTATGGCTTTATTGTACTATTGCCAATTTTGCATATTTTTGACAAATTAATGAATAGCTATTTCAATAAAGAGACAGATGACAAGTAGAGAGACTCAAGAAAACTGAATAAGACAGAAAAGTTGAAATGAGTTTCTACTGGGATTTGCGGGCAAATGTATTAAATAGCCTTTAACCATACAATCAACAGAGTTATGATTTGAAAATAATTTAAATAGAAAAGAGAACATTAAGAGGGGAAGAAATAGGATGTTGGGGAAGGCATGTTAGTGAAGGTGATTCTTTGTGACAGCCACTGAACAGCAAAACGTGGCAGCTTTGTTATTGTACAAAGCAAATCAGGAGGTAGAGGCGTCAGGTAAGATAATGAGCTTTGTAATACTGTGTGGTGAAAGCACTTTTACATATTCTGAGGTCATTTAAAAGTTGGCTTTTCAAACACAGCAGAACAAAGGTTTAAATCTAGCCAGAGTTCTGAGGTAAAGTAAAGCAGGGCACACAAATCATTGATTAATGTAAAAACAGTAGGCACTGATTGTCATACAAATGCTAACCAAATCCTGAAATGAAGATAATCAGGAATGAGTATTTTTAACACACACACACATCTAACCACTGAGAGCAATATTGAAAAGGTTGCACTGAAAGAAAAATCTGCTTCATGATGTACAATAGGACAAAGAATGATAAAGCTGGATCTGTTCTAACAACAAGCAACAAATGAATGGAATAATTTCCTTGTAGCGAAGGGCTCTCCTGACGCTCAGCTTGGAATTCTATCCCTGACTGGGCTGATTCTTAAAAGGAAAATTCTTGAATGGTGATGGAGAGCAATATGGCCTAACACATGAACACTACCCAGTGTTGAACAACCAAAAATTAAATGAATGCAATTCTGCTGAAATGTTTCTACAGAAATACAGAGGGAGAAAAAACCTTTTTGATATAAAAGAGGTTTCTGTTTTATGTGCTTACCATATGCATAAATATCTTTATCAAGATACCTTAATGGAGCATAAACTCATAAATAATTCTGGGGGAAATGCTGGCTTATTTCAATAAGTAATACTCAAGAGTATTTCCATAAGATCATTTCTTAACCTGTATCATTTACATTCTCTGAGAACTCAGTTTCCCATCAGTAAAATAGGAAGGTTTGATAAGATAATCACAAAGATGCCTTCAGGCTCTCAGATTGTATAATTCTCTAATTATATACATGGTGCTCTAGTTCCCTCACCTAACTCACAAATAACCATGGTTCAGTGCATACGAAGAAGCTAAAAATGTTTAATGCTTGAGTGGATTTTAGTTTGTTTTATTTAAATTTCAAGGAACTTAATAAAACGTATTTTTCACCAAAGGAATTACTTTCCAAAAATATATTTAAAAATATATTCTCTTTAATCTAATCACTTGAAGGAAAGAAAAACTACAATTTATTTTAACAATACAATTGATGAAATTATTAATTATACACAGTGCAAATGGGATACTACACTAAAATGGTCTTAGCAGTTTTGCCCCAAAATATCATTACTCTTAAGCCTTTTCATAATATATGAAGTATTCGAGAGATAGTTGGACAAAGATGCCACAGAGGTATGGAATTCCACCAAAAGAGTACAAGTTGTACAAGTGTTTATGATAAGTGCACAGTAACAGCAAGGCGTTGTGCTGTCCAAAGACCGCATGTGGTATGGGGAAGGAGTTTCAACTTAAATATTGTAAAAATGTAATCCAATTACAAAGCTTATTGATTTATGAATTTTTGAAAATATTTCCTATCTTCAATATTAGGAGTAGAAGTTGGCTAAAGAGTACACAAATACGTGGACAGAATAGAAGAAGTTTCAGTCTTATTGGTGGGTGAGAAGGATCGAGGCATGCAAACAAGTGACTGTGGAGCAGAATAGAAAATATTTTTATGCTTCTTCTAAGACTAGAGTTTTCTGGGCAAACTGTACTGGAACCTGGGTTAAGGAAAAGTCTCGGAATGTAAAAGATGACTATCTCATTGTTTTAATTTTCATTTTTCTGATGATTATTGGCATTGAATGTTTTTTCATGTCTTTTGACCACCTGTATGCCCTCTTTGGAGAAGTATCTATTCAGGTCATTTGCCTATTTTTTAATTGAATTGTTTGTCTTGCTGGTGTTGAGTTGTATAAAGTCTTTATATATTTTGGAAATTAACTCCTCAACAGATGTGTCATTGGTGAATATGTTCTCCCATAGTGTGGGTTCCATTTTCATTTTAGTGATGGTTTCTTTTGCTGTGCAGATGCTTTTTAATTTGATGTAGTCCCATTTTATTATTTTTCCTTCTTTTTTTTTGCCTTAGAAGACGTTATCAGCAAAACTATTGCTATGAGTGCTTTAAAATTTTACTGCCTCTGTTTTTTTTTAAGATTTTTTTTTCCTTTTTTAGATTTTATTTATTTATCTTCAGAGGGGAAGGGAAGGAGAGAGGGAGAGAAACATCAATGTGCGGTTGCCTCTTGTATGTCCCCTGACGGGAACTGGCCTGGCAACCGAGGCATGTGCCCTGACTGGGAATCGAACCGCGATCCTTCGGTTCACAGGCCCGCACTCAATCCACTGAGCTACACCAGCTAGGGCTACTGCCTCTGTTTTCTTCAAAGAATTTTATGGTTTTTTGACTTACACTTAAGTTTTTATCTATTTTGAGTTTATTCTTGTGTATGGTACAATTTGAAATATTTGTTCTGGATCTGTGAAATATGCTGTTGGTATTTTAATAAGAATTACATTGACTCTATAGATTGCTTTGGGTAGTATGGACATTTAATGATGTTAATTCTTCTAATCCATTAACACGGTATATACTTCCACTTATTTGTATTTTCCTCAATTTCTTTTTTCAATATCCTATAGTTTTCTGAGTATAAGTCTTTTATCTCCTCAGTTAAATTTATTCCTAGGTATGTTTTTTTTGTTGTTGTTGCAATAGTAAATGGGATTGTTTTCTTAGTTTCCCTTTTTGAATTTTCATTATTGGTGCATAAAATGTCACTAATTTCTGACTATTGATTTTTTCTTTTTCTTTTTTTTTTTTTTTTAAGGGAGAAGAGTATGGTATGCTGGGTCCTTTGTCCTGAGGTTTTGTTTGCTTGTTTGTTTGTTTGTTTGTTTTAGAAACTGGGGAAGGGAGATGGAAATAGAGGGAAAGAAACATCAGTGTGTGGTTGCCTCTCATGCTCTCCCTACTGGGGCTCTGGCCTACAACCCAGACATGTGCCCTCACTGGGAATCAAACTGACAACCCTTTGGTTCACAGGCTGGCACTCAATCCCCTGAGCTACACCAGCCAGGAATGAATATTGATTTTGTATCCTGCTACTTTGCCAGTGTTATTTTGAAATATGGTTGTTATTGTAAAACTCATTTTTTCTCTGAAGTGATTATTAGAAAAGGCATTCTATTGCAATGCAGAACAATTTTAGCTCTTCCATTTTTATATCTGTGATTTCAGCATGTCCCTTAACATATATAGCTTTCAATTTCTCATCAGTTATTTTAAAAGATTTTGTAAAGAACTTTCACAAATCAATAAGAAAAAAAGGTTAATTGTGAAAAACAGAAAATTCTTGAATAGGCACTTCACATATGAGTATTTTCAAATGCTCAGTAAGTATATGAAAATGTATTTAACATCATTCGTTACCAGGAATATAAAAATAAACATTTTAACCTAATGAGATATGAAAACAAATGAAACAACAAAAGAAAAACAATAACAAACATTGATAACAATTTGAAGCCACTTAACTACCCACAACATTGGTCAGAGTACGGATGGTCTCAAACACTAGGGGGAAACACTTTTAGCAGTTCTTATAGCTAGAGAAATACCCCATTACTCAACAATTCTACTCCTAGGTATATAACAAAAACATATAAGTGTTTATGTCTAACAATACAATGTACCAGAATGTTTATATCAGCTTCAGATACAATAAACTTCAAAAGGCTAAAATGTTCATAAAGTATGGAATGTATAAACAGTAGTTTCTCTCAAAATGCATACTGTACAAAGATAAAAAGAAATGAATTATGCTGCATAAAACACATCAATAAATCCCAGAAACATTATTGAGTAAAATAAAATTATAAAATTTAAAAAATAGTAAAATAATCTAAGATGATAAAATTCAGAATAGGGGTTAAATTTTGGGGAAGTTAGTAACTGATGAGGAACAGAAAATATTCTGAGATGTTTGTGATGTTCATATATTGATACTAGTAATATAATTACTCAGTTGTATATATTATAAAAGCTCATCAAACTGTGGCCTGAAGATATGTTACTTTTAGTAGATTATACTTCTATATTGGTTAATAATAATGCAAAATTAGTTTATAAATTATCTTTTAAATGCCCATACTATCCAAAGCAAGCTATAGATGCAATGCAGTTCCTATTAAAATACCAATGGCATATTTCGCAGATGTAGAACAAATATTTCAAAAAATTTGTGTGGAATCAAAACTAACCCCAAATAGCCTCAGCAATCTTGAGAAAGAAGAATGAAGTAGGAGGGAATCATGATACCTGATATCAAACTGTATTACAAGACCACTGTAATCAAAACAGTCTGGCACTGATATAAGAAGCAACACATAGATCAATGGACAGAATAGAGAGCCCAGAAATTAGCCCATGTGTCTATGATCAATTAATATTTGACAAAGGAGGTGGGAGTATAAAATGAAGTAAAAAATAGCCTTTTCTATAAATTGCGCTGGGAGATCTTGACAGGTACATTGAAAAGAAGAAAGGAAGGAAGGAAGGAAAGGAAAGGAAAGGAAAGGAAAGGAAAGGAAAGGAAAAGGAAAGGAAAGGAAAAAGAAAAGAAAAGAAAAGAAAAGAAAAGAAAAGAAAGAAAAGAAAAGAAAAGAAAAAAGAAACTAAACTACCAGTTTACACCATACAACAAAATAAACTCAAAATGGATGGAAGACTTAAATTTAAGTCAGGGCACTATAAAAGTCCGAGAGGAGAACATAGGCAGGGAAATTTCAAATATCCCAGAGAGCAGTATTTTTGCTAATATATCTCCTAGGGCAAGGGAAATAAAGGAAAAAATAAACAAATGGGACTACATCAAATTAAAAAGTTTTTGCACAGCTGAAGAAAATTTCATTAAAATGAAAAGAGATCTAACCATATGGGAAAACATATTTGCTAATAATACCTTGGATAAGGATTTGATCTCCAAAATATACAAGGAACTCATATGACTCACACCAGGAACACAAACAACCCAATTAAAAAATGAGCAAAGCATCTGAACAGACACTTCTCTATGGAGGACATATAGAGGGCCCATAGACATATGAAAGGATGCTCAACATCACTAGCCATCAGAGAGAGGTAAATTAAAACAACAATGAGCTATAACCTCACACTGGTCAGAACGGCCATCGTAAACAAATTAACAAACAGCAAGTGCTGGCGAAGATGTGGAGGAAAGGTACCCCTAGTGCACTGGTGGTGGGAATGCAGAGTGGTGCAGCCTCTGTGGAAAACAGTATGGAGTTTCCTTAAAAAAAAAACTAAAAATAGAACTGCCTTTTGACCTGGTGATTCCACTGCTGGCATTAAACCCTAAGAATTCTGAAACACCAGTTCAAAAGATTGTGTGCACTCCTATGTTCCTAGAAGCATTATTTACAATAGCCAAGTGCTGGAAACAGCTAATTGCCCGTCAGTAAATGAGTGGATCAAAAAATTGAGGTACATTTACACAATGGAATGCTATGCATCAGAAAGAAAGAAGAAACTCCTACTCTTTGTGACAACATGGATAGAACTGGAGAATATTATCCTAAGTGAAATAAGCCAGCTGGTGAAAGACAAATACCATATGATCTCAACTATAAGTAGAACCTAATGAACAAAACAAACAAATGAGCAAAATAGAATCAGAGACATGGAAACAAGGAACAGACTGACAGTGATCAGAGGGGTGGAGGATAAGGGTGGAAAGAAGGGAAGGGACCACTAGTCAAGGAACATGTATGAATGACCCATGGACGTGGACGACAGGGTAGATATTGACTGTGGGAGTGGGGGTGGTGTGATGGGTGGAGGAGGGCTAAGGGGGGAATTTGGGACAACTGTAATAGGACAACAATGAAATATTTAATGAAATATTTAATAAAATATTATTTTTTAATCCTTACCTGAGGATATGTTTTCTTAAATTAACTTAGAGACAGGAAGGGAGAAAGATGGAGATTGCGGGGGCGGGGGGACATTATTGTGAGAGAGATACATCAATCGGTTTCCTCCCATATAAGCTCTGACTAGGGGTGGAACCTGTAACCTAGGTATGTACCCTAGCTGGTAATTGAACCCACAATATTTTGGTGTATGGGACAATAGTCCAACTAACTTAGTGATCCAGCCAGTGTGCAGACCAATTCTTTATGACCTCTTCCAAATCTAAAATTCTGTTTCTTTGAAATCCCTAATCACTTTCCTTTTTTTTTTTTTTCTGTTCATTGAATTTTTGGGGGTTAACATAAATATACAGGTTTTGAGAGCACAATTCTACAACACATCACCTATATACTATTGGGTTTTCACCACTCCAATTTAAGTCTTTATCACCATTCATCACTCCCCTCTACAACCCCTCCTCCAGGCAATCACCATACTTTTGTCTGCGGCCATAAGTTTTCTCTTTTTTAAAACTAAATCCTTTCACCCACCCCCACCCCCAACCTCCCCACCCCAGACAGCTATAAGCCTGCTCTCTATCTCTGAGTCTGTCAATATTAGAACTTGGGAGTTAGACCTCATGCTTCTCAGGGGGAACCCCTACAGCTGAAATATCCCTCCAGAACCTCAGCTACCACCCATAGAAGCGAGGCCAGCCCTTTTTGCAGCTCTGTCCTTCCTTCTAGTGTCAATGTGGCTTCTGCTATAAATTCTTGGTTATAAGACCACTCTTTAGCTAGTCTTCAGTTGGTTATTCAGCATTATTGTTCTGTAAGTTAGTGGTAATTCCAATTTGGCTCTTGGAGGAGGTGAATGTAGCTTACCTCTTCTGCTGCCATCTTAAATCTCATTCTCCTTTTGAATTTCCTTGTCTACGTCTACATTCTTGTTGCCTTGCTTCATCTGCTTTTTTCAGTCTCTATAAATTATTTTCATACAGGGAAATTCCCTTAACTTAGATGAATAATTTAATTTACCATTATGGCTTTAAAATTTCCACTGCCCCACTCTGTACTTTATATTTACTATCTCTTTTTTTCCCCCAAACTAAATCTTTGTATTTTGAGTATTAAACAGACCAAGGTAGCAATGTCACACACATTACAATCAATTGTAAGCTGATTTTTACATTGGATTGGGAGAAAACCTTTAGAAGATACTTATCCTATAAACTGAGAATATGTTAATAGTTACATCTTTAAGTGGCTGCCATGTTTATTGCCTGTAATCTAATTTTTTATCATGTTCTATTTTTGAGGACTCAACATCAACATCTGGAAAAACTATTATTGGAGGATAGTTTATTTCTTGAAATTACAATTCTTTAAAATAAAGATGAATTAAACTCACATATTTAATTTCTTAATAAATTAAGTTTTTCTATTTTATTTTCACATTTTACTATTTAGATAATGTTCTTAGAAATCAGTTACTAATAATTGATATATGCATTTTCTGAAAATGATAAAATTAGAATGAAATAGAAGCCTTATAATATAAAATATTCTATATCTCTCATGGTAAAATAGCACACAATATTTTTCTTTCTTTGTTTTTTTTTCCAGGAGTTTGTCATAACACTCATCTTAGATCAATCCTCACAAGCAAATGTGTATTTTGAATTCCATGTTATTTGAAGATAGCAACTTCCTCATAACAGTGTGATAGCACATCTAAATTCTAGGGGATTTTATACCTCAGCAAACATTAATACAATGCAAATGACAATTTCCTTTTATTTATGATCTTTTATTCATCACTTCATGTAGAGCAAATGTGGTATGTAGTCTTTGTTTCTCAAATGCAGAGAGTGCAGAATTCTTGGATCAGCTATGTTTTATTTTTATTTTTGAACTGAGAGGGTAAATATGTAACATTTTGCATTTTATTATTGTGTGAGTCCCTTCTAACATTTAAAAAAATCTAATGGCTATTATTTATTCTTGAGAAAATAAATATAGTATTGGTATTTAGGTAGTATATTGAAGTGTTTTTCTCACTAAAATATTTTGTTTAAATAAAAATTAAAAGTTCAATTTTATTACTTTCAAATATGTAGTGTTGGCATCTATATACCTGCCTTGAATTATTTTCAGTTGCGCTGTTAGGGCACAATGAGTAGTAGAGAAGCAGAGTATAAGTACCAGAAAATAAGCACTGGTGCTTATGTTAAAGAATATTACACTTAAAGATTAAGAGTGTTCAATATTTAATTCCCATATATGACAAGTTATAGGTCCTACATAATTTCAGAGTTAAAGAGCACATTGATTCTCATCAAAACAACGGGTTTTCTGCCCTGACCGGTGTGGCTCAGTGGGTCGGGCGTCATCCCACAAAGTGAGCGTCACTGGTTCTATGCCAGGTCAGAGCATGTCTGTTTCTCTCCCTTTCTCCCTCCAGTCCTCTCATTCTAGAAGTAAATAAATAAAATCTTTTCAAAAGGAGTTTTCTAATTATCCAAACTACTTTACAAAAGTTTCTACAGGGAGTTCCCAGTTATATAAGTGCCAGGCAACAGCTGCCCATTTTACTGCTGGGTAGCCTTTGCTTTGTCACTTCACTTTCTCTGGTTATGGTCACTTGTTTTTTCTTTGTTTGTAAGTCCTGCCTTCTGAGCATACATGTAATAATGTAACAGCACAGAAATGCATACACACACCTCTCATGAGCTTTCACAATTGCTTCCTCTTGGCTGATCATCTTCATCCTTATGACTTTTAACCATTTTCCTTTTTCAGCACCCTTGCTCTTTCTCACTGTCCGTTCATTTATTCGTTTTTCCTTCCTTTCTTATTTTCAGTAATTAGGGTCCTCTATATACCAAATACTGTAGTTGTTACTAGTATTATAAAGGTGAATGTAATAAAGACAATATCTTCAAAGAACTTTAGTAAACTTACTAGTGTCAGCTAAACAAATGATTATAATCCTGTAAAACAACTACTGCAATGGAAATAAACTTTTGAACCATTATTGTAATCAGTCCCAATAATAATACTCTAGAGATATGTATTATGATGTTTATTTTCCAAATTATAAAGGTAATATATGCCCATTGTAAAAATGCATACATGTAATGAAATAAAAATTATTATTATTATTATGTAAACATGTTACTCATTTGCTTTGTGTCAAGAATATTTACTAAGCATTTTGTATTTATTATCTAAGTTAAATTTTACAATAAAACTTTGTTGCATGTGCTATTATTATCTTAATTGTCAAGTGTAAAAGGTGAGGCAAAAATATATTAGGTCCCTTGCCTAAGTTGTGTACTTAGAAATTGGTAGTCCTTTGTTAGAGCTGAGATGATTTGAATCCTGATCCTGCACTATTATAACACCTGAAATGACATGAATCACAATATCACGAATCAGAATATCACAGAAATGACAATATCACAGAAATTGTATTTTGACATGTTCTACTTTTGGCCTCCCTACATTCATTTTCCCTTTTCTTTGGCCATGGTGTCCTGGTTTTCCACTCAGGAATTCACCCTGAGCTGTGGGACTTGCTTTATTACTCTCAGCTCTAGTTATGGGTCTTAAAGCAGTTGGCAGCACCTTTTTCCTATGGCTTGTAAATGGCTTATAGATGACCTTGACACCAAAATGCAACCAAGGAAATATTGGGTTAGTACTTCTAAGAGAAAATTCTTATGCTTCTGTGGAAGTCACTTGAAATTCTCCTAAAAATAAACAAGAAAAAAGACAGCCCTTTGAAGTGTTGGAAGCCATCTTGTCATAATGGAGAGAATCTACATTATGTATCTTACAAGCAAAATGTAAACACTATTAGGTAAACTGTGCTACAGGATCATTCCTTACTTGAGCTATTCAGATAACTATGCCAAATATTTCCTTTTACCATTCCAACCTATTTGGATTGGGTTTCTATTATTTGAAAGCAAAAGTTTCCAACCTGACATCGTTCAATAAACAAAGTATCCTTTATTAAATTCACAGCATAGGTAAGTACAGATTATAGACAAAACTATTCTTATTTTTCCCTCTAAATCTTCTTCAACCACTGTCTCATTGACTCAGTTAACCTTGACATAGAACTCTGTCATTTCTCTCCCAAAAGTAATAATGATGTTTAAGTGTTATTGAAATAAAATGGCAAAGATAATATTCCTTAATAAATTCTTGTTATAAATGATGCAGTAAAGTTTAAAGATTGGTTTAAAGATGGTATTGGTTATAACCATTTACAATTTTATTTAGTAATTTTCATTAGACATCTGCTATGTGTCTGCCTTGGGGATGAAAATATGAACACGTAAACAAGATCTCTGTGCTCACAGAGTTAACAGAGTCTAATTTTCTTCCAACAGACACACAGTCTTTTAAGGACACTAAATGCAAATATAGTGATAAAGCAGTTTAGAAATTAGCAGAAAATAATGTAAAAACATATAATATTCATTTTTCTAGTACCACAGTCAATTTAGAATACCAAAAATGAACTGAATGTTCATGTTTAACAAATGCCCTTCAACTACGTAGACATGAAACGATCGATAATTAGAAAAATGTCACAATGGTTTCATGTTGTTCCTGTAGGAACCTTTGCTACACAGAAGACGTGACATACATTTCAGTGTTTTGACATGATTAAGTGTCAAGGGAGTGACATTTCTGGGGTAACACAAGGTTGAATTACAATGACTAAAAATACAGGTTTCTATTACCTCAGCTGGAAGAAACATAAGTATAACACTTGTGATTATAAATGATTAATAATTTAACAGAATTTGATTTTTCAATAAGAGGAGAAATAACTACTAAATTAGAAAAAAGGCTCATTTCAAGAAGCCCTAATATTGTGTTGAAAATATTTTATAATACATTTTCATTTTAATACTATTATATATGTATTTTGCTGAAAATAAGTATGTTGAGTTTTTTTTTATACTGAATTAATGCTAAATAGATCATTGTGAGTCAGGCATTTCCAATTAGCATTGCCTCAGTATTTTTGGTTAAATATTATTGGCTATCCATTTAGTTTAAATTTTAGATATATTTTAATGTAAATTATGCAAAATTTTTTTCTTCTATCTTTCCTGTATCTTAAGAGAAAAAAATTTTATTTACTTTGTTCTGTAGAAAACATGATTGATAAAGGATGAGTTTTCCCCATTTATCATAATTTTAAAGAATATACTATTGTAGGGTTATAAAGCTACAATTTATAAAAGAACAGTTACCTTAATTTTTAGCTTATATTTATATTTAAAAAGGAATTATTTTCTTATTTTTTCATAGAAGTTTTGTAATTATTTATTTAAGCAAGAGTCACTTAAGTTTGTTACTAATTGATTTAAAAATAGCATTTTGATTTTTTAAAAATGTGTTTAATAGCTTTTAATGATCATTTGGAAGGAAATTCTTTAACTTACTAAGACTGGTAATATGGAGTATTTGCAGCCTAAAAAAAAAAAAAAAAAATGAAGATTGCTGGGGACTGAAATGGGTTCTTCTCCCCACCTCCAAAATCATATGTTGAAGTCCTATGCCCAAGTGACTACATTTGGAGATAAAGTCTATAAGGAAGTAATTAAGGGTAAATGAAATCATAAAAGTGTGGTTCTTAAAGGAATAGTGTCTTTAAGATTGAAGACACTGGAGATCTCCTCTCTCCCATGTGAGAACACAGCTGGAATCCAACCACACTGGCATTTTGATCTCAGACCTGAAGTCTCCAGAACTGTGAGAAAATAAATATCTGTTATTTAAGCCATTCAGTCTATGGTAATTTGTTATAGCAGCCTGAGTTGACTAATAAAAGGAGAGCTTTAAAATAAGCACCTAAGACCACAGAAGACAAAAATAATAATAATGATAATAATAATAATAGTAATAATAATAATGAGAGAAGCTCCAAAAATAATTTAATCTCTATTCACAAATTTCTTTATTAAGTAAATATTGATTCCATACCCACTCTGTGACAGGCAGTGAGATAAAAAGCATGAATAAGATTATTTCTGGCTCAGAGGAGTATGCATTTTAATATATTACTTAATAGAAGCAGTTTATAGGCATAGAGTGTGAAAAGACTGCTATTTTAGCCATAATGACACAGCAGTCATGAGACCTTAGAGATATAGGAGTGAATGCTGATGGAGAGTCACACAAATTCTTAGAAGAAAAGCAATCTAGGGAAATAAAAGGTAAATGTGGAAGTCTTGAGACAGAAAGAGCACGCACGGTTTATCCATGCAAACATCAAGGAGTTGTTCTAGACAGTTGTTGTGAGGTGGGTGTGTAGTGGGAGGAAATGAGAATTGGAAAGGATGGATGTCATGTCGGACTATGGAGGCCATGGTAAACACTTTGGAATTAATTCCAAAAGGTGTGGTGTATTAGTTTAAATTGCACATACACTGTAATTTGAAACACTGGAGAAGATACAAAGAAAACTGGAGAACATGAAGTTGATTTAAAAATCTTGATTTTATTAACAGTGAAGAAATTCAGGTAGGCAAAGAAAAAATAATTGTCCATGGTAGTTTCTCCTTTGAATGTAATCACACATTTACATGTGGTGAATGAAGCCTTTTCCAGTTCTCTGATCTAAAACACCCTCTCCCACATAACCTTCTCAACTTTTCTTTCTGGTATTTACTGTTACCTCCACAAAGAAGCATCTACATTTACTTCTTTATTTTAGTTTATCTGCTTTACTATTAGAATATAAACTTCATGAGGGAAGAGATTTTGTCTTCCTCTCCATTATATTCTATTTTTTTTTAAGATTTTATTTTTTTATTTTTAGAGCTAGGAGAAGGGAAGGAGAAAGAGAGGGAAAGAATCAAGAATCTCACACGTCCCCCACTGGGGACTAGTCCTGCAGCCTAGGTATGTGCCCTGACTGGGAATTGAATCTACAAACCTTGGGTTCACAAGCCTGTACTCAATCCACTGAGCTACACCAGCCAGGGCTGCATTATATTCTAAAGGGCTAGAGTAATATTCAGTAAATGTTGAAAGGCTGAATAAATAAAATCTAACAGTTGAAATCAAATTTGGTATAACAATGAGAGAAATGGAAGCTCTAGTAGAGTGCAGCATTTGTCTATTTTCACCATAAGATGAAAAGTTCTGAAAGACTGACCTCCCGGTCAGTCTTTCTATGTCTGCTTTATTCATGTTAAATTACCCACTATAGCACTTTAAGAACAAAGAAAGTTACCTGTTACAGATAATCTAAAGAAATATTACAGTTAGTAGGAAAGTGCCACAAATAACTTAAAATATTTTAACTCATTGGAAAAATAATTCTGTTTTAAGGAAAATATTGAAAAAAAATGACAAATTGAAAAAACAACTTGAAGTATAGAAGTTGAGAAATTAAATGGTAGATGTCAAAAAATCAGTAAACACTTCAAATCCAAAGAGTTGAAGAAATTGGATAAATGGGAAGTCTACTTTTACGTGGCATTAAAAAAAGAGAGTATCAAATCCTCTTTTAAGTTAGTTTTTACTAATATACTTATCAATATTAAATTAAGCTGAATATGATCTCCATGATGTTCCAGTCTTCCTTGACAGATGAATGACAAATGATTTTATATCATTACCTTAATTAGTGTTGTATCTACCTTTATAACTCTTATATTTTTCAATTTTTTGGATACTTATTATAGTAGGCCACCTAGCACATTTTAGTATTGCTTAATTTTGAGAAAATTAAAATTAAATATTAAATTAAAATATATCTAGTTAAAAATAAACCATTAGCAGCCTAGGAATTTGAACTTGAGCAAAATATACATTTAATTTCAAGAATACAATTTTTCCTTGTGATTATTTAAGCCAGACAAGGTTTCAGTGTCACTGGGGAATTAATGCAGGGACGATCTTGGGATTTGCATAGTAATTGGTTTGACACATATGCCACACTGTACAGGACTATGGACACAGATGGTAATGAATATACTAGCCATGGTCCCTTAGATCAGTACAAAAATGTGATGAAATTGATTTTTTTTTTGTTCTTTGAGGTTTATAAGTAACCATGCTGGCTAATGAGCTAATTTAGATAAGCTTCAAACAAGAATATAATCACATTAATGGTAATTGGTAGAAAGCAGCATAAAATGAAGCATTTTGGTTTCCATTCCAAGTTTTAATTAGCAATTAAAAGTTACTTGATCTAAGATTGTTTCATTGTGTTATTATACTTTTTTATATAAATATGTAAAATAGTTTTAGAGATGTTATTTCACACAAAAATATCTCCAAAGAATATGTTACCAAGTATCCTTTCAGTAATAAATATTCTAAAAATATATTTAAGCTAAATAGTGGAAACATGGTACAGTTATGAATAGTCTTACATATAAATTAAATTCTAATAAATGGAAACGGAAAAAGTTGTTCTACATGAAAACATAATCTAAATTAATGCCAATTCTTGATGTTTAAATTATTTCTGAGTGACTTATTTGCTTTCACATAATTTGGAAACTGATGGATTGTATGCCCAAATTATTGTCATTTATTAATATGTAAAAATATTTAGTCTTGACAAAATGAATTAACAAATACAAAACATTAAAATTCTTTCTTAAAACGGCCTTATTATTTGTCATTTTAGCCATAAAATTTATATAATAGAATGTTCAAATGTTATTGCCAATTATGTATGAAATATTTAAAAAGAACATACCATATTTAAGCTTTAAGGGTATATAGTAGAATTTAATATCATTTTTGGTAACTCTCAACATGTCAGTAGGACAAATCCACAAGAGGAAAAGAATGCTCAATTAAGAAGTGCAGAAGTACTTATTAGTGTAAAGGTTATTTAAGATAATATCTGTTCAATAAGAGTTAATTCATCAGCAAGAACTTTTAAAGTATGACAACTTAAGTTTACTTTTTTGCCTTGTGGATTATGTGAGTCCTTTTTACAACTGACTTTATTATTTTTTAAAAAGTAATTGTATGTCTTTTATTTAATGTTTAAATATAGCATTATTTGTCAGTTGATACTTTAAAGGTTTTACAAATAAAAATTCATTAAATTTACATTTTTACTTTAAATGTGTTTCCTTGCTAGCATCTTTCCTACTACAACTTGAGGGATTCAAGTGCTATTCAGGTAAGACAAAGTTTGTGATTTATTCACCTTTAAAACCTATTCTTTTTATTCCCTGGCACAAAGAAGTAAGTGCTCAACAGATTTTGGTGAATGCAAGAGCAAATCCAGCTTTATCTGCTATTAACTACAAGGGGAATATCTTCAAGATAATAGCTAGGGGTACCCTATTTTTAATAGTCTGATCTTAGAAATTCCACTGGTAATTTTGCAAGGCATATAGAAATTGCAAATACCCTTCAAAATACTCTTGACCACAAAAATTTACCAAATACGTTTTCAAGTACTTTTAAGCATGAAATCTTAATAATGTAATATGATCTTAATCCACAATACAAGAAAATATTTACATCTCATGAGCAGGGTTAAACACTAAAATACTAGCATTAAGAAAAAGAGTATACCTTGCACTCTATGCTCCCCTGTATTTTTTTAACAGAGGAAATAATATAATTTACTGCTTTCTTAGTGCCTGGGAGTCATTCTGCACCTCAGTTAAGTGATATTCTATGCTATGACCAACATAAGGTGACTACAGATGTTGATGTTATGAATCCTGTTACCAAGTTTTAATAGTCTAATGTAACTAAGTGCAAGATACCTCACAAATCAGCAATCATTTCTTTTCTTCCCTATTTTAGTCACTTTCTTTAGTTGCCATTGTTTTGCTAAGTTTGTACGTTTAACTAAGGAGAAATCTCAAGGCCACAGCTTGAGCAATTTGACTGAAGCACAAGACATTTGGGGCTGTGGGAGGAGGTAAGCAAATAAGACATGAATTGAGCTATATTCAAAAAACATATTCTGAAGAAAATACATAATCTATCTAAAGATTCTCCATGAGCTTGGTTTAATATGTTACCTCATACTTAGAATGACTTCTAAAATAGTAGAAATTTCCCAAAACACATGGTACCAGATGTTTTATTTAACAGATTTGAGACTAAAAATCTGGTTGTCATTCATTGCACTTTTGAGTATTTAACCATAAAATGAGTCAATGAAAAGGAGGAGAGACAGACAAGAATCTTTTCTTCACATTAAATGTAATACATTTTTTTTGGTATTATCAATTCAAAATTGTAATAGGATCATTTTATATTTATAGTCAATAGGTAGATATACATATTCATAAACTCATAACAGGTCTACTTATTCATGGATATATGTATAATATTAAAAGCTTAATAAGAACATATATTTGGTTTTTAAAAGGACCATCAAATACATATTTAATATAAATATTTGAAATTATTTAGTGTATTTCTTTTACATTTAAATTTTTAAGCTGGCAAACATTTACAAATTGAGGAGAACCTCTCACATTTTAGAGCAACTGTTTTTATTTTCATGGTAGTCATGGTCAAGCAAATATTATTTAAAGTAACCAGAATATCTAACTTTACAGTTTGCCTGTTACTTTTCCTGTCACTTATGAAGTAGCTGATCTATTTTATGGGATTACTTTTTGTTGCATTTATGTCAATGTTATATGTATTCTTTCTGTATCAACTCATGTAGTAAATAACCCTGAGTTGAGCTTTATTCACATGCTGCTTCCCTATGGAAGTGCATCCTGGAACCTGTGGGCACAGCAAACAGGCCAGGAAAGGTAAGATGTACTGTCGTATATGCAGAATGTCATCATTTAGAGCAGGGGTGTCCAACCTGCAGCCGGTGAGTCACTTGTGGCCCAGAATGGCTATGAATGTGGCCCAATGCAAAATCGTACATTTACTAAACACATTACTTAGTTTTATGACTAAGTTTTATGACTTAGATATGTAAATTTTCTATATTAAAAAGCACAAACTTGGGACCTACTCAATAATTTTAAAAGATTATCAAAAGGGCTGTTGCATAATCAGGGTTATTATGTGAGGACTTTTTTGCTTATCCTTGGTGGTGGGTATCACAAAAATTATGCACAATTTTTTTTTTGTTCTCATCAGTTTTCATTAGTGTTTGTATATTTAATGTGTGGCCCAGAGACTCCAAAAGTTTGGACACCCTGAATCAGAAGGTGCCTCAAAGAGTATACTAATCCTCCCTCTTGCTGTGGTCAGCATCTCAATGATATTTTCCTCTGCTCTTAGATATTGTCAACTGAAAGGAAAAATGATGTTTTAGAAGTGAGAGAGAGAGAAATATTTGTAAACTATTTTTTAAAGTCTTTCTTCAAAGTAAATCCCTTCAGTTCTTAACTACTCATTTATTGCTTATTTCTTCATCTGACTTTCCTTCCTTCCTCTCTCCCTTCCTTCTTTCCTTCCTTCCCTCCTTCCTTTCTTTCTTTTCATGCTGGAACCTAGAATTCAGCACAGTTTACTGATAAGTGTATGGCTTATGAGGGTGCTTGAAAGGAAAGAGAAACCCTGGGCTTTTGAAAGCTGTATCTATTATGTATTAAAGCTCACTAGTTTGTTTTTTCTCAATATCATAGTTAATCAATTTACTCGTTATTTTTCTCTTAGTTTGTTGTGACAAAGATCAAACACACCCCTCTCAAGAAAGAAAGAAAGAAAGAAAGAAAGAAAGAAAGAAAGAAAGAAAGAAAGAAGGAAGGAAGGAAGGAAGGAAGGAAGGAAGGAAGGAAGGAAGGAAGGAAGGAAGGAAGGGAAAAGAAAACTTAACAGGCAATCAAGTATGTAGACATGCTGGCCTGCCCTCCACTAAGTTGAGTAGACCACATAAAGTCTTGGGTTTTCAATTTAATCTGCCAAATCCAAGGTATAGGAACTTTTAATTCCTAGGAGAGACCATGAGATGCTACATCTACTTTTCTCAAATACACATTACCTTTTTTTATCTTCAGGTGTTTACTCATGTCCCATCTCTTTGGAGTTCATTTACTTCACACTTGTGGGTAGCCTATACTTAAGCTTCCTTCAAGCCTTACAGTAACCTGAAATTAAGTAGCTTTCTATCTTAAAGTCTCCTGTAATAAATCCATTGCTCCTGCTCCATCAGCTTCCTCACCAAACTATACTGCACTTGACTGCCTTCTTGGTATAGGGGTCATGATGGCAGGACTTTGCCTAGATGCATCCCACAGTGTTTATATATTCATCCTTTAATCATTGGGCATCTTCTATGTTTTTAACTTTTTTTCCAAAATATAATATACTAGATACACTTCAAATGCATCTTGATTGTATTCTCTATATATTACAAAAATTGTGTCTGTACTTATCAGTGTTTCTTTTACTGGAGTTTGTTATATTATATGATTGTTCAATTCTATTAAAGATTTCAGGACTTTGTCGTAGGAACATGGCATGGTACAATCTCAGAAAAGTCCTACTGTTTTTTGTAGTCTTTAGTTTCTGTGACCAACTAGATTTAATGAAGATTTTTTTCCTGATGGTCAATCAAATTTTTATAAGCTAAATCCATTCTAAAAAGTATAAGATTATTGCATCCTTGCAATTATAAATTAATATTGTACCTTGATTTTTTTAGAGAAAAGTGATCATCCTTTCCATTGTTGTTGTTGTTGTTCTTGAAATATCATTGGTCTCTGAGAACTGTCCTCTGAAACGAGCTTTACTAGAACAGGGACTAAATATAACTCCTGGAGTTGAGTCTTTGTGGATCCAATCACAGACAATATATTTAAAACATGTGCTCAGAAGTAGATCTCACAGTGATAAATACTGACAAGTGACTAGGAACTAATACTTTTCAAGTAGTTTCATGCTGTTTAGAGTTGTCATACGAATCTTGTTTCTAAAAGAAAAAAGCAGTATCTTTTTAGTTCTGTATGAGTAATTCATTGCTTGAGGCCCATGTGAAGTGAGCTTACATTCCAACACTGTTCATTGGCCAAGGCCTCAGAAGTCCACCAGGAGCCTTCCTGGCATTTGCTTTAGGCATGCTTATGCCTTGCGGCCACTCAGGAGTTCACTGAAAGAAAAGACACTATGATTATATACTGGAGGAATAATAAAGGAACAATTCTGCATAGATTACAATGGCAAAAAACATAAAACCCTTTAAAATATTAGCAAATTCAAGCCCTATACCGCTAACAGTAATGTTGCATTGTCAACACTTTGCAATTAATTTTTTTCTCTTTCTGATTCAAGGATTCTTTAACTATCATTTCATACAAGAAATCTGTATATTTTGTATGTACAAAAGAACAGTATATTGATTTAAATAATGTAAAAGGAAATTGTCACATATTTATTATTTTTTATTTTATTTTTGTTCGAGTGCAATTGTCTCCATTTTCCTCCCACCACTCTCCCACGCCCCATCCATTCCTACCTCCCACCCTCAAAGTTTTTGAACTAACCTTACTATGTCTGAAAATTTATGTATTCATTTTTAACCATTGTGTATCTTCCAAGCTTTTATATTTTCTTTGAAATATAATGTACTGAATAACAAATGCATCTTGATTGTTTTGTTCAAACATTAACAAATAGTTATATTTTATATAATATTTTAAGTTATATATAATGCATTATTTTAATTGACTTAGCAGATACCTTTACACATATTAAATTACTGTTATCACTTTAATGGTTTAAGTTGAAGAGGCACACTTTAAAAAATTATTGCCATTTAATATGTAATAAAATTTTTACAGCATTCCAAAACCAAAGAGTAGTTAAGGAAATGCATTTAATACAACTAAAGTCACAGGTATAAGGCAACTGCTTTTTTAAATTAGGTATTAGACAATGCACAGAGTTTGTCTTTAATGAAAAAACCCTGTACTTGATACCCCTAACAATAAATACTGGTTAACTGATCATAAGACTATTTTAAAAGTCTGAAATATGATTACTTAGTATCATTATCACAACTTATAACCAACTTGATCTAAATCTTGATTTTATTTATAGCTGTAATAAATATGCTTAATTTTTTATCTATCTTCACCCTAGGACATTTTTTTAAAATTGTTTTTAGAGAGGAAGGGAAAGAGGAAGGGAGAAAGAGAAACATCGATACGAGAGAGAAGTATCAGTTAGTTGCCTCCTGTATGGGCCCAGGTTGGGATTCACACACCCAGACTGGTGATCCAACTGCAGCCCTTTTATTATGGACGATGTTCCAACCAACTGAGCCGTACAGGTTGTGATGATAAATATGTTGTTTTAATAAGTAATCCTGGGACATACACTTTACTCTGGTACTTGGCATTTATTCAAGTCACCCTAAGCTTTATTTACTGCTCACAATCAGGCTATTTGTGTGCTTCCATCAACCCCAGTCAAAGAGGTTATAGCATTGCTTCTTCAGTTTCCTGTGTCTGAGCTTCTTCCTACCACTTTCTTTTGGCAGAAACCACAGTGCAGAACAGAACAAAATTGCTTGAGATAGATTTCCACCCTATGAGAAAATTTTCTATCAAAAACACGTTCCTTTTGGGGCCTAGATGAAAGAAGGTGAATTGATTAGGCAAAATGTTTCTTTTTGAGGACTTTTTTCTTCCAAGGAAATAAAAAAAAAATGTCACTTGAGGGCAAGATCAGGTGAATAGAGAGGGTGGGGCATGCCATTTTTTCATTAGAATCTGGTTAATATTCAGTGCACTGTGGGCAGGTGCTCTTGTAAATCGTCCATCAAGAAATGGGCAAATGCATTGAAAGAATTTTCATAAAAAATTTACTGAAACCCAACACAACCTCTCACAACAATGCCAGCTAGTACACTGATAGAGATGGGTTCCTAGAATAGTCACCTAGCAGAGCAAGCTAGATACTACAAGGGGCCTCCCTTCCAGAAGATAACTTTGGGTTTTCTGGACTCCCCTTTGCATGTGTAACCTGTGGACACAGACAACAGTGTGGTGCTGGCCAGAGGAAAGAGAGTATGGTAGATAGGAGGAGGAGTTCAAAGGGGAAAGAATCAGGACATTTGCAATACTGACAACAATAAGAATGAAGGAAAAAACTAAAGCAATTAAGCATAAAAAAATCAATATCTCCTATTTTTCAACAGGAAAGAAGAAAGAAAGAAACATGTTTCTTTCCCCAGTCTTTACTTCTTTCTGAGAATCTTAATTCTACCACTGTGGTGGATTAGAGGCAACCAATTATTTCATGAAATTGTTTTTCTTCAATTTCTTTGGGCTCATGAGGGCAACCCACAACTTCTCTCTTTTGAGGGTGGGGGGAAATGGAGATAACTGTACTTGAACACCAATAAAATAATATGAAGAAAGAAAAAATATAGGCAAAACCATTTTTTTAAAAGAATACATTACAAACAAATTTAAAGTTTCTAAATTAAAAAAATCCTTACTCAAAGATATGTTCATTGATTTTAGAGACAAAGGAGAGAGAGAGAGAGGAAGAGAGAAATGTCAAAGTGAGATAGAAATATTGCCTTCAATACCTCCCCAACGGGGCACAGAACTGCAACCTAGGTGTGTGCCCTGATTGGGAACTGAACCCATAACGTTTTGGTATTCAGGACAACACTTCAACTGCTGAGCCACCTGGCCAGGGTTCAAGTTTTTTATTTTATTTTTCTTGTTGTTGGTTAACTCTGCCTGGTGCTTCGTTAGATATAATGTCCTTCTCAAGGAGCTAAGAATGTAGGAAAAGTAGATTATAATTATAAATTTTAGTAAAATCCATTCAAACATGATTTTATAAGAATAGAAAAGTAAAAAGTAATTAAGGACAGAGTTAATTATTTTTTTAAATTAAAGTTAAGTAAAAATATTTTGTCCACAGGCACAAAAGAATGTACTTCATTCCTAATGTGGGTAAGATATTTTTGCATTAGCGTTTTTTTTTTTCCTTTTTAATGAAACATTGTTTTCATTAAAGTGTTCCTTAACCAGAGCTGATGTTTCACGTTGTATGATGAGGGTGTCAGAAGTAATGCAATCTAGGAATGAAATGGAGAAACCTCAGTGTGTTGCCCCTGCTCAGACCATCATTTGGGGCTTGATGGGACATTTATTACAAACTGTCAATGAGAATTGGTTACAAAATAAGTTGATCCCTCTTCTCTTAGAGAGGTATGGTCTTGATTTAATAAGTAAGGAATGGTAAAAAAAAATAATGTTTTCCCCTAGATGTTGAAAAACAATTTCGCTTAAATAAAACAAAACCCTTAGAAATGAAAATTTAAGTGTTTAATGGAAATTGATAATGAGCACTGTTTGTACAAGGATGAGCATGGGGGAGAGAAAAGAGAAAAAGAATCCACTGCCTCGTGGTTGTCCTGCTCTGGGCTGGAAGTTGTCAGGGAGGAAACACCTAGCAGACATTGGGACCCAAAGACGGGCAGAGGTGGACAGGACCTTGGGCGAAGGGTCGCAGGACCCTCTAATTATCCTGTGGTAGGGATGTGTAAGAATAGATACAATATTTACAGTTTTATTCTTACAGGCGAAGGATAGGTTTCTGAGTCTCTAGATTTGTTATTGTGGTTGCTGGGACTCTGTCTCGCTTTCTTTACTTTTCTTTGTGTTCTTAAAATAACACCTTTTTTTTTTAGACTGGACATTGTTTCATTCTCTGAGAGTGGAAAGAGTTGAAATCTATAGTTTTTAAAGAGTTTAACTGTTCTGACAAATCCTAAATCTAGCTATAAGGAAAGATGTGGTAAGAATGTAAATACCAAGGGGGAAAGAGCAGTGCTTCTTTCCTAGTAAACATTTAGGACTTTGATTAATAACTTACATGGTCTGAGGTTCTTTGCTGGTCTCCCTGTCTTGCATTCTCCTTTCCATCTCCTTGTACCAAGTATACAGAAAGAAAACCTTAGTAGCTGCATTTACTCTTCTTTACACTCTGCCCTAGATCCCAGCATCCGGACTCCTGCAGGGAAGTCAGTCCTTGATATGTCTGGGATCTATCTTGCTGCCTCAGGCTGAGGAATCCTAGCTGAGTGCCTCACCTGGTAGGCAGCCTCCAGCTTCTTTGTGTTTTCCTTTTATTGGTTAGTGTTATCTTCCTACACCTTCATTTTTCATTTTATTTTAATATTTCTTTACAGACTCACCCTTATGTCAGTTATCTTTCAAATACTCAAATCTAAACATATTTATTGCTTAAAAATTACTAAAATTTTCCAGCATTCTATATTTTCATTGTGTGTTTAATTGTCAGCATCCCCCAATGCACTATGAGCTTCCCCGGTATTTTTATATCCAACATTAGAATAAGAGCAGGACCTAATTACATCCTTGGTTAGATAATAAACAAATTATTTTTAAAGTCTGAATCTTGATTATTTTATTTCTATAACTCTGTACTATCTTGTAACCCCATTATGCTCTCCCTATGTGGATATATAATATTGAAAAAAGCAATCACTGAAAATGTTGTGAGAAATAGTCTTAAAGAAATAGCTTCCCCTATTGATATGCTTCTGGAATTTTAATCATGTTCACTATTTCATCACACAGAGGCTAAAAGAGAGAAGAGTGATTTTATTTGAATGCCTGAAAGCATTAATTTTTTTTTTGTTTCATAATGGCTGCTTAGCATTCCAATAAAATATCATGTTTCTCAGCATAATTATTAAATAGATATTAATGTATTTTTAAAGTCATGAATTTTATATTTTAAGTAAATCTCTAAACCAAGTTAAGTAAATCTCTAACCAAGTTAAAACATTGTTGATGATGTCTGATAATTTTCTAAATTATATGTAGGTTTATAAAAAATGTATCAGAAAGTACAGAATTCCTTATACTTTCTTACCCTGCTTCCAGTATCCTCTATTATTAATATACTGCATTAGTGTAATTTGTTTGTTATAATTGATGAACAGATATTGACACATTATTATTAGCTAAAGTCCATGCATTATATTATACATCACTCTTTGTGTTGTACATTCTATGGGCTTTGACAAATGTATAATGACATGTACCCACTAGTGCAGTACCACACAGAATAGTTTCTCTTACCTGAACATTCCTTGTGCCCTACCCATTTCACTCTTGCCCCCGTCCCTAAAACCCTAGCAACCACTCATCATTGTTACTGTTTCCATAGTTTGGCATTCTTTGTAACGTCATACAGTTGGAATCATTCAGTATGTTTTGAGGTTTTACATAAGGTTGAAGATCTGGATTCTGGAAATGATCCATGGTCTCTCCAACTTCACCCATGCATACAGATTTTATTTCAAGCAGGTTGAGACCGCAAGACTCAACCCCCACTGCAACAACTGAAGGGTGTGAGGAAAACAGAGTGTGTATATCTAGAAAGCATGCACATGTTTGAAGGTGTCTTAGGACAACCCATGCTCTTCATGTACTGACAAACATACACACACACCTGTGAAGGGACATCCATTCTAATAGGACATTTTAAATTTAAATAGGTATGTTTTGAAAATAGGTTCATATAACTAATAGCAATGATAATTTTCTTCCTGATGTAGACAGTTGCCAGCATTATATTACTACATATACTGCCAGATGTTCACATGTATATACTCACAAATCATTTATCCTTAAATAAAGATCAACATTATTTTTACTTAACTGCCTACAACTAAGAGACAGTTTGTGGACTAGGAAAATATATGTGATTTCATAATCATTGTTTTTGAGAAATATTTCTTTGATACTGCTGCATTATTAGCTATCTATTATCCACCCTCAAATGTAAAATGCCAAATATCCGTAATTTGAATTAGTACAATACTAATTCTTCTAAATAAATACTCCCCCATTACTAAACTTTATTTATATTCTAACACAATATCATGATATTATAATGGCTTGCTTACATGTCTGAATACATCCAAAACTGTGAGTTTCTCAATGTAAAAAGATAGCCTATTAATTGCTGCATGGATAGTAACTAAAAATAAAAGGTAATTTTTAGAATCAATGCATAAATGATTAATGAATGAGTAAATGAATTAATAAAATAAAAGAATGAAGTAGTCTTGAGTTCATAAATTGATTTTGAGTATTCAATTATTTGAAAACCATTCCTCAAAGCTACATTGTCTTGAACTTATATATACATTCATGAATTGGTACATGTGTATATATTTATACACATACAGACAATCTGAATTCTTACAATGTATCAAGCATTGGACTTATGTGCAAGTTTATTGAACCTCACTTTACATATAAGGGAAGGGACTGGAGAGATCACATACTTACTTCAAGTCACCTAGTCAAAAATGGACTTGCAAACTATGATTACATAATTTCAGGTGTATAAATTTTTACCACAGAATGATTTGAGTGCAGAAAGGTTGATATTCTCCATTAATAGGGTACAATGATTAAAAAAAAAAAAAAAAAAAAAAAAAAACACCTTTCCCCAAATCCTATACTGTATTTGAAAAAACAGGAGATCAAAAAAATAACACTTCAAATACAAGTGCCACGAAAATGCACTTATAAAAATAGGCAGGTAGAATACTAACTCCAAGAGATTTTAAAATCTAAAGATTAATTACAAATAAAGAAATGTGTATCAGTTTAGAATGGAAAGCAACCTATTAACATAAGAGATGTCTAAACCTGTAGAGAATTTTTTTAGTTTATTTGAGCCAAACTGGGGAGCAAGATCTCAAGTGCTCTGCAGAATCAGTTTACAGTTTCTTTTATGCATTTGAAATTAAGAAGGGGACTAAGGAAGATTGGAGAAAGCAAGGCAAGGATTGCATTACAGGAAAGATAAAAAGAATATGTACTTTTTCTAGAGTAGATCCCCACTTTGAGGGGTATTCTGGTATTTCGGAGGTTTGTTAACATAGATGCATAAGAACAACGGATGTTGTCCTGCTCAGTTAGGAATTTAGGATCAGACCACCCTGTGAGGTTACTTTCTATCACTTTCTCCACCCATAAATCTTAAAATGATTTCTCTTATAAAGACAATGTAGAAAATACAAAGATAATTGAGACACGAAAGACATTATTAATTTTTATGAGGTAAATGCTGAGTTGAGGACATCATAACAGCTATTGAGGAAAAGAAAAACATTCAATAGTTAGGCTTTTTATTTCCATATGATATCTAGCATTTATTGTTGCTTACAGATGAATTGTACTATTTTACTGTTTTGTATCCTGCACTATTAGTTGAACATCTACTATCTACCAAGATCTCTACTATGTACTGGAATATAACAGAGAGGTAAAAATAAATGTCTTCATTCTGAGAGATTTTAAGCTTTATTATTAAATCTATTCATTAGCTAAGTGACTACACAAACTTGTGATTAATATTCTAATATGGAAATATAGACAGAAAATATACATAACAATGTAGGAAATAAAAGTGAAAGAAATTATATCCTGGCGATATAATAATAAAAGTTACTCTTTTTTCTTTGTCTAAACTGAATACCCAGAATGCCCCCTTCAAGGCCGAAGGACCATTGTGGAAGATGTGGGTGTGTGAGATTGTTAGAGCCAGATAAAAGAGGTGCAGTGGGCGGATGAATGTGACTCCATGTTAAAACTAACCCTTCCTTTTCATTGAGCCTGGGTCCAGTTGCCTTATTTCCCTCAGGGTTGAGGAATAATGAAAAGGTGGGGTGGACTGGAACAGAATAAAATGCTTGGCCTCTTTGGCTCCAAGCCTGCTTCGTTGAATAGCTTTTGCATAGTTTTACCTACAGACATGTTAACCATCAGAGGAATTCTACTTGCAGCTTGAGTTTTACAAAAACAGCCCCTTATCAAAAAGTACAACTATCATGGAGATTAAGGAAGTATGTATTGTCTATCAAAGATTTACATAAAGTCATAACTGGACTCACATCAATGAGAGTTGACAGACTAAGTGCAATTTTCCTTAGACCCTGCTGACACCCAAATGTCTGTGATCTTCAATCACCTCTTGCCTCTCCCATTTCCCCTTCCCTTGATGTAAACAAAGTCTGAATTCTGTACTTTCTTACGTTGAATTTGAGATACCACTAGGTCTCCCATGTTTTCCATTGGCACCTTCTTCATTAATAAAACTTCCTAAAAAAAAGTGGGAGAAATAACATAGTTTAGGAATCAGAAAAAAATCACTTGGTGGAGCAAATGTTTAAACTGAAATTTGTAAGACCTTCCATGAGTCACATGTTATTAGACATCACACTGAAGTAACTAGACTTATGAATGCATAAGTCTGATCTGCCTTTCTATCAAAATCTAAAGTTAATCACTATAGCATCAGTGCAGTGCCAGTTACCGTCGAAGCAGTAAACTTTGTTTAAGGCAGAAATCATGAAGCAGAAAATCTCAGAATGTAGCCACCTTTCTCCTTCTTTTCTCCCAGCCCATGTTTGTTCTTCTCTGAGTAAACTCTGAAGACCCCATTTTCTTCTCCACAACAAAGATTAATTGTTTTCTCTGAACTACAGAAACTGTCTGTCAAATGAGATTCCATAAAATTGATTGGTTTGTCTGTGCCCATGTTTAAAGCAAAAAGAAGAAATCTCTCCCCTGCTGCATCTCGGCATCTCTATCATATTCAAGACTATGCTCTACTGGTCAGTCTGTCTATCTATCATCTATCTATCTATCTATCTATCGATCTATCTATCTATCTATCTATCTACCTACCTACCTATCTGGCACGTACATATCTTGTCTTTACTTATCTACCTAGCTACCTATTGAGGGGTTGGGGAGAATGGTACAAAGGTGGTAGATGGACTCGATAGGAAAGGAAGATGGCAGGGCAAGCCAATGAGCCATGTATTGATCTAACGGTGCCTTAACTTGGTACTATATTGCTTACCAAGTTAAGGCACTGTTAGATTCTAAGTGTTATATAAGTAAATATAAATGGTTGAATTTTTTATTCATTTCATTTTAGTTTTCAGAAAACAGCCCTCTATATATGTATATTTGTAAATTGTATATATATGAATATGTATACATATATACATATATGTCTACAAAATTGTATATATACATATACGTATGTATAAAATTGTGTATAGATACACAATTTTGTAGATCATCCATTAATCAAGAACTTAATGCTTTTTTTTTAAGTGCAATGGCAGGGTTGGTAGAACTGACTCTATCTATGCCATAGATTCTATGGCATCAGAACACAGTCATGCTAGGTAAGTAAGGTTATACCAGGGTAGGAGGCATGACAGCAGTCCAGTCCAACATAACATACCGTTCAGCCTGTACTGTTAAATTCTTGACTGTTTCAGACATACCCTTTCAGACACAGGATTTTTGTCATTTACCAAAAATAGTCTTTAGAAAAAAATATGTTCATTTTAGTATGAACAGCAGTGTGCATCATTAATCCATATATCCTGAGGCTGAATAAATTATTGATTGCGTTATTATAGCAGTCTTTTTTGGGCTAATCTTTGCCATCGCTGTTATCTCTTTGTATTTTACCTGATTGACAGTTTTGTTGGTACATTATAAGCATAGGTAATTTTCATCACAATCACTTCATACATTGATAAAATTTTCTAAAAATAACGTTGTTAATCCATTATGAGAACAAAACCCTTAGGAAGCAGAGAAGATGGAATAACTACAGTGCTTTAGTTTTTTGAAATACAGTCAGAGAATAAAAACTTTTTCTTAAACATTTTAATACAAGGATTTAAAGCTTATGTAATTAGATAAAAATTCTTATCATCTATATAATTTATGAAAAAATCCAATGTAAGTACTTCCTTTGTATGTATATGTGCTATGAAAAGTAATACATTATTCATTCTTCTTGCAATTCTGCTATATAGAAACAAAGGTTATATAAGATGATAAAAAACAAACATGAAAAAAGGAGTAAAAACAAATTAAGTTTGACAATGCTGCTATATGAGTTTTGGGTTCACTCATGTCTTCATTTTATATAGTCAGTATTATGTTAGAATCCCATCATCACCAGTGATGGATTCCAATAACTTACTGACATATAACACCACTTTCACATTTTTCTTTTTTTAATTTTATTTTCATTGTTCTTGTACAGTTTTCTTTTATTCCCACCCCAGCCCACCACCCCAGCCCTCCCCACCTCCTTCCCATTTCCACCCCCCCCCTAGTTTTTGTCCATGTGTCCTTTATACTTGTTCCTGTAAACCCTTCCTCTTTTCCCCTGAAATTCCCTCCCCTCTTCCCTCTGGTGACTGTCAGCCTGTTCTCTATTTCAGTGTCTTTGGTTATATTTTGCTTGGTTTTTTTTTTTGTTTCTCACTTCTACTTTTCTTATTTTTATTTTGGAAACTAAACTTTTGTAAAGACATTGTCTTCTATACGTTACTCTCCTACTAAATAATATTTAACCCTTAACTATCAAATAGTAAACCCACTCTCTATAGTTATTAAATTTATTTTCTTATGTAATTTTACCCAAGAAACCAAGTTTCTACATTTCACTTATTCCTGTCTGTTATGTTCTATGTGCAGTGTCTTATCTTTAGGGTAAATATGTATATTTTCCTTTTTTGGTACAACAGAAACAAAATATATAATATTAACAGCATAAATGCAGAGAACTATTTTTACCTTCAAATCAGCATAATACCTACACATTTTGCAAATTAAATACATTATTGAATGAGCAAGGTTCAAAACATTTATTTATTTATCCATTTCTTCAATTTCAATAAATAATTAGAATGACTGTGTGCCAGACAATGCACAGGACACAGTTTAAGGTTCCTAATGGGTTGAATTTAGATATTTAGTTTGAAATCAAATTTGGCTTATCAATTAGTGCAGGGGTGTCGAACTCATTTTCACTGGGTGCTGCATCAACCTTGCCATTGCCTTCCAAGTGCCAAATTTAATTTTAGGACTGCATAAATGTAATTACTCCTTAACTAGGGGCAAGGAGCTCAGCGCTGCCATAGGGCCTGATAGAACAAGGTAGAGGGCTGGATTTGGCCTGAGGGCCTTGTGTTTGCCACCTGTGGATTAGTGTACATCAAAATGTCCTGTGTAAAATGTCCTATGTAAAATGGACTCAGTATATAAACTTTAGCTCATCAGTACCTCTAGCAATATTGAATTCAATTAATCCATCAAAACATAACTGCTGTTATTTTTTGTTTCATAATTTGTGCATCTATTGAGCTTGGTTAGAAGAAAAGATGGACTGGATAAGCTGTTGTTAATTTTAATAACGCTAACGAATTATTCTGCAGCATGGTATATTTTTTAAAAGTCCATTTTCTAAGTGAACATAAAAAATTGTGTTCAGCCCTGGCTGGTGTGGCTCAGTGGATTGAGTTCTGGCCTACAAACCAAAGGTTGCTGGTTTGATTTCCATTCAGGGCACATGCCTGGGTTGCAGACCAGGCCCCTAGTGGGGGACACGTGAGAGGCAACCACACACTGATGTTTCTCTCCCTCTCTTTCTCCCTCCCTCCCCCCTCTAAAAAAAATTAAATAAATAAATAAAATCTTAAAAAAAAAAAGAAACAAACAAACAAAAAAAAGATGGACTGGATAAAGAGAGTGATATTAAAATAAATAGAACAAATGAGAGAAAGAAAAAGAGGAAGGGAGGAAAGAAATGAGGAAGGAAGGAAGGAAGGAAGGAAGGAAGGAAGGAAGGAAGGAAGGAAAGGAGGAAGTGGGGAATCATCTGTGCTCTCAAATATTTAAAATCTCATTAGGTATCTAAGGATGAACTAGGATAGGGCTGCACCATAAATTAAATGGGTGCTGAAGATCTGCAATTCTTCCCAGACTATTCACAGAGTCTTGACCAAAGTGAGTGATTAACACAGCTCAGTTGAGGAAGTTCCTAGGGACCCAGAGCTAGGGCCACTTCTATGGGGAAAGAGTTACGCCAGAACTCAGGAATTTACTTATTAACATGTTGGGTAATTCTCTGCTGAAAAATTTACATACTTGATTTCTTTCTTTCTTTTTTTTTTTTCAAATAGAAGTAGGAGCCATGCCTGGGGTCCATTCATTAGTTTAGTGAATAGATTTCGAATTCACACAATGGAATAATATCATGGGGGAGAAATTACATAATAATTTTTGGATTTTTTTGGAAATGAATTCAATCGAAGTGGTGGTGGTATGGATAAAGAAGAAGGAAGAGATTCAGATTTGGTAACCAGAAAAAAGATGTAAATAAAATAGGCAACAATATAAAAATAGTTGATAAGTTGATTTAACTAATTCCCCTAAACAATTTTTTACTTTTCACCTAGCACCTTTTTAATGAACCAGAAATTTGTCCTGTGGAATCTCTAAGTATCAGTAATCACATGATTATATAGAAAAGTATAGAAAGTGATAATGATAATTTGGTAATATAAAATTAAACTGTCTTTGAATAATCTTGGTGATGTTTAATGATTTTCAAAATATACTTAAACTAGTTGAAATGAATGCTCAATAATACCTTCAAATAATATCTTTGTGTTCTCTCATCTTCCAATCTTTGTGTTTCTTTGAAGACATGTTTGCTCTAATGCATAAAGGTATTTTTAAGCCAGGATTGTTGTACTGTAAGAATGAGCTTTCCTGGAGGAAACCGTACAGATTACATGCTTTGATATTGAACACATATTTCCTGAAAGGCAGACATGAATATAAAAGCAATCAGTGCCTCCCTTTTAAATAAATTAGGTGATTGTTCTAATGTCTGATGTAGGAAATAAGCCAGATCTGTTTTAGACTTTAAAAATAAGATGGAAAGGCTCTTTTAATTATTCTTACTTTGTTATTTTTAAGTAGAATTTTTTGTAGATATGTAGAATTCTTACATTACTAACACATCTCAAAAATCCTGAACAAAAGGGACTTCAGAAGGTGGGGAATTAAAAAAAATAGCACTTAGTACTATTTTATCCTTGAAATTACAAGGAAAAGTCCTTTTTCACTTTACAGTTTGGTAATGTGAAAGCTGATTATATGACATCTGTACCCTTCACCCCTCATAAACACACATCTGTCATCTGTGTATATCTAAGGTCTGTGCAGAGAGTATCTACCCATGTACTATGAAAAATAGAGACATGTATTGAAGAAGACACAGATAGAAGAAATATTATACATAGGATGATGATGCCTCAGTCCCCTTCGAAGTAGGTACCTTGGAACCTCGTACAGTTCTCCCAATCACTGTAAGTTGCCCCATTGTATTTTCCTGAATCTCATTAACAGTCTGAAATCTCTTGCCTTTCAAAGCTGATTTTAATTTCGGGAAAAGCCAGAAGTCACAGGGCACCAAATCTGGGCTGTACATGGGCTGAGTCACCTGGGTGATTTGATGTTTCACCAAAGAACTCTACACAGAGATGTGATGCATGAGTTAGTGTGTTGTCATGATGAAGCTGTCAACCACCAGTCTCCCATAGCTGCAACGTTCTGATCATCCAAATGGTTTCCATGGAGTAATATTCAAGCTTAAACAAAATCTGATGCAGATTCATTGCACTACTCACTCAGTCTTTTGGAATGGACGGCCACACTGTACACAGGCTCACTCAACAGTGTCTACCGACCCCACTGACTAGTATAAAGAAGTTGTCATTGTTCATGCATGGGTACTCCAGTCCACTCTCCTGAACTGCCAGGTTACATCAATGTCATGTAAACCATTCTTGTTATATTAACAATGGCTGGACTTTTTCAAGACGGACCTCATATGATACTACTATACTGTATTAGTTTAAACATTATGAAACTATATTAATGTACATGTGTGCCTGTGTTTGTATTTTTTCGTTTCCATGACTTTGTCAGGAATAATCAACAAAATTGTATTTAATTATTTTTATAAGACTATTCAATAGTAGTTTTGATATTAAAATGATAAAATATTATAAAAATCATTTACATGTACAAAAAAATATTGTTTTATATTTGAGATAATACAATTTAATTTGGATGAGCTTTCAAAAAAGTTATTGTGTTCCTTTTAAAAAGCCTTTTGGATCTTAATTTGATACTGCACATTGGAAAATAACATCCTTAATTATTAAGAAAATTATCAAAAGAGACAAAATTATCTACTTTTGAAGGCCTAAAGAGTAAAGAAAGCCTAAAGTCAAATGCACAGATTTTTTAGAATGAATTTTCTTCAATAAACATTTGATATTTTTAATAAATTTCAAAATTATTTATAAATGTTAAATGATGTACTTTGTTGGGATGAACTTATTCTTTAGGTTTTCTAACTTTATTAAATTTATTGGTGTGACATTGGTTAATAAATTATATGTTTCAATTATATAATTCTATAGGGTGTGTTTAGCACCCAAAGTTGTCTCTTTTTGTCACAGTGTGTTTGACCCCCTTTACCCCTTTACTACCCCATCACCACCCTTCCCTGTGGGAACTACCATACTGTTACATGTCTGTAAGTTTTTGTTTGTTTGCCTTGTTTGTTTGTTTGTTTGCTGCTTTCAGTTTTATACCCCACATGTGGGAGAAATCATATGCTTCTTGACTTTTTCCATGTGAATTATTCTGATTTTTATGATATTCTCAATTCTGTGACATTGGCAGTATTTCATCTTTTCTTAGGACCAAATAGGTTTTATTTGTGTATCTGTACCACCTCTTCTTTAGCCAGTCTATAGAAGATTATAGATGAACACTTTGGTTGTTTCCTTGTCTTGTCCAACATGTATAATGCTTTACTGAATGTAAGAGTACATATATCTAATGAATAAGTGTTTTAACATTTTTTAAGTAGATACCAAGAAGAGGGGTTGTTGGATCATATGGTAACTGCAATCGTAATTTTTCCATACTGTTTTTTGTAGTGACTGTACCAATTTTTATGCCCATCAGCAGTGTATAAGGGTTCCTTTTTCTCCACAACCTCTCCAAAAGTTGCTATTATTTATCTGTTAATAATAGCCATTCTAACATGTGTGAGGCTGTATCTTGTGGTTTTGGTTTACATTTCTCTGATAACTAGTGAAATCAAGCATCTTTCTATATATCTGTTGGCTATTTGTATGTTTTTTTGGGGAGAAGTGACTATTCAGATCCTCTGCCCAGGTTTTAATTGAATTGTTTATATTTTTGTTGTTATGTCTTATTGGTTCTTCACATATTTTGGATATTAACCATTATCAGAGGTATGGTTTGCAATTATCTTCTCTCATTTAGTTGGTTGCCTTTTTTGTTGTTGCTGGTTTCTTTTGCTATGCAAAAGCTTTTTAGTTTGATATCATCTTATTCATTTACATATTTTTGTTTTTACTTTTGTTGCCTTGAGGTCAAATTCATAAATTCTTCTGTAAACCAAGGTGTATAAGTTTGGTACCTATGTTTTCTTTTAGGTATTTTATTGTTTGAGGTCATATACTTAGTTCTTTGATCCATTTTGAATCAATTTTTGTGTATGGTGACACATTATCAGTCTCGTTTCAATTTTTACTTGTGGCTTTCTTATTTTCCCAGCACCATTTATTGAAGAAGTTTTCTTTTCACCATTTTATGGTTTTGGCTCTTTTGTTGAAAATTATTTACCCATATAAATGTGGGTTTATTTCTGGGCTTTTGATTCTGTTCCACTGGTATGTGTGTCTGTTTTTCTGCCAATACCATGCTGCTTTGCTTGTTGCTTTTTAGTATAAATTGATACTTCTGGTTTTGTTCATTTTTTCTCAGAATTGTTCTGGCCATTGGGATCTTATGTAATTCCATATAAATTTGATAATTTTTGTTCTATTTCTTTAAAAAAATTCTTTAGTGTCTTTTAATATCTGAGTTCCTCCTTATAATATAAATATATTTGTGCTGCAATTCAATTGACTTTCTTTCTTACTTTTTGTGATGTAATGATGTTATCTGAATATGTGTAGAATTTTGATTAAAGTAATTAATACTATTTGACAACCTATTGTTTACAAGATATTTTCTGAGAAATATAAAAGAAGGAAACAAATACAATGTTTTAGACATGAAAGCATGCATATTTAATGGATGAAAGAAATTTAAATGGATCCATTTTAATAGAACATTATAAAATGTAATAATTAAATTGTGAATGTTATTTTATGGGAATTAAGAAACTGTATTCATATTGTTTCTTAACACTTTGTTATATATTATTCTTTATAATCTCAGATCATTTTGCTACTCACCATTTCTATGTTATTCAATACTAATTAATTTTGATCAAGAATTGATGCAGATGCCGGCTAGCAGTGTCCAAATCATTATGGATGAAATAAAAACATACACATGGACTACTGAGTCCGGGGGAGGAAAAAGGAGGACAGTGTGACTTTTCTCTCAAGAGGAGCAAAAGCTCGGCCCCCACCATGACAGGACTTTATTCTATATCTCCTCACATTACAAGATGGTCCTCACTCACTATCCCCAGTTACAACAAAAGGAGCTAATGCCCCTAATAATATCACAGAAGAAGGATATTAGCAAATGAAAAGGCAAAAGTGGTTGAGATGGTTACACTGGTCCCTGCAAGGTTTAGCACTTGCAGGGTTAGGGAGTTTTAGAAAAAAGCAAGTCTCAAAAGCAGCCTAGGTGTATTGCAAATCTGATTACCCAGGAGAGAACCTATCTGTGGGCGTGGGTCCTGTGCATCCCCGGGTGGGAGATGGGCCCACACCTCGAAGAAGGGTCTGCCACAAAGAATCTTACCTTTTGTTTGCTTTTCATAATATTGGTAGTGAATGCCAGATTAATGTAAAAGTAATTAAATAATTGACAGCAATATATAACATTCACATCATATATTCTTGCTATATTAAGGAAAATATTTTTATGAATGTGCTTGTATCAATCTATTTTAAAATTAAAGAATTAAACATTTTAGGTGGAGAGGGGTGAGGGAAAAAGGCAGAAAACAGTACTTGAACAAAATTTAAAAAATGTTAAAAAAAGAATTAAACTTAACAAAATGTTGCTATTTTGATAACAATAAATTCATTTTTAATGAGAACATTGGAACAGATGGGTGGAAATTAAACACTGTATGCAACCTATGGGATAAATTATTATTTTAAAAAATCTCTATTTTACAATGACACAAATGTCAATATCTGGCACAATGTTTTAATTCTCTTTGTCTTCAGTATCTTTTTTGGCATTCCTACAAAGTGTGTATAAATTTTCATTCAGTAAGCAGAAATTTATTGCTTGCAAATGTGCAAAGTATCATGCTAGCCTTTGGGTAATATGATGATAAATAAGGTCAAACCTTGTTGTTAAATAATTCAAAAATTAGTAAGAGACACTGTCAACAAGCAGACCATTGCAAAAGTAAAGGATACAATGTACACATCCAATGCACACATCCAATGCAGGAACTATGGAAGAAAAATCAATCCTCAGTAGAGGTCTAAGAAAGAAAACACTTTTTGGGTGGAGGAGAAATCTTGAGTACTGCTAGGGAATATAAAATAAGGTAAAAGAACAGTGTTGAGGAGATGAGACAAAGTGATGAGGGAAGTAGTACATCTGCAGATTCAGAATAAAAAGAAAGTGAACATTGCAAGAGCACTGCAATTAGAATTATGGTATGTTAAAATTAAGTGAATGTTTAAGAAAAATAAATTTAATAACATCTTTGGAAATTTATCTTGAAAACAATGTAGAACCTTGGAAAGATTGCAAGAAAGTGAGGACCAGGCTTCTGTCCTAGAAAAGTCACCAGTAATAAAGAGTGAGCATTCATATATGTCATGACTATGTTAGCAGAATTCAGATTTATTGTCAGAGTACATTCTGCTTGCTGGATGTTTTAGATAAAAGAAAAATATATTGCCTTGAAATGTAGTGTTTTCTATACCCTAGTAAAACATGAGCTTTCTGAGGATGGAGGCCATAAGTTTGATTACACACATAGTGTTTTACATAGTAAGATATTAATGACCAGACTTTGAATTGACTGACAGCTTCATTCTTGTTTGGGGATGTTAGGATGCTTGCCAGATTATGTGGGATGCAGTGGAATGCAGGTTTAATGAGAAGTGGTTTCTATGTGCATGCTGCTGCTCTTTTGCTTCAGCAACAGTCAGCTTCACTGACTTCTGTTTCAACCTTAAAAAAAAAAAAACCTAGACTAAACAAACATTAATTACAGTCATCTCAGTAAGATAAGAAGATGAATTGAGTTTTCTGTTTCTATAGAACAGTATCTAAGTAGTAAAGTATTTTTTCCCAGGTCTCTTTTAAGGAGGATTATTTTGTAGAAGTCCAATGCTACCAAGAAATTGGTAGTGTTTATTGCTTGTCTCTAATGGAAATTATATTTTATGGGGAATTGAGATTGATTACCCTTATCTTGACAAGTAAAGATTGAGGGCATAGACTATGGAGTTGTGTACAGTCTCAATAGCAAAGAGGGAATTATTTAACACCTTAGTTACTAGGTTTTTAAGACCAGGATTACAGAGATGGTTTGTTTGATACAAATATTTCTAATTTTTAAAATCTTATTTAAGACCTATATAGTGACTTATTAAACTATTAATAAATTGTTTCTCAAAGCAAAAATTCCCACTTTACTGATTAAAACAAAATCTAGTTTGGACTTAATTTTATTTTTTATTAAAAATAGTAGGAAAGAAGTAGGACAAATGTGGGGTGAAATTACACTGCAGTTATTATGAGAAACTTAACCATATATTTTGTGTCTCTGATGTAGAAGTACGAAGGAATTTAAAATGGTACTGGTTTCTATAAAATATATTTCTCATTCTTCACCCTCACCTTATGGTTCTGGAAATTAAAAAATACATTTTATAATAATGTAAAATATTGTTTTAATAATATAGTTTGTATAAAATATAAATTTAGTTGTATCTATAAAACCACCTATGCACATAATGAGCTACCCATCTTCCCTGTATTATGTTCATTGCCAACAACTTAAAAAAAAAAAAATGATTACAACCCTGGCTGGTAGGGCTCAGTAGATTGAGTGCCAGCCTGAGAACCAAAGGGTTGCTGGTTCAATTCCTAGTCAGGGAACATGCCTGGGATGAGGACCAGGTCCCTAGTAGGGGGCATGTAAGAGGAAGCACACATTGATGTTTCTCTCCCTGTCTTTCTCTTTCCCTTCCCCTCTCTCTAAAAATAAATAAATAAAATCTTTTAAAAAATGATTACAAATAACCAAGATGCAGTTGTAAGATAAATAAGTTCTGGGGATATAATGTACTATCTGGTGACTATAACTTAGAATATCGTATTATACATTTGAAGGTTTTTATGAGACTAGATCTTAAAAGCAGTCATCACAGGAAAAAAAAACCTAATCCATGAGGTGATAGATGTTAGCTAAACTTATTGAAGTAATTCATAATAGATATACATATTAATTCTTTGTTTTCCACATTAAACTAATAGAATATTACATGACGATTATGTATCAATAAAACCAAAAAATAAAAAAAAAATAACTAAGACCTGAGCATTCTATCTTATTTCTAATTTGGAAGCAAAATTTTAAAAATTTATGAGATTATATAAATACATATTTGATAATATCACTGTTGAATCTCATTATATTGTTTCATTATTTTAATGTCAGGACACCTGGGGATTAAATTTAATACTGAATTTTGAAGAATATAAATAGAGATAATTTTGAATGGACTGGTTATAGATCTCATGATCAAGAAGCATAGGTAAAGGCTTATCTTTTTGAAGATATTTTCATACTATCACTTGATACTTCACTGTTCAAGAAACATTTCTTGTATTTTAGAAAGTGTTTGCATCTGGACTGTAAATATCCTCAGAAAAGGAAACCCTAGCATTTTATAACCATTAATATTATCACTGTTATCTGGTTATCATCCTGCATTCCAGCTGACAACTAGTATCTAATGCGTGGCATGTTATGACGCAGTCAGCCTGAAGCATGAAAGGTTGCTCAGAGAGGTTTGCCCTGGTTAGGCTCTGTGCACACACAACATGACAAGGAAGACTCACCCTCCCAGGCAGGATGAAAACAAGAGCTGTGAGGTAGGTAGGTCAGGAGAGATGTAGGGGCAGGGAAGAGGACAGTGATTGGGCTTATTTCATGATTTGCATAAGGCAGGGGTCAACCTCATGTAGCAGGAAGTATGTTCCCATCATTCGTATTAGAAGTAATCTATAATATTCAGTTAATTTGCTTTACCTGATGAATAAGACTGTTTCCTGAGTCATCATTGCAGATAGAATCCTTGAATGTATAATATATAGAGTCATAGAGAAAACTGAACCTGTGGGAGATCATTTAGGCTAATAGCATTTTATCTGGAAGATCAATGTACAAATCTCTTTGAATTTAAATTATTGACCATCTTTATGTTATTAAATATTTATACATTGTCTAAAGGGGAAGTTTACTGACCATTTATACAATTCAAACTAAAGATAATTTAATTATACAATATGATATCCATTAGATTCTAAAAACAACTTTTATGTGAAATATGTATGTATTTTCAAAATAGAAGAAAATGCAGTTTTACTATTATGCAATGACAGTTTGAAATTCAATTTACTTAGTAGTGTATCATTGAATATTATGTTAATTAACAACATTTTTATATTGAAAAGGAAAAATGTGTGTTATCTTTCACAGAACCTCATAGAAAATTTTTCACAAGTTATTTTTAATTGAAGTTTAAAAACAGCTTTAAACTGTTCAAATGTTGATGACATAATTTTAATAGATCTACATGCTTTGTGGGTATGATCTTTGTACACTCTGGTAGCAAGTAGCAAAACTAGATTTTGAAAACAATATATAGGTTAATTTAGTACAAATATGCTACTTCAAATTTCACGTTTGTAAAATATACTCAATAAATATTTATTGAATGAAAGTATATGTGACTGCTAATTGAAAATATTTTATCAGATATTGTTACACGTGAATTATCAACACTAAATAGTAGCATCAAAGCACTAAGATCAGAATCATCTAATAGAAACGTGATTTTTCCACAATTGCCAGAGTTTATGGGATTAAACATTTCATCCTTTATTTGAGTTACCCGCTCAGAGCCTGATTATTCCTTACTTTCATTTATGAATCTGAACAAGTATAGTACTGACCCTGTAGCTACTGCATATTCGACTTTATTCATCACCACTGCTTATGATTATTTGGCTCTGAGGATAAAATACATCCCCTTCGGTAGGCTTTTTCTATTACTTTGGGAATGCACTGGCCCCTTTGACCTTCTCTTACTGATCAGGGAACACAGTTGTAAGTTACAGATTGAGAGCAATTTTTTATTTCTTTGATGTTTTCAAAGCAATTGAATAATTTCACGCTGAGCGTAAAGTAGCTGGAGGTAAAGAATCTTTTAATATATGTGAATGAAAAGGTGTGAGATGGATGACAAATATTGTTTCTTGTCAATAATGTATCTTGTCACCCCTATTTACAACAGTTCTGTCCTAAGAAACTTTGTCAGCTAAAAGATTCTTGGACAGCATAGATGGAACTGGGGAGCATTACAGTAAGGGAAATAAGCCAGGTGGTGAAAGACAAATACCACATGATCTCACCAATAACAGGAACCTAATCAACAAATGAACAAGCAAGCAAAGCATAACCAAAGACATTGAAATTGAGAACAGGCTGACAGTGATCAGAAGAGAGAGGGGAGGGGATAAAAGGGGAAAAGGGTGAAGGGTTTACAGGAACAATTACAAAGGACATATGGACAACAACAAGTGGGGGTGAAATGGGGGAGGGAGGTGGGGAGGACTGGGGTGGTGGGGAGGGGTGGGAGGAAAAGGCAGAAAACTGTACTTGAAAAACAATAAAAATTGTAATAATAATATTAAAAAGATTCTTGGAATTTTAAATAGAAATCCCAAATAAGATTTGCCATAAAAATTACATTTTATATTATGAATCAGTACAGATCAATGATATCAATTATCATGGTTAGTCTTTTTCCATGTAGAAAGTTACATTGAAATATAAACAAGCAAAGGCAATGTGTAAATGAAATATTTGCAACAAGTAGAGAGTAAGTAACAAACTCCTTCTAACAGACTCAGGCAGAGATTCTAGTTCTCCTTTAGGTCAGTTTGGAAAGTCATTTAATTTTTAAAGTTCAGTGTCTTCTGTATAGTGCTTTCAATCACACCAACCTCGTGAACTGTTATAAGGGGTTAATACCACACTATACTCCAAGCACTGCATAGTTCTTGGCACACAGTAGGTGCTCATTGAATGACTACTCTCCCATGCTTTTCTTTTTTTAATCTGTATCAGTGATCCAAAACTTTTCAGTATTTTAAATCTATCTTTAGGTATGTCATTTTATAATGTTTTTCCTTCTTTGAGAAAGAGTGATTTATACTTAAAGTAAATACAAACTATTTTATTTTTGACCATGGTTTCCAAGGCATCCCAAATCAAGGCCTGGAACACTTGCCAGAGCTGTTGAAATAGATTCAAGAGCTGTTGTTTTTAGAGGGTTGTGAAATACTGACCTATAAAACTAAAACTCTACAGTTCTTGGTTCCTTTTGCTTTTGCATTCCACCCCACATATGTATTTATTTACTGCTGCAACTGCGTTAAAAATTGAATCTATATTCACTCCATGCAGCCCCTTTTTCTGAATAAATTTTACTATAAGTGCCACTGTTCTCTGCATTTCATTAGTAATTATGTTATTATATGAAATGTTAAAGGGACTTATCTAAGAAAAAGAAGATCAAAAATATGACAGTGAAAAGACAGCAAACTCACAGCTATTAAGAACCACACCTAAAACAAAAGCAAACTAAGCAAACAGCTAGAACAGGAACAGAACCACAGAAATGGAGATCATATGGAGGGTTAGCAACAGGGGTGTGGGAGGAGGAGAGAGGGGGAAAAGGTACAGAGAATGAGTAGCATAGATGGTGGAAAGAAAATAGACAGGGGGGCAAGAATAGTATGGGAAATGTAGAAGCTAAAGAACTTATGACACATGGACATGAACTAAAGGGGGGGAATGTGGGTGGGAGGGGTGTACAGGGTGGAGGGGAATGATGGGGGAGAAATGGGACAACTGTAATAGCATAATCAATAAAATATATTTAAAAAAAGACTTTAAAATAAAATACCATAAAATTTAACTCTAAAATTTGATTTTTTCTAATTTTGACTAAGGTTGGAGTGATGTTTACTTTATTTTACATATTAAGAAAGAGTTAAGTAAATTAAGAATTTGAGTAAGATTATTTTACCAATGGACAGATATTTGAATCATAAAAGAAAATGTTTCAAAAACCTTTAAAAGCTATAGAATTGGTTTGAAAATTTGTTCATACATGTAATTTAAACTAATTTATTACACAATCCTATGTATTAAACTAATAGTCTGGGATATTAAAAGTAATTGAAAAGAACAAGTCTGTGTTCTTTACAAAAATCTTTAAACATTTCATTAATACTGAGAATATGTAGTCAAGTTGTTTCCTATTGTTCCATTTTAGTGTGTTAATTTCTACTTCACTGGAATTTTTTGTTTAATTGCATATTTTTTGCCTTATAAACACTTTGGTATTTTAAAAAGTATGTATTATATACCTTTAGATGACATCTCGTTTCTCTTCTGGTCTGATGGTCTTAGCACATAGTCTCAAGTATTGTTAAAGAAGCAATTTAGAACAGCATTGCCCAATATTTTTACACATTTTTGTCTTAGTCATTAGATAACATAAAATTTATCTAAAGACTTGTCCACACTTTCTAACAATGCTTTTTGAATGTGCATTGGCTATGGATTTGTCCTTATATGTGGAGATATGATCTTTGGGAAAGTGATGATGATGCCATGGGAAATGAATTAGAAATGTTAAAAATTTAAAGGAAAGAGACTTTCTAACCATTTTGTTACTGGATTTTAAATGTCAGGTTCTTGAGTCTTGTGTGGTAGAAATGAGCGCTGAACTGAGTACAAGAGTAAGCAGATAGAGCTTATTTATTGATAAGAGCTTGTGCACAAGAGAGTCGATCAGAAAAGAGAAGCTGAGCTCCCAGTGGGGTTCTTGTGGACAAAGATGCGATCCTTTGTGACCATAATCTGGTGGTGGATGACCTCCAGAGTCCTCAGAGATGTATACCATGGCCAGTGGATCACTCGACAAGCTTGTAAAATAATATTTGTGCACATATTCTACTTACCATTTAATTGACAAACAGTATTTTACAGAACATAATTTTAAAAAGGATGTTATTGTCATATACTCTTTCTTTTAAGGATGTGGTTTGGATAATTTCAAATATGAACTTATACTGAAAGCAAGAAGTCATAGTCAGGCCTCTAAGATGGAGTTATTTCTATTAAGGTGGAGTTCAGATGTTACTGCTATACTGTCTCAATTTCAAATAAATAAGATTTTTTAGAGGAACCTCAAATTATTTCCTATTGTGTTGAGAATTTAAATTATTTAAAAATGGTAATGATCCACATGCTGAGGCTAATTGAATGACAATTATTTCATAGGAATTAAAGATACATTACTTAGCCGTTTTAATTACATTACGCACACAGAAATAAAATCCAATATGGCCTGTGAAAATAAAGTTTGACCCTTAGTTTTAAGATCAAAATCTCCTTCCCTACTTCACTCTGCCTATACTATTTTTTGTTCTTAAGTGTGAACTTTATCATTAATAATTTAATTTTGTTGTAATATATACCCACTCAATTCCTTAAAAGTAGTCATTTGACCACATTTTATACCCAGTCACAAATTAAGTCATAGTTCTTTATAGAACTTTAATAAATTTTGGGGGTGGAGGAACGAGGGGACTAAATTGTAATGAAAAACTATAATAAAAATAAATATTTTTTAAAAAGCCCATCCAGTTTACAAAGGGCTATGCCAATGTATACTAAAAATCTATTTCATGAGACAGATATCCAAGATGGCAGAGGAGTAAGTAGAAGCTATATTAACCACCTCCCAGGAACAATCTGGAATTACAACTAAATTGTAGAGAAAGCATCCTTAATAACCAACTGAACACTAGCTGGAGAGAAGCCTTATAACCATGGACAGACAGAAGAAACCACTTCGCCACAATGAGACTGGTAAGGAGTTCAGAGGAGGTGAGAGAGGGGTGGCTGGGTTCCTACACCTGGCAGCTGAAGTTTGGAGGGATATTTCAATTGCCAGGGAGTTTCCCATGAGAAGGTGGGGTATAAACCCCAGCTTACAGCACCAGAGCAGGAAAAACACAGATTATATCCAGCCGTGAAAAGCAGCAGGATTTCTGTCTGCCAAAGAGATGACTGGCGTTACAAAAAGCCTCTTAAAGAGCCAAAGCACAAAATTTGGTTTGCAGATCCTTACACTGGGCTCTGGCAGAGGAAGGGAAGAGTGGATTATACTAGTCCCCTAGATAGAGACTATCTTCCCTAGGGAGGGAAGAACTGCACTAGGAATATATTAGAAGACACTGAAGAAAGAAATAGAAGAAGATACCAGTAAGTGGAAGCACTTACTGTGTTCATGGATAGAAAACATTAACATATAGCAATCTATAGATTCAGTACAATTACTATTAAAATTCCAATGATGTAGCCCCAGCTGGTGTGGCTCAGTGCATTGAGTGCTGACCTGTGAACCAAAGGGTCACTGGTTCAATTACTGGTTGGGGCACATGCTTGGGTTGTGGGCCAGGTCCCTGGTGGGGGCACACAAGAGACCACCACACATTAATGTTTCTTTCCCTCTCTTTTCACTTCCTTCCTCTCTCTCTAAAAATAAATAAAATAAAATCTTTTTAAAAGATTCCAATGATGTATCTCACAGAACTCAAACAAATATTTCAAAAACTTATGTGGAACCATAAAAGGCTTTGCAACAGTAATCCTGAAAAAGAAGAACAAAGTTGGAGGAACCAGTCTACCTAATATCAAACTATACTATAAGATCATAGTAATCAAAAGAGCATAGTACTGTCAAAAACAGACACATAGATCAATGGAAGAGAATAGAGAGCCCAGAAATAAACCCACACCTTTGTAGTCAATTAATATTCAAAGGAGGAAGCAAGCACGTACAGTAGGCTAAAGATAGTTTATTCAATAAATGGTGTAGGAATATTGGACAGATATGTGCAGAAAAATGAAACCAGCCCACCTTCTTACACCACACACAAAAATAAATTCAAACTGAATCAAAAATGTTAATGTTAGACTATAAATCATAAAAATTATAGAAGAAAACATAGGTAGCAAAATCTCAGACATTGCTTGTAGCAATATTTTATCAGATATATCTCCCTACACAAGGAAAAGAAAGAAAAGAAAAAAAAGCAAATGGAACTACCTCAAACTAAATACTTTTTGCACAGCACTGAAAATCTTCAACAAAATAAGAAGGCAACTCACAGAATGGGAGAACATATTCACTGATACACATTTGATAAGGAGTTAATATCCAAAATTTATAAAGAACTTACAAAATTCAACATCAAAAAACAAACAAACCAGTTTAAAAAATGGGCAAAGGATCTAAATAGACACTTTTCCAAAAAGGACATACCCATGGCCAACAGACATATGAAAACATGATAATTGCTAATCATCAGAGAAATGCAAATTAAAACCACAATGAAATATTATCTTCCACCTGGCAGAATGGCTATCATCAATAAATCAACAGACAACAAGTGCTGGGGAGGATGTGGAGAAAGGGGAACCCTTTTGCACTGTTGGTGGGAATGCAGACTGGTACAGCTACTGTGGAAAGCAGTATGGTGATACTTCGAAAAATTAAAAATGGATCTGCCTTTTGACCCAGGGATTCTACTTCCGGGAGTGTATCTGAAGGAACCTAAAACACTAATTTGAAAGAACATAAGCACCCTTGTGTTCATTGCACAGTGATTTATGATTGCCAAGATATGAAATAGCCAAAGTGTCATCCGTAGATGAGTGGATAAAATAACTGTGGGACATTTACACTATGGAATACTGCTATTCAACCATAAAAAAATAGAAAATTTTACTCTTTGTGACAGTATTGATGGAGATGGAGAGCATTGTGTTGAGTGAAATAAGCCAGTGAGAAAGAAAAATACCGTGATTTTAGTCACATGTGGAATCTAATGAACAAACTGAACAAGGAAAATGGAGACAGACTCATAGATGGAGAGCAGATGACAGCTAGTAAGGCATGGTTAGGGAGTGGAGGGATTATGCAAAAAGGAAAGACTCATGGACATGGACAACAGTGTGGTAATTGCTAGGGGGAGTGGCGTATAAGGAGACTAAATGGTAATGGAAAAAATATAATCAAGAAAAAATGCTAAAGATATATATTTCACATACAACTATATATGCATCATTTGTTCTTTATGCAAACATTTAATTAATTAACTAAAATTTAATTGCTCCAATTGTATAAGAAAGAAGATCGCTTCATTTTTTATAGCTAGCTATTTCTCATTCTTCACTAACAAATTACCAGAGGTGGAAGGAATAAATAATAGTTTAAAAATGAGAGGTAGTTCTATAACTAAATATTGATTAGTTCAATTTTGGGTAGATTATTGTCCTCATTTAAATATTGATGGCTTGGTCAAAAACTAAATCTCAAAATGAAAGGAAATATCCTACTTCAAAGAGTAGAAAATGTTAAATAATGCCTTTGAATATTATTATTCTAACCTTAGTACCTAAGGAGTAGAATTTTTCATTCTCTCTGTATTCACAAGCCAGCCACCCTCACATAATAAACCTCCACTCAGGTAGGACCAGTGGGGAAGTGGTCATTCTGTTTTCAAATGTAAATGTCAATACTATTTTGGGATATATAATTTATGCATTTCTTTTCTTAAAATGTTCAACTAAAATTATAAAAGTACATGTCACATCTTACCAGGTTTTATTACAAACTCACAACCCCTCACATTCAATCTGTGTTATGTAATAATTATTCTGAATTCCAAATTACTTTATACCTATAGCATAACAATTCTAACATATTTGTCAATTCATTTATGAACTTTTTTGACTAAAGTGAAGTCTTAACTCATTATCTGCACCTTGAGAAGCATCTGTTACAAATGATGTAACAGAAATAATGTAGCACAATACCTGCCTTTTAAATAGAATCAGAATCAGAACTTTATTAAATAATTACTTAGATTAAAATGAGAAGATATCTCTTTCAGCTCTAAGTTTTTGAGTTTTAGAGTTTGTAAGAGAGTAATTAATTTATTAGATCCCTTGTAGGTTTGTGTAATTATTTGTGTTTTGAATACTAAAGTAACAGTCCCATGTTCCTTATGTTAAACATTTATAACCATTCAGAAAATAAATATTTCATAATTCTGTCACCCACATTTAATAGTTACTATTTTTCATTTAGTTGTTTTTCTCTTTGTTTTTATTTAAAGTTATACTCAATACAATTTTAATCAGGAATTTTAACATGTTAAGAATAATATTATAAAATACACTGTGACAAGCATCATTAAATATGAATATGTGGCAAAATCCATTATTTGATCACTAATGCCATCATTTTTTTCTAAATGAACAGCCAGACTGAATTAAGTGTATATAAATGAAATGCAAGATTTTTATTCCCAAAAGGATATTATTGTCTTTTATGTTTTTAATGATATGAATATAATAGCAATGAACATTTTCTTACATATCTCATTAGTTTTTGTGTTGTTTCGTGTTCAAGATGGTGGCAAAGTAGGTGGATGTTACACCTACTTCCTCCAGAACCAAACTGGAATTACGAATAAAATATAGGTTGAATGTTCAACCTGAAAAAACAACTGAAGACTAGCTGAAAAGTCTTATAACTAAGTATTTATAAAAGAAGCTACAGAAAGATTGGTAAGAAGGGTGAAGATGTGAAAAGATCTGGTCCTGCTCTCTTGGGGCAGCAGCTGAGATTCCAGAGAGATATCTCAGCTGCAAAGTTTCCCCTAAGGAGTTGGAGTTTCAACCTCAAGCTGGACTTTCCAGCCCAGAGCATTAGAGCTTCGAAGAGGCACCCATATAATAATAGGTGGCTGTGAAAATTAGTGGGAATTCTGTCCACCAGGGAGAGACAGGAGACTGGTAGAGTCACAAGTTCCTTCTTAATGCGCCAGTGCACAAAATCTCATTCATAGTCACTCACTCTGGGCTTTAGCAGAGGGAGATTGGAGCAGACTAGAAGTCTCATGAGGAGAGGTTGGGGTCTGTAGCTCTGCAGAAGAGAACTGAAGGGACATCTGCAGGATCCCCGAGCTGAATTCTTCTCTCACCCTACAGGTATTACCTTTCTTCAGTGGAGCATCCCACTTTATATGGCATCGGTCACAAAAGCCCCCACCCCTGGTCTTCAGGAAGCCCCACCATGAGGAGACTCATGCCCTGTTGAAGAGTCAGCTTCCTGGGCTGGGTTGTAGAGACGTAGACAGTCTCAGTGATTCTCAGTGACTGAGTTGTATGGCTTTGGGGTAGGGGCCATTCACCCCCACTTTTCCATAAACCCAACTGTGCCTCCCCTTCACAGAAGACCCCCTAGCCTGATACCCCCAGGCCTCTGGCAACCCAACCCTCCTGACTCCTCATGGCTCCACCCTGCTGAGGTCTGGGCAGAATCAGGGACAGACTGAGTTGTGAGCTCTGGGATGAGGGCCACTCACTCCACTTTCTGCCAAACCAGACCAGCACCACCCTTTCATAAGACATCCAAAAGCCCCATCCTCTTGACTCTCAGAAGCCCTACCTTGCTGATCCAGCTCTGGGCAGAATCTGGGACAGACTGAACTGTGTGGCTCCTGGATGGGAGACATTTTTTTTTCTCACTTGCTTGACTGGTACAGAGATCTCTTTGTACATGGCCAAATGTTGGCCTGTTTGGGCCTGATAAATATTGCTGGCCTCACCTAGATGACTCCCTAAGACACCACCCCATCACAAATGTATGTGAGCACCGAGCAGGTGGCAGCTAAGCTTGGTATACACTGGGACATTTACTGAGTGGCCTCAGATCTAGTACTGTATAAATCCGGTAAAGATAAGTTGCCTCTACCTGGTGACTCACTGAGAACCTACTTCATTCAACTTAGGTATCCAGAGGCTCTTTCAGTGATGATCACATAAGCAGTTGGCAGGCAGAAGCTGGCAAGGTAGATCCCAAGGTGCATTGGGACTTTTGCTGACCTTCCCCTGGGCCTGGTGCCATTAAAAGCCAGTGTTGGTGAGCAGCTTGATCCTTCCGGTGGACACTCAGGCTCAGAAGAGGCAGCCACAATCTGGATCATTTTGTAGCTACAAACAGGTCACCCAGGGCCACTCATAGGCAGTATCTGACATTATTCTGCATCAGAGGCCCTCCCAGGAAGCTTCAGAACAAACACACTGAGAAACCAGCTTCAGACTATATTAAAACAGGGTACAATTAACTTTACAAACAACATATCCTATGGAAGATTTTAACAGGAACCAGACCCTATAGCGGCAAATTCCACTTTGGGTGGTCAGCGTTGATCTCATAGTCAACCAGCCTGAGGGTCAGCCCCATGCACAAACAGGCCAATAGCAATCAAGAGTCAGTTACAGTAAGAGGGCCCACAAAACACACACAAGAGACATTTATAGAGCATCCAGCTGAGGTGGTCAAGAAGACTGTGCCACTGGGTCCCATAGGACATCAACCATATAAGACCACCCTTCTGAGGCTGGGAGTGTTAACAGATCTACTTAATACAGAGAATCAAAAATGAAGAGGCAGTCAAAATGGAAAGACAAAGAAACATGCTCCAAATGAATAACAGGAAAAATCACCCCAAAAAGAGCTAAATGAAATGAAAGTAAACAATTTATCAGATATAGAGTTTAAAAATGGTTATCAAGATGTTCAAAGAACTTAGTAGGAACAATAGGAACATAGTGAGAACTACAACAGCATAAAAAAAGACACAGAAAACAAAAAATAATCAGTCAGAAATGAGGAATACAATACCTTAAATGAGGAATACACTGGAAGAATAAACAGGAGATTGGATAAAGATGAGGCTCAAGTCAGAGATTTGGAAGAAAAAGTAACAGAAAACACTCAAACAGAGCAGCAAAATGAAAACAAAAACAATTTAAAAATGAGAATAGTTTAATAAAACTTTGGGCAACATGAAATGTAACAAAATATGCATCATAGATATACCAGAAGAAGAGGGAGAGCAAGGGGTAGAGAACCTATCTGAAGAAAAATTTTCTAACCTGGTAAAGGAAAAAGACACACAAGTCAGGATGTACAGAGTCCCAAACAAGATGAACTCAAAGAGGCCTACACCAAAACACATCATAATTAAAATGCCAAAGCTGAAAGGCAAAAAGAGAATCTTAAAAGCAGCAAGAAAAGACAGTTAGCTACATACAAGAAAGCTCCAATAACCCTCACAGCTGATTTCTCAGTGGAAATATTACAAACCAGAAAGGATTCACAAGAAATATTCAAAGTGATTAAAAGCAAGGACATACAACCAAGACTACTTTACCCAGCAAGCTTATTATTTTTTTAAAGACACATTGAGGTTCTCTTAATACTGATGATACAATATTTACTTTATATTCCATGACCAGAACTTTTTTGGTAAGTGCCTTTCACATAGATTGTAAGATTTTCTACATGCCTTTATACAACAATATATTTGGCAGCTCTAAACTTTGTATGTGAATACTCTGGATAATTGTCTTGCACTCTGGCCTGAGGCCAAAGGCATAGCAACCAGGGCTTTCACAGGCTTGCTGACGTAATTGTAGTTTGTTAAACAACAGGAAATGCAGTCAGTCTTCCCTCTCTCTTGCATGTCAACATAGTGCCCAGTTCTAATAGCCAAAGGCTGTTCAACTTAATCACAATACTTTAAATCATAATGCAGTGTTCTTAAATCAGAAGGTATTCACTCTAGATCAGAAAGCTTCCTTCTTGGAATTTTAAAAACACAAAAGTTGCCACTGTGAAAAAAAAAAACTAGCTAAAAGGTAAAACTCATCCTTTACATACTGATTTAACAAATGTCAACAAGCATTTAAAAATTTAGAGTTAATTCATTGGTGGTAGCTGTCACAAAATTGAGCACACTGGTTTCAACGGTATCATAACTGAACTTCACAACTTGGAGGTCATGTCCCTGTGGCTGGGTTTTCACACTTCAGTGCCAGGATTTGCTGTCAGAGAAATATCACTCAGCACCAAAAGAAATCACCACTCCTTATGGCAGTTTTAAGTCACTGTTGCACCTTGCAGAGGACACTAGCTTTGACTCCTTGGTTGGAGAATTTTTACAGAAAATCTCTTTATTCAGCAAGGCTATCTTTTAAAATTGAAGGAGAAACAAAAAACTTTCCAAACAAGAAAATCTTTAAAGGTTTGTTATAACCAAACCAGTACTCCCAGAAATATAAAATGACCTTTTTAAGAAGAGAAAGAGGAGAAAAAGGAAGAGGAGGAAGAGGAGGAAGAGGAGGAGGAAGAAGAAGAAGAAGAAGAAGAAGAAGAAGAAGAAGAAGAAGAAGAAGAAGAAGAAGAAGAAGAAGAAGAAGAAGGAGGAGGAGGAGGAGGAGGAGGAGGAGGAGGAGGAGGAAAAGGAACACAGTTAAAGAATGAAAGTGCAATCAATACATACTTATCAATAACCACTTTAAATGTAAATGGTTTAAATGCTCTAATCAGAAGATATAACATAGCTGAGTAGATAAGACATATATGTTGACTACAACAGATCCACTTCAGGAAGAAAGATATGCATAGAATTAAAGTAAAAAGATGGAAAAAGATATTTCATGAACATGGAAAGGAAATAAAGCTGAGGTAGCAATACTCATATCTGACAAAATAGACTTTAAAACAAAGGCTATAGTAAGAGACAAAGAAGGACACTGCATAACGATAAAGGCAACAATCCAACAAGAAGATTAAATCCTAGTAAACATTTATACAACCAACATAAGGGCACCTAAACAGTAAAGCATATTTTGATGGACATAAAGGGATATATTGGCAGAAATACAGTTATAGTAGGGGATTTTAACAATCCATTGACATCAATGGATTGTTAGATCTTCCAGACAGAAAATCAACCAGAAAATGGTGATCTTAAATGATGAAATCAAATGGTTGTAACTGATATATTCAGAGAATTTCACCCAAAAGAAGCAGAATATACATACTTTTCAAGTGTACATGAAACATTTTCTAGGCTAGACCACATGTTAGGACACAAAACAAGTCTCAATAAATTTTAAGAAGATTAAAGTCATATCAAGCATCTTCTCTGAACATGATGGCATAAAACTAGAAACTGATCACAAGAGAAAAAATGAAAAACACACAAAGACATGGAGGCCAAATAACATGATACTAAAAACATGAATAGGTTAACAGTAAGATCAAGAAAAACATCAGAAGACATTTTGAAACAAATGAAAATTAGAATACAACAACCCAAAATCTATGGAACAAAGCAAAATCATCCTTAAAAGAAAAATTCATAGCATGACAAGCTTATCTCAAGAAACAAGAAAAATCACAAATAAACAGTCTGACTTTGCACTTAAAGGAACTTGATAAAGAACAGCAAATAAAGCCCGAAGTGAGTGAATGAAAGAAAACAGTAAATATCAGAGCAGGGAAAAACAACGAACAAAATAGAGTCCCAAAGAATACAAAAAAAAAAAAAAAAAATCCCCAATGAAATCAAGAGCTGGTTCTTTGTAAAGATAAACAAGATTAGCAAATCTTTAATGAGACTTATCAAGAAAAAAAGAGAGAGGACCCAAATAAATAAAATCAGAAATGAAAGAGAAGAAATAATAACTGACACCAAAGAAATACAAAGGATTATAAGAAAATAGTATGAATAAATATGTGCCAATAAATTGGACAATCTGGATGAAATGGATAAATTCCTAGGAAAATACCAGCATCCAAAACTGAATCAGAAGAAAATCTGAAAAGATGGATTATAACTAGTGAATTTGAGCAGTAATCAAACAACTCCTAATAATCAAAAGTCTGGGACTGCATGGCTTTGCAGGTTAATTTACCAAACATTCAAAGAAGAGCTAACACCTCTCCTTTTCAAATTATTTCAAAAAATTCAAGAGGAGGGAAGCCTCCCACGCTCATTTTAGAAGGCCAGAATTATTATTATTCTAATTCTAAATCCAAATAAAGACATTACAAAGAAAGAAAATTATAGGTCGATATCCCTGATGAGCATATATCCAAAAATCCTCAACAGAATACTAGCAAACCAAATCCAGCAATACATTAAATAACATCATATACCATTATCAGGTGGGATATATTCCAGGATGCAAGGTGGTACAATATCTGTAAATTAATAAGCATAATATACCATATAAATAAAATGAAGTATAAAAATCACATGATCATATCAATACTTTTTTAAAAAATTGATAAAATAAATACCCATTTATGATAAAAACTCTAGTAAAGTGGGAATAGAATTAATATACCTCAATATAATAAAGGCTATATATGACGAACCCAAAGCCAACATTAGCCATGTTCCCTTTAAAATCAGGAATGAGACAGGTATGTCTGCTTTCTCCACTTATTTTTTTTAATTGGGGTAACACTAATTAACAAAATTATACAGGTTTCAGGTGCACAATTCTATAATACATCATCTGTACACTGTAGTGCATGTTTACCACCCTAAGTCAAGTTTCCACCCATTATCATTTATCCCCCATGCCCTCCTCCACCTCCCCTACCCTGGCAATCACTGCACTGTTGTCCATGTCCATGAGTTCTTTCACTTTTTCCTTTTTTGTTCAATTCCCCCAGCTTCGCAACCAGCTTGCCCTGACCGCTATCAGCCTGCTCTCTAGCAGTCTTCTCTATCACCACCCTTATGCAAAATAATACAGGATGTCCTAATCACAGCTGTCAGACAAGAAAAAGAGAGCTGGCTTATGGCTTTTTAGGGGTGGGGCTTAAGCAAAAAAGAGAAAAAAGAGAAAAAAGAGAAAAAAACTCATGGACAGGGACAATACTGTGGTGATTGCAGGGGTAGGAGAGTAAGTGGAGGTGGAAGAGGTTATGGGGTATAAGTGGTAATGGAAAAATTACAACAAAACAATTTTTTAAAAGGCATCTAACTAGGAAAAGAAGAAATAAAACTGTTCTTATTTGTAGCTACATGACCCTAAAGACTCCACTATAAACTACTAGAACTAAAAAATGAATTCAGGAAAGTAGCAGGATACAAAATAAATATCTAGAAATCTGTTGCATTTTTATATACCAATAGAAAAATCTCATAATTATATCCAAAAAAACAAAAACTTAAGAATGAATTTAACCAATGATGTAAAAGACCTGTGCTCAGAAAGTTGTAAGACACTGACAAAAGAAATGGAAAAAGATACAAATAAATGGAAGCATATATCATGTTTATGAACAGGAAGAATTAATGTCATTGAAATGTCTGTATTAACCAAAGCAAACTATGTATTCAGTGCAATCTCTATCAAGATACCAATGGCATATAAATATTCCAATAATCCATATGGAACCACAAAAGTCCACATACAGCCACAGAAATCTTGAGAAATAAGAACAAAGTTTGAGGAATCACACTGCCTGTTATTAAATTATACCACAAGTCCACAGTAATTACAACAGCATAGTGCAGACAGAAACACAGACATATAAGTCAATAGAACAAATTAAAGCCAAGAAATAAATCAACATCTTTATGGGCAGTTGATATTTCACAAGAGGAAAAAACATACAATGATATAAAGACAGGCTATTTAATAAACAGTGCTGGGGAAATTGAACAGATACATGTGAAAGAAAGAAAGAAGAAAGAAAGAAAGAAAGAAAGAAAGAAAGAAAGAAAGAAAGAAAGAAAGAAAGAAAGAAAGAAAGAGAGAGAGAGAGGAAGGAAGGAAGGAAGGAAGGAAGGAAGGAAGGAAGGAAGGAAGGAAGGAAGGAAGGAAAAGAAACTAGACCATCTTCCTAAACCATACACCAGAATAAACTCAAAAAGAATTAAAGATTTAAATGTAAGATTCAGCTAAAGGGGGGAGGTTAAGGGGTGAGGAGATTGAGCAAAAAGTAAAAAGGACTCATGGACATGGACAACACTGAGATGATTGCAGGGGAGTGGGAAGGTGGAAGGGAGCTAAACTGTAATGAAAAAAAAAGTAAATGTAGAACTTGATTTACTTTTAATGATTTATCCTTTTTTATTATTATCAGTATTTTATTTTTAATATTATAATAGAAGAAATGGAAACTAGGATTTGATTAACCAAAGTGTTATAACCAGTTACTTGATATCTAGGTAGCTTTTTGGGGAAGACTGCACGTGAGAGTTGCACATGAAATGCCCTTGGGAAAAACTACACGTGAAATACTCGTGTTTTGAAGTTTCAAAATCAGAATGTTTGCCATCAACTGTAGAATCTGTTTCTATCAATAGATAACAAAAACTTCTAGGAAAAGTGGGAACTACCCGATTTTCTCTTGTTAGAGGCAGTCCGATATTGATTGCTCTGAAGACCATATTGATTTCAAGATCCAAAGGAATATTTATCACTTCCTAAATATCATATCAGCTAAAATTCAGGCTTTTACAAGCTTATTTTTAAATCATGAACCAGGGCTATTTTTTAAAACCAGGAATTGGTAAAGAGGGAGAACAAAGAGTACCTCAATATTTAATTTAGCTATGTGTTAGATTTATATTCATGTCTAAATTTTGAAATACAGGGATGAAAATTGAAACTGTATTTTTAGACCTTCTGTTCAAGTAGCTATATTGTTTTATATAGAGGCTATTTCACAAATACTTTCCTTGAGTTACCTCTCAATCAGATCTTATTGCACCTCATCTTTCCTTAGGTTATGGGCCCTGACAGGCAAATAACTCAGCATACTATTTTTCTAGGCTATTGATATGAGTATGTATAGGTCATTTTTGTGTGCCAGTTCAAATGAATTTTACTTTCCTAATAAATAAGAATTCTTCTAAATAACCTAAGAAAATGCTCTCTCAAATACTGTTATTTATACCTTGGTAGCCTAAGAAAAAGGATATTGGTGTTTTTATGATTTCATTAAACCAGCGGGGGTTGCTATGTTCCTCATATATTTCCATTAAAATAAAGTCTATATAAAAATTAATCTTAAACAAACTAAAATTCTCTATACATTATTTATTCAGACATAAAATTGGAATAAGTTGCCCCTCAAGTACCATAAGCTGCAGCCTAATATTTGTTCAAAGAAGCAGAGATACACAAAGAAACTATAGAAGCAGAATAGAAAATGTTTTATTTTCTAAAGCTGTAGGAACTAGAGGTCAGAAATGGTTATTTAAACAAAGGCAGAAAGAAATCCAGTATAATTTCTGTGGATTAATATTAATTTGTTGTGCATGATGACTAAGTAAATAATAACTTCAAAGATCAAGTAATATATCCAAAAATTAAGAAACATTTAGTAATTACATTACTTTGTAATGAAGAAGAAATAAAGGACTGGAAGTCAAAGGTGACAAATCAAACAGTTGCAAGATATACAGAGCATGGGGGAGGGTAGAATTAAAGTAGGTTATCCCTTCAAATCTCAATGATTTGGTAGATATATTTCATGTATATAAAATTGTGTTTGTCTTTGTAAGTTTATTTGAATCAGTTTAACATATCACTGTAATTTTAATTTGTCATAGACATGACTGATTATCTTCTCACATATATACTCATAGAATTCATTTTTAGGCAGGATTATCAATGAAGCTAAAATCATATATTCTTATTGTAATTCTTAAAAAATTATATAAAAGGAATTAGTCTTACATACAGGAATTTTTTTTTTTTTTGCATCGAAGTAGGTAATTCAAGACATATGCATCTAAAAAGAAGATAAAAATATGACAGTGATAAGACAGCAAACTCACAGCTATTAAGAACTACACCTAAAACAAAAGCAAACTAAGCAAACAGCTAGAACAGGAACAGAACCACAGAAATGGAGATCATATGGAGGGTTAGCAACAGGGGAGTGGGAGGAAGAGAGAGGGGAAAAGGTACAGAGAATGAGTAGCATAGATAGTGGGTAGAAAATAGACAGGGAGGGCAAGAATAGTGTGGGAAATGTAGAAGCTACAGAACTTATGACACATGGACATGAACTAAAGGGGGGAATGTGGGTGGGAGAGGGTGTGTAGGGTGGAGGGGAATGATGGGGGAGAAATGGGACAACTGTAATAGCATAATCAATAAAATATATTAAAAAAATTGTACATAAAAAATGTAGAAACTTTGGGAAACTAAGCTGTTATTTTAATAGCATCAATTTGTCTGGAAAAGAAAGATCTTTACAAATATATTTGTTAAAAATTATTAGGCTTATACCGAGGCATCAAAAATCTTAAATTCTTTATCAGAGAATTTTGTGTTTCAAATGACACCAGAATAACTAAAATTGGACTAAACAAAGAATAAAATGTACTGCTTTAATCATCTAGCCTCATTTAACCTCTCTATAGGAGAACAAGTGATGAATGACTACCTTCTTTGGTAGCTTTACCTCACATACCACGTTACTCAGAGAAGGACCTCCAATGTGTTAGCTAAGTGACTACAGCAGTTTCATACTCCACTTTCTCCCATGTCATCGTTTACCTGGAGGAAAGTGGTAGGTCTCTAATTGTAACACCTGTGATATAGATGCATTTCCTAAAAAGTCTAATCATAAACCTTTTGTTTCTCAATGACTAGAGAGATGTGATAGTTTGATTGACTTAAGACAATTATGGCACATTCTTGAAGGTGAATAATTTTCACAGTAATAACATTGATAAGCATGGGAATGGGGGAATCTATCTGTCTGTCTGTCTCTCTCTCTCATACACACACACACACACACACACACACACACACACACACACAAAATCAGGGTCATGTGGAGGGAGGAGAGGAAAAGGGAGAGCCAACAAATATTTGTCTATGACAAACAATATTATTAACATTAGTGAAACCTGTAGATTTGAACTAAGAGCAAGTAGTGTGGTATAATCGAAATGCAACTATAATTTTCTCTCCCACTGCCCCTCAGTTGGGGAAACATTTTTCTTTAGTCACTAATGACAACCTTGGCAACCCTCATGATTTTTCTGTCACTCTTCGGTAATAAAGGATCAAGGGTAATTTTATTCACAAAATAAAGTCTTGATTCCAAAAGTAAAATGTTGTTTCCAATGCATTTAACACTTCAATCTTTGTTCAAGAGCAAGTCTCTCCCAGCACCCTCTTTTCATCTAGATCTTGGCTGCTGGTGGCTAACTGACTTTACGAGATGAGTTTGGCCTTCTCTGTTCCATACTCACTCATTCACTCAGTGCAATGACTAGTCCCTCTAGCCTTGGCATGCCTGGAGAGAGGAAAGGGGATGTTCTCACCGAACTGAAACTATCTTAAGATGGCTTCACCTCTTTGTAAATGGCAGATATTTGAAACTCACTCTGTGGTCTTTGATGATGCCGCAAATCTTCAGAAGTCTCTTTCGGATCTCTCTGACGATAGTCCCAATGGCACAGGAGATTTCTCTCTTTTAGCAGCTCTCTGGTCTTCTTTAGCTTCTTAATTCTCAATGGTTATCCTCCTATTCTCTGAAAAAATTCCCTGGGATCAAATCCTTTTAAAAATGAGTGTAGATTGATTTCCATGTTTGGCTCACACATATGAGACAGAGTTACATGTTTTACCTTGCCACTGTTGGAAGAGTAGTTACTTTCCAAAGGTAAGTCTTTGTTTTCTTCCTGCCCAGCTGTCTCAGGCTGATAGCCACATCCTCATATCTTGAAATCCTTTAGACATCTCTTACATTTTTTGTCCAGTAGGCTCTGGTAATTTTAGGAGGAACACACACAAACTTATACTAACAAGGGAGTTTCCTGGAAGTTTCTTTTACTAGTACTTCCCCTTCCCTCTGATCTCCCTCCCTTACCCCATTCTCTCTGTCTTAATTTTGAACTCAGTTTCAAAACTGCTTTCAGAATTTTAGGGCTAGTTAAAAATGGTATCATAGTTTAAACTTTTCAATTTTAAAACTATCATAATAGTTACACCAATCTATAATATCCATACAATAGAATTGCATACTATTATCTACATATTTGTTAAATTTTTATTTTATAACAATCTGATACGTGACACATAATAAAATAGCCAAAAATAGTCAATAAAAATGAATGATTATTTACTCCTTCTTATGTGATAGTTTTGTTTGAAAGTGCTTTACATGTTCTAATATATTCAATATGTTTGGTAGTTTATGACATATATGCTAATAGCACTTTAATTTTACATATAAGGAAATGGAGGAATGAAAAAAATTAAATAACTCTACTCAAATGCACAGACATAGCATTTGGGAGACCTAGAATTTATTGTGAGATGTATGAATGCAGATCCCCAATTCTTAACTTCCCATATTACTTCCTACTGAAGATTACCAAATTCCTACATTTCTCAAAATATTTCAGGTTGCTTAGAAAGTAATGTTACCCTTCTGCACTGTTGGTGGTAATGCAGACTGGTGCAGCCACTGTGGAAAACAGTAGGGAATTTTCTCAGAGAACTAAAAATGGAACTGGAAAGCATTATGCTAAGTGAAATAAGCCAGGTGGTGAAAGACAAATACCTTATGATCTCACCTATAAGTGGAACCTAATCAACAACACAAACAAGCAAGCAAAATATAACCAGAGACATTGAGAAAAAAAAAAAAAACTGACAGTAACCAGAGAAGAGGAATAATAGGGGGTAATAAGGGAAGGGTCATCAAAGAACATGTATAAAGGGAACATGGATAAAGCCAAAGGGGGTAGGTTTGAGAGTGGCAGGCAGAAATGGGTGGGGTGGGCATCATGGTGGGGTGAAAATGGAGACAACTGTACTTGAACAACAATTTAAAAAAAGAAAGTAATGTTGCAAGGAAATTATTTTTTGTAACAAATGAACTGGAAGTAAAACAGAAAGTCCACTGCTTGTGGAAATTTTTTATCAGATATATCTCCCCTGGCAAGGGAAGCAAAACAACAACAACAACAACAACAACAACAATAACAACAAATGGAACTACATCCAATTAAGTTTTTGTGCAGCAAGGGAAATCATTGACAAAATAAAAAGACAACCCACAGAATAGGAGAACACATTCACCGATACATTTGATAAGGGGTTAAAAGGTAAAATTTATAAAGTACTTACAAAACTGAAACTAAAAAAAAATCAAACAAACAAACAATTAAGAAAAGAGCCAAGGAACTGAATAGACACTTCTCTAAAGAAGACCCCTCTGACAAGGTCAATAGGCATGTGAAAATATGTTAAATGTCATTAATCATCAGAGAAATGAAAATTAAAACCATAATAAGGTACCATCTCATACCTGTCAGAGTGGCTATCATCAATAAATCAACAAACAACAAGTGCTAGTGTAAATGTGGAAAAAGTGGAGTCCTTTTGCACTGTTGATGGGAATGTGGACTTGTGCAGTCACTCTGGAAATCAATGTAGAAGTACCTCAAAAAATTATAAATGGATCTGCCTTTTGACCTGGCAATTCCAGTGCTGGGATTATACCCTAAGAATCCTGAAACACCAATTCAAAAGAACCTATGCACTCCAATGTTCACAGAAGCACAATTTACAATAGCAACCTAAGAGCTCATCAGTAAAAGAGAGGATCAAGAACTATGGTACATTTACACAATGGGATACTACACAGCAGAAAGAAAGAAGGAGCTCCTACTCTTCATGACAGCATGGATGGATCTGGAGAGCATTATGCCAAGTAAAATAAGCCAGGTGGTGAAAGACAAATACCAAATGATCGCAACTATATGTGGAACCTAATCAACAAAACAAACAAGCAAGCAAAATATAACCAGAGACATTGAAATTAAGAACAAACTGACAGTAGCCAGAGGGGAGGGTATTCAAGGAACATGTATAAAGGACACATGGACAAAACCAAAGTAGGGTAGGATCTAGGATGGGAGGTGGGGATGGCTGGGGTGGGGAGGAGTGATAAGGGGAGATGGAGACAACTGTATTTGAACAATGAGAGAGAGAGAGAGAGAGAGAGAGAGAGAGAGAGAGAGAGAGAGAGAGAGAGAGAATGGGCAAATGACTTGAATAGAGACTTCTCCAAAGAGGACATACAGAAGGCCAATAGACATGAAAAAATGTTCAATATCAGCAATAATCAGAGAAATGCAAATAAAAACCACAATGAGATACCATCTTACACCTGTCAGAATGGCTATCATCAATAAATCAAAAAACTACAAGTGCTGGCAAAGATGTGGAGAAAGGGGAACCTTTGCACTATTGGTGGGAATGCAGATTGGTGCAGCCACTGTGGAAGGCTGTATGGAGGTAACTCAAAAATTAAAAATGGATCTGCCCTTTAACCCAGCAATCCCACTTCTGGAAATGTATCTGAAGGAATACAAAATACTAATTCAAAAGAACATAAGCACCCCTATGTTCATTGCAGTATTATTTACAATCACCAAGATATGGAAGCAGCCTAAGAGTCTATCAGTAGATGAGTGGATAAAACAATTATAGGACATTTGCACAATGGAATTCTACTTGGCCGTAATAAAGAAGAAAACTTTACCATTTGCAACAGTATGGATGGACCTGGAGAACATTATGCTAAGTGAAATAAGCCAATCAGAGGAAGACAAACACCATATTATTTCACTCATATGTGGAATCTAATGAATGAACTGAACTAACAAGCAAAACAGAGACACACTCAGAGATGGAGAGCAGAGGACAGCTAGTTGGGGGTGGGGGATAGGGGATAAAGGGATTAAGCAAAAAGGAAAAAGGACTCATGGACACGGACAACAGTGTGGTGATTTCTGGGGGTGGGGGTTATAAGGGTACTGAATGGTAATGGAATAAAATACAATAAAGATTAAATAAAAATAAAATATACATTAAAAAAGAAAGTGTATGAGAAAATATTAAAATACAGTCTTTTTTAGCTCAAAGAAAAATGGAGCCCCCCCTCACTGAATTAAAAATCCCACTAGCTAAGAATAATTTCTGCTCCACAATTTACAGTCTTTTACACAAATTTTCCTTGGAGGCTGGCATTGTTAGAGAGCTTCCTAGAGAAAACACATGAAAGGACTCTTTCGGCACTGCAGCCCCTTTACAGAGGGAGTTAATGCCTATGTGTGGATGTAGACTCATCTCAATAGCAGCACATTGCACCCACAATATTTCATGATACAAAGGTTTGTTTGGTTAGTGAAAAAGTATTTTAAAAACTCAATTATGGAAGTTAAACTTTTAAGGAAATACTAGCTTTATCATTAGAAGTTTTAGTGGCTGTTAGCTCTTTTCTCTTGTCATAGGAGTAAAACAAACATCATGTGATTGGAGCATGTCTTTTTTGTCCTTACACACAATTGCAATTAAGGCCATACCACGTCATCTTGTGCACATAGCAGTTGTTCACTATTGTGCACCAAGTACCGTAACATTCACCCTAGATGATTCCCTTGAAAATTGCTCCTAAAAATTTGTGCCAAAAATGCTCATGCAGTCAGCAATTTACTATCTTTTAGCTATTAAGATCCTTAAAACTGTCACTTCAGGAAATTGGACACTGTACCCTGTAAAACATATTGTTTTGAAGCTTGGCTTCGATACTTACTACCTATTATCCATCAGCTTGTGAATGTTGTGTTTAGTTAGCTGTTGAATCTAATATTATAATTACATTGGGATGTCAGGAGAAGAGAAACACTGGAATCTTACACAGTGTTTCGCATCTTAACAAACAGAAGGTGCTTGTATATGTGCTATCATTTGTTTTTTATGTAGTCTTTATTTAGCTATGGAGAAAGTCAAATTATTTCAGGGAACATGCAGGTTCATTCTACATTTTAAATCATGATTACTTTAACTGATATTAGTAGCCATTTTAGTGGCATCACTTACAATGTTAGGTAGTGAGAACTAAGGTTTTTATTTTCAAGTCTTTCCCAACAATATCTATTGTTGTTTATTGAATTTCCATGACATAAACTCCTTTAATCTCAGGCGGACTAAATCTGTTTATTTTTGAGCAATTGAAATGGTAAATGTATGCTTATAACAAGTAAAGCACACATACCGGTAGCAACAACTAAACGGTTAAACAACAACTCAAATGCATACTCAACTTTCAAAGCTTGACTTAATGTCCCATTCCAGCATGATGCTATTCCAGACTTTTTCATCCTACAGTGACTTCTGCCTGCTTCAAAATCACAGCATTTATCCTCTTATCTTACAAGCAATTAAGTAATCATGTACAGCACTTCATATCTTTTGAAGTACAGTATTACCATTTAACGTTTGTGTTAATATTTCATATTTTAAATCCCACAGTAATGAGCATTACAAATTTGTAGTTTTAAATTCTGGTACTGAATGCATTACTTAGTGTAACTCAGAAATTTATCCTCTCTTTAAAGTAAGCTATAATTTACGTTCAGTAAAATGCATGAATATTGTGTTCAGTTCAGTGAGTTTTTGGAAATTTTATGAATTTCCAAATTCATAAAATTTGGAACCATCTCTTCTGAAACCATCTCTCAAACTTTTTCTTTACCCAATGCCTTTCCCTCATTCCTTTTTCTTGCCAGTTCCTACCACTATCCCAGTATGTGGGGCAACCATTCTCCAGTTTCTATTATGACAATTGGTTTTGCCTGACTTTGACTTTGTACCATTGGATTCACTTACAGTGTATTCTTTTGTGCTTTTCTTTTGTTTAATGTAATATCCTTGAGATTCATCCATGTTGTTGTGCATGTCTCTATAATCCATTTGTTGTTCCATTGTTATGAATAAAACACAAATTGTTTTCATTCATGTTTGTTGACAATTGGGTTGTTTAAAATGTTGGCTATTATGAATCCATGTTTTTAACTTCTCTTGAGTAAAGTTAAGGTATTCAATAGGTCTTGAGTAAATCTTCTGTGTTAGTATTTAGAAGTTTGCAAACATTGTATATTATCTTTCTAATCTTACTAAATAAGCTTATTATGCTAGTTTTCTTGGTAGATTCCTTAGACTTTTATATGTAGATAACCATTCCATCTTTGAATAAACATTTATTTTTCCCCTTTGGAATCTTTATGCAATTAAATTTGGCTCTTGTACTATTGCAATGGTTGATAACTTTAGTAAAATTTTTATATAATTAATGAGAGAAAATATCCTCAACTTATGTTGATATTATACCATTAAGTATGATATTAGCTATAGGATAAGGTACTATTTTAAATTTTTTTTAACTAAGGAAGTTTTCTTATATTTCTAGTTTGTTTAGTTTTTATCATGGAAGGGTGATAAAAATCACTTGATTAGAATGCATTCTCTCCCTCTCTCTCTCTCTCAATAACACATTTCTCTGCCCTCATTCTGTATCAGGCTAAACTTCAGAACCTCCTTTTGTATTTTCTGAAACTGTTACATTTTAGACCATGTTGAATTAAAATAAAGGGGTAGCTAGATGGAGTTTCATATTTAAAGCTCATCCTACTCAATTTATTTATTTTCCAACGTTCAGGAACTTCATTTAGAACTTAGATTTACAATGTGATCAAAACAAATTATGATCTCACTTTCTAAGACATTAGAGTCAATTATATCTCTTATTATTCAGTCATGTGTTTTCCCTTCAAATTGAGTCTTTATAACCTGGAAGTTGATGCAGAAATGTGTGTGTGTGTGTATGTGTGTGTGTAAAATAGAACCTGTTTTCTAGATACTTTTTTAAAAGCTTTTATTTATTTTTTAGAGAGGGGAAAGGAGGGAGAAAGAGAGGGAGAGAAACATCCATGTGTTGATACCTCCCTACCTCTCGTGTGCTCTCTACTGGGGACCTGGCCCACAGCCCAGAGGCATGTGCTCTGACTGAGAATCAAACAGGCAACCCTTTGGTTTGCAGGCCAGCCCTCAATCCACTTAGCCACACCAGCCAGGGCCTGTTTTCTAGATACTTTTATCTGATTAGAGAGGACATAGAATATAGACTCTCTCTACACACACACACACACACACACACACACACACACACACACACATAATATGTATATTATATTTTCTTATATGCTATAATATATGTCTAACTGGACAATATATAAAATATGAAATAATTCAAGGGAGAAGCAATATATTTAGAAAATATTATGTATGGTCAAAGCAGATATAGCATGTTTCATTTGGAAGAATTTACCAGGATAACTGCCCCCCCAACAGGTGATAGATAATTTTAAAAAGGGTGTACTGAAATATAATTACATTATTTTATTTGGCATATGTAGAACCTTTCCAAAAGTACAATATTATTTGTCATTATTCAAGGTTATAAAAAAGGAAGGAAGTTTTTTAGGGTAGCATTAAGTAGGAATATACTAATAGGAATGGAATCTAGGAAGAATGATATCTATTATAGAATTCAAAGTGGTTCTCTGTCTTCAACATAGGGAAAGGCTATGGTTAGAAGTACTGAAAGACTAGGCCAAGGAGCATTCACTTGAAGACAGTTTCCATAGTTCTCTCATTTCTGCCTGTCTTGCTAGCAGGGTCTTGATGGCCTTTCTTCTGACCAACCTTTTGAAGGACAATTGTAGTGTCTACATCTGGACAAAATGCAGATATGTTTACTGTCCAGTATAATAAAGATAAAGTCTTTCTCTGGGCATAAGCCAAGCAGGTTTACAGCCCATTATATTGTAAAAGATTTGTGTTTCCTAAGCTTGAGATTATTCAGCAATAAAACAAATCTGCTGTGTTTATAGCGTTCTCTGGGTCCTTCTGCATTGGGCCCTGAGGATTGGGGTTGCAGGAAACAAACACAGCATGAGGCTCGTTGTGCCACGAGTAATGAGGTCCTTTGTCTCTGACCCAGGAGTTCAGTGTCTTCTTTTCGCATTTGCAAACTGTAGCACATTAATTTGTGAGCGGGCAAGTAGAGTAACATCTCAGATATTTCAGAATCTCTAAATCATGGCAAGAAGTGAAAAAGAAACTGAATAAGTAGAAGGAAATCAAGATATTGAACTGACTTAAGTAGGAGAGACCTTACTTGCATTGGAGTAGTGTGGTTATGTAGTCTGCCTAAGGTTCCAAAATGCTGAGGGGTGAAAAACTGCAAGAATTGAATTTAAGTACCAATTCTTTTTATTATGTGAGAGCTCTAAAGGGTTGAATAGAAGGTATGATTGTTATGTAAAGGATATTCGCACATCCTTCCAAACCTGGTGCTGTTGCTTGGTGAAGAACTTAGGAACTTGCCTGTATCATTTTCTTACCTGCTCCTAGGCATGGGCATGTTTCTTGTGTTAAAGAGGAAAGGGGGCATTCTGGTCTGGTCATATTAAACTACTGATATCATTCTGACTGTGCCTAAAGCAAATGGTGCCATAAAACGAAGTCAAACTTCCTCTACCATGGAATACAAATTACCTGACATGTAGAAGCATGGGTCTTAACCAGAAATCTGGCATTATAACTTAAGTTCTACAGATGACTTCCATTGCAAATACTCTGAGAAGATAGCTGATGGGTTTCATAGGTAGTTAAATGGCTATAGAAATGGAATGAAGACCACTGAGAAAAAGAGTGGAGGTGATAAACTGGCCTAAGTAGTTTTAAATCTGATAACAACCTCTTTGCCCAGTTTTCAGGTGGTAAGACAAATGACATGGCTCTTGCTGAGTAGCAGTAACCAGTATAACTGTGGAGCGCTTGTGCCAGTGCTGAGAGAAGATGGATTTGAATTTTTATTAAATAACATAGAACATAACAAGAAAGGAATGTCTTGGACACTGTGAAACACAGGGTGATCTCAAATTTGAATGAACTTGACTTTGAAGTGGTAATGGGTTGGAATTCAAGATTTCATTACACTTTGTGTCAGACTGATTTATAATTTATTAGTTTTTCTATTGATATGAGTACTTTTATCAAAAGAAGAATAAGCTGACTCTATCTAAACATCAAAAGATGCAGAAAGAACTAGGACAGGAAACCAACTAACATCCTTTTAAGAGAGAAGTAACCTCAGAGAGCAGGTCAGTCTTAAAAAAAAAAGACAGTCGAGATTTTAAATTTAAGCCTCGTCATTGGATACATAAGGCTCATTCATAAAAGCATTCTGTATTTTGATGTTGACGTAAAAAGAATGGTGGACTGGATCTTCTGGAGGAAATTTTTCTGTGTTGGAAAAGGATGGAAGTCTGGGCATGCAGTATGAGGTAGAAGAAACAGCATTTCCTGCCCTCCCCTGGTTCCTGGGGACCATTGAGACAACACACAACTGCTCCTATTCAGTGATTTTATGGAAAACATCTCTTGCTTCAGATCATCTAAGTGGTGTTACACTTATACTTGTGTACTTGTGATGACCCTGAAATTTACAGTGAAATTTGCCAGGTGTAGTCAGAGATAATGGTTACTTATGTTATGTGGTCAGCCTCAGGGAAACAACTGTAACTATTTTCAGTTTTTATTTCACTACTTCACCTATAGCTTGGGGAATATTGTTTAACTGTGCGTCCCATTTAGGTTTCCGTGTATAAAATACAAGCTGGGAAGAAAAGATAGGTGGATCTGGTTTGTCACAGCTGATGTGTGTCTGATTTTAGACAGCATTCACTTCACTGATTCCTAGCAATCGGGCAGAGGAAAGAAGGAAAAGAAAAAGGAATCTCCCAGATGGGAATAACTGTCCCCTCTCTCCATGTTGGAGAGGACTTCACTGAGTGTTAGAGCGGCAGAACATAGGAGAGTTAAAGAACAAGGTTGAAGATCATCATTGTCTATACCGCCAAGAATGTGGCACGAGAACAAAGACTAAAATTCCCAGGTGTGGTGCTCTAAACAGCGGACAGAGATAGGTCTTCCTACTGAATTTGAGGAACTCATGCAGTCAGACACTAGGTACTCATTAAAGTGCTAAACAATTTATTAAGTGTAGTCAAAGGACCTTTCATGGATCAATAAATGTGCACGTTGCAGCTGTCTTCTGCCAAGAGTATCTGCCTAACAGAGAATGTGTCTCACTATATATTTCACATGGTTTGAAATTTAGAACTGAAATCCAAATGATAGTATTTTTCAAAATTTTCTGAAGTATTGCTTGTCAACAGGGAAGGTGCTGCACCCTAAAGAGTTCTGCAGATTTGTAAGGACTATACTGCTTGCCACAATGGCCCAGGTCAGGCCTGTTGAGACATTCTGAAATGTCTGGGACAATCCTTCATAATGAGAATTACTCAGAATTTCACAAAATTTAAAATTTACTCCCAGCTAGTCAATTATGTGAAAAAGCCTATTTAAATATCATTTGATAATATGTTTTTTAGTTAAACAAAGTATATTTTCAGAGTTTTAAATATATGGTATAATTTTCAGGGCAAGATACTATGATATATGTTGAAAAAATAATATATTTTTGTTTTTTTAGCACTACCAATAATTAATGTTCATTTCAAGAAACTGTAACTTTGATGTCAGCAATAATCATGCTACTGGCGTTCAGAGTACAACATTCTTGGGCCACTATGCATTTGTAACTGGGCTGGGTTTCCTGATGACTGTGAATGTGTGTGTGAGTGTGAGTGTGTGAGAGTGTGCATGAGCTCATGCGTGTGTGTAGACATCATTCATTAGGTCTTCTAGTGTGGTCACACTTAACCATTTATAATTCACACTATTCTGTTACAAATTCCATGATCTGTTTTTTTCTTCTTTACAGTCAAGTTGGTACATTATGTTTTTAAATTATGCGTGCAATGAATGAAGTGTTACAAAAGTAGTTGCTATTAGAAAGCCTTTGCTCTGAGATACTTGAGAACTATTTTCCTAGACTATGCACGTGTTTGGCTGAGCAACATGATCCACTCTGCTACCATCTGTAATGCTCTTCTCTGTCCCTGCGGCACACACAAAAGGAAGCACATTGCTAAGTGCTAGGATTGTACATTCAAGCCGCTTCTGAAAGTGGTGTCAAGGACACTTAGTAGGATGTTATGTTAACTCAGTTCATGCTGGTGGTGAGCAGGATGGTTCCGTTTTTCTCAAGCAAGAATATAATCCCTTTCCTCAACCATTTCTCTATATATTATTTTGTTTGAACTCTCCATTTATGTCTAGCTTTTTTAAATTAATAGTGACAACCAACTGAATTCATTTGTCTTTCATTGATAGTTCACATTTAATTAGAAAATGATAAAATTCCTCTTCTGTTTATACTAATGTTTCACAATTAATTAGAAATTGATAAAATTGATATAAAGGCTCACATAAAATTAGAAATTAAATGAAGCAGGCTCTAGAAGAGATAGAGTAATCCCTGATCCTCATGTTTAATATTGTATGAAGTATTTCTTTCAATGTTTCTGTAGGAAGCTGTTTTTATTCCTGACTGATTCAGTAATATATTACCGCATGCTAAATAGGTTCTTGTAGGACCATACTTAGGTTGGTCACTTTGTGTAATTTTTAATAGAAGGCCGTATAAAAATGCTTTTAAACACATACTCAAAAGACAGGCCAGATCTGATAGCTTTCTTTTCATTTTTATCTTTCTCTCTCTGTATTTCTCTTTGTCTGTTTTTTTTTTTTTTTTTGAAATCTGCAAGTTGGCTTATTTAAAGCAGTTCTGTTAATGCAACAGTGGTTTTGAAACAGTGTATTAAGAGACCATTTTGAAGGAGCCACTCAAGAAATCATTAGCAGCTTATATAAAAAAGAAAACAGCCTATAAAGTACACTTTTATGGCTGAGATCTGACATTCACAACTGAGAAAAAAAGGGGCGAGAAGTCTTTCTTCATTAGCAGCATGACCAAAGCACTTAGGGATTTCACTCCCTCACATCCATTATTTCATCTATTGTCCTAATTTAATTTTCCGTGATTTTCTTGACAGTGAAGGTTGGCAACTCTTAAGTACAGTACAAAAGGTTTGCAGCACTCATGTTAATAATTACACAAGCTGTTGAAGCTTTTCGCTGAAGGGTGTATTGTCAAAAATATCAAATTTAGACAAAAGCAGAAGCTGCAGATGTGAGTGGAACTGGAATCCTGAGGGCTTTTGTTTTTTATCCACGGAAAGAAGCCACCTCGTGAGGACTAAATGTTAATAAAGCATTCGTACCATTTGGAACCTTCTGAGAGCTCTAAACAGGAACAAGATCTTTGGAGAACTGCCATCAAATTTTCTGCTGTTATTAGCTCTGCTGTCACTTACCAGAGTCACTCTGACAATATAAAACTATGATTTCTGCATTCTTTCTTACCCATATCAATTAGTTTGCTCAAGTATATATCAGCAAAGCTTAGAATGCCTAATCCAAAAGTATAACTTCCTAATTGTGGAAAAAAAATAAACTTTAATCCCTGATCCATCTACCTTTTCTTTAAGGATGCAGTCATTTGCCCCCATCTCATTATTTGTCACAATGGGCCAAATCCTCCACAGTGTGAAATTGCTTTGTACCACGTAGGCCTACAAATTACCAGTGTCTGATACCTGTGAGCCAGATGCTCTGAGCAAAGGAGGTGGCCATGGGTGATTACAGGAAGACTTCCAATACCTATGTCCATCAAATATAATTCATAAACCAAAGGATTAGTACTATTCATTTAGTACCAAACCTGGTCAACAATAAGGAAATTCTCTTGTGAAAAATAATATGAAAATATTTTTAAGAAGAGATGCCTAATGTACAATGGTGTTATAAAGATATTTGAGCTATACAGCCGATATATTTTTTACCCTCATAAACTTACCTTTCCCCAACTGAGTGGGGAAAATGTCATTGTAAAGAGTTGGCTAGAAATATAAGCAAGAATTGCTCATCTTTGAATTTTATTTTTTCTGAGTCCATTAAAAAATAATAGGTTCCCAAAATAGGCCATTCACAGAGACACATTTTTAAATTTCAAAATCTTTAAGAATAAAACTTACTGTAAGTCATTATTTGAAAACTATGAATATGAGAAATGTTTCCCCCCCCCCCACAGGAAGAAGTCTAGAGTCCTTAGAGTTCCTGAAAAGTAAGCTAAATGACAGAATTGGAAGAGATTCTATGAGGTGAATCCCTGAGGATTGTAGTACTAGCCAACTCCCTGCCACCATTCCACATAAATTGAACAGGAAATCTAAAGTAGATAGAGATTCTTCTCCCACTTACTCTTTGGTACTCATGAATTAGCTGTATTAAAGCAGAAATGATGACATTTTTAGACAGGAAGAAAATGTGAGAAAGGGTCCTATTTCCAAATAGATTGCACACAGCATTGAATAAACACGCAAATTCTTGTGTGACTTTTAGTAGCCAGGATTGGGCAGCTGGTCCTGCCTAGGGTTCAGCTGAAAGCTAAGGAGAGGTGTCCCTATAACAGAGGCACCTATCTGGGCAAATCTAAGCCCTGGAGGAAGAAGCAGTGGAATCTCTAATTTTAGCAGCATTAGTGGGTTATAAAAAGGGCCTAGAGGCATCACAGTGGTATGTTTACTGCAAGGACTCAAGAGTAACTGTTGATTGACTAGCTCTGTGATTTGAGGCAAGTTATTTAATTTCACTGGACCTCCATTCCATCATATGTATGAAATTATTCATAGTGCCTTCCTTTCAGGGAAGTTATTAAGCTAAATCAAGTATAATTATAATACAGAATAGTATGGGACACATAGTTAGCACTATATGGGTGCTTGTTAAGTAAGTAGAGTCAGCAGACGGTAATGGCCAAGCTCCCAGTGAGTAATCATAGTGTGTTTCTCCTTCTAGGAGAATAATCAGTTACACTAGCTACAGGCACTTCCTGGTAGCTGCTTACAGGACAGGCCAATCCCCAGAGTAAGGTGAGATGAAGTTTCATCGCCACTGACTATGGAGGAAATAGCAGGTGAAAACATGTAACCAGATACCACTTCAGCTACATGATTCTGCACAACCTTCTCACTATGCTAATATGCCACACAAGAATGAATTTAAAAAAGGTTAGTTGAAAGAAATCATGAAAAGTAGAAAGAAAAAGTTTTCCTACTTTTTTTACCCCATCAGAGGAAAGCATGGATAAAATGAGAGAGCACATTAAACTACAAGTGAAAACCACGGCCTTTTTTTATTATATTATTCTTTCATCCAGTTATATATTATATCTGAGTCATTGTGTTAAAGTTAAACCCCATAAAATATCTTTTTCTTTCTCTGAGTTTTTGCTTGTTTGTTTGTCTTAATTTCTTTTGTTTTGTATTTAGTCATTAGATAGTGAGGGTTCAAGTGCTATCCTGATAGTGCAAGTACTAGCCAGGCAAGTTGTTTTTTTTTTTCCTTGACAAAGTATGCTTTTGATTCTTGAGATGTTTCAGAATTATATTTGGACATGTTGCTTCACCTCTGGCCCCATCCATATGAAACAAGTTGAGCTAACTCCGTTACATGACTCTTCTCTTTAATTTTAAACTAAACATGGAAACTCCAATAGCAATAATTTTAGAAACTGTAAAGAATATATTTTAGGAAAGGGATGAGAGACTGCATAAATTAAATTTAAATAATACCATAAATTAAATGCATCTATAGTGGTTTTATATCTTTAGATAGATTAGAGCAATTAGGGTACCCTATAATTGCCCATACTTAGATTTTGGGTAATTTGAATCAATGTTGAATGAAATAGTTGCTATGATACTGTATAAAATTCCCTAGAATATGTTATTAAAACTAACATAAACTATGGAACATCAATTTTGGTTTTACAATCTCTGAAAATTGTGAAATACTTTTATTCTACAATTTTTAATTAATCGTACATAATTATACATCTTTTGAAATTATTTCCATAAAATTTAGCTTTTGTATCTGTTTAAATAAAAGAGAAATTAATGTGAAACCTAAATATTTTTGTATCAGTTTAATTTAGTAAAAGAACAGATTATTTGATTTAAAGTAATATATTAATCCATTCCAGACACTCAAGTTTTAATTCCATAGTGTATGGCAAAAGGATATAGTAAAGACTAGTAGATGAACATTCTTTACACTAGAGAAAAATAACTTCCCTTTAATTTTTTTGCATTATGTATAATTATCACAGAATTTGTACATCCATCATAAAACTTCTAAAATTAAGGTGGTATGCCTAAATTTCTCCTAGTATAGTACCTCTTTGAAGTGACTGAAGCAGATAATAAGAAAACAAGTTAGAAATAGCTTGATTAATTAAATTATCCAAAGTCACCCAGATAATTAATTATAAAGAAAAGAATAAAAACAGAAATCTTTGGACCTATGTTACATATACGTAATTGTCTATAAGATAGTTAAACAGGAAAGACACAGTGGGAAAGCTCAGGGCTTTTAACTCTAGTGTATGCAGCTGTGGCATTTACTAATGAACCTCAGAAAAGAATTCAAAGGACAAGAGCAGACTGCAAGATCATATTTACCTGATTCAAATAGGCGAGTTTTTCACCCTTACTCCAGCAGTAGCAGGCAATCTCAGGAGACACCATATTTTGTTGCAGAAATTTTGTAGAAAGCATTAGTGGAAAATACACATTCGAAAGGATCACTTTGCCTCACCTCCAGCATGTAATAGGACAGAGAATAGGACAATGAACAGAAAGAAGGGGAAATGTGGTCTCTGAAATCCATGCATCACTATTAAGAACTTTGCATGTGGACCAATTCCAAGACCATGCCATAGGACATGTGGTACACAGGGTGAAGACAACAGGCCTGTAGGGTCAAGGGGTGTGACCCCCACGGAGACTGCAGCTCTCTTGTAGATTCTGTGTTTAGTACCTGGAAACTGGAAACCTCCACCCATTTGTCCCTTAATCTGTTTTCAGGGCTTGTGAAACCCTCTTTCCCAAAAGGCAGACTTTGGAGGCCCAAGGGATGACCCCAAAGGGCCTTTTTATTGCGAAAGGGGATTGGATAGAGCTTGTATGTCCACATGTGAATGACTGAGGCCTTTTACCACATTGGATGAAGTCAAAGGTGAGATAGGATCTCCTTGAGTTGTCTGTCAGTTTCCGGCATGGAACTCCAAAGACTACTATAGAATTTAAATCTTTAACCCATGAAGGTATATTTCCAAGGTAGTGCTTGATAACTAGTATTTACTAGTTTTGTACCTTGATTTGAAAGTTCTAACTATTTGAATATGGAGCATCCAGCTCTCCTTTTGTACTCTTAACCCAGACTCCACAAATATTAGGGGTGAGTAAGTCTTCAGATTTATAGTAAGTGTGTATCTAATAAAAGATTAATACCAATTATTTCATTTTAATACCTTATTCTCCATGCCACCATTTGATTCCATTTTAATACCATCAATTCCTGATGACACCATTTACTCCAAGACAGTGATTATTATTTCCCACTTTGCCTAAGGCACCTATGATTCCCCATCTTCCTCTCATCCTTCCTCCAACCTAGGCTTCTGACTTGCTAAGTACATTTAACTAAAATTCATTAACATAATATCTGATATGACATTCTACTAAAATAAATATATCCCCCCATTAAAGGACTACGTTCAGACTGTGAATTGTGGGACAAAAAGGCCTACTTGAAAATCTCATATTCACCTACTCTCTATGGTCTCTCAGCTTCCATGCGTTTGCAAGTATTGCTCCTTCTACCTGGAGTTCTGTCATATTTTCTCAGACTGAATAGCTTTTATTCATCATTCAAAATTCAGCTCATTTAGTCTCTCCTCCGGGAAGCTTCTCTTATGCCCTCAGACTGAATTAGGTGTCTGTTCTTTGTGCTCCTACCTGTGCATGTTTCCATTAGCACTCATCACAATTATGGGTTTTCTTGTCTGTCAACTCCAGACACTAAGCAATTTGAGATTAGTGATTGTGTATTTTACTTTATTTGTGAATTCACTTGCAAACATTTGTTTGATCTGCTTCAATCAATGTTCTGTGAAAATCACTAGCTTGGTGATGATAAAATACACAGGCCCTGTCATTAAGCATGCAATAAGAAAGCATGGTTGCAGTCACTATTCATTGTGACCTGGGCTTAGATAGGGTTAAGTACAGGTTCTCATGGCAACTCATAGGAAGGTCACCCAGTTTTGTCTTCCTGGAGGAGAAAGCATCCTGATCGAAGTGGGTCTGGGCTAAGAGCTGTGTAGAATGAGCATCTGGTAGGCCTGATGCCTTTTGCATAATGCATGTAGCATACCCTCTGTAATCTCTATGTTGGCTCTAATCCAAGAACATGATAAATCTGGTGTGTCCTGGTGTGGATAGCAGAAGTTATAGGAACAAATGGGGTAGAGCTAGAGGGATTAAAAAAAGAGATTCTAATCAGAATCAGGAAAAAGTCACTGTCCAGCTGTTCTAAACTGAAAAAGCATACTTAAAGGTATCAAAGCATGGATTGCAAAGATATGCATATCATTTATCTTAGCATTCTAGAGATGAAGTAGGTTCTGTATGATCTGTTGCTATTTAAAATGTTTGAGCTTATAACTTATATACATATGCATACATAATTATATGTACATTTTATAATTCACAAATCTTTAAAGAAAGTACTTCATTTTAACTTTTTGATTCATAGATATAGTAGTTTGTTTTTTCTTTGCTTTGGAATATGATGAAAAAGTATGCTAAAATGGAGACAACTGTACTTGAACAACAATAAAAAAAGACTTAACTATTATATTTGAAACTATTAAAATCCTGAAAGAAATGAAAAAACAACAACGAAAAAACAAAAACAAAAAAATAATCTAAAACATAGAAATTATGAGTAAATTTTAAAATCAGTTGCACATTGAAATAAGTTAAAAATTTCTAATGTCTGTCTATACACACAGATTTATGATAACTATGTATGAATACATAAAATTCATTCCATATGATAGATTCAGATTTTTCCAAGCATTTTTAGTGTATTTATGACATAAACATATCAATTTAAAATATCAGTTATTATTAAGAGATGTGTATTTACTAGTTTAAAATAACATTTGCGGTCTGCATTCTTTTTCTTTTTTTTTAAAGAATGATGATATCAGTAAATAGAACATTTCACTAAATGAAGCAAAAATGTGACTGTTGCTGTTTAAATGTGTCACAATCAACATGGCCTCCTTTTTTTTAAGAGCACATTACAATTTACGATAGCACCTAGCAATCTTTGAACAAATATTACTGTATATATAATAAATCACACAATGAGAATAAGGCTTTGTCCAAATGACCACTGCTGAAATCAGTAATGTCATTTCCCAAAGCAATCTTAGTAACTGTTACACTGGTGGACCACACTGAGTACACTAGATTTAAATAGTTCAGGCCATGCTGCTTCAGGTCACAGAAAAAACCTAAGTCAAACATTTGGTCAATGTAATTCACTAAAGACACTCTATAGGAAAAACATTTTTTTCCAACGTAGTCAATAAATCTGTTTGAATACATAATGAAGTGTGAGAAAATCTTAAATTTGTTGGAGAATATAATTTGGGGAATGAATGTCAAGGGACAATCAACTCTTTTCATCATGCACAATTAATTAATTGAGCTAAGTGGTCTTTAAGCCCTACACAGCTAACCTTTTTTTTTCTTTTTTGATAAAAAGATATCCTTTTTATTTTAAAAAATTAAGAAAATGCTAACTAAATACAATATAATTTAAGCTATTCTTTACAATATGTTTCAAAATCTACACATTTTGCTCCCACCTGAAAAGAATATTTGAGTGGGCATCTACATAATTTGAATTCTTGTTCCATTATTTTCTGCTATAGACAAATTGACCCTGGTTTCTAATTGTTATTTGCAAAGCTCTCTACTTTGTGCTCACAATGAAATTTTATACCTTACTCTATTTTATAACTTATTTTATAATAGTTATCTTAAATTAATGTGTTTGCATAACAGGATTCAACAAAGGATTGAAAATGGACTATAACATTTAGACAGATATTATCATTTTAGTGATATCTTAATGTTAAGATACCACTAAACATTAGTAAACATTAGTTTTGAAACACAATAGTAAATTCATGATAACATAAATTATAAGAGTTTTCTTTGGAAATTATAAAATTTAAAGTGTCATGGGCTTTCTTTAGTGGTGACATATTTTACAATGAATATATTATTGCTTCAAAATTAAAGAATATCCTTTAGAAAATATATTCTTTCTCAAAATATTTACACAAAGAAAAAGACAAAATGGAAATAAACACCTAGCATAAATCTTTTAAATATTGAAAACAGAATCCCCTAGTGTAGCAACTGCTCTTACAGATTATTATGTATGAAAATTGTTACTTCAACATCATTTGAAATGAATTTCTATAAAGTACTCAAACATTTTTAAACAAAAGCTTGAATATTTTTATTAGAAACTGCCCATTTTTTGTTTTGCATTTAGAAAATAAAGTACAACTGTAAGTCTATTGTATTTCTGTACCTGTAAGTACTTGGCCTAGAATCATTCTATCAATTAGTAAGAATAGTTCACATAACAGTAGTTAAACTGGAAGATGAGTCACATAAAAGAGTCAAACATGTAAAAATTTTCTGGTAAGCCTGAAACTATTTCTCATATAGATTACTAAAATTATTTTTCAAGATAAATTTTTGTTCTCCTTTCATTAATTGTGGTAGATTTTGCAACCTAGTCTCTCATATTACCTTTACTACATTTAATGTAAATATTAAAATGTTATATTACATTAATAATCAGTCAGTAATTAAAATATAAAATAATATTTAACTTCTCATGTAGTGCTAAATATTCAGCAAGAATTATACTGAGGTACATAATTTATAATACATAATATAGTCAGACAGACTTTATAAAATAAAGTTTTACTGGCATCCCCAAGTTATCAGGCCCGGCCTGGTTCCTAGAGACAGTGGACTCTCAACAAACACTTGCAGGCTCATTCCTGCACACACTGTACAGATTTGGAATCATGGCATCGAGTCACCAGCATCATTGTCCCAGACTTCAGAATGATTCTTCTGCTACCTTCCTTTTCCTTTGCCTGATAATGCTGCTTCTCTAATCTTCTACAATCGAAATCTGATAATGTCAGTCTCTAGCTTGAAATATTAATTTGGGGTTGATATCCTAAATTTGAGGAGCATACAAAGTAATCTGCCATTGTTGCATCCTACTTCTCACACGTGTTTGCTCATAACTGAGATTTTGCCCATTTTTTGCTCTGCCTGGAAATTGTATCTCCATCTTGCTTGGCTCTTGAGCATCCTTCAGCAATACACTCAGGTGTCATCTAGTCTGGGAAGCCATCCAGCCCTCTCCCGACAAAGTTAACTGTCCTTGCTGTGTGTGCACAGGAGCACCAGTGGGGTTTGAACTATGAAAATAGTGCACCAGAGGCAATCTTACTTTGAAAAAATATTCATAACATTCAAAGCTTTCTTCATATTTCTGGGCATTTAGTGACTCAGAATAGCCCTATAAGGACAAATTCCTTCATGTATAAGATGCTTACTATCTGATTTCATGGCTATAGTTCAATCTTACAGAAAACATGAACCAGTCTCCATTGTCATTTTTGGTCTGGCTGGTAGAAGAGGTGAAGTGAAAGCTGGAATTAACCAAGTCAGTAAGTCAATTCTCCTTGCATGGGGAATGAGGACCCAGAAAAATTATAATCAGATTTTTTCCTTTTTGTTTATTTTTTCTGGCTTGTACCTCTAAGGTATAAACTCAGAAGATTTTGGCTATTACATTTTTTTATGCTTTTGTGGAGGCAGTGAAAGACAAGTATTTATTTACAATTTGTTGTATATATGTTTTTTACCATATTTTGTTCTCTTTCTTTTTTAATTTTATTTTAATTGTTGTTCTTGTACAGTTTTCTATCTTTTACTCCCATCCCAGCCCACTGCCCCAGCCTTCCCCACCTCCCTCCCATTTCCATCCCCCCTAGTTTTTGTCCATGTGTCCTTCATACTTATTCCTGCCCTTTTCCCCCTGAAATTCCCTCCCCTCTCCCCTCTGGTGACCATCAGCCTATTCTCAATTTCAGTGTCTTTGGCTATATTTTGCTTGTTTGTTGTTTTGTTGTTTAGGTTCCTGTTAAATGTCATATGGTATTTGTCATATGGTATTTGAGATCATATGGTATTTGTCTTTCACTGCCTGGCTTATTTCGCTTAGCATACTGCTTTCCAGTTCCATCCATGCTATTGCAAGGGGTTGGAGCTCCTTCTTTCTTTCTGCTGCATAGAATTCCATGGTGTAAAAGTACCATAGTTTTTTGATCCATTCATTTACTGACGGGCACCTAAGTTGCTTTCAACACTTGGCTATTGTAAATTATGCTGCTATGAACATTGGGGCTATGACTGGACTGTTTTGGTGAGGTCTCTCTGTCCTACAATGTAAAACCTCTGATGTCACTCTTCAGATGATGCAGTCTAGGGCATGTACACAGTCACCCTGGGATGACAAGCTTTCTAGCAGGGCTTTCTTTGACTGTCTTTCTGGTATCTCCATTAAGCTTTCTACCTCCTTTAATTCCTCTCCAGAAGTTAGACTTCACTAATTGCAGGATGCTTGCTCTGTCACTTTTAACAGTTCTCAGGGGATAAATTACTCTATGGTCTGATCCAGTGAAATTTGGGCAGGAGTAATATTTGAGGCCAATCTTTGTTCTGACCTTAGGACTTTTTCAACACTCTTTTTCTCTAGTTCTCTCTGATAAACCAGCTGGCTGTTGGTTTATCTGACTGCTCACTTAGAACTACCCATCTGATCTTAATTGCTTACCCCTCAAATCTCTGCTATTTTCAAGAAAAATTGAACTTCCTCTCACTGTTTCAAAAACCTTGGATCTTTTTTTTTTGAGGGGTGGGGTGGGGGGCATTTTACCCTGAGCATAATTTCTGAGCCACCGCTCCCGTACTGAAGGAGGTAATCACTGATCCTCTTGGTATGTCTCTCCGAAAAGGCTCTACTTTACCAGGGAGCTAGTGAGCTAGTGTGAGCACAATTATGGCCTCAGTATCCTTGTTCTGTCATTCCTGTGGTGGAGCCTCTGCCCTACAAGTGGAAGATGACTAGAGGAAGAGAGGCCTGGTTCTTGGTTACACTTACCAGGAATTTAGCTTCTGTAGCTCATTATTGGACACAATGATAATTGTTGGAAGTCCTCCATTCCCAGCAAGATACCATGTTTCTTTTTTGGGGAGCTGTAACTATGGGGAGAATGAGAACCAATTTAGCAATACAGCTTCAGTATGGAACTCTTATCAATTTAGCTGGGAAAGGGAGAGGATGGATTGTGCCTCAAATTCCAGAGACTCCTCTATTCTCACTTAGATTCAGTATATTTTTTTAATTAATGTTTTTTTTTTCATTTGCTGCATGCCCTTATGACAGCTTTCAGATACTTTAAATGGTGATTATTTTTATAATCTTCACCAGTTATGGCTATTTTAGAGAGGAATGGGTTCAAAGGACTTCTTCCTCATATACGCATTCCGGACTTGACATCTGCCCACTGTTTTTAATTGTGTGGCCGAGAGAAGTAGAAGTGACCAGTCTAGAGACAGACACAAAAGGAGGCAGAGAACAGAGAGAGGAAGACATACAAAATAGAGAGAAACATCTTTCTGAGGTACTTAAGACTTTATCTGGTTTTAGTCTGTGAAATTGAGCTGCATTCTTGAAACTGTGTTCTGTGAAGCACCAATACATCTTAAAGACACATCACCTATTTTTGCTGGCCCTCTGTGGCCAACCAAGTAAGTACTGAAACCAAGTAAGTAATTGATCAGTTCAGCCAAAGAACTTTTGAAAGCCAAGTAGTAAGGAGTGTGGACTTGAGAATGGCACTGTCAACAGAGATTTATTTACGAAATGTTTTGTTATAACAGTGTAAGCTTCCTAGAATTTTAATAGAATTCTTTTGAGAATGCTTACTCACTAAGCATACGATCTTAGAAATCTTCATCTCAATTTTTCCATTTGTAAAAAAGATATAGTAATCGTACTGACCTAGCAGAACTGTCAAAACAGTTAAATGAGTTAAGGCATACAAAGAGTTTTTTCCAATGCCAAGCTCAGTTAGCATACAATTTGAGTCTAAATTTTCTTCAGCAAAACTTGAGAACAGTTTTCATAGGATGAAATAATTATAATAATAAAAATTATGTAACTGCATTAATATACTAATAACACCTATTCTTTTTAAGTTTTAATTTACGGTGATTAAATTATTTAATAAATTTAATTCCACTTAATTAGATTCCAAGCAGGAAGCTAATCCCCCATACTGTTGGTTCCTAAACCCTGAGTCCATTGTAAAATTTTCAGGTCAATTTTATGTAGGTAAAAAATAGCTGGTATTTTATTTCTAATTGTAATACAATGAAATAATTTATTTTGTAACTATTTAACTGCATCAAACCACATTTATTCACAGTCTGCTGCACCCTTAAACTTTAGTAAGTTTAGCACTTACTAAAAAATAAATATCTTTTATTCAAAAGATACAGCTATGTGGTCAAACCATAATCTTTCCTGCTAAAACAAAAGCAAACAGCTAGAACAGGAACAGAATCGCAGAAATGGAGATCATATGGAGGGTTAGCAACAGGGGAGTGGGAGGAGGAGAGAGGGGGAAAAGGTACAGAGAATAAATAGCATAGACGGTGGGTAGAAAATAGACAGGGTGAGGGCAAGAATATTATGGGAAATGTAGAAGCTAAAGAACTTATGACACATGGACATGAACTAAAGGGGGGAATGTGGGTGGAAGGGAGTGTGCAGGGTGGAGGGGAATGATGGGGGAGAAATGGGACAACTGTAATAGCATAATCAATAAAATATATTAAAAAAAGAAGAGACTATAGTTAAGTTGACAAGACAAAATATTATTATTCTACATGGCAGTGCACAGTTATACTTTAGGCAATTTATTGTTATTCTAAATACAGACAGTTTTAAAATCTGACAAGTTATGCAGTTATATGAATAAAGGACATGATGGATTTTATTACTTTCTCATTAAAATTTTTCAGTTAGTCATATAAAGTAAGAATGTGTCATATAAGTAAAACATAGAAGTGGAAGAAATCTTTGCTATTTATAGTATGCTGTTAAAAATATAAGACATTTGTTTCATAGACAACTATGAAATTGTTATCCATATACTAGATTTAGAGTAAGTTTTTCCTTAAGATTTCTATTAATTAACAAGATGTGGAAATGGGGAGAGGCTGGATATAATAGCAGCAAAAGGCAAATAGTTTATTTTAGTAAGCTTCAGTATTTAACTTTTGTTTGCAGTTGTGATGACTTTCTCTATAATCATGACAGGAATAAAAATATATTGAATTTTAAATAATGGCCTTGCTGGGTAAAGTAGGTTTGGTTGCAGGTTCTTGCTTTTCATCACCTTAATATTTCATGCCAATCCCTTCAGACCTGAAATGTTTCTGTGGAGAAATCAGATATATCAAGCTACCCAAATGAGCACCAAATCCCTATACTTTCATTCTGCAAATAAGTAATTTTCCTTAATATTTTTGTGTCTTTATATCATCTGCTTCCCCCTTTGAGAATGAAGGAAACAGGCTATAAATCAAACAAATAACTTTTGCATGATAGATTATGGAAAACATTTGATCTTTTGATCTTGAAACCACACAGCCAAAATGCTTTTAGTCCCTGGCAGCAGTCCCAGATTCCAAGTGTCATTCAAAAGAAATATTTTTATGATATAATGTTTGATATTTTACATCTTTTTATATATCCTCATTTTTTGTACTATTGGATATCTTTACAAGTTTTTCTACAAATGGTGGCAGAATGTTCCACCCCCTCCCCCCAAATTGCAGATAATTAAAACTTGATTTCTTTAGGACTCTGCTGTAAAATTAGCTAAGACATTGTAAAAAAGAGAGATAACTGAAATTAAACACACAGTAGAACTGTTCAACTTTATTGCTATCTATGAACAAAGGTTTATGCTTAGTCCCCGAACAGAACCTTAACTATCATATCTGTGAACTTCATGGATACTTGATAAACCCACAGTAACAATACCAAAATAATATCTGTGTTAATGTTTGCACAAGCAGAACTGCACGAAGATTGAATTATCCCAGGGCTAAAGTAAAAAATAAATAAATAAAATAAAACACGAGTCTCCTTTTTTATGATTTCTAAAACTTCCATTCACTTTTCACACTCAAAAAGTAAAAAAATAAAGATTTTAAAATTGGCATCAGTTTATTTATTGCTATTTTAAATATTATTTGTTCATACTGCAATGTATAAACTATAATGATATTAAAAGAATAGTCATGCAAGCAACTATATTTGATAAATATATCTTCTTTGGGCATTGAAGAAATCTCCTTTACACATTACAATATTAAAATGTGCTCAGTAAGTATAACATGAGTAAGACTGCTGGATTTTTAATGCATAATATTTGATATGTTATATTTGAAATGTATATAAGGGAATTATTTTCACATATAGTACTATGGACTTTATTGAGAAATTTAATGAATTTCACTCATATTAAATTATAAAATACTCAAACAAAAATATTAAGAAAGTTTCATTGAGAAATATAAACTATAAGTATTAAATGCTTATACACATGAGTTAATTTGTTTTTAGTGAAAACATGTATTTTTTAAATGGAGTTTTTAAATAAGAATTTAAGAGACATGAAATCTAGTCCCAACTTCCTGTCTACTCAAGTAGCAAACTGATTTGCCTCTATGGATCTTTGCTTCTTGATTGCTTTAAATACTGTAAACCTCCTGCTTATTTAAGAAAATTACTTTTGGTATCAGAAATACCACTGTAGTCACACCTTGCCTTTCAAGTTTAAGCTCTGAGAGTACTTTCTCTGTAAAACATATTGCAAAGAAATTTTGCATTGTCAAGGGTTATTTGGGAAGTATAGCAACATTGGAGGCATATAAACTTTATGAGGAGATGGAACAAGGTTAACAAGCTAGAATTCCTATGACCCAGCGGAGAAAGCCAAAAGCTATATAACAAGAAAAAAACTCAAAGCAGAGTACACAGCACTTTTGGACCTTACTGGGAGAGATGGGAAATGCTGCTGCTAGAGAAATATTCTGTGAGGCAGGGCCAATCAATATCTCTCAGAAAGAAGAAATTTGGAATGCACTTGTCAGTCATCGACTTCTGTGAAATCAGAAGCAGGTCACAGAGCAGGAAAGGAATATACAGACACTAAAATAAAGAGCAGAAGAGAATCGAGGGGATTCTCAGAAATAATTAATAAATTACACACGTAGTGGAAAAGGTGACTTATTCAGCAAATCAAGAACCTCTGGGAGCTGAATGAATGGCCATTGAGAACATGAGAGCATGACAAAGTTTTAAGTCACTAACCAATTCTTTTCTATCCTGATTGCAGGTTAGTAAAATAAGTATAGTCTGCATCAGTGAAAGTCTTGGCAGGAAACAGAAGACACATTTAGCTGGGATTTTGAAGAGATTTTAATAAAATATAAATGGTGTTATATGTGTTTAAGATATATAATAATATATTTAAGATATACATATATTTATATCTGCATCTATAGCTATTAGCTGTATCTATGGTATATATCTTAAGCATGTATTAAATGTCTCATATATATATTTATGTATAATGTATATGTCTTAAATATTCAGGGTCCAGCAGCAATAGGAAGCCCTACACAGGTCTGAAGGGGAAAGGAGAAAAAACTGTGCTGTCAGAGTTCATTGAGAGCTAGACCATGAAATTGGAGGAGCTTCACAGGAGCTTTAGCCCAGTTTACAGCCTCTGCTACAATAAGCAGGGAGGAAATGGGAAAGGTTGAAGAAGGGAGGGAATGGGGATGATATAACCTAACTTCTGTCCTCAAACTCTCAGATTCTTAGTCTGAGCCTCCCCTTGGCCAACTCCAATTGGCAAATAGAGAGTAAGTGAGGCTGAGTGATGCAGTTTGTAGGAATCAGTCTCTTGGAGGAATAGTCAGGAAAGAGGTAGTAGAGAATAGGAGTTGGGGGTAGGGGTTTGGAGAGGTTGAAGAGTGTGGGATGAGGGCTAAAAATCTTGATTAATATATAAGAGAGTGAGATTTATACTGACATTCACTCTATTAACATAGAAAGATTCCAAAATGAATGGAATTAACCATAAATTTAGCCATAGGTATAAAATATAAAATTTAATTCTTGGAAAATGGATATATCAAGAATTATATGTGTGTGTGTGTAAATGTATATGTATAGTCACCATTCAATTCTTAGATGTAATATTTACATGCCTATACTTACATATACCTACATACATGTATAATATCCAAGAATAAAATTTCATTATTATATATGTGCCTATATGTATATTTATGAAGTTTTAAAAAACAACTTTCTTCAATATATTCTATTCCTGATGAAAATCTCTTAAAACAAAACAGAGTTCATTGAAATTGACTGCTAAGGTCAAATGCCTTTGGATCTTATATAAGGTCAAGTACCTTATATAATATAAGCATTAGTACAGGACCAAAAACCCCTCTAGTAAAGATGAAATAGTTTTAAAGGGTCCAAGAGGTAGGAACAAGAACAAGTGATTCATTCTGCTAAAGATTGATGATGTTTGTAAAGCAAAAGAGATTTATTGACTTATTTATTGATTTGATTTATTGGTTTAGAATGATTTTTTTTCCCAAGAAGCATTCATGAATATGCCACAAATACAATCAGAGAAAATGCAGAGTCTGCAGCTTGGATGGAGAGTGAGGCTCAGCAGGCAGCTGCATGTGAAGACGATTTAATGAAGAAGAATGATTTTTGCAGCAGAAATATATTACACAGCACAGCACTGTTCTGAGTCAATAATGATGACTAACCAAGATGGGATGAGGCTTAGAGTAGCAAATGATGTCTGAGGAGTGAATACAGGAAGAACGAAGGAAAAGTCACCATGTAATTATAGCTGTTTTACACCCCCCCCCAACTGAGGAGTATTACACAATAAACATTGGTGAATTGAGAGGAAATCACACAAAATAAGCAAAATCAATAATGCATTTCAGTTTGAATAGCTATCCAGGTAGCACACATTTATGTTCTAAAGGAACAAAGCAATTTAATTTACAATTAATTTAATTAATATAGATGATGACTCAGGAAGAGTTGACTGCAAGAGTTAATAGTAGCAAAAAAGAGAAACTGATTCTGGAAAAGGAATTCAGTGCAAAGATATTGAACAGGATCTCTGGAGATCTGAGAACCAGATTTGGAGGCCACACAACCAAGAATAATGCCCAAATCATGCTGCAGTTCTTGTCAATCAAAGATGTAACTGCATTGCCTCTGGGAACCAGATGATTTCTTTTTGCCTCATGGAAACGGCTGAGACAGAGTAATAGAAATTACCTCTAGGAATGCAGCAACTGAATGAGACTGGTCCTGGACTTAGCCGAGGCACCCCAGCTACCTGTTACCAGAATGACTTTTCTTTTTTTTCCCCAGATGTTTAATATTTATTTCAGATTTGTATCGGTCAGTAGACACATGTTCTATTTTATTTTCTTAAATTTTAATTGTTGTTCAAGTACAGTTTTCTGCCTGTTATCTCCATCCCAGCCCAAACCCCCAGCTCTCCCCACCTCCCTCCCGTTTCCACCCCCTGCCTTGTTATTGTCCATGTGTCCTTTATACTTGTTCCTGCAAACCCTTCCCCTTCTCCCCTGAAATCCCCTCCCTTTTCCCCTCTGGTCACTGTCAGCCTCTTCTCAATTTTAGTGTCTTTGGACTGGAAAGCATTATGCTAAGTGAAATACGCCAGGCGGTGAAAGACAAATAAATACCATATGATCTCACCTCTAACAGGAACCTAAAAAACAAAACAAACAAACAAGCAAAATATAACCAAAGAATGACTTTTCTTTAATGTCTTTTCTTCAGGTTGCTAGCTTCTGTTTAGAGTCACTGTGTGCTTTGCACAACTTTAGTCACCGGGAAAGTAAGGGTCCAGTGTATCTGGCTTCCTCGAGAGACCGAGTATGCCTCATTAGATGAGAAATCCTTCATGTATAGAGATTCAGATGTTGGCTGGACAAAAAGCATATTGACATGGTCTCTGAAGCAGATAAGCAAATAGAACTGAAATACTCCAGAACAGGACTATGCTTTATGTGAAAGACCTTAAAAATGAGGAAGCCCTAAGCTGTGAAGATCACCATTATGCTACGGTTCTTACCATCAAATGTGTATAACTGAATAAAATTATTATTGCAATATGGATTTTCTAAGCAGATGGTTTAACTAAACAATATAACTGACCACTGGCATTCAAAATATGTATTAATAACATTTGTTATGTCACTTATATTACTTGATTTGGGTATTTTGGTCAAATCATATTTTATTCTATATAAATGCCACATAAACTGGGTTTTTTTTTTTTTTGGCAATTTCCTTTTTAATTCTCAGTCTCTAGCGTTTACTGCTTTTCTGACTATGCAAATTTATCCATCCTGCAGTACCATAACCCTTGCTATTTTTTGATCTACCTTTGTACCACTCTCTAATCAATAACATTTTAAAATGCATGTAAGATGTTTGCCCATACATCTTGTCCTTCAGTGAGACACTTCTGAACACCTCGAAACTTGAATATTTCTCTTATAACTGCATTGAATCTACATGTTACATAGCCATCCTTGGTCATTCGTTCCATAGAGGAGTTTGCTGAGTCATTAACAGTCTAATCTAAGTGTGTGATTCTCCAATATACATCTTTATTCTCAAACACACTTCTGAGTTCCTGTTCTATATTTCCATAAGCATTGCAAATTAGGTACTTCTAAGGTCAAATTCATCACATTTTATCCCAAACCTGCTATTCTTGAGGACTTAGTATCATATATACTTTAAGGCTTGAGAGAAGGCTAATTGCAGGACATGTGGTCCGAATACCTATTGAAATCATCCCACCGAACCTGGGAGGTGTGTATTTGTGTGATTGTTACAGATGTTAAATTTTCCATGGATACTAAACCTTTAAATGCTTGGCAGAGAGCATAGAATGATAACAGCTTGAGAAATGAGAAGCTGATTAGGCTTATTACCTATCAGCAAGAACACAGCATTTTATAGCTTTTATTTATATATAAAAATACATTTATTTCATATTTTACAGCTATAGTCTCCATTGTCTTCATCTTTAACTTTTCCATGAACTAAATGGTGAAACTGATACTCTATTTAAAAAATTTGCAGTTAAAAACTTTCCAAGTTTGCATATGCAAATGTCACATCTGAGAAAATTTTTGTTGCTGGTCAGCATTTTAGAGTACTCAATTTATTCTGATTCTAGTAAATTCCCTAGTGTTCTCCTAGTGACAGTTCTGTACTAGTTGTTTATCTCTTCAAAACAACACACACACACACACACACACACACACAAACTCCATGCACAAATGCAGTTGCCATGAACATTTAGCTGAGCACTTTTGTTTGCCTTATGATGGAAGAACTTAACATGATATTCCATATGCATTCAATCGACTAGAATGATTTGCAATCCTAGATGTCTGCAATATTTTCAAGGTTTTTATAGGTTGGACCAGGCAAGCATAAGATATAAATTTTGTAAAACTAGGCTCTCTAAAATAAGCAAAAGACAGTGGTCAAGCATAAGTTCAATCAAGATGTCGATCATCTTCTGTTCTGATAATTGCATAAACTAACTAAAAAATTCAAATATTCTATTTCTCAGAACTCCCAGAGTTGGTCACTGAACTGCTCTCTCAAATCCTAGCTGCTGAGATGAAACAAAAGTGGTAACTTTTGAGAATGAATAATGTTCCATTTCAGTCCAGTTGTATGATTAATTTTTAGAGAGGCAAAGATTTTAAGTGTACTTTTAATAATTATGATGAGAACACCATCACTTTTGCTAATATTTCAGAGCTGAAATACTCATCACTGATTAATAGCCACATATAATTTGTCAGATAAGATGTGCTGACACACATGCCCAGGGGTGGGTGTTGTGAATGTGATCATTCTGTTAGATTGTTATGTTGAGAAGCCCACACTTCTCTGATGGATAAAAACATGATCCTCCAGTGGGATCTGAATACTAGTTGTAGGTAAAGATGATGCAGTAAATATGATTTTTGTCTCTTTTTTAGTTTCCCTTGTATAAAAAAGAAATGAAAAATTGGGCTCTAAATAGCTTTCTTCTGCAAGAAAAACATAGTTTTGTATATTTAAACTTGTGAACAGAGGCTGATGGCATGGAAAAAATTGTGAAAGGTTATTTCTGTTTCTCTCCTTCTCCCTCTTTGCTGTGAAGAATAAAATTACTTTGAACATTCATCAAAAAGTCCTCATTACCCTATGTATACATTAGTATAGTTTTTAAATGTTAATAATATAAAAAGAAAAAAGCGCAAAATACAATAAATAGTCTTGTGCCACCTTGCCAAATTTCCACTCTACTCCCAGCAACATCCACCAAAGTAAGTCTGTATTGTTTTTATTTTTATGTCTTTTGTAGTTGTTTCCTAATTCAAACAATGGGTATTCAACTCTTTATCAAAATAAATTGTTAAAACTATTGACTTTCCTTTAAAAAATATTGGGAATTTAGCCTCTTAGATTATTCTCATCTACTTATCATGTCCCTCCTGAAAATTTTGCTAATTATATTTTCCTTTAAGCTATTTTAGTACTGAGTTTTATGACTTTAAATATAATTAAACCTCCATTTCTTGATCCAGAAACTTTAACTAGAACCTCTAATGAAGTGTAATGCAAAATCTTCCAATTCATTTGCCATCGACCTGCAGTATAAGGAAAAGAATGACCCCCAAGAGGTATATTAACTTTCTAATTCCTGAAACTTGTGAATAGTACCTTAATGCACAGGTGGCAAACTCAAGGACAGCAGGCCGAATCCAGCCCTCTGCCTTGTTTTATCTGGCCCAGCACCTTGTTTCTACCCAGCGGCAGTGCCAAGCTCCTTGCTCCTAGTTCAGGAGTAGTTACATTTATACAGTCCTAAAATTACATCTGGCTCTTTGAAGGCAACCATGAGCCTGATGTGGCCGCTGGTGAAAATGAGTTTGACACCCCTGCTTAATGGAAAAAGTGTATTAATTACTTTAAACATGAAAACATGTGATTAAGATAAGGATCTGGAGAAAAACAATGTATGCTGGGTTGTCCAGGAGGCTTTAAATGTGATAATATGTATTCTTCTAAAAGAAGGAAATTAGACACACACAGAGGACAATATTTGAAGACAGAAGCAGAGACTGGAGTGATGCAGCTACTGATAAGACAAGGAATGTCAACAAGTACAGAAAACTAAATGAACCTAAAAAGGATTCCCACCCGGGAAAGGGATGTGGCCCCATCAACATCTTGACATCTGGCCTCCATAACTGAGACAGAATACATGCTGTTGTTTCTAAACCACAAGAATAGGTCTATTGCTTTAAACTACATGTTTGTTGTTTTAAACCTGTTGTTTAAACCACAGGAAACTATAAATTTCCTGTTGTTGCTTGTACCAAATTATAAGTAATTTGGTATTTGTGGTCATTTGTTACAAGCAACCAGGGGAGATTTATTCATTGAGCAACATCTTTGATTCTGCGTTGTCAAGTCTTATGATATGGTGCTCTTAAGTATAATGGAGGCTTTCGTTCAACTTTATTTTGTTATTTTCCTTGTTAATTTCATAAATATAAATTATAGAATATTTTTAATATTATGTAATTTAAATATCATACACTAGGAAACAAGTGTTGTGACCAGACTGATAGAGAGAAAAATGTTAGGGGTAATTGGTGATGGAAAGAGGCTAGATCTTGGAAGTGAACACACAATGTGTTTTACAGATGATGTATTACAGAACTGTATACTTGAAAACTATATAATTGTATTAACCAATGTAACCCTAATACATTCAATAAAAAATTTTAGGGTACTTAAAAGTAATTTTTTTTTCTTTTATTCAGTACACCAGTTACTCGAATCACTTCATATTTCAGCTTACTTTCTACTTGGACCATGGATTTATTATACAGCTTTTTTCCTCTTTCTGGATCTTATTCCTCTCTTTTCATTCACTATATATGCACTGCTTTTACCACATTAATCACACAATTTGGACAATAAAATCTACCTCATTATTAAAGACATTTTCCCCAGAATCCTTTGATGACTTACTCTGGATTAGAATGATTGCTTCTTAGACTGATACACAGCTGTCATCCTGGACATTTTCTTTTTCTTTTCTATTCTTGAATTATTTTCACTGTTTCCTGCCTCATATATTTCTTTTTAGTCTAGTCCACTTTATGTTTTCTGATATTTCTTATCAAGCACTGATTTTAGAAAAACTTTAAATTTTGTTTATCTATATTCAGCTTTGCCAGTAAAATATTCATTTGATCTACCAGGCAGAGTGCTAGCAAAGGTCATTGTTCCTTTTCTGAGCTCTCCCTCCCACATAGTTGGCAGGCTAGTGCCATATCTGAGTCTTCATCAACTTGGCAACTTGTCCATCACTGTTTGCCTGAGTGATTCCCTGAGACCACACCCACCCAACTGATAGGCCCACCCAAGCTATTTCTACTGGCTTTTCGACATGAATGGCTCATCTTGGGTCATGCTGCAGACTTCCCTAAAATTCCCAAACAAGCAGCATTTGCTTTTTGCATGCTGTCTATGTCTTGCTAAGTGGTCCCAGGCCTGGCACTGGTGGCAGCTGGCCTTACATCACAGTTTGGCCTTTCTGGGGTACCTCCAAGCACAGCACAAGCAGCGGTCATCTGCAGATTGCTTTGTAGTTCATGTCTGGTGGTCTGGGGTACAACACAAGTGGCAGTTGACCTTGGCCTGCACTTTCTGGGAGGTCCCAGAGTCAATACAGCTGGTAGACAGCTTCAGACCATGTCAAAACACTACCCATCCACCTTCAGAAGTGACACACTCAAGGGGGAGACTCTGTGGGCACCCAAGTGCCACTTAAGTAAGTCCTGCTCCATGGGATTGGCCTCTGCACTGCAGATTCCCCATGGTGGGTGCAGCCAACTCTTATAGAAGGTACATATGGAGTGCCCAACTTGGGAGGTCAGGGAAGCTGTGAATTTGGACCCTGCAGAATACTCTACCAAGCCTGGGAAATGTGGCAGCTCTCTACCTCATACACAGAAATAAACACAAGGAGGCAGCCAAAATGAAGAGACAAAGAAATATGCCTAAAATAAAATGAGAACAAAACTTGAGAAAAAGAACTAAACAAAATAGAGATAAGCAATTTATCATATGCTGAGTTCAAAACACTGATTATAAGGATGTGGAATGAACCAGGGCAAGAGTAGACAAACTTAGTGAGAACTTCAACAAAAATATAGGAAAATAAAAAATGGAGATAGAAAATATAAAAAAGAAACAGTCAGAAAGGAAGAATAGATTAACTGAAATGAAGAACACATTACAGGTTATCAACAGTGAAGTAGAGTAAACAACAGATCAAATCAAAGATTTGAAAAATATTGAAATAGAATAGCAAAAATAAAAATAAACTTTAAAAAAGGATAGCATAAGGATTCTCTGGGACAATGCCAAGTGTACCAACATTTGCATCATGTAAATGCTGGAAGGAGAAGAGAAAGAGCAAAGAATTGAAAATCTTTATGAAAAATAATGATGGGAAACTTTCCTAACCCAGTGAAGAAAAGAAACATACAAGTTCAGGAAGCACAGAGAGTTCCAGACAAGATGAACACCAAGATGCCCACAGCAAGACACATCATAATTAAAATAGCAAAGGTGAAAGAGAAAGAGAGAATCTTAAAAGCAACAAGATAAAAGAAGTTAGTTAATCACCACCAAACCCATATCACATGAAATATTAAAGAGTCTTCTTTAAAAAGCAGAAAAACAAAAAGGATCAAGAATATTAACAAAAGGGCAATCGATACATATATATCAACAGCTGAATCTAAAAAACATAATAAATGAACAAGTAGAACATAAACAGACTCATAGATACAGAGAATGTTTTGAAGGTTGATAGATGGGAGGTAGTTTGCAGGGGTTGGTGAAAAAGGTGAAGGGACTAAGTACAAATTATAGTACAATTATACATTGATTTTTCACTGGACAGGTATTAGGTGTCCTTAACACCCATACTGTTCTAGGGTCAGTTGTGTTTTTCAGTGCTAAACTTGTTGTAGTATAAGACATTATTGTTTGCTGGTTTTATTTTCTATGTGTGACAAAACGAAATGTGTGGATCACTAAGTTTCAAAATAATTCAAGGGTCCTCATTGAAAATATACTGAAGAAGAGAAAATCCTAGGGAAGAACTTGCATGTTGTTTCATTTTTTTATATTGTTTTCATGAAAATCTTATTCATGGTGAAGGTAAAAAAAAATGTAAACTTTGGGTCAAGGAGATAAGCTAGATGGTTTTCATTTTATGTTTATTTTTATATTTTTATATTTTATCATTGTTCAAGTACAGTTGTTTCCACTTTCCACCCACCACCCTCCCACACCTCACCCACCCCCACCTCCCACATTCAATCCTACCCCTGTTTGGCTTTGTCCATGGGTCCTTTATACATGTTCCTTGAGGACCTGTCTCCTTTCCCCTGTTATTCTTCTCACTCTCCTGGTTATTGTCAGTCTGTTCTTTATTTCAATGTCTCTTGTTATATTTTGCTGTCTTATTTTGTTGATTAGGTTCCACTTATAGGTGAGATCCTATGGTATTTGTCTTTCATCACCTGGCTTATTACTTAGCACAATGCTCTCCAGTTCCATCCATGCTGTCGCAAAGGGTAGGAAACTCCTTTCTTTCTGTTGCATAATATTCCATTGTGTAAATGTACCACAGTGTTTTGATCCACTCATTTACTGATGGACACTTAGTTTTCATTTTAGAGGGCATAAAATTTGAAATTCAAATATAATTTAATATAAATATATTCACCATAAAACTATTTCTGTTGTACAGGATGCACTAACTAAAATCTTTCTGATGAGGGACAGTATCAGATTTTGTCACACAATACTCTCTCTATATACACATTTTCTGAAAGCAGAACTAGAAGTTATAGAAACAGTAAATTACTTGATCAGCTTTATATCTTTGTTTCACATATAATTCAACATTGAAAAGATTTAATTTTTTTCAGATATTCCACTTTTTAAAAATTAAGAATGATGTTAGCCTTGTTTGGATATCTACTTTGACTGATTTATTGAACAACTGTTTATTACCATATTTTTCGTACTATAAGATACCCCCCCCCGCCCCATTTTGGGAGGAATAATGGTTGTTAATGCTGCTGTTGAGTTCTATTTACATTTACATGTGTGATTGTTATTTATGTTATTAAATATTTTACCACATTTTCTGCTTCAATTTTTTTTTCTATTTTCCTTCTTTAAAATCTAGGTGTGTCTTATGGTCCAAAAATACCATAATATCATAACACAAGATGCAGTACTAGTTTTGAAGATTCCAAAATGACTTAAATATAGAGCCTGAATTCAAGAAGTTTAAAATTTATATGCTAGCTTGAACATGATTAAGCTAATAGCATCATTCTTCAGTACTAAAAAAGACAATGTGAATCCAGTGATAATACCTTCTCCACAATGCTATGTAAGTATATGCTCAAAGTCTTGAATGGTGGCCAGTATGACTGTATATTTTATAATAATATTTTTCATAATTAACAGTGTTTTAAATAATGGTGTTCAGTTAGTATGAAATATCACATAGTCTTTTTTCAATCTGCCAATATTCTGAAGAACATTTATTTACTCAGATGATGTATTAGTTTCCAAGGGTGGTTGTAAAAAAAGTGTCAAAATATGTAACATGAAAGATCAGCTATTTATTGTCTCACAGTTTTGTGGGCAAGAATTCCAAAACCAGGGTGCCAGATTGGGTTATTTCCTTCTGGAAGGGAGTGTCTGTTGCGTGCCTCACCTAGCTTCTGGTTGTTTGCTGGCCAAGCCTTGGCATTCCTTAGCTTGAAGGTGCTACACTCCAATCTGTGTCTTTATCTTTACATAGCTTTTTCCTCATATCTCTTCATGAAGTTTTCCTTGTGTTAATGCCTACCTCTGTAATCAAATTTACCCACTGTGTAAAGACACCTGTAGTATTTTAACTTGATTACCTTCAAAAAGACCCCATTTCTAAATAAGATCACATTCTGAGGCACTTAAGGGTAAGAATTCTGTATAACTGTATTAAAAGACATAATTCATTACAGGAGAATAATAATTATTCAAAACTTATAGTCATATTTGCAACTCCAAATTTCAAACAAAAAATTAAGTCAAATCATCCACTTTACCTAGAAATTATATATGCTGCAGCATTTTTAAACTCAGAAAATTTTGTTAATAGATTTTAAAAAACAAGTGCTCTTATTGTTGAAAATTTTCTTATTAATTAGCACTTAGGTCTTCTGGCACATTTGATTTCTCTGGTTATGCATTAAAACCCAAATAATTTTAAAATCTACGTGCTTGCCTTCTGCCCCAGTCTATTTCTATATTAATTTTATAGAACTTATCACCTTGATAACTTTAGATCCAAATGAAAATAAAAGTATACAACTTCCTGGGCTATGTTTTTTTCAATATCATTTTTATATTCTGTTCTACCAGGCTCTTCCTTTTAGTTCTCTGTAATATCTACATATATTTTGTAGATGTATTTTTTCATTACATAGGAATGTTTTATTTTTAAGGCAATGATCACAGCTTTGAGTGCACTTTAAAATCACTTGGGAAAGGGGGGGATGCATAGAGGTTTAGTTAAAACTCTTAAATGAACAGTTAGATCACTCTCAGGGAGCAAAGAACCCTAACTTAGTTGTGCTATTAGTTTTCTGTGTCCTTTTAAAATATATTTCTTGATTACTTGCAATATTTTGACATTCAAATGCCTTTAGATTGAGTTAGTCATTTAATAGGTGTAAGACATACAGAAGGAATATTAGTGTTGTCATTTCATTCCAGGAAAATAATATTATTTTTAATAAATGCAAAATGTACCATAAGAAGAAATACAGCACTTATTTAAATTATTCAAGTTAATTTTTCTGATAAAAATGGATATACTGTTATTCAACATATTGAATCCTCTTTGTTCCTCTTTAGAAATATTACCAAGTTTTTTTTTTATATTATGACTCTTCTCTATTTAGTATTTATGATTGTCTACTTATCAGTGCAAAAGTAGTATCATCTCTTATCAGAAGTACTTTCATATTTTCCTAAAGGAACTAATTATAAACAGTAAAAAAAATAATCAAGAAGTTTTTTTTCATTAAATCCAGACTGATTATTTCAAAAATCTGGTAGAATTAACCATTTGCTCAAAAATTGTCAATAGTTTTTTATTGGCCTGCCTATCAAATGCACTGAATAGTATGACAGACGGAGGTGTCCATGTTCATTTATAAGCTAATGTTAAGCAAAATTTAGAAGATTTTGAAGTTACTTTTTTGTGTTTCCTTTCTCTCCACGTTAAACTTCTGGAAGTGCTTTAATTTCCCCCCCTCCAACCACTTTTATTATTCCTCAAATTACTGATCCTCTGATCCATGACCTCAGTCTTTTCTTGAATTGTTTTTTCCAGCTTCATAAGTAAAAACCGAAAATTAATAATAATAATAATAGTGGTATTTTGGTATATGTATTTTCAACATACCATGGTCACTGGTATTACATAAGTGAAAATAACAAATTCTTATTGTAGAATTACACATTTTGTAACATTCATGTGATGGAGATTTGTTTGACTAACGGGATTTTTCTTTGCAAACATGAACATTTTTCATGTATATTATCATTACTGTCTTGAAATAAGTTCAAAGATGTTGGAAAATATTTTTTGACATGATGAAATATTGAATAACAGTAAAAGATTATAGACTAAAATTCTTATAGAGAATTCAAATACACTTAATGTTGAAAAATTATCAAAAGTAAATAGTGAAAATAATTCCATCATAAATGACTCAGATTTTATTTTTATGTTTATATAATTAATTAATAACACCCTACTTTTATTTCATTGTTTTAATTTTTACCTTTAAAAAATTTTATTGAGTCTGTTCAACTCAATATTTTTGAATGTATTTACAAATTAGATGATATATAATGAGTTAAGTTGATAGCTCAACTTAAAATTATAAAATCCAAATAAAGATTTATGAACAAATGCAGTATTATGGTGTTACGCTCAAAGAACAAGCAAATTCATAAGTAAATTTGACATCGAGTTTTAATGTATTTCAGTAACTTCTTCCTAAAAGGTAATAAATGAATGCTTTTCAGTTTGAACTTCTCTGACTTGCTTATTTCCCTTAGCATAATATTCTTCAGGTCTACCCTTGCTGTCACAAATGTAAAAATTTTCTTCTTCTTTTTTTTACAGCTGAATAGCATTCCATTGTGTAAATGCTCCATAGTTGTTTTATCCACTCATCTACTAGTGGACACTTGGGCTGCTTCCATATTTTGGTGATTGTAAATGACGTTGCAATGAACATAGGAGTGCTTATGTTCTTTTGAATTAGTGTTTCAGGTGTCTTTGGATACATCCCAGAAGTGGAATCCTCTTAAAAAAATATGACTTTAAAAAATTTTTAAAGATTTTCTCATTTATTTTTAGAGATAAGGGAAGGGAAGAAGAAAGAGAGGGAGAAAAACAATGTCTGTGAGAAACATTGTTTATCTTTCATGTGCCCCCAGTTGGGAACCTGGCCCCAACCCAGGCATATGCTCTGCTCGGGAATCAAACTGGCAACCTTTTGGTTCACAGGCTGTCACTCAGTCCACTCAGCCACACCAGCCAGGCTGAAATATACCTTTTTAATAGGTGCCATTTGACATAATATCCTCTCTAAAGCATTTATAATTGGTAAAGTTTTATGAAAAATTAAATATTCATAATGAAAGTAAAAAGTTTTATTAACAAGAAATTTGATGGATGTTTCTGTAAAGATGAACTGCCTTCATTAAAAGGTGACAAGTTTTATACTTGTTATAATGGTAATCTCTTACTAGCTACTAAGCAGTTAGCAATACATAAAATTCTGATCATAAAAATATTAATCACACTTTATTGAATCATAGAAAACCATAATGCTTATTATATTTTTATTCTTATATTTCCTTTGTATATTTATTCTAACATAAAAGTAATTGCGTAGATTTAAAATTGCATTATTATTATTAACCTTTTTTCTCATTATAACAGAAAGTACATTTCAAAACACAAATTCCATCAGTTTCATTGAATGTTTACTATAATCATTATATTTTTTGAAAGAGAATTTCTTAGATTTGAAAAATCTCCTAGATTATAAAAATTTTCTACAATAATTTATTATTTTATTTAGATAGGAAATTACTATTAGCAACTGGGTAAAATTCACATAACATTTACTATTTTTCTTCATTGTATTTCCAAATTATTTTCCATATTAATAGATGCTCTCTGTAAGATTAGCATATTTTAGACATTTTATTTTTAATTCTGGATTCAAGTTTTCTCCTTGTTAATGCATGCTTGATATTCGTGTATTGATGGACATATTTTGCCAGTAACTGTTGATTATTCCTAGTTTCTTGATACACCTTACCTATTGAATAATTTACTTTACTCTTTTACCAAGAAAATGGATCAACAATACAATTTTAAAAATTAAGTTTCACAATTACATTGTTTTAGGTTTGTAGGCAAGAAAATATTTTCAAATAGATATGTTAATTCCAGATTCTTGAGAAGACAAAGTATTTGAGTCAGAATTTAAATTTGGATTTAATATAAAAATTTATATCTTTGTTGAATCAAAGAATATAAAGTTTTTATAATGAACCAAAGAATTGGATGCATTGGATAAAAAACTTAAGTAGAATTTTCTCTTCTTAAACACTGGAAAAGACAAAACCAAAAGAAAGGATGGAGTTTCCCATGGGAATGTTCCATAATGCAAACAACTCTAAAACCTTCCCAAAATAAGGGTGGGGAACTGAGAGAGACAGCCTACTGGTAAAGACTACAGAGTAAATATATATGCATGTATATCTGTCTACATTGTAATGTCTTTATGAAAAATAATTTTGAGCTAACAGACTCCCTGAAAATGTGTCAGAGTTGCCCAAGGACTATGCAGTTCTTTTTTATTTTTAAATTATTTTATTGTTGTTTAATTACATTTACCTGTATTTACCCCCCCCACCATTCCCCCCCAACCCCAGTCATCCCTACCTCCCTCCCCTGCTTCCAGCCACCCTTGGTTTTGTCCATGTGTCCTTTATAGTTGTTCCTGAAAACCCTTCCCCCCTTCCCCCTTTCCGCCTCATTATCCCCTCCCACCTCCCCTCTGGTTATTGTCAAATTGTTCTTAATTTTAATGTCTCTGGTTATATTTTGCTTGCTCATTTGTTTTATTGATAAGGCTCCACTTAAAGGTGAGATCATATGGTATTTGCCCCTCACTGTCTGGCTTATTTCACTTAGCATAATGCTTTCCAGTTCCATCCATGCTTTCACAAAGGGTAGGATTACACAATTCTTGAGAATCATTGACACACATAACATTTGGATTATGTGTAAGTGCTGAATCAATATGACCCACTCCTTATTAACCAGAAGTTTTAATATTACATTTTATAGATTGAAGAGTTAGTCTGAAATTAGAACAAAAGATTAGAAAAGGGCTATGGAAAACTTACTTGCAGTTATAAATTTTCTATCCTTCTATCATATGCAGAGTTTCATTTCATAAAGGGGTTAGTGTCCAAAAGCTTCTGGGAATGATAGATATTTCAGCCAATATCTGTTTCAAAATAACTGTATACCACATACAATGGAGAATATCTAGTGACAGTAGATATAATACAGTTAGGATACTCATATACATATATGAAAGCCTCATATGTCTGCTAATTTATTTTGTAGAAACCCTGAAAAAGGATATTTTTACATGTAGAGATCCAGCCAATAAACAGAACTAATTTTAATACTTGTTACCTTGTCTCCTCATTCTTCACATTCTATTACCACTTCTAAGGACAGAAGTGGGCATGAATCACATCCTTCACTTGGGAGAGTTTGGAAGCCATTGAAGTGGCCGTATACGCTTTGTATGTTCCTGGTGCAATCCTAATATATTCAGTATGTACACGAATTGACAACCTACATTGTTTGTATAATTTCCCTATAAAACAATATCTGGAAATTTCCCTGTAGCAGATGAAATGCCATCTGCAGTTACTAACAAATGACTCTACTGTTAGGTGGCTATCAATAACCTTTTATTGTGTCTATACACATCAATTCTTAGGCTTCAGATGGAAAACAAAATTGAGAAGTTATGGGTGTATCCACAGAACTTCTTTGAATGGATCAACTCCATTTTTAATGTTAGTCATTTTTTCTTCTCCCGTAGCTACATTTTCAGCTACCAGAGATCTTGAGACAGACTTTACAGCCACAAAGAAAGTTCTGCCACAAGTTTAATACATCAATTTAACATTGTCTACAATTGTCTGGATTGATTTTTAGTAAATTACAGTCCTAACATAGTTTACTAGCACTAGGTTCAAAGTGAAAATTTGAAATGTTGTGAAATAAAAGTTTAATTTTATGGTTCTATTAACCAATGTCACCCTAATAAATTCAATTCATAAAGTTAAATTTAGTCAAACTATGTAGTTCCAATTTATAAAATGGCATGACCTCAGTGCTGTTACTTACATTCTCTGTCTCAGCTTTCCCCATGAAAGTAATAAGCGTATCTACTTCATAAAGTTGTTTCTGAGATTAAGCGTATTAAATAAGGATAGACAACAGTATTTGTCCCTTAGTAACTACTTAAAATATTATATTGATATTAGTGTTATTATTGTTATATAAAGTTTATGTGTTTAATGTTCTTTTAGTGAATTTGGCAAATATAATTATACTGTGACTACATTTATACTTTAATTTTGTTTGTCCTTTCATAATTAATATTAGTTATCTATCTATGATTTACTAGTAAGAGAATTATTTTCTTTTAAATTTAGCTTCTAGATTTTTGGCTTTTGGCTGCAAAGTCAGTGGCAAAAATTACTCTACTATAGTTTCAAGAATCTATGTATAGTACAACAATAAAATATTTTTTAAAGAATCTATATATAGTACAGAACTAAAAATACCCTTCTTAAGGAATTGTAGAGAAAAAAAGAAGTCCCGCCAAAAATCATAAATCTCCTTCCAACACTACCATTGACTGGAGAGATAGCTTTTGACAAATAATTAACTCAAACCTTGGAAGTGTTTGTTTAATCTATTGTATTTTACAAAAAATACAAGACAAAGCCAAACCAAATAAAATCTTACAGCCATTCTTTGGGTATATCAAATTAGGGCTGAGAATCATGTGAAAATAAGAATAATTGTTGGGCAGTAGGTATATAGTTTCATTTTTAAAAATGTGCAATTATAATTGAATACAGCTGAAATGAGATTGCAATAAAACATTGGCAATTTTTGAATTTTGAAGATAAAGGCCATCGTCTCCCTCATGTGTCAGACAGACGTGTGCTTTGGCAACCACCCTGAAATTTTGCCAGGCCCTAGCACAGCCATCCTTATCTATGTTTCATACTGAGAAATAGAAAAAAGGAAAAAAAAAAAGACAAATCCCAGTTTGCTGAGGCAAGAAAAATGCACTGTGCATCTTTTATAGTTCATTCATTCCGTAAAAAAATTCTGGCAGTCCACCAGTTTACAGTGAAAAAGAAACTCTTCTCAGTAGTGAAATTATTTCCATTAAAATTGCAAGACTCTTTCCACTAGCAGGCATGTTTTGTTAAGATGAATAGCAAAACGAAACAAAACAAAGCAAACGGAAAGTGCTAATGAGATCTTAACAGGATAATAGGTATTATAATTTATAGATCTGATGCTACAAACTTGTTTTTCAACCGAGTTTAATTTGTATTTTAAAATTTTACATTCTTTTTTCTCCTTTACATTGCCAGTGTATTATAGTTGTTAAATATAATTTAACTACTTGTTTCTTCAGAACTACTTATTGACCTTGTATAATAATATTCATTATAGAATGTTGCATTTAAAGCAGACCCTGGTCTTCATAAGGCCAAAATGATATTAAACCTCTGAAGAAAAAAGGGAGGTACAGTACAGCCGTAGATTCAATTAAGTGGCAACAAGCTTCTGGATTAGAGTTGGACAAACTTGGGTTTGAATTCCAAAATTCCCATCACGTACCTTCAGCAAGTTTACACAACTGCAAATTGAGAATAATAACAAACTTCTGAGCTTGTTATGTGGATTACATGAGACGTATTGGTTTAAAATGGTAAGTGCGATCATCACCACTTTTGAAGAAGAGTGCTATCAGATATCATCACCTCTAGGAATGCACCATGCTCAGTTTAGCGTTTTCATTAGTTTTTGATAAACTGCTTCAATTGTCATATTTGCACTAGGGCTGTTTTCCTCTCCCTAATAGGGCAGCGCCTCTTTCTTTTATATCAAGGAATCCCACTGTGGCTAGGTCATTATTTAACCACGACAAAAGTTTGAAAATTATTAGCATGCGGGACTTGGGCCACCACATTTTGCTTTAGCCATTACGAGTGGCTTCTTAATGCTAATGTTTGACACCCTGCGGTGTTTTTTTCCCCTCTTACTCTTTGACTTTGTCTTTTGTAACATTTCACATGTGGAGCTGGAGTGATTAATATTTTATGCGGTTGTTCTTTTGTGCAGCACGATCCTGTGGGTTCCATTCAACTCTCCAGTATCTCTGCTGCCACTGAAAGGTAACTAATAGCTCAAGCTGGGCCTCTCGTGGCTCTGGGAGGTCTCTTGTGAAAAAGAAACAGACAATATCGTGTCACATCATAAATTTATAAGGAGTTAATTAAAGGCTTTCCCTTGCATCTTAAACACATTCAGAGTCCCATATCACAAGGAATGATTCCTGTTTAATTACCATTGGCTTGTAAAAATTTGCTGCTCAAAGTGTATTTTAATGTCAGGCAGATTATTAGTATAAATGGAAAACCATGCCTGGAAAATATCCAAAGAATATAAACTTGCTCCAAACTATATGCATATATTTTTCTCTTAACTATTTGTGTAGAGAGACATCTAATTTAATTTTTAAAGTTTTGACACTGCCATCATAAGAATTTATAACTTTATCACATTAAACTATAAAAATGAATATTCATTCATTATACTGTTGCATTTTCCTCACCAGTATGCTCCATTGATTGCTTTTTCTTGATATTTTAGATTATTTTTAAACATAAATACATGTTCTAAATTATGCTGCTGGAGGATTATTGGTAGATTTCTAGAGATATCCAACAAATGCTGTGGGAGCATAGGTTTTAATTCTAATTGGGGACATGCCAGTTACTACATTTTTATTAGAAAGGAAACATGATAAAAATCAGATTCAAACGTGGTTCAGGAAAAAAAAATGCATTTAAAACATCTGTTTAGATTAATCTGGAAGGAATTTACCCTGAAGAACTCTTCGATTTTTCCTGTCAGGTAACTTATTTGGGCTAATATATAATGGATAATCCATTTAAGTTCCTTTATCAGAAGCCCTGAAGCTGTTTGTAGTGATCTGAATAGATTATACCTCTTCCACGGAAAAGTAAATAATCAAAATTATAAGTAACTTTAAGACATGTAAAGTCATTAAGTGATATAAACAGATTTTTTTTTCTTAGCACCTGACCATTGATTATTCAGATGTAACTGTTTATTTGAGCAGCTACTATTGGATTATAATTTACACAATAACACAAGAGTAAAACATATTGTTATGTGCATTTTAATTTTATTACTCCATATTTTTATTCTTACTGAGGGCAAAATACAAAATCTAGAAGACTCCATTTTTTTACTAAAGGATTCTAAAAGATACATAAGATTTTTAGAGGTAATAAAGGGTTTTTGTTTTTTTTTTCATTTTCATGAGGTAAAATATTTTCCACTTTAGTTATTACCAATGATAGAAAAGGATAATTTTCAACAAGTCAAGCCACCTTTAAGCTTTTACAGAGCCAAATATCTGCCTATATTTGGAGATGGAAAACCTAGAACAACCCCCATTTTAATGTACATTCACTTATATTTATGAATTTCTGTTTTCTCTCAACCTTAATGTACAGGCATATGAGTTTAGGCCCTCATGCATTCACTCCAGACTGTTTTTAAGAACAATGCAAGAAGCAGATGACATGTGCAATTTTTCTTCTGGTAACGGTAGGGAAAACAAAAATTTAGAGACTACATGGTCAGTGTCCAGCAGACACATGGTGTTCATGCTGAGTAACATGATTACTGGTAACTTAGTTATACTCATTCTGGGTATGGTTTGGAAATGGATCCTGGCTAAGTAAGTACTGTGCTTGTCTCTGTATCCCCCAGAGAAGTAATGAGCCACCAGATATTTTAAAATATTTTTGCCTTAAACTGGCAAGATTAGGTTTCTTCATGACCAAAAAGTTTGTATGTAAATCAACACTGCATCTAAAGGTGAGTAGTTAACCATATGGTGTAAGCTATTATAGCTTGTGTAGAAAGAAGGTCACCATCTTTGAAAATATTATACCCTTGGTTGGGATTGACTTAAGAACGTCCAAACCTGTAGAGAATCTTTATAAGAATTTATTTGAGCCATGCTGAAAATAATTACCTGGAAACAAGATCTCAAATGCTTTCCAGAGTGACATTTTTACAATTTCTTTTATGCACTTGGAATTAAAGAGGCAACAAAAGGAAAATTACATGAAGGTGGGAGAAAGAAGGCTGTGATTGCACTATAGGATAGTTAACAAGATAATGTGCTCTCTTGAGGGTGGAGATCCTTATTTCAAAGGTGTGTTAACCTAGAGGCACAAAAGCAATCAGCAGGGCTCTCTGAAGACAACAATAAACCTTATACTGAAGGATCAATAACTCAATGTGGTTTTAATTTGTATTTTTCTGATGATTAGTGACATTGAGTATCTTCTCATTTGTCTATTCGATATCTGTATGTCCTCTTTAGAGAAATGTCTATTCAGACCCTTTGTCCAATTTTTTAGTTGGGTTGTATGTGTTTTATGTGTTTGGTTTTGTAAGTTCTTTATAAATGTTGGATATTAACCCCTTATTAGATGTATCAGATTTATCAGGTGAATATGTTCTCTCATTCTGTGAATCATCTTTTTATTTTGCTGATGTTTCCCTTTGTTGTGTAAAAACTTTTTAGTTTGGTGTTGTCCCATTTGTTTATTTTTCCCTTTGTTTTCCTTGTGTGGGGAGATAAATCCAATAAAATACTACTAGGAGCTGTGTCCAAGATTTTGCTGCTTATATTTTCTTCTATTTTTATGGTTTCACAAGATTTTGCTGCTTATGTTTTCTTCTATTTTTATGGTTTCACATCTAACAGTTAAGTCTATAATCCATTTTTAATTTATTCTTGTGTGTGATGTAAGAAAGTGGTATAGTTTCCTTTTTCTGCACGTATCTGTACAATATTTCCAACACTATTTATTTAATAAACTATCTTTTGTTCATTGTATGTTCTTGCTTCCTCTGTCCAATATTGACTATAAAAGTGTGGGTTTATTTCTGAGTTCTCTATTCTACTCCATTAATCTATCTGCCTGTTTTTTATGCCAGTGCCATGCTGTTTTGATTACTATGATTTTACAGTATAGTTTTATATTAGATAACTTGATTCCTCCAACTTTGTTCTTTCTCAGGATTACTGTTGCTACGTGGGGACTTTTGTGGCTTTCATACAAATTTTTGTTTTAGTTCTGTGAAATATGTCTTTGGAATCTTGATAAGAATTTCATTGATTCTATAAAATGTTTTTAGGTAATATGGACATTTTAATGCTGTTAATTCTTCCTATCCATGAACATGTATGTGTTTCCACTTATCTCACACCTGTCAGAAGGGGTATCATCGACTAATTAAAAAGCGAGTGCTGGTGAGGATGTGGAGAAAGGGGAATCCTTTTGCACTGTTAGTGGACATGCAGATTGGTGCAGCCACTGTGGAAAGCATTATGGAGATACCCCCCCCCCCACCAATTAAAAATGGATCTACTATTTGACCCAAAGTTCCCATTTCTGGGATATATCTGAAGGAACCCAAAACACTAATTTGAAAGAACATAAATACCCCTATGTCCATTGCAGTGTTATTTACAATTACCAAGATATGGAAGCAGTCCATGTGTGCATCAGTAGATGAGTTGATGAAACAACTGTGGGACATTTACATAATGGACTATTACTCCACCCTAAAAAAAAGAAGGTTCTACCTTTTGGGACAGAATAGTTGGACCTGGAGAACATTATGCCAGGTGAAATAAGCCAGTCAGAGAAAAACAAATACCATAGAATTTCACTCACATATGGACTCTAATGAACAAATTGAACTAACTAGTAAAATAGAGACAGACTCATAAATGAACTGGATGACAGCTAAAGTGGGTGGAGAGATTGAGCAAAAAGGAAAAATGAGTCATGGACATGGACAATGTGCTGATTATAGGGTGGAGGGGGCATAAGGGTACTAAATGTTAATGAAAAATGCAATTAAAAGAAAAAGAGAATCTATATGACTAGTGCATGTTTATCTATCCTGACCTGCCCATTTAGGAATTTAGGATCAAATAACCTTGTGAGGTTACTTTCCATAGAACCCCTTTTCCATTCATATTAGTAACTAAAGCTTTTTTTCAACATATCTGCATTCATCTCAGTTTCAGGATTGCTCCTTACAAAGCATGTTTGGTAAGGCTTTCACAAATTATACTACTAAATCTTTGTATAGGTTTTTTATGGCCGGTTGTAATTTGGATTGATAGACCAGTCCAGAGAGGTCCTGAGGGCAGAGAGAATATAAAGGAAAGTGGAATTACTGGATTAGGGCCATAAAGACCCATTTCTCTTCCTTTAAAATTTTGTAAAGACTTCTTGTAATCACATCATTTATCATATACTTTTCTAGGATACACTTACATATTTTACTAATTGTGTTTGTGTCGAATTTATATAGCCATTAAAATCCACTCATATTTAAAACTATATATATATAAGATGCAATAATGTATGCTAACATATCTTAATCATGTAACATTTATAGTAATCTCTTGAGACATTAGTATTATAATCTGAAAGAAAGGAGACTTGGTGTATTGAGTAACTTCTCAAGGTGTAAGAATTGATAGACACTGGAGCCTTGATTCAACCCAAGCCTGTTTGCCTCAAAATCTATATTCTTTGCTGCAATGGCATACATCATGATTTTATTATTCAGTAGGTCATTAAAAAAGTTTTCTAAATCTACTGGTGATAAAGATCTCTAGATTTTTCATTGTAAAATGATTACCTAAAGGATTCAATTAATCAAAGTACTGGCTTAGGTGTATAACTAACATTCCTGATACTAAATGTAATCCAATCAAATAAAACATGAACTTAATACATGAACTTAATCTGAGTACCACCACTGCTGCCTGTCTGAGGCATTTAGTTTAATAAGAAATACTTTCAGAAATAAATGTTAAAATTCTATTTTGCTACATTTTAATATTTGGAGGAGGGCAAAGTTATAATCACATGCTCATAACTACAAATTGATAACCCAAGTCATGAACAATCCCCAAGTCCTGAGCAAATATTGAATTTTAGATCCAAATTCCTATTGTACAAACTGTAGTGAATTGAATGATGAAATCTCCCTCCCAAGGATGTCTACATCCTAAAATCCAGAACCTATGGATATAATCTTGTTTGGAAAAGAGGTTTTGTAAATGTTATTAAGGATCTAGAGATGACATACGTTTTGGATTATCAAGGTAGACCTTATTTCTAATGACTAGTTTTCTTTTAAGTCACGCAGAAGAAAGAACTGTGGAAGAGGCCCTGAGAAGATAAAGTCAGATAGATACTCAAGTTATACAGACACCAAGCCAAGAAGTGCCTAAAGCCACCAGAAGCTAAAAAAATAAAGACAGATTCTCCTTTAAAGTCCCTGGAGGGAACAAACCCACCAATAACTTGATTTAGTACTTCTGGTCTCCAGAAGTGTGAGAAATAAATTTCTGTTGTTTTAATTCACTAAGTTTGTGGTAATTGGTTATGGCAGCCTTAGGAAATGAACACACATATCTTTTTACATTTCCTGGCACAGTCTCAAATGTAATATATTTCAATGCATTTTATTTTTCTTGCTTTGATACTTCTTTATTTCTGTCTGCTAAGCTAAAACTTAAAACTATATAGGTATTTTGACTCCTCCATTATTTCACCACTTAATTCAGTCTTATATTCATCTTTACTTGCTTCCTTTTATGATTTATTTTTTTCTATTCCTCCTATTATATGCCAAACACTGTAGTAGATGATAGGGGCATAGTATTATGAGAGACAAACAAGCTTAGACCTCATAGAATATTGGTCTGATTGAGGCCTTTAACCAATAATTACATAAACAAATAAATCCTTATGCTTTGAATCTGAGGAACAGTTTCCTCACCACCAAGATTTCTATTCACCCATGTGATAACTTATGCCTTGCATATTCTATAGGGATCAAGCAAAAAAATAAACAAACAAACAAACAAAAAAGAGTAGGAGAAGAAAGTGGGTTTAAAAATGAATGAATAAAAAATGAACAAGGGTAGGCATCTAATATAAAAAAAGTCCCTCAGAAGATTTAGAGAACAAAGGAAAAGGGGAAACCACAGTTAAATTTGAAAAACTAAGTTCTATCACATATGGAATATTACTCAAAGAGAGAAACTTATGGTATTTCCTGGACCAATCAAGTAATACATAGCTTGTGTGTATCAAACTGTGTTGGTTACAAAAGTTGACCTGAACTAACCTGATGTTGTGTATATATGTATTTATATGTATATATATACACACACATACACACATATACATATACACATGGTATGTGTATATATTTGTATATATGTGTATGATTTTCATTGTTTATTTATAATGGTTATGCATTTACTTTCATGAATGTTAATGTATTTTTATTATGGCATACTCCTAAGATTGTATTGGTGGTATTACATAACATGTAAGCACGCTTTTATCTTTTTAAAATCTGAAAGTTCTATGTTCCCAAACCATCTAGACCTGTACCAACTTAAGAAATGAAGCATTAAGATGGCACACTTTTTCCTTTCAAACATTTGATAGAACAGAGCTCTACAAGAAACACAAAACAGCAATTTGTAAACGTGGCTACTTCCACTAGGACCAGTGACATAGTAAGAAATAAAACTCTTCGTATGCAATAAAAAAGAGCAAGAAATGCTTTAGAGTCAATCTCTGAGAACTGATATGTTTCCCAATTTCATCCTGAAATGATAGAGAAGGCAGAAACATCCAGGTTCTGAGTCTTTCTGCCAAAGTGGAATCTTTATTCCTTGAGGGCTTTTTAGACCAACAAACCTGTTAAGTTACAATGGAGTCACTATTCTGAAGTCTCTAAATGCAAAGATGACCAAACTATTAGCTTAGGACAATTTTGTTTAATTAACATTGTTTCTATGTAATATCAATCATCATCCTTTTTACTCTCAAAAGTATCTTGATTGTACAAAACTGTATATATTCTTTAGAGCTAAATTGTGATTCCATAAAATTCATAGGTGCCATTCTAATCCCCAGTACCTTAGAATGAGCCTGTGTTTGGAATTATAGTCTTTGAGAAGATAAGCTAAAATAAAGCTATTAGAATAGGCAAAAATCCAAGATAGTTGGTATCCTCATAAAAGGAAACTCGGACGCATAAATTTGTTCACATACCAAGGATGTGCGTGCACAGAGGAAAGACCACATGAGGACACAGCAAGAAGACAATCATGTACACACCAAAGAGGAGGCCCCAGAAGAAATCAACCCTGCTGACACCTGAATCTTGAATTTTCATCTTCTAGATCTGTGAGAATGTAATTTTTTTGTGTGTGTATTCACCACCCAATCTGTGTCACTTTGTTATGGCAGCCCTAGCAAATGGATACAAATGTGCACTCTACAGATTAACATAGAGATGCACAGAGATTAAAATAATATTAATTTATCCAGAAGAAACATGCTGGTGCATAAAAGTTTTGGCCTTTAAAATTAATATTTGCATACGGCAAATATTATGAACTGATGTTTGTGTATCCACAAAATTTGGGAGTTGAAGCTTTAACTCCTAAATGTGACTATATTTGGAGTGGAAATTTAGGGATATAAGGAGATTACAAGGGTGGAACCCTCATAAATAGAATTAGTGCTCTTATAGGAACATAAACCTGAGAAATAATCTCTATCTCAACAATATGAGGATTCAGCAACTAGGTGGCCATAGGCAAACCAGGAAGCAGTCTCTGTTGGACTTCCCAGGCTTTCTAATAGGGAGAAACAAAGATTGCTATTTATACCACCTGGATTATGGTACTTTTGTTATAGCAAAGTAAACTGACTAAGATGACTATGTTAGTTACAAATCACTTATACATTTTTTATCTTATTTTGGAAACTCCATGCAGAAAATAAGGTCACTAAAGAAAATAATTTATTTAAAAATAACCACCTAAGACATTAAGGTGTTAACTATTGCATATAATTAATTAGAACAATTTGTTCTCTAGAAATACAGAGAGTACAGGCATATTCACATTTATGAAGAGTGCTAATTTTTAATCTGCCTCATATTTTGTATATAAATTCTAGAACATTCAACTCAAAATAGTTCAAGCAAAAGCAAGCAAGCAAACAAACAAACAAGTGCATTTGTCATACATTTGAACAATCAAGGACTAATTTCCCCTCAGGCTTATTTAATTCAGAGACATATACTTTCAAATGGATTTGGTTCCTTTTGTATTTCAACTCTATTTTTCTTAATGCTGGCTCCATTAATAGTAGACTATGACTGATGGTATGAAGCATACTGTCTTAGTCTGCTCAGGCAGCAACAATTTTGTTAAGCAAAATACCATAGACAACATGGCTTAAAAGTAGACAGTTACTTTCTCACAGCTCCAGAAACAGGAAGGCCAAGATCAAGGTGCCAACATGGTTGATTTGGGATGAGAGCCTCTTCTGGCTTGCAGGCTGTGGCCTTCTCCCTATGTCCTCACATGGTTGGGACAGAGAGAGTTTTGTTGTCTCTTTTTGTTCTTATAGGTGCACCAGACCTATCAGATTTGGGTGCCACACTTATGATCTCAATTAACCTTTATCACATCCTCACAAACCCTAACTGCAAATACAGTCACATTGGAGGCTACAGCTTTACCATATAAATTTGGGGGAAACACATCCTGACCTTGGTCTTCATAAATTTATGTCCTTCTCACATGAAAATATGTGCCTTACATCCTAATAGCTGCAAAGTCCTAACAAATTCCAGCATAGACTCTAACATCCAAAGTCCCCGGCAAACATTATTGAAATTGTATACGGGTGAGACTTGAGATACAGTTCAGCCTGAGGCAAAATTCTTCTCCAGCTGTGAATCTTTGAAACCTAAAAAGTTGTGCTTCTAAAATATAACGGTAGAGAGGGAGAAGATAGACATCCTCATCCCAAATGAAAGTAATAGGAGAAAAGGAAGGGTGACAGGTCCCAAGCAAGTCCCAAATCTGGCAAGTAAATTTCCATTAGATTTTAAGGCAAATGAAGAATTCTTTTTTTTTTTTTTGGCTAAATGTTTTGTCTCCCAAGCCTATCATAGCGGAAATGTCACTCCATGTTTCTTCAGGGCAGCCTGCTCCTGCTCAGTGGAGCTTAGTCCCCTCCACTATCTGAGAGAACGCTGCCCTCTGAAACCTGGGAGGAAGCAAGTAGTAGCTTTGCAGCCTGGGCTGGTGGTGGGAGTGTCAGCTCTCATAATTTCCGAATTACCTTATGGTTCATTCTTCCCTTTTTTTGAAGGATAATGCAAGTTAGCAGCACTTTTCATTCCATTTTTTAAAAGACTCTATTCATTTATTTTTAGAGAGACGAAAAGGGAGAGAGAGAAAGAGAGGTAGAGAAACATCAATGTGTGGTTGCCTCTCACACATCTCACACTGGGGATCTGGCCTGAAACCCAGGCATGTGCCCTGACTGGGAATTGAACCAGTAACCCTTTGGTTGACAGGCTAGCACTCAATCTACTGAGCCACACCAGCCAAGGCCCATCTTGTTTTCTCTTTTTCCTTTAGTTCCATTAGGTGGTGTTTCTGCTGGCATCATCCCATTTCTTTTCCTGGCTGTGTAGCGGCTTATTACAGTCATCCCTCATAACCATACTAGTTTTTTTCTCAAATGCTTATTCAGCCACACCCTTAGAGTTCTCCTCAGTATAAAAATGGATTCTTGCTTTTTGCAATATAAATTGACAACTTTCCAAATCTTTAAGTCCTGGTTCCATTTTGCTTAAAAATTATTTCTTCAATTGAGGTTTCTCTATTCCCATTTTACTTTAAGTCAGGAGTCCCAGCCTACGCTTGTAATAGTTTGCTTAAAAATCTCCTTAGCTAAATATACAATTTCATCTTCCATGTGTTACCTTCCACGAAAGACTAGAACACAATTAAATCAAGTTCTTCGCCACTTTATAACTAGGATTACCTTTCTTCCCATGTCCAATAACCCATGTCTCATTTTCATCTGAGACTTCCCTAGAAAGGCCTTTAATGTCCACATTTCTACTGATAGTCCCTGCGTGGCCTTGGCCTCTTAAAACATACACCTCAAAACTTTTCCACCCTTGACCCATCACCCAGTTTTAAATTCACTTTAACATTTTAAGATATTTGTTACAGCACTCCTTAGTACCAAAATTTATCTTCATCAGGCTTCTTCAGAGAAACAAAACCAACAGAAGGGAGGGCAGGAGGAAGGGAGGGAGAGAAAATCAAAGTCCAACAGAAGTTTAAGTTGTGGAGGCAAATTTTATTCAGGACAATTGCAATAGGGGAAAAGATGCCCCAGCAAGAACTGAGCTTCATTCCATATACAACTATGGCAGGTGAGGATGTATAGCAAGAACCATGGGTTGGTAAATGGAAATTTATTAAGAATAGAAGCATCAAATCTGGGGGAAGTTTTAGCTGAACCCATCTAAATAGAGGTAAAGATACACACACACGTATATACATACAGGGGGTTGGCAAAAGTAGGTTTACAGTTGTTTTTATGAAACATAATATAATAATAAATAAAAGAATAAACTGTTTAGCATACTCACAACTGTAAATCTACTTTTGTCCACACACACACACACACACACACACACACATACACATACCCATACAGACATGGATGTATATGCAGAAAAATCTATAATTATACCTATAGATATAGATGTAAGTAGCTGGATTGTAGAGTCTATCATTATGGAGCCAGACAGGTCCCAAGTTCTTCATTTGGTCAGCTGGAGACCCAGAAGAGCCTATGGTATAGTTACAGCCCAATTATGGGCAAGCTGCAGACCCAGAAAAGGCTGATGTTTCAGTTTGGGTTCAAAGGCAGGAAAGAATCAATGTCCCAGCTCACGTCATACAGATGGGAAGAGATCCCACTTACCCTCGGGAGGGTCTATCTTTCACTCTGTTTAGGCCCTCAACTGACTGGATGCAGCCCACTCACATTGGGGAGGCCGATCTACTTTACTCAGTCTATGGATTTAATCTTAATGTAAACCAGAAAAAAATTCTCATATACACCCAGAATAATGTTTTACCAAATGTTTAGGCACACTATGGTTAGTCAAGTCAATACAAAAAATTAACCATCACAACTACTAAGGGGGTGTTTTCTGATCATTTAAAACATGTCCCATGTTTCATTCTGTTGGGATTAGCTTGCTTTATGTCACCATTCCTACGTTCATCATTACATACAAAGAGATGGGTTATACACACTAATTGACAAATCTGAGTTATGTTTCTTTCCTTTAGTCAACCACAGATGTTCAGGTGGCTCATTTTGGTTCTTGACAAGGTCCTCTGCTTCAGGACAAGGAATTCTGAGCAGATGGTGGCAAAGCCACTCCAAAATTGATGGTGATATTTTCCAAAGGAAATTCAGAATTCAAGCACTTTTTTCACAAAGAAGAATAATAGTAGGCAAGGAACACAGTTCTTTTTCAAAATTGAAAGATGATTATTAGAAATTTGTAATTTGTTACCATATACACATAAATAAATAAAATATATTAATTTATAAGATACTTGAAAATTGTGCTATATATACTGTAGAGGAATTTAAATGAGCACTAGGCAATATCTACCTTAAGTCATCTATGAACAAAGGGCCTCTTTAGTTACAATAAATCAGGGCTCCCTTTTTATAGAGTTTCTTCCTTCAGATTATGAGATTTTTCTGTTATTTAAAAAGAGCAATGCTAATAACTATATCAATATCTGGATTTGTATATATGGCAATGTCACTGTAGTTTAGGAGTTCTATCTATTTTCTGCCTCAGCAGTCTTGTTAAGTATAACCTACCCTCCTTATTAAAAGTAGCTTAGTAATGTACTAATTCTTGTGTATATGTGGAGGAGTAAGGTACAGAAACATTCCCAATCACGCCAAATCACTAATCTAATGTTCTAAGTTCAAACCAGGGACATTGGCAACCACAAAGTTCACTGTTTTTATCACCTATTTTTACATGTGGGTCTTTTTAACATTTATGAAAAAGATGAGGTAGAATTTCTCTATTCTATGTCATTTCCATATGGATTATGTGTGCATCGACTAGTCAATGTATTTACTGAAATTCACTGAGAGATTTTCCTCTGAAAGAGTAAAAGCTTTGGTGGATGGAATCAATTCTTGCGTGATTAACTGCAGCAAAGGCTGTTGGTATCCTATCCTGTCTCACTCAGGTCTCCTATTGCAGTGCTCACTAGAGCACTTGCAGCTACTAACATGTGCATCTCTTTTCTCTGGTGCTCTCTTTGGTGGATGGAACCCACTCTACCTCAGGTATGGCCAGTGGGACCTGCTCCCTCTCCACCTCCAGCAACTCCTTCCCCTCACCTTCAACAGCCTCAACCAATTATTGACAGGAGTTGGTGTCAGTTCCTTCCCTTTTGGGGTGTAGAATGTAACTCTGAGGCTCCAGTTTTCCACTCGTTTCCAGAATTTGCCATTGGAGTTGAGTCCCAGTTAACTACTAGGATACCTTGCACACACCTGCGTGTCCATCTTTTGAATAATGCCCCCCCCCCCCCACCAAATTCATGGCCACCAAGGAAGTCCGAATGTGACCTTATTTGGAAATGGGTCTTTGAAGAGATAATTAAATTCTCTTGAGATGAGATCATACCAGATTAGTGTAGACCTTAAATCCACTGACAGTGTTGTTACTAGAGGCAGGAAAAGGCAGAGACATGGGAAAAATTCCTGTGAAGAAGCAAGTAGAAGCTGAAGGTATGCTACCACAAACCAAGGAATGCCAGGAGACACTAGACCCTGAAAAAGGCAAGGGAAGATTCAATCATGGAGCCTTGGAGTCAGTGTGGCTCTGTCTTCATCTTGATTTTGGAATCTGACCTCCAGAACTGTGAGAGAATAAATTTCTGTTGTTTTAAGCCACCAAGTTTGTGATTATTTGGCACAATAGACCTTAAGTAAATTAACACATTTTCCATCCCTGCCTCATTTCTGTATTCTCTGTGGAAGCTTCCTGGAATCATGTTCAGAGTAAATCACTTGCATTCAAGTCATTGAGTTAGGGTCTGGTAACCCAAACTAAGACCCTGACCAATACTGATTTTCTAAATTTCAATCTGTTGTTCTCAGATTTATTGGGAATGATACAGAATAATAGATACATCTTTTGTATATCTGCACTCACTTTCTGGCATCTGTGTGTTGAATGGATGATTTACAGAGTTGTAGTCCACTGGGGCATATTTGAGGGTTTGTAAATAACTCTTCCCACACTTTCCCTCATATTTCTGAAAGCCAGAAGAATGACAGCAATGAGACTTATGCCTCAAGTTTTGGCTGGAACATAATCTGCCTGAGCCAGGCTTGCTGCTCTCAGAGTTTGTTTTAGAATAATAATTATTGTTGACTTGACATAAATCCAGGAGAGAGATCCACAGAGTGCCATCCATGTGTGGGCGCAATGGAATAATTTCTTTTTAGTGTGTATTATGCAAGCCACTCTCCTAAGTGAAAGATAATTTTATGTTTTAACATGTCTCCATATATAAGTGATTAAACTATGTTAAAGATTTCAAATACTTAAGAAACACATTTTTAACAATATATTTTATTCCTTAACAGTTTTTAACATGCATTAAAATAAGTGATCATTCACATTTTTAGTTTTATTTCATATTTTATCTTTAACTGTAGCAATTTATATGTAGGCCTGTGCCAATTTTAATGTTTTGTTAGTATGTTTTAATAACATGAATTAATAAAAAAGTACACTGAAAGTTTAAGATGCATGAAAAACATAATATTTAATTCAGGGCTTTTAAACAAAAACTGTAGAACATAGGTGAGTGAGTTTAAATTGTGGTCAGTTTTCAGATTCCCTTATATCATGAAACTTGCATCATTGAGACTCAAGTGTTTTCATTCAGTACCGAGTGCTGCCATCAAATGTTAAGTATTTCAGTTGCTACCAAAAGGTCTGCATTTAGGATTCATTCAGCTACTGAAGAAAAAATTCAGTAGAAAAGATTAGCTGGCTCACAGATACCTTTTCCTTCGGCTCTAATCTTGAATACAATACATTGGCTTCCTATGATGAGAGCTGATTTCTAAACCTAGTAATTATAGTATGTCATGATTCAGGCCCCGCTTTCTAGAAAAACTCTTATATTCTCTTGGTTCCCTTGAAAACCATCAGCTGTGTAAACCACCCACTGAAGGTTTCCAATGGCCTATGGATTAATGCCTTTTGGATTAATGGATTTTATGTTTTCATCCCTTGAATATGGAATATTCTTTTTTAAAAAATATGTGACCAGTGCTTTTTTGGTTTCAGATAAAAGGTATGGTCCTATGAAAAATTTTACAAATATATACATATAGTATACTAAGTTTCTATAAAAAGACGGGTAAACTATAGTTCATAAGCAAATATATACATGATATTTTAATCTATTACAATAGAAAATATATTTTATTTGTGTCCAATATAGAGTTCTTAAATATTTACAGAAGAATGGCAAGGGACTTAAAATACAATTTATTTAGTGTGAGGTAACTTTAAGGATACTAAATTTATGAAAATCTCATCATACATATAAAAAATTAAGTCCTCATATACCTATTTAATACAATTTATCAAATTTAAGATTACTCAGTATATGGGATATTTTCATTACATATACATATATATACACAGACACATATATATAAAATCTTCTCCTTACCAATTACGTTTTTAATAATAAAAGATGGCTATAAAAATAAATGTTTATGATATACATATATCAATTAGCTGAAAATCTCAATTAGAAATAATTCGTTCTTCTCTATTTTATACACAGATAATTAAATAAGGAGTCCCAGCCAAGATGGAGGCATAGGCAGAAGTACTTCACTTCCTCGCACAACCAAAAGAAGGATAACAACCAATTTAAAAACAAAGAACAACCAGAACTTCCAGAAAATCATTTGCTTCATGGAAGTCCAACCACCAAGGGGTTAAAGAAACATTTATCCAGACTGTTATAACGGGCCAAGACTGGCAGCAGGGGCAGAGAGGACACACGGCAAGGCAGAAGCTGGCAGACTGCATGGGCCATCCCACATTCATGTTCAGACAAGCCGGGAGGCACAACTGGAAAGCGATGCAGACCACGACACCCGGGGTTCCAGCATGGGAAACTAAAGACTCAAAACCCCTGGATGTAAACAATCTGTGGTAGCTGTGGTAGCAGGAGAAACTTCCAGACTCCCAGGAGAGTTTACAACCCACTTGTGGGAAGTAAGGGAAGTGACAGAAAGTGGGATAAGAGTGGAACAAGCAGCATTGTTCCCTCTCCGTCCCCACCACAACACTAAGACACATAATAATCAAGTTACCTAAGATTAAAGATAAGGAGAGAATCTTTTTTTCTTTTTTTTAATCAGTATTTTTTAATTGTTGATATTGTACAGTTTTCTGTCTTTTACCCTACCCCCAGCCCACCACCCCAGCCCTCCCCACCTTCCTCCCATTTCCACCCCCCATAGTTTTTGTCCATGAGTCCTTTATACTTGTTGCTCTAAGGAAAGGAGACATTTACCTACAAAGGAGTTCCCATAAGTCTACCATCTGATTTCTCCAAAGAAACCTTACATTTAAGAAGGGGTGGGGAATAATTATACAAAGTCATGAAAGACAAGGGCCTACATCCAAGATTACTCTAAACAGAAAAGCTATTATTTAGAATGAAAGGGCAGATAAAGTCCTTCCCAGATAAGGTCAAGTTAAAGGAGTTCATCATCACTAAGCTCTTATTATATGAGATGTTAAAGGGACTTATCTAAGAAATAGAAGATCAAAAACTGTGACCAGTAAAATGACAATAAACTCACAACTATCAACAACTGAACCTAAACATCAAAAACAAAAGCTAAACAAACAACTAGAACAGGAAGAGAATCTCAGAAATGGAGATCACATGAAGGATTATCAATGGGGAGGAGGATGGGGAGAATGGGGGTAAAAGTTACAGGGAATAAGAAGCCTAATAGGTAGGCACAAAATAGACAGGGGGAGGTTAAGAAGAGTATAAGACAGGGGTGTCAAATTCATTTTCACCGGGACCCATGCCAGCCTTGCGGTTGCCTTCAAAGGGCGCAATGTAATTTCAGCTCCTTAACAGTTAATGAGTAGTTTCATTTGTACAGTCCTAAAATTATTCTGGCCCTTTGAAGGCAACTGTGAGGCTGATGTGGCCCCTGGTGAAAATGAGTTTGACACCCTTGGTATAGGAAATGGAGAAGCCAAAGAACTTATATGGCAACCCATGGACATGAACTAAAGTCAGGGAAGAAATGGACATGGACATGGACATGAACATGGAGGGTGGGGATGATGCAGGGATGAGGGGTATAAATGGGAGAAAGACATTGGGACAACTATAATAGCATAATCAATAAAATATACTTAAAATAAAAAAAAAGAAAGTTAAAGTTTGAATTATCAGTAAAATGCTAGGGTGTCTTTCTCCTTATGGCCTTTGAAAAACTTACACATTTTAGGCACTAATACTTAGATAAAATTTTTAGTTTTCAGAATTAAATTATGCCGTGACTTGTTTGTTAGATTAACCCTCTATAAAAATGTCTAGTTAGAAGTTCAACCCAGGATTTTGACAAGAGTTAAACCAACTAAGAATATAAGTTATCAAGCTTTTTTCTGTTTTTCTTTTTTCTTGCTTGTTCAGAAAGGCTATTTTCATTCAGTCCATTCAGAGCCATTGACATTTTGCACATCATCATAACCTTATGCTGGTAAACAGTACAAACACATGATGGCTTTTTAACATCTAATATTTTTGTGGTAATAATAAGCTACCAGGATGGGCTTCTGTCAGAATTAGATAAAATTCAAGACCATAAATATTGAAGTTTTATAAAGGGTACGTTTAAGTCTACAAGGGAATTCGGGGAAGTAAATTAAAATCTTACCTATAATTCTTCAAGCAATCTACTTGAGGACTCCAGAATTCTAAGGAGTACATTACTATTTTGGCAAATGATCTAAAATGTATTCCTTAATTTTTTCTAATATCAAAAGTCTTTTTACACCCAGTTTTTACTCATTGAGACTAGCTAAAATGTTCATTGTCACCACTGCAATAACCCAACTGTCATAGAAATGTAATCCGTGTTTCAACATAGCCATGTTAACCATTTCTGCACACCGGGATGGCAGTGCTCATTGTTGCTTACAGTGAGGCATAAGTTGTTTTTCTTGTTTGTTTGTTTTTAAGTCAGTCACACACAGTGTTGTTGACCTAAATTCGTAATGTATAACACAAATATTTCTTTCTTTTCTATTTTTATTCAGTTAAATTTTGTCATTTTCACTTACCAATATGCTAAACCTCTTGACCTCAAAGATGTCTATTTAAAAATTTTACATCTATATCACAGGTGGCAAACACAAGGACTATGGGCCAAATCAGTACCTCCACCTTGTTTTATCCAGTGCTGAGCTCCTTGCCCCCTAGTTAAGGAGTAGTTACATTTATATAGTCCTAAAATTACATTCGGCCTTCAATTTCAGGATGGTAATTACAGTCCTTCAATTACATTTGAAGCCAACCGCCAGGCTGATGTGGCCCTCAGTGAAAATGAGTTTGACCTCGATCTATATTGTGCTGTAGTTTCTCTTGTGTGCTTCTTCTTACTGTTCTTTGTTGAATATTCTGCTTTTGATTTTGGCCCATGGCAATACATGTAGATTTAGTCCATTCTTTTTGCCTGCTTTATTTTATGATATCATTTGTTTATACCACATTTTATTTATTGATTTTTTAAAAGTCTTTCTTTCTTTCTTTCTTTCTTTCTTTCTTTCTTTCTTTCTTTCTTTCTTTCTTTCTTTTCTTTCTTTATTTTAGAGAGAGGGGAAGGGAAAGAGAAAGAAAGGGAGAGAAACATCAATGTGTGGTTGCTTCTTGCGTGCTCCCTACTGGGGACCTGGCCTGAAACCCAGGCATGTGCCTTGACTGGGAAGCAGACTGGTGACCCCTTGGTTCACAGGCCCACACTCAATCCACTGAGCTACACCAGCCAGGATATTCATTGATTTTTAAATTAAAAGACCTTGAAGCGCTTTTCAAATTTTTGCTATTTTAATCGTGGTTAATACCCTTGTATATATCTCTTTGTAGCTTTGGAAAATTATTTTCTAAGGGATACATATCAGAAATGGAATTATTGGATCTTTGAAAACATTTCCTAAATGTTGTCCAGAAAATGGCTGTGCAAATTTCTATTTCTATCCATTGTGCATGAGGACTTTGTTTCTTCATAATCTAAATACAAACTTATATAAAACCACAATGAGATATCATTTCACTCTTGTCAGAATGTCTATCATCAATAAATCAACAAACTAATGCTGATGAGGATGTGGAGAAAGGGGAACACTTGCACTGTTGGTGGGAAGGTAGACTGGTGCAGCCACTGTGGAAAGCAGTATGGAGATACCTCAAAAAACTAAAAATGGATTTGTCTTTTGACCAAGCAATCCCACTTCTGGGAACATATCTGAAGGTACCCAAAACACTAATTTGAAAAGACATAAACACGCCTGTGTTTAATGCAGTGTTATTTACAATCACCAAGATTTGGAAGTAGCCCAAGTGTCCATCAGTAGATGAGTATATAAAACAACTATGGGACATTTACATGATAGAATACTGCACAGCTGTAAAAAAAGAAAAAAAAATTATTGTTTGCGACAGTATGGATGGACCTGAAGAACATTATTGATGCAGTGTCTGCATCATTATGGATGAAATAAAACATACACACGGACTACTGAGTGCGGTGGAGGAAAAAGGATGACAGCATGGCTTTTCTCTCAAGAAAAGCCTGTGGCCTCTGCCATGACAGGCTTTTGTTTTATTTCTCCTCCCATTACAAGATGGTCCTCACTCATTATGCCCCAGTTACATCACAGAAGAAGGATATTAGCAAATGAAAAAGCAAAAGTGGTTGAGCCAGTTACACTGGTCCCTGCAAGGTTTAGCACTTGCAAGGTTAGGGAGTTTTAGCAAAAAGCAGGTCTCAAAAGCAGCCTAGGTATATTGCAAATCTGGTTGGTTACCCAGGAGAGAACCTATCTGTGGGTGTGGGTCCTGCGCATCTCTGAGTGGAAGCTGGGCCCACGCCACACAGAACGGTCTGCCACATATTATGCTAAGTGAAACAAGCCAGTAAGAGAAAGACAAATTCCATATGATTTCACTCATACGTGGAATCGAATGAACAAGTTGAATTAATAAGTAAAACAGAGACAGACTCATAGATGGAGAGCAAAATGGCAGCTAGTGGGAGTGGAGGTTAGCGGGTAGAAGGATTGAGCAAAAAGGAAAAAGGACTCACGGACATAGACAACAGTGTGATGATTGGAAGGATGGGAAAAGGGGACTAAATGGAAATGGAAAAAAAACTTTCAGAAACAAAAATATAAATAAATAAAAATAAAAAAATAAAATAAAAATATTTTAGATCTAATCCTGTTATTATGCTATGTTGCAACTATCATAAATCTCTTGGTCATTTATCTGTTTATTATGTGTCATTTATAGAAAATATACCATTAATATTCATGTGATTAAAACCAAATATTTTCTTTTGCTCTTGCATATATTCCCTTTTGAATAAGAACAACTGTATCCACCTTAATCCTATATAGTTTGTTTACTTTAAAATAATTTTTAATTTTGCAGTTATAGTTGACATACAACAACCTAGTGATTACATATTATATCTTACTAAGTGTTCACCCCTCTAAATCTGGTACTCCTGTGACACCATACATAGTTATTACAATATAATTGACTATATTCTTTATTCTGTAATTTACTTTCTGTAACTACCAATTAAGATTTTTTAATCTCTTCACCTTTTTCATACATCCCACCAACCCCCTTCACATCAGGCAACAATGAAAACATTCTTAGTATATATAAGTCTATTTGTATTCTGCTTGTGTGTTTTTATTTTTTTAGATTCCACATGAAAATGAAATCATATGGCATTTGTTTTTCTCTATCCGACTTATTTAACCCAGTACAATATCCTCTAGGTCTACCCATGTTGTTGCAGATGGCAAGGTTAAAACAGGTCAGCTTGGTAGGCTAAAATTGTGTGCTGCTTGCTCCTATGTTTTTACTGACCCATGGGCAATGGCCAATGACTTGGCCGTACAGTCAAGTGGGAATGCAATAGAAAACTGGCTGATTAAAGGAATGACTATATGCATCATTGTCTTAAGAAAATCACTATGGGAATTTTAGGGATATGTTAAAGTAAGATTTATTGATGTCCACAAAAAGAAGACTACTCCAGGATCGAAAGGTGATTGGAACCAGGGAGTAGAAATCCTGATGTGTTTGCTTGAGGTGCTCATCAGGGTCCATGAATAAGAGGACCTTGGGGAACCACAGCAAGGCAGTGATGGGTTGAATCTAAACATAGTACTCTTGCATTGTTTGTTCATTGTGTCAGCTGATTCTCCCTAATGGGGGCTCATTTCATGATATGATTTCTAATAGCTGCTTGTGTTTTGTTTGGTTTTGGTTTTATTTTTCTATAGTAGTCTATTGGGCTATATGAATGCCTCTAGGAATAGTTTTTCATTTGCATTTTAGGAGATATGAGAATTCAGCCAGTTTGAAATTATTTTTTATGTTATCACTCACATTGTCAGTTCTTTTGTCAGACAGGTGAGATAAATTTGGACTCTATATGCTTAATGCAGATTTTTTGTCATGCAGTACCGTAAAAATTCCCTTGTTCTGTCTTGTGGGTTAAATTATGCTCTCCCATCTAGAACTCGTGAATATAAACTTTGTTTAGAAACAGAGTCTTCAAAGATGCACTAGAGTTAATGTGAGGTTATACTGGATTACAGAGGGCCCTCAATTCAATGGTCAATATCCTCTTAAAGAGGAATAGAGTTGGAGACATATGGGCACTCATATAAAATAAAGCCATGCAATGAAGGATACAGAAATTGGAATAATATAGCTACAAACCAAGAACTGCCAAAGGAAGTCTTTTCAAACTAATCTCTTTCTCCATGTTTTTTCTAATTTTTAAAAAATTTTAAGCTGCATAAGGGGTCCATATTTGCTCAGTCTATTGTATTGTAAGAAGAAAAAGCTCCCATCTCTAACTGTACTGAAAATACTGCAAACTAATAATGTGTGCTAACCCTATAATAAAGCACTGGCTGTCAAAGTGCCATGATGTTATTTTTCCCTTACTTTATACATGCTGTCCTCTCTATTAGGATTCTTTTTTTCTTATTCCAGCTTTTCTACTTTTCGGTTAAACTTTCCATGAACATCTGAAGGTAAAGCAAGCATTTTATTTGCTTGTATTTCTGCATTTATCATTACATAATGTTTTAATATATATTTATCTATTTTTGCAAGGCCATCAAATATATTTTTATATTTATATCCAAAGCCTTGGAATAAAATATACATTTTTAAATGAGAAAATGAGGGAGGCAGATAATATTTTGATGTGTCATCATTTTAATTAATATTAATTAGAAATTATTAAATAATTTTGTGATCTTTAATATATATTTTTCTTTTAAAATAAAAGAACTAAATGTTTGCTCATGAAAATAGTTCGCAGTATTTTCAATACAGAAAATATTTTGCTATCCAGCTTTTAAACAGTATATATTCAGTTTTGCTAGCTTATTTCATTATTTGAAACTGATGGTACACAGCACTTGAATACTTTAAATCCATACTTACTACATTCTCAAACTAACAGTATGAATCAAATGGCCTCCACAGAAGATTTTCTGTATTATTTTTCTTTCAATCCACAGTGCTTTGAAGAACTAATGATGCATAAAAAGAGTATATAATATGCTATATAAATGAGCATATACATGAATAAATTAGTGCACTCACATATATATACACATATATGTTTTTTTACAGTCAAAGGCCACCAATAAAATGTACTTGGCATATTTTAAGTTAAAGTAGGTATTTTTTAAATGAAAGCAGCTTTTTAAAAATTATTTATTTATTTTTAGAGAGAGGGGAAGGGAGGAAGAGAGGGAGAGAAACATCAATGTGTGGTTGCCTTTCACTGGGGACCTGGTCCACAACTTGGGCATGTGCCCTGACTGGGAATTGAACTGGCAACCCTTTGATTTGCAGCCTGTGCTCAATCCGTTGAGCTACACCAGCCAAGGCTAAAGTAGATATTTTTGAAATTTTGAAAATACGTTGATTTCAGGGTTCTGGGGCATTTTTCATTTTATGTGGCATTGCAAGTCTATTTTTCAATAATATCTAGTACTAAATACCTGTCTAAATTAATAATTATTTTGCAAAAGATCATGGTTATATTCCTCTCTTAGCCATCTACATCTCTGCCATCCTATCATATTTAGCTGCATTCAGGAGAAATCAAGCTAAACTCATTCAGGAAACAAAGAATATGCTTTCTAACCATGTGATAAGGCTAAGAGAAAGAGCTGACTTTGGCAGAGGAGAGATCTCTTCTGATGAATTAAATTATATAGTTTATTACAATAGGAAATATATATCATGTCAACTTGATTTAACACATGGGTTATGTATTTAGCTTTAGGACTAAATTATATCTTCAATTGTTGCTTTTGGGTTGCTTCCACGAAGAAAATATGAATGTCTAAACTTCAGAATGATACCACCTGTTCATCCATTTATTCATGAAGAGAACATTTATTGAACATGTACTATAAGAAAGAATGCAATGAACAAAATTACTCTACTAGAAGAATGACTTTTAAATTAATAGAAAGTTGTGATAATTTCACATAATGTGTCTACAATGTATGTAAAATACTACAAGTGCGCTGAAGAGGGAAAAATAATTTTTAAAATATCTGGTCATGAATAACCTATTTTTTTTTTCCTGAGATGACCCTTCAAGTCAGAGTTGTCAGTTGTAGTGAGTAAAAAAAAAAATGGGCACAAAAAATATCATGTAAGCTCATCTTGCCCTTTCTTAATGACGTTTCTTGCTAAACCTACATGCACCATCATTATTCTTCTCCACATAACAATCCAAGCACACACTGGCCCGTAGGAAATTATGATGACACTAACATCATTTTCATTATTTGTGTTACCTGTGAATGGGTATATTTTCACACAGAATGCTATAACATTTCACATTAGATAATTTTTATGTCAGCAATGCCTTTCTAGTTCTGTTATTCTTAATAAAAATGTGAAGGCATCATATGTAGAAACCAGTATCACTACCACTATGATTAGGAAAATGGAGGATAACTAAATCTATAAAATCAAAAAACTATAATGTGGACATCTTTTTAATTCCTGATGAACAAAATGAAGAGCTCATTACGTTGCATAAATTAATTGGTAACCACCAAGATCCACAGAATTCTAATAAAATTACAATGAACTTTGTGTAATTAACAGCTCTAGACCTTCTTGTAATTATGTTAGCAGCACTGTATCTCACATAAACATGTCATAAAAAATAAATGATATTAATATTTATCCTACGAACAACAGTTTTCTAGTCTACATGGTGAGTTAAACCAGTAATGGCTAATCAAAAATGATATAAGAGCAATGCCATAAAATATAACTCACTATGTGAAAAAATTGCTATGGATAAATGAAATACAGTCTAAAAAAGAAAACAAGTAACAGGTCCCAAAGAAGTTATTTAAATGGAGAGATGTTGCTATTTTCATGAGACTACATATAATAATCACATTTAAAGAGTTATACAAATACCCGCAAACATATTCATAAACAGAGTCTGAATGCAAAATTCCATTTTATAAATAAAAAGTTGTGTTTATCTCTAACTTTTATGCTCATTTTTGCTTCATTGTTAGTATATTTTCTGTTTAAAGTGTATAAAAATGAACTGGGGTAGAGGGGAGGGGAGGGGGAAAATGTAGACAACTGTAATTGAACAACAATAAATTAATTTTAAAAATTAAGTGTATAAAATATGTACTCTTTATATTTTAATAAAAATGTTGATAAGATTAAAAATGTTAAATTAAAATATGTCACTTGTTTTAGAAGATGATGTAGGTTTGGATGTTTCATAGGCATTCTGTAAAATATATTTATTATGATATGTTACTTTTCTAATAATTCAAAACAGAAAATAAAAACTGATTTTCTACTTTTAAAATGGTTTTATCAAATGTATATATACTTATACACAAAAATAAATACATACACACCACACATATACATCTACACACAAATACAGGAGTCATATGTATATTTCTCTGTGTGTGTGTGTATATACATATATATCATGAAAATGTAATCTACATCAACAAAGAAGGTGAAAAAGATTTGTCTTGAGGGCCAATGTGTGCTTGAATTTCTATGTTGAAAATGATGATAATATTGAATGTAGGTTTAGCAGAAACATCATTAAGAAAGGGCTCATAAAGAAAGGGCAAGATGAGCCTATATGATATTCTTTCTCCATTTTTTTTTTACTCAGTACAGCTGAAAACTTTGACTAGAAGGATCATCTCAGGAAAACAACTAGGATATTCATGACCGGAAAAAATATTTTCCCCTCTTCTGCACAGTTTCTCATCCTAAAATGTCATAGAAAATTATACTAATGTTGATTCTATGAACAATTTCACATTCCAAAGTTTTATCATTATGCACATGTATGTATTTTATATGCATACTTTTTCATTAGAAAAAGAAATACATATCATGCTGACTGTGAAAAGGAGACTTTTAGGAAGCTAAGCCTGTTTGCTTAGGGAATTCCCAAATGTTGACGCTGTATGAGTACTCACATTGGGTAAGATATTTAAATCATGCGAGTGTGCTTGACAGTTCAGCCCTTAGTGGTATTTCAGCATCTGAGATATGTTGTTGCACATAAAGCAAATTAGAGAATATGTTGCCTATAAAATATATATCTATCTCCACTTGTATAAAGTTGGAAGATTACATTTCTGGATGCATACACAAGAAATTGTTAACAGTGAGAAATAAACCTAAAGGCCACTTTTTGCATTAAATTATTTTCCCATAGGGAATAGGAAATACTAATCTTGATTTGCACTCAAAAGTAAAGCAAAAAAGTAAACCATATTTTTTTTTTAACTCCATGGAAATATGAGCTGTCCATACAACTATTATTTGCAAGAGCTGTGAAGGCTTTATCATTGAATTAAATATTACAAGATTGGTGAGGAAATTCAAATTCAATTTTCAAGTCCAAGCTGACTCCATAAAACTTAAACATTATTGTATAAAGACTGTGAATTAGATTAGAATAAACCTATTAAAGTAGAAACTCATAGGAAGATTTTCTTTAGGAAAAATCAGGATTTAATCAACATTGGCATGATCATGATAAAGTAAGATTAACTTGAACTATGGCATGACAAAACATTTTAAGAAATCTAGTTATTGTTTATATTTATAGTGTATTTAAGATAGTTAACACATAATTATCCTGTTCCTTCTTTGTTTGCTTTATAAGAAGTTTTTTTCAGTATTAGGTAGCTCAGACCTTGTAGTCTCAAAGGGATTTTTTTTCTCCCTACAACTCAAATTCTCCCATTTTCTCTAGTTTCATGACTTTGACATTTGTGGGCTCTCGTCTCAATTAACTTTACATAAACGCTTATTTTAAAAAATTGGAGCTTGTCTATTTTAAATTTTTACAGTGTTCTCATATATGGAGTTATATTATTCATAAAGGATTGGAGGAAGGGAGTTTTCCAGATTATATCCTATTGTATTGCTTTTACCCTTTCAAAAATATTTTTTATTCTTTTTATTAAATAAGTTAAAAATACATCTTATGGCATTAAATTATCATATAAATAAATTCAAACAAAACCTAGTTCACATGAACAGCATATTTTCCTTGTTCTTTCTTTTTCTTTTCATTTCTCCTTTTTGAGAATGTAGGTAAGTACTATTGTGGAGGAAGATTGTATGTAACTGATTTTTGAAATCCATTCAGAGGTGAAGGAATTGGTTCACATGATGAATCTCATTTTGTATACAGCTGCCAAAACTAAGCATAGCAAAGCAGAATTGTGCAATTCTGCAAAGATCTGGAATAAAAGTAATATCTTAGATAAAACCTTCTTATTCTAATCCTTGTTCAACCTGTACTTTTCAGTGTGACCTTGCCAGGAAAATACCTAACGTTTTAAATTCTCATTTTCAACCTTACATGAGAACAATGCTGCTGACAATCTAAGTATTTGTAACAAATAACAGATGACAATACAATTTTTCTACACTAAGTTTATAAATCTATTGATAATGATAAAGAATAATAGAAGATTAAGAATGTATTCAAGGACAGCTAATTAAAAGCCCCAATAATCGTGATAATCATATTTTTTTTCAAAATCATCTAATTTACAGTAAATACTTCTTAAAATGAGATTTAGTTACATCATAAGAGAAAATACTATTTGGACACTTATTCCATTGCATATATAATGATGCTTCATTTAGAACTGAAAGAACTTCATTGTAGTCTGTGACAAAGTATAACGGTTTCAAAAATTGTATCTTATATTTTCTTCTCATATTTGTATTGAGTTTTTAAGCATATGATTTAAAATATCCAATGGTGAGAAGTATGACTTTCTATCTCAAATAATATTCCATCTTATTGTATCTGCTTTATCAGTCAACACTTACTGAGTATGTACCCACTAATAACTAAACAACAGAATGTACCATGCAGTTACTACATGCAAAGACCTATAGGTACTTCTGTATATTCTAAAATTTAGTTCTTATAACAGCCATATTATATAGGTACCATAATTTCCCTTAAGGTTTTTTCCAGAAATGGCAACCTAGTCAGATTTGACAATAGGTAGGCCTATTCTTTTATAAGTATGTGGTGGACTCCGGCCAGCAGAGTTGCCTGTTGTGGCTGAAGATGAGAACAAATGCACAGGTGACAGCAATCCTGTGGGGAAAAGGGGACAGGCAAAGGGGAGAGCACCTATGAGTGCCTCGGCCACTCTCTCAAGAGGGGAGCGCCTAGACAGGCTTTTATTGTTTCTCTCGGGTCTTACATCAGCAAAGGATTTATTGTCTATTACATAGAATAATATTGTCTACATTTTAGGTACAATCAAGGACATGAAAATAACATGCAAAGGGCAATGGCAACCAGTCAATTAGCTCTATCCTTGGGAAGATTCACACAGGCTTTGGAAATACCTTGAAGATAGACAATACACTTTTGTTGTTTTAGACCAGGGTGATGGAGTTTTAGCAAGAGCAAGCCATAACAATCTGTATGCATTTTCTGGGCCTGATTCCCACGGGAAAACTTGGTTTGAAGGTCTGGTTCCTGCCCACCACCTCGCTTCTGTAGGTTTTCCGTACAGAGCTGAATCACATTTGCCAGACTAAAACAAACTGGTCCCCTACGTAAGTACACTTTATTGTCTTCATATAAATCTATTCAACATTAAGCAAAAAACATTACCTACAAGACATTATTTTTAGTTTCAATGTCCTTAGAAGCCAATGGAGAAGATTGGAAATAAGTCCACTAAACAAAATAAGACATCAACAGTACTGAAATCACATGAGAAATATGTATTAAGGTAGAATTAATATTTTAATTATTTTAATGATGCCTACATACATCCTTATATATATAAAATAATAACTTAATATATGTAAATATATATATTTATTTTTAGATAGAGGAGAAGGGAGGGAGAAAGAGAGGGAAAGAAACATCAATCAGTTTCCCCAAGTACCTGGGGCCAAACCCACACCCCAGGCCTGTGCCCTGACTAGGGATCAAACCCATGACATTTCACTTTGCAGATGATGCCCAACCAACTGAGCCACACCAGTCAGGGTCCCTGCATACATTTTTATATAAAACTTTTAGAAAAACATATCCTTTTGAAGAATTGCTCTTTGACTGGTTCAGAATAGTAGAATGAATATTGTAATTTAATATTTATTGTATGTGATTAAATTCTTAGCAAATGTCAATAATTTTTAGCACACAGATTAAATTATGTTTGCTGATAAAATTGTGTGATTTGTGTAAATTAAAATTGTAGAAAGTTATCTAAATTATATCACTAAACAAACAAACATATTTAATGTTAAGTATCAATAACTGCAAAAGGAGCACAAATAGATTACAGTTAACATTATTTTCTAATTTATATTTGTTTTCACAGTATATATATATATATATTCACAGTAATTTCACAGTATATTTGTTTTAAAAATTAATATTTAATTATTTTAATTAATTCAATTAATTTTTTCTTTCGTATTTTATGAGGTTAATTCTCAACATTTGTTCTTTGTTACAGTTTATCTAAATAGTTTGTGCATAGTAATGGTTATATTATTTTTGGATTTTGACATTATATGTTATTATATCTATGGATGTTATGGGTGTTTTTATTTCAATGCATATTAATGTAGTACATATGCACAGCTAAATTTTTAGTAAATCTATCTCAATATACTTTGTTTTAATTGAATAGATAATCCACTTTAATCACAAATAAATTAATATTTGATAAATGACCCTGAAGTTTTCAAATGAAAAACACAGTAGAATTAATAAATGTTTCCCATCTGCATAGAGAAAATATGCTGTATTCACGATTTAGCTGTCCAGGATTCAGCAATTTAAAACTACAGGAAAATATACATCTTCTTTGGAGACACAACTATAAATCCTCAAAGCAAAAAACCACAATCTTTTAATTAGCTTTTATTGTGTAATAAAAGTCAGAAGGAACTTTAATATAAGCTCATTGTCATTCTCCCCAGCACCCTGCTATGACCACTAGAATATTTGTAGAATCTATTGTTCAGGACACGAACTCATCACTTAGATATTATTTTATGTTCACTTAATGCACTATAACAAACTGGGGGATGTAAAAATGCTTTCCATTGTTTTCTAGAAAAGTTAAAAAAATTCTTTGGAGTTACGAAGTCTTTGGTTGTCTTCTGAAGATTTCAAATCTGTAGTTGGGTAAGCTGACTTTTTATAATGTAATCATTTTATTTTTCTTAATAATTATTAGTTTTAAGTTTTTTATTTTGTCTTTTAATATTCTTCCTCTTGTGGTTCTTCTATATTTTTCAGTCACCCTATCTCTTGTAGGGTGTCAAATCTTTAGTCTCATTTTGGTGTCAGATACTTACTTCATGCATCTTCATTTGCTATTGCTGACATTTTGCCAGTTCCTGTTTCTCCCCTGTATTTTAAGTCTCTCAGTGACATATATTTACTTATGTTCTACTAGATGATAATGATAATGAACTTACAAGACATCATAAAAAGTAATTTTAAAATAAATTCATTCAATGTTAGTTTCCCATGCATATTTATATATAACATCATCTTAGGCTTCACTTGGTTATAGGACTCTTTGTCAAAATCTCCCAAATTTTATGGCAAGAGTGGCTTGATACCATTTTATCCTGATAAAGGACAATCCTTAGTAAATTCAAGGCATCCAACCAAACACAAAATTTCCCTGGAGGCTCTCCACAAGTACACATTAATGGGCTGGCCATTCAATTAGTCCATGCTGTTTCTACAAAAAAAGGATTTCAGTTTTTTCATTTGTTGAACTAAAAGTCGCATTTTATGATGAAATTTATGTAAAATGTAAAATAGATTACCATAGCTCATGTTCAACAAATGTTTATACCTCCAGATTAATTTTCTTAATTAATAAATAAAATATCTAGTCACTCAGTCTTACCAAGTATTAATGTAATTGTGCAAACTGGGGTTTGGCCACTTGGCACCTTGAATCCACATGACTCAGCAATCTGTGTTGAAGGAAACAGGTTTTTATTAATAGGGTTACAACCTTGGAGATGCTGAGAGCACTTCCGTTCTGAGGCCATCTTTTCCAAAAGACCCAGAACTTCTCTTGCTCCCCAAATGGCTACAAGCCAAAACCATGCCCAGAAATTCCTCATTTCCTTGTCTTTCCTTAAGCCAGTCATGCAAACAGATCCCCACCCTCTCTGGAACATGAACTTGTGGGTTTGAGAGTCATCATTCCCTCAAAGCAGCTCTCTCCTTCAGGATCTGGTACACTACTCTCAATGTCCACTTAGCAGTCCAGGACCTATGTGCCATGCTGCACTGGATCATGGTGTCCCAGAGACTGGAGCCCAGGGAGTCACATGTTCTGGCATAGGACCCTGCCTCCAGGAGCAGGCTCCCATCCTCTATGCGCCTGGTGAGTCCAGCATCGCCTGGTCCCATGAGCACTCCCATCTGTGCAGGGAGAAGGGCCAGCAGCCCAAAACATCCAAATGCCAAAAGCCCAGAGAGAGAGCTTGCACCAAGCTCAAAAGCAAGAGAGTGACTTCTCCATAACAAGTGCACAAGGGAGAGAGCCTTCAAAAGAGTTTGCTTTTAAAAACACCCCCCAAAAAACAACCCTGCCTTCCTCTGTCAAGCCAGGCCAGTTTCGGAATACGTCACTCAAAAGTACTGTCCTTCAGAAAGGTGGAAGTCTGCTTCTCAATAGTTCCAGTCACAGGTCAGCTCCAGGCAACTCTTACGAGTCTGTGCACCTGCTTGAGTCCTTGCAGTGTCTGTGTCTCTCCTTTGGAGCTGCCTTTACTTCAGCAATCAGCTCACCAGTGTGTCTGTGTGCTTGGCCAGGCAGGTCCCCACAGCACTGCCAGCTCTGCTGCCATCTTCTGTGCAGGAGGGTGCTGAAGATGTTTCCAATGGACCTACAAACCTACAGACTGAATACAGACAGACCAACCCTGTGTTGCCTGGTGCTCTCCAATTTAAAGGCTTGGCTCAGAAATTCCTGTGTGACTGAATATCCAGCTCTTCCTATGAAGTGTTAATGTCTGTCATTTTAGTCAGCTCCTCAGTGTCTTTGACCCTCTTTCGGCTGCCATTATTAGCCAGGGCAACAGTTTCCCAACCATGCACAGATGCACATGCATCTGTCCATCCTGAGTCTGGCATCCAGCCCCCGAAGCTCATGCAGGCACTGAATGAGCCTCCACCCTGGCCATGTCACAAGTCAGTCTTCTGGGTTCTCACAGTCATGTCTATAATTTGCCCTGAGCAGCAGCAACCTTCTTCCACAGCAGCTCCTCCCTTCTGGAAGGCAACGTCTGGTTAATCTGCCCTTATTATGCAATGTGCCTCACATGCTGTCCCTTCTGCTCCATGGGGACTCTTCCCCATCTTCCTGCTTTTTTGCAGGACTGGGAGGGTTCCCCTATTTTCAGGGGACCTCTGCTCTGACCTACCTATTCTGTTAAAATAATAGATATTTACTTTACAGAAATCTGTCCAGGACAAAATTCATTCTCCAAGAATCATTTATCTGAATGTATGTCATTGTTTTTTTCCAAGTATCAAAAATTCCATGTGCATTGAACAGGTACAGCACAAAAAACTGTAGAAGTGTAAATTCTACTAATTGTGACCGCTATGGAAGAGTGTCACTCAGATCTTCTCAAGAGAAAACTTGCTGTGAGAAGTAGAATCGCATCTTCTGTTTTCACTGGAATACTCATGCCAAAGCCACACTTTCTCATGACTGCTCCCAGGGAACTATAGAGCAGAGTTGGGGTGGGAGTTCTTGGCAATCCGGCCCAAAGAGGACACCTCAGCTAATCATCGCTGTGACTCAGATAAAACTTCTCAGAGCTGCACTGCAGCACAAGGTCTCTCTTGCCTATCCTCTGCTCACTACCTCCTGCCCTCCCTTACATCACTCCTTTCACAAGTGTCAGCTGTGCAACAGGGTCTGAAGGCTCTCCCTGCCTACCCTGGTTCCTTCTTTTTGGTGTTCACAGGCACTTCCCTCAAGGCATGCTTTTGCTTTCCTAATTCTGTCTTGGCATCTGCTTCCTAGAAGCCTCAAACTGGCAGACACACTACTGACCTGAGATTTTTCTCTGGTCCTTATTTCTTCCTAAAAATGAATGTCACCTCCCTTTAAAGTGCCAAACCAGCTCACCAGAAATAAAATAATGCACATAAAAAATATTGTATGTTGTATTATTTAAATTCTCATGCTGTTAACTTAGGATGCAATAAATTACCATATCTGCCATGGAATGAGACCTCCACTGTTGTATATTTCCAAATGAAGATTATATACCCACGTCCTCTAAGATAATGATGATCAATTTGAAACATGTGGTTATTAGAATCATCAAAGAGAGCTGTAAAAATTTCAGAATTTTAAAAAATCATGGATTTTTAAGTCTATCCCTTCTTATCTGGAATTCTTTTTGGATAATACAGTGTATATCACAATATAATTTTATGTAATGTACAAAGATTAATTTTTTAAGAACTATATGGGGTCTTCAAAATTACCCTATATCATTCCCTCATTTTACATAAGAACAAATTAAGATTCTGAGATACTAAAGTCACTGTCAGAATCAGAATTAAAATTTCTATCTCTTGATAGTATCTTTTCATCAAAATAGTGAGTACTTTTGCTATTGCTTTGATCCGAACGCCAGTTGAAAGGTTTATATGTGAAGTTCCTTTTTCAATCATTTCTCTATCAGACCTACAAATATTATACTCTCTCAGGGCACAAAAGGCTGAAAAGTTACATAAAAGTAAATCCACATGTATTAGAATTTCAGATAAAGGAGATGGGGATTAAAGATTTGCTGGTTATAGCAAAACTTGGGGCTCAATGCTGAATGCAATGAAGGATTATTAATGGATGCAAAATGTCCTGCTTCACATCAAAGAGGAATCCTTCCCATGTTCTAAGAATATGCCAGTGCTGATTATTAAATTTGACTTAAGTGCCTAAATTCAATTTCCTTTCATCCCTATTAAAAATCATAGTGTCATTATTTTAATTCAGCTGTTATATATCAAAATTTTATTTTCTCGAAGACATAATACAGTTTATTTTAAATAAATTGCTGGTAAAAATAATGAGATTAACAACATTCTTTTTGATTAATACCAACATATACCACAACGACCTATTTTCACAGAGTTTATGCTAATACACACTAATCTTTTAATCCTATAGACAACTACAAGTGTGAATTGGGTGGGGAACGACAATCCTGTGTGCTAAATATATGTTAATGCAAGAGGATAGAACATAAGCATATGTTTTGTATGTAAATTTTATGAGGGCATGAGGAAACACTTGTTGCTAAAATCTGCTTCAAATAAGGATTTTTATTAATGATGAGAAAACATGGATTGTGGTCTCTGGGGATGGACAGAGAACCTACAGTGGTAATCTCAGAGAGTAAACCTCTTAACTAGATGCTGTCAGGGAAAACAAAGTGGGGGAGGGCTTGGGGGGACTGCGACGAGAAAAAGGGAAAGTCCATGTCCTATTAGAATAATAAATGGAATGGAAAGTACACTCATATAAACAAAAATATAGGAAAATACAAATTCACAGGTGGGAAATTCATAAAAACTATTTGAATCGGGGCAAAAAAAATTTAAAATAAAGGTTAAAAACTGTAACAGGTAAGCACAGCAAACAGATCTTATGCACTTGAACACAATTTAACATCGCTCCATAAAAATATTAATTGGAAATTTTGATCAGCATTTTCATTTTATTCTTAGCACTCTCATCAAATTATTAATTTTGACAAGTGTTCTAGGTACAGTTAAAAAGACTGTTCTGATATTATTGAGGACTGGGTTGCAACAGTACTTTGTATGAGACAGAATGACAGGGGAATCAAGACTTGGAAAATTTCAGCTTAAGGTAAAAAGTTACAAGTCTAGCAAGTAAAGTGTATGTTAAAGCTTTTGTTTTAGAAACCACAGCTAAGACTGGCTTCTAGGAAAACAGCGGATCTCCTGGGGCATTGTTAAAAGATTACCGCCTGGAGGCATCCGGACCTTTTGTGTTCCAGGGAGATACAGATTTTCACCATTCCTGGGAACAGCTAACTGCCCAGAACAGGAATGTTGCAGCTTCGCTCACCTAATACTCCCTGAATTTTAAAGCCTCACCGCACCTGGTTTATTCCCTGTTATAAAAAATCTGGCCAGGAAAGAGAAGGGAAGATGGTCTGTTAGGTTATGAACCCTCCATCTTTCCATATCACCAACCATCTGAATAAAGTGCCCATAAAAGATTCAATCTCTCTTACTGCTTATTGGGTTTGGTAGCGACAGGCCGCTTAAATGCGGGTGTCTTTTCCGGTTACAAGAATTTGAAAAGCAAAGAAAATTGTGAATAATAACCAAAGGATAACCAAATGGTCAAGTGATAACCAAGAAAGTGTGGTGTCTTTACAGATATGTAAAGAAATTCTGAGAATGAGGGTGGAGCTATCCACGTCAAATGCTGCTGACAGGAGAATGAAGCGATTTGGATGTGTCATCATAAAGTCATTGGGAATGTTAAGTGTTTAGAAGATGATAATAAAAGTATCATCTAAGCAGCTCTGCTACAGAATGGAGAAGAAACTTCAAAGAAGAGATGTTAATGTTTAATTCCTTTGTGACTATAAGAAAGAAGATCAATGTTTCTATTACTTTATTGTCTCCCGAGTCTGAATTCTAAAGGAATGTAGACAATTCTTCCTTTAGAAATATAACTTCTATAAAGTTTTAGTTCTAGATTAGACTGAATTGAGTATCAGGAATTAATTTATTATGATTTTTCTTTTATTCACTAGTGATTATGATTTCTACTATAGTAATCTAAAATAGCCTTACATAACAACATAGAATAATTTTCCCTCAATTAAAAAAAAACACAGAAGAGAGCAAGTGTTTAATTTTTTTTTCCTTTGATACCTAGTTACTGATTACTTGAACACCACATATTTGTTTCTGAGAGAATTATATTCTTAGATTACTTCCACAAAGTGCAAGGTAAGAAATGACCCATTAATGGAAAACAATGCAACAAGAAAACGAACAAAAGAAGAACCTTCACCATGAGATCATTTATGGAGCCGTTAACCATGTTACATGTAAAAGCATTGAATCAATATTATGCTCAAAGCGCATTTTTCCAGCCATGTAATTTCCTGTCTCTTTATCTTTTATGTGGAGTATTTTAACTAGTGAAATATAATATTTAAGTAGATAGTAAAAATTTTTCCTGTAGAAATGAGACTACAGGTTACAATTTATATCAGGAAACTACACAAAACATACGCAAGGCACACTCATTGAAAACTCTGTTCTTGGCCTGGCTGGGTGGCTCAGCTGGCTGGAGCATTTTCCCCATACCCCAAATACTCACAAGTTTGATCCCTGGTTTAATGCCTAGGTTTCAGGGTAAATACCTTGTCTGGGCATGTACAGGAGGCAACTGATTGATGTTTTTTCATATTGATGTTACTCTCCCTTTCTTCTCTCTCTAAAATCAATCAATATATCCTCAGGTGAGGATTAAAAAGAAATAAAACAAAACACTTCTTTCACAAATGTTTCTATTTTTATCTTATTCTAGCATACTGTTTTTTATTTGCAGTTCAAAATATTATATTTTAATTGAAACAGTTATCATTTAGTGATTTGAAGTAGAGGATACAGACAGCTTTATAATCACAAAGGCTAGTTGCATGCATCACCCTATGTTGGAAGTAAAGAATCTTTCCACACAAAAAAATCTTTCCAACTTTTTGCTATGTACTATTAGCAACATTCTTTCAAAAAGTCCATTGCATGGAATTGGGATTTTTTTTTCTGTTAACCTATGTCATTTTAAATTTTATTTTGCATGTATAGTACAGTGTGCCATTAATCTCTCAGCACCAAAAAGCCACTCTCTTAAGTTTTGTCATCTGTGAAATGGGGATAAATGTTAAATTTGTACCTATAGGTTTGTTATAAGTTAAACCTTAAGTGAGGTTATTTACTTCTAGAAAGGTGCCTCATATGAAATATGTACGATATCATAGTTGGAGAGCACAATGACAGCTAGTCCATTGGGGGTGGTTAGAGGGTGGAGGGATTGAGCAAAAAGGGAAAAGGTCTCATGGATTTGGACAGCAGTGTGGTGACTGCAGAAGGGAGAGGGGTATAATGGGACTAAAAGGTAATATAAAAAAATACAACAAAGATTACATACATTCTTTATAAAAAAGAATTATGAAAATAGTTTATAATCTTAACTTAAAGCCCCCCACAAGGAATCTTAACATTTTAAGGCAAAGTTTGAGAAAAAAAGAAGAAATGTCCAGCATACATGTTAGTTATTATCTTTCCATACATTCTATTTATTAAAACTGTAATATTCCACAGTACATACATGGAAAAATATATATGACTGACTTTTTTACCCAATAAAGTATATTATTATATTTATTTATTTTGATTAAAATTTTTTTCTTGTAATTTTTCACCATTACCATTTAGTACCCTTATACCCCTTTCCCCCAGCAATCACCACATTATTATCCATGTCCATGACTCCTTTTTCCTTCAACCTTCTACCCCTAACCCCCCACCCACCACCCAGAGTTGTCAGCTTGCTCTCTAGAATATATGAATTTGTCTCTATTCTGCTCGTTAGTTCAATTTGTTCATTAGTTTCTATACATGAGTGAAGTCATATGGTATTTTTCTTTCTCTAACTGGCTTATTTCACTTAGCATTATGTTCTCCAGGTCCATCCATACTGTCACAAAGGGTAAAATTTTCTTCTTTTTTTATGGCTGAGTAATATTCTGTTGTGTCAATGTCCCATAGTTATCTTATCCACTCATCTACTGAAGGACACTTGGGTTGCTTCCAAATCGTGGTGTTTGTAAATACCACATAGGGATATTTATATTCTTTCAAATTAGTGTTTTGGTTTCTTAAGCTATATTCCCAGAAGTAGGATCACTGGATCCAATGGTTTTTTTTTTTTTTTTATCTCATTTATTTTCATACACACACACACAAAGCAGGTCTGGACGTGAATAGTTGGCTATGTTCTATATTGGTTTAGAAAGCAGATATAGAAAAGCTTTGATTTAAACATCAATAATTTAAAATAACAAAACTACTGAGAAATAACTTAAAAATTCTAAGTTTTAAATTCTGCATATCAAATATGTTTATAGATTGGAAATTCTAAGTTAAATTTCAATTAATATACTTTATTCCTTTAAGAGACAATTTCTAAGTTTGATTCCAAGTCTGTTTTATTAAAATCTGAATTTATATTTATTTTTTATTGATTTTAATAGTTTGACTTTGTGAGTGCTTTAAAGAATTAATTATGAATATTATATATATATTACTCTAACAGTACAAAGTACATTTGCTGCAGTAAATGTTCAACTATGTAATTAAGTATACTAACATAACAATTACCTGTTTTAATTATGATACATAATTAGTATAAGTGCATGTAACTATGTAGTTACATGAAACATCTATGTGATAATAAAGAAAATCTTACATTATTACGGAGGATGAAAATGGAGGATTTAGTGGTGAAGTGAGACAAAAGTAGAGGAAATAGCCATGGCTCTCACAATCTGCTCTGTGACTCTCCCTATAGATTAGCAGCTGTTTGTTTAGTGTAACTAGGTTTCTTACTGCTGTTTTTAAGAGTTACAAACGAAAGAAAGAAGAATATTGGATTAAATAATTTAACTGACTACCTGAATCACCCAGCATAATTATTTCTCTAATAGAAATGTATGACATTTCCTAATGTCAACAGTGCCTTACAGGAGCTGTGATATAATTAATTTTAGAAAGTCTTAGATGAACCATTTTAAAATTAAAATGATTATCTTTGATAGATGTCCCTTCATATATAACTAATTTCTCCACCTCTAATGAGTAAATCAATGTATTTATTTATTTAGAAATCTCTTTACTAGAATACTACCTTGCTTATTGTTAGTGTTTTATGGGTAATGTGCGTGTGTGTGTGTTTAATACTCAGGGTAGGAATTTGGTAAAAGCTTCTTTAAAATTTCATTGAGATAAAATTCTGAAGGCTATTGAACATAGTTCTAATCATATAATAATAACCAGTTAATATGAATATATATAAATATATATGTCGCATAATAGAATAATTGAATTAACTTATGAATAACTGGTTCTATGTAGAAATAACTCTTGGCCATATTCAAGTGCTCACTCCTGTGTTAATGCAAACTTAGAATTCTTTCTTATGGAAAAAGTACAGGGCAAAGTAAGATGGCCTTATAGGAAGTTTTCCTGAATGACTTTTTCAATGTTTTTGAGAAGATATCAGCCCCAGCTCCTAGAACTCATACAGTATGACTCTGTCCTTAGCTGACAACACAGAATGTTGATACACTAAATGCTTGTCAGTAAAGTATAACTCTTTAATAAATTACACTGAATGTATCTGAATATTTATTGAGAATTGAACAAAGGAGATTCAGTCTGTGCTGCTTCCTTGGTAGTCCACATTTAATCAAATTCTCAGAAAGCAGCATATTTGAACCATACAGGTTAACCTCTCATAGAATTGCCCGGGTTGGGCTACTCTTGTTCTGTGCTTGTGACACTGATCTTCATTTTGAGGTCATAAAAATTGTTTTATCTCAACTTGGAAATATGAGACATCCTTACAAAAAATGTTCTCTGTCAGTTTGCACAGATTATCAATATACAAACAGTTCTAAGAAAGTAATGGGTTCAGGGGTCTGAAGAAAGTGGAATTGGCAATTACTGATATTCAAATATTTCCTAGATTTGGCCAAAAAAAGCTCATCATCAATATAAAGTCTTCTAAATATTACAGAAGGGGTGTGAATAGAATTCAAATATAAACAAAATGGTATCATTGTTTAATAAAAACTTGTAATATAAGCAAGGAGACACAAGACATTAAATACATGCAATATTGATCCATATTTAAATATAGGTCCTTCAATCTTCCCACTGCTTTTCTTCATTGTTAGAAAGTTTCTCTTTGAAGTCCCTTAGAAATGTAGGCTTTTTTTTTTTTTTTTTTTTTTTTTTTTGCATTTTAAGCCTAAGATACTACACTGAATTCTCCTGTATTACTTGTTCATTTTCATATAAATGATGTCATTTTTATTTAATATTGAGATTCACAAGTATCTACAGCATGCTGCCGAGACTTTATGTGTGGTATCTATTAACAAGTCAGTCTTAAATACAAACAGAAAGTTAGTTTCTCTCATTAAAAAAAATTCCATGTGCCCTGAAATTTGAAATATTTTGCTTTATGTTTTGTCTTTCTGTATTCCAAAGTGCAGGTCACATTCTTGAAAAATGTCTGCCATGACTCTGTCAAACAAAATATGTTGCATGGATTTTAGAGTTGAGAAATGCCCTTCAAATGTGCAAAGGCACAAATAATACTTTGCAATTGTTAAGACTTCTCAATTTTGTAGAGTTAATATTATGAGTGTTCTTCTGACGTATTGTCAGTTCACAGCACCTAGGTCGTTCCCTCAAAGTAGCTCAAAATCTGTGTTTTATGAAAATAGTGATCATTCTAGAGTTTACAATCCTGAAAAGTACTTTTACTAATTTTGTAGTTTTAAAAATAAGAGCAGATAGCCAGCTTGTATAATTCATGTTATATCACAAATACTTTTATCATTTATTTCATCTTCAAGTAAAATATAATACCATGAAATATGTTGACCTCAGAACAGGAAACAATACCAATGAGTTTGCTTGTTTTCATTAAAGAATCTTGGCTTTACCTCATTCGAAATTTATAATCATGCTGTTTAGAAATAATAAATATCCAGTAGACTTTTTAAAAATAAATGAATAATGATATCACAGTTCAGGCAGTTGTAAGCTGAAATTGACAATATCACTATAGATTTCTATTCTTCTCATCTTCATTTTACAGATGAAGAAACTGAAGAAAAGGAAGGTGAAACAATTTAATCGAAGTCACACATTAGTAGATGGAAAAAGTAGATACCACATATGAAACCTAGACTATCTGAATGTAACGTGCCCATGTTTAACCAGCATATCACTTAGCCATTTAACATCATTACTAGACATTTTTTATATATAAATATTTTTTGTATTATACATATTTTAAGGATGGCAAATCCTTTCTCTTTATTTTAGATACCGATTTCTATTTCACGTGTTTTAGTTCAAGCCAAACTGCAGAGGGATTCTGACTTTCTTTTCTGGGCATAGGGACTTAATTTTTGCCTTTTTGTAGTTAGTCATAAAACAGTGAAGCATAAGTACTCATGTTCAATGTCCTGTGTCATCTAGTTTATCTTTAACTGATAATTCATGATTTGTTTGGCTTTCTGTGATACAGACTTATGTTAATTTTGCATTTATCATCATGAAGTAGCTACTGCCATCCATTATTTCTCAAGAGGATGGATTTTAGTTTTGCACAGAAGATAAATTCTGTAACTTTTAATGAATTTTCATGGCTTATTTTAAAATAGTATTTTGATAAATGTTTCTACCATTATTTTTACTGATATTTTAAATTGTTTTAGAAAGCAAGTTATGTAGAATATCTTATCATCAAATAGACTCTAGTGATTAGAAGAGATTTTTGCCATTCAAAATTTACTTTTATAAGTGGGGGAAACCTTGAACACAATACAGAAAAGAGATTCTTAACCCTTTGATTGTTTCCATTCAATTTTCAGTTCTACTATTAACTTTCTTTAAGAGAACCCTAGTTTTACTCCTCTGCACTCTTTTGTACAGCCATTATTTGGGAAGACAGTTCCAATTCCAAGTACCAGAGTGTGTCAGTGTCTTAGTTCAGATTGCTACAACAAAAATATTATGTAGTGAGTGGCTTAGACAAAAAATAATTCATTTCTATTTTTAATTTCTTGAGGATATTCCATACTTTTTTCCACAGTGGCTATGTTCTCAGGAACAGATGTTCATAGTAGTGCTATTTACAATGCTGAGCGCTGGAAACAGCCTAAGTGCACATCAGTAGATGACAGGATTAAAAACTGTGCTTTATCTATACAACAGAATACTACACAGCAGAAAGAAATAATAAGGAATATCTACCCTTTGCTACAGCATAGATGGAACTGGAAACTATTATGCTAAATGAAGTAAGCCAGTTGGTGAAAGACAAATACCATAATATCTCACTTATAAGAGGAGCCTAATGTACAAAATAAATTAATGAGCAAAACAGAACTAGAGACATGGAAACAAGGAACAGAATGACAGCTGCCAGAGGAAAGGGGGCAGGGATGGTGGAAAGAAGGGGAAGGGAGTAGTCAAAGAACATGTATGAATGACCCATGGACATGGACAATGGAGTGGGGATGGATTGCAGGAGTGGAGTTGGGTGGGGCAGAGGAGGACAAAGAGGGAAAAATTAGGACAACTGTAATAGGATAAACAAGAATAAAAAAATCATTTTTCACAGTTCTTGAGGTTGGGAAGGCCAAGATCAAAGTGCTGGAAGACCAGGGGTTTGGTGAAAGCTCTCTTGTTGGTTTGCAGATAGTTTCCTTCTTGTTTCTCACACGGGAGAGAGCAGAGTGAGAAGCAAGCTTTCTTGTGTCTCTTATAAGGGCACTAATCCCATCATGTCCTGCCAAAGGCTCCACTCCAAATGCCAGCATCCTGATGATTAGGGTTTCCAAGTGTGAACAAAGATAAGCAGTCCACATAAATCAGGTTATGCTCAAATCACCAATTTCCCTCACTTGACAAATGTCATATTTCCTTAATAATCAAATTATGAATGTAATCAAAAGCACTGTACTAGTCCTGGGGAAAATATCCCAGTGCAAGAGTGGCAATCTTTATTTTCCCACAAACATGAAAATTTGAGGAAAAAAGTTTGCATAATTTGTGTTCTTTATCATACTTGGTATATATAATAGGACATACTTTTGTCTTGTATTGATGATTATTCTTTGCTTTGATAAATTTTGCATATGTCTTCATTTTCCATAATAAAGTATTTCTCTATGAACCCACACTTTTCATCATAGCACTTCAGAAAGAAGCCATCTCAAGATGAAATTTATGTGCAGCAGAGCAGAAAAATAGATAGCCTGAGCCCTTAAAATTTTGTAATCTATCAAACCAGGTTCGGGTTGCTCATCAAAGAAATATGTTATTTGTGAAGAAGGAACTGCTATGTATTTAATCATTATAGTCGCTGTTGCAGCCCTAATCAATACATAACTGATGACCTGAGAAATTTATAAATGCCCATGAAATATTCTGTTAATTTACATGAAAGTTCACATAAACTTCATAATAAAGTTTTATTGAGAAAATATAGTACTTAGCAACCTTAAATAATTACCATAATGGAAATGGTTGAGAATGAAGAATATCTTATTTGTTCAACTCATAAGAAATTTTCACTGTGTTATAGAAGTGGGAATTTTCAGTTTTAATAACCACTAAAATGGATATTAATTAAGATATCCTCTAGAGTAACATATTTGTAAAATAAACTGAACCACTTAAACATACCTATTTATGGCTTATTTAAATAATATTACATTTTTATTTTTCTCCCACAACTGATGATATATATTTCAGATCAATGTACCAAGTCATCTTTCAATATACAAAACCCCTATGCTTCTCTTCAGTACAACATACTTTTACATACTGATGACTACCAAAGATAAATCTTCCCCATAGCTAACACTACAAGTAACAGCTTTTTGTTCTTTTAAATATTATTATTTTTCTTATTTTGATGAAAAAGAAATTAGTCAATGAACTGGGTTTGATAAAATTTAAATTTTGTTATTTCAATTCTTCCCAAATGAATTCTATATTCAAATTGTAATGTTGAACTTAATATTTTAAAAATCACGATCAATGTATTTGTAGTAATATTTCTTTAGTGAGTATATTATCACTGTTAATGTTCTTTGCTTAAAGGCTTCATTTTTTTACCCAAAAATCCATTAAGTATATAAAAAGTAGCATGTCAATGGGTACCCTAATTTGTAGCAGTGATAGAATGTATGTTATTAATATTAGGAGAGACTTTGAAAAAATGGAGATATATTTAATAATTTATATTGGCCTATTACCTAAAATGAATTAATGAGAAGTGGGAGATTTATATACCTCTCAAATCTGGTAATGGCAAAGTCAACTTGGTCCATAGTCTGTAAGGCCTAAGACTCATGACACTTGGCAAACAGCATTAACAAGTAAACTCTTTTATAGGTTTGCAAACTCTTTGCAAACTCTGCAATAGGTAAAGAGTAACACATGAACTTCAAAATAAAAACTTAAAAGTTCAGTGAAAAATTATTAAGCAAATACCATCATACTTCTCATTAACTTTACTGTAAGCCAATGCTGTTTTGTTTTAGATATTCTCCTTTCATTAAATATTAAACACTGGGGTAACATGATATGATGTACTAAATTCCATGAATAACTCTTCAGATAAATAAAAATATCTTTAAAAGCTGGGCAATTTTTTAGTGTTTAAAAATATATCCTTGAATTGTAACAAATCAAAGACTCTAGAGGATAACAAAATAAAAGTGAAAAACTTTGTGTGATGGGGTAGTTCCAAGTCAGCTTTCACCTTGAAGATATCTTGCAAAATAATTTGACCTTAATTTTAAGGGTTACATAGGATTAAAGATGAAGGAAATGAAGCCTAAAGCCTACCCAATATAGGATGTATGAAATCATAACGTACATAAAGTTCAGTTCTTATATTATCAGTGCAAGGCTAAACAAGAAATAAATTGCAAAGCACAAATAAGCAGTAAATAATCTTTCCTGTTTTCAACTACATGTTTAAATAAATTAAAAAATTTCAATTATAAATAAAGGTATTTAAGTCAGCTGTTTTGTGGAATCATGGCATAAATTTACAATATTTACACAGTTCCTCAACACATGGTTAATCTATGTTAAAGTAGTCTCCAGCTAACTTTGGTTCAGCACAACCATTAGAAGGCTACAGAATCCACTTCAGGAAGAAAATGATTTCACATGGACCTTAAATAATTATTATGGATAAAGTTCCAAACAAACGTCAAAGTCAAAATTCATTCAGTACTCAATTAAAGAAATGACAGGGAATGTGAGTTTGCAGAAAGAACAGACATTAGAAAAAATGTGAAGATTCATGATATTGATGAGATATAATATAGCTTCATATATTTAAGGATTTTAAGAAATAAAAGAGAATATTGCTAATATGATGAATCATTAGGAAAATATATTAAAATAAAATGAGCAATATATATATAAACTGTATATGTATGAAAAAATGTAACGGCCTAATTAAAGATTTAGTAGATTAGATTAGCAGCAGATTAGATGCAACTGAAGAGAAAGGTTAACTGTAATTTAAATTGAATTAAACTATTCAAAATGCAATCAAGAAAGTAAAATAAATTAAAAATATAAAAGAGAAGCAAAGTAATATATAAGATAGTGTAAGTTGATTGAAAATATATATGATCAGAGTTCCTGTATAATCTAGAAAATGAGAAATCAAAAAAATGTTCAGAGAAGAGATATAAAACCTTTCAAAATTGTTAAGAAAACAAACCCAAATCACCAGTTTTAGATTCATCAAATCCAATGCATCTCAAAATGAAATAACTCAAAGAAAGGATCTTAAAAAACAAAAACACAAACAAAAACACAACCCTAGTGTGAGTGGGAATATTGAGCAATGGAGTATCTATTAATTAGACAATCCCATAAAGTGACTTGAGCAAAATTTCTCTCTGTATCCTGCAACTGGAAAAGTCTGTGTCATTTCGACATATGTTGTATACAATTCATATATCTGGGGCATTTGTCATATTTCTTAAATATCTCCTCAGTGTAGATATCAGAAATTGCATTGCCATTAACTACAAATAAACAATCATAAATATAGGTAGTGTCAATCAAATATACTCAAGATTTCATTTTAGAACAGAGGAATGTGTGAAGAAAAGCATTGTGTGGATTTCATGTTTTTGCTGTGGGGACAGTGGAGGCTTCCTCTGACTCTGGCTGGCAACACTCAATGTCTTTCTGGCACCTGATGAACAGAATCAACAGCTCACACTGCTATGACTATTTCCCCATTGCAGATTGGTCTTTGTTCTCAGATTCTATTTCTCCAAGCCAGCTTGGAGAATAACCCAGAGAATCTGTGAACCACCAAATACCATTTAATAAATAAGATTTATTGCTGGTGAAACTTACTATAGTAGTTTTCATTGTTTGCTTACTATAATGTTTCAATGTTTCTAAGAACCCTACTCATTACAGAAATTGACATTTATTGTGATTTCAGCTTTCAGACTCCAATGGAATGAGAATCAGAATAGGTTAACTGGTTTCAATGAATTTAAAGAACATTAAGTATCCCTCTATCATTAGAGTATGGGGCTCTAGTAACTCATAGCAAAATGATTAATAGATGATTTCTTTTGATCATCTGTAATGGTGAGCAAGTCCTTGGGAGATCTAATTGGCTCCTGACAAAAAAATATCATAAAGTTCAAAGTGAATAAGAAACTAGCTAATTGGCTCTTCTAAATATATTGGTGAACTTACAGAATGAGCCTTTCATCAGTCTTAATTGTAACACAAAGATGTGCTAAAAATCATTTATTATAGTTATGAGCAAAAGAACTGCAAACCACACATATTATCCACCTAAAAATAAATTTAATCTGTAGCCTCTCTATATCTCTGATGGAACACTGTTAGAAAAAATAGTGGAAGCTTGAGAACTGGAAAAGAAACGTGTCAGAATTTATAACATTGAATTGGTATGTATCTAAAATATTTAAATTCCATCGAACTTCATTTTCATCATAAGCAGCCTTTTCTTTCTTCCCTAATCACACAAATTCATTTTTCTTTTTCTGCTGTACTAGAAAACCTTGAGATAATCTTGCCAAGGAGAAATAAATTTTCCTCACACTTCACATCCAGTTTCGTAATGTAATTAGAGTTAGATCTTAAATTTCCCCCATGTGAAATACAAGGTTTCCATCCTGAAAAGAGAAAGCCCAAAGGCAAAGAACTGCTATTTTTATTGTTGGGGAGGGTCATCAATAAGGCACAGCCACCAGTTTGTCCCACAAGCTGGATCCCAGCAATGGGAGGCTCCCCACGCCCTCCCTTGTGCTTGGAACACCCATTCTGTTTGTTTTCCCTATATAGGAAGATGTCTTAGGATACAGGCTTAAGATAGTAAATCAGTGATGAGACCATCTGGGCTAGATATGTTACTACACCCACTTAAGACCTCCTTTGTACAATTACCTGGCTAACTCAGTCAACGCCACTATAGAAACTTTTGAGCTGGGTGGGTGGGTAGATATGGAAAACTACTTATCTTGCAACCAGCCAAGGCAAGCCTCATCAGTATTTCCTGGCTTCCTTGCTAATTAAACCTGCCACCTATCAAACAGGACCAGTCTGCCTTTTTCTTTGGTGTCTCCCAGCTTTCAGCATAAAGTGTGGACAACCAGGAAGCTCCTGGCCAGGTATGCAAGCCAAGATTTATACTAACCAAAATTAGAAAATATGTATGTAATTTAATAGCATTAGAATAAAAAGAGAAGAACATATTTTAGATGAGACTGAATTTTTAGTGCCAGATAAAATTAGTGTATTTTGCTATGTATAATGTGAACTTTTTTGTCCAAATTTTTGAGGGAAAAATAAAGATGTGCATTATACATCGTTAGTACTAATTTGATGTCTATATAAATGTTATCAACTTATTTATTTATACTTGTCCTTTAAAAGTGGAACTCTAGAAACCAATAATGATATCCATATGCAAAATAATACCCTGGAATACCATCATCAGTTTTGTTTCTACATATAAATAAATAGATAATTGAATTAAAAATTCAATAGATAATTAAATTAAAAATTCAATTTCATTAAAAATGAAAGATTTTTGTCCTGAAATTTTGGGCCACAAATGTGGGTGTGGCATTACACACAGCAAAATATGGTACCTGGAATTTTGGATGGAATGTGCTGGATTAAAAATATTTTGAGTAATTCTAATTATTTCCTGGTAGGTTGATTAGAACCTGAATAATGGCAGCTTATAATAAATGAAAATGAGATGCCAAAAATTTCTTAGTCTAATATGGAGACAGTAATCCAAGGATTTAGTAAAAGTTGAGAGATTTATGCAATCTGAAGAGAAACCAGAGTATATAAACCAAGGATGTAGATTATAAGGGCTACTGGAGTTGAATTGCCATAAGTCATCAGTTCATCAACCTCTTGATAATACCCCTGTGGAAGGTACAGAAATCACTTCCCTCATCAGGACTTCCAGGATATGTTAGTGAGGCAGGGTGCCAGCAACACTGAAAAGCATTGTTACTGGTTCTTTTCTATGATCTAAGATTCTGGCAATGATGCTATTAAAATAAAATAGATGACCATGTTTCAAATGGGATGGTGTTACGGACTTAACTGTGACCGCCTCAAATCCTTGTGTTGCATTCTTCACCTCTAATACTTCAGAATGTGATTGCACTTGAATTACAAGGCCTTTAGAGAGGTCATAAGGAAAAATTAGGTTTATAGGTGGGCCATATTCAGTAAGACTGGTGTCCTCATAAAAAGAGGAGAGTAGAATAGAGACACACGTAAACCAAGGAGTGATCTCAGAAGTACACAGGATGAGAATATAGCCATCTGCGAGACAAATAGTGCAACGTAAGAGGAAACCAAGCATGCTGAAATCTTGTCCTTATATTATTAGCCTCCATTTAGTCTGTGGTATTTTGTTATACCCGCCATAGCAAATAATGCATTTGGGTAGATGGATACTTAGCTGGCAGAAAGCAATTAACTTAACTACCAGAGACAAGGAGTATGTTTATTGTTCTGCAATTGGGAACAGAGTACAACCTGAGTATCCAGATAGGACCAGACATTGATAGCAGCAAAAAGCACACCTGAGTTCTTAGTACCAAAATATATTGGATCCCACTAAAGTCTTACTTGATGCACAGAATTAAGAAAAAAATTCATCTGCAGAAAAAATACTTGACTAAGCCTGAAAGTATACCTTAAAAGTCCTCTTATAATACTTAAACCTGTGTCATAATATCACAGAAACAGGCCCCTTAATTAAAGGTTAGGATGAGAAATTTTGAGAAAAGACTCTGTGATAAAAGCCTAAGATTGTATGGTAACACTTTCTCATATTTTTCCCAATAGGATATGTGATTATTTACCATAGAGACTGTATTGGGAAAGAGGGTAATAATCATAAATTTTAATAGTAATATTGACCAGTTTAGCCTCTTACCCCCAGTCATCCCAATGCACACTCAAAAGTGTACAAAAAAAAAAAAAAGTATGGTCATGTGCAATGGTGTCAGATTTGGGGATTACACCTAGGATTAATAATACAGACTTCCCTTTATCAAAGTTGATCGTACTCATGCCAATGTTAAGTACCCAACCTGTCAGAAAGTTCTATACCCAGTTCTTATGTATTACCATATTCATGAGGTACCAACCAGCCATCTGATGACAGGGACAGTGATTTCATGTCATTTCAATTATGCTCTGGGTTTTATATGACTTTTGAGTAGATGGCTTGGCCAGTAAAACTATCAGTGGAACTACTGAGTACCTGAAACATCATTACTCATATACAACATTGTTTCTGCTCACGAACACCTAAGGCTTAGGCAGTTAATTAATTAATTAATTAAAGGAAATGAACCTAAGGAAATCTTTGGTAGTGCTAACTCATCCACAAGAATAGCAGGAGCTTTTAGAGCCATCTTTTAGTTATAGTTCTATATGCCAGTGTGCATTGTTAGGTTGATATTTTACTGGATGAGTTATTATTCTTTGAACCAGAAATTGATTCATTGTCATGTCTAATTATAGCCAAAGCACAGGTTTAGGAACTAAGATCATGGAATTAAAAGTGACATTTTTCACCATAAAGTTTAATATCTCATTTTCACATTTACTTGTTTCTTGTTTCCATGACTTCCAGTTTTGATGGTTTAGAGAAAGTGGTCTGCAACCTGTATTCAGTGAGACTGACCTAGTTTGCCACCAGTTTTTGTAAATTTTATTGAAGCATGGCCACTTCTATGTGTTTATGTGTTGCCTATGCTTTCATATGATAGCAGTAGAATTTGTTATTTAAAAAAGACCATATAGCCTTACAAGTATGCAGTATTTACTATCTGACTTTTTACAGAAATAGTTTGCCTACCCTTGGTTTAGATTTCATAGTATCTAAGGTGGGAATGTATTGAAAGTATCCTCCAGGGGACACTTCAATAGCTTCATTGAAATCATTTTCCAGTTTGGAGTTCTGGATGCCACTGTTTGAAGGGGTAAAACAAGGGCTTTCAGTGTTAAAGTAGGTAACTGTACTTATTATAAAGGAACATAATGAAGGAATAGCAAGTACCCTTAGAACCGAATAATATAGGTATTTGGAAGACCAGTAAACCCTTGTGAGAAAGGCTAAAATGAATTTATAGATTACCCATCCAATCAAAATATTCTGAAGTTCTGGCTGTAAACAAAGGGATTATGGACAGGATAGTGGAGGAAGAATGCTTAAACATCAATTGTCATGGGAACATTTTCCTGTGGTCTTATATATAAATATTAAATAATTTTTTTTCCTCTTAGTTACTGCTACTTTAGATACTTAATAGTGTATCTAAAGTATACACTATTAAGTGACAGATTTTAAAATTTGTTTTTTTAATAATGACAGATTTTAAAATTTGTTTTTTTTAAATTGTTGTTCATTTACAGTTGTCCTGCTCTGTTTCCCCATTGCTCACTCCTACCCAGCTTCCCCACTCCCATAGTCAATCCCCCCTCCATTGTCCATGCCCATGAGTCTTCTATTCATGTTCCTTTGTTTACCCCTTCCCCTTCTTTCCTCCATTACCCTCCTCCTCTCTCCCCTCTGGTCACTGGCGGTTTATTCTTTATTTCCAAGTCTCTGGTTCTATTTTGCTCATTTGTTTGTGTTCATTAGGTTCCACTTAAAGGTGAGGTCATATGGTATTTGTCTTTCATCGCCTGGCTTATTTCACTTACCATATGTTTTCCAATTCCATCCATACTGTCCTGAAGAGTAGGAGTTCTTTCTTTCTGCTACGTAGTATTCCATTCTGTAAATGTACCAGTTTTTGATCCACTCATTTACTGATGGGCACTTAGGCAGCTTCCAGCACTTGGCTATTGTAAGTAACACTGCTATGAACATTAGGGTGCATAAGTTATTTGGATTGGTGATTCAGGATTATTAGGGTATAGTCCCAGCAGTGTTGTAGTCTCATTTGTTTATTCTTTTCTGTATATCCCTTGCCATAGGGGATATATCAGTGAAAATATTGCTGCATGGGATACCTGAAATTTTCCTGTTTATGTTTTCTTCTAGGACTTTAATGGTTCTACAACTTATATTTAAGTCTTTTATCCATCTTGAGTTTATTTTGGTGTATGGTGTGAGTTGGTGGTCTAGTTTAATTTTTTTGCATGTAGCTGTCCAGATCTCCCAACACCATTTGTTGAAGAGGCTATTTTTACTCCATTTTATATTCCTTCAAGTTTTGTCGAATATTGACTGACCATATTGACATGGGTTTATTTCTAGGCTCTCTATTTTGTTCCATAGGTCTATACATCTGTTCTTATGCCAGTACCAGACTGTTTTGATTACAGTGGCCTTGTAACGTAGTTTGATATCAGGTATAATGATCCCTCTTACTTTGTTCTTCCTTCTCAAAATTGCTGAGACTCCATATACATTTTTGAAATATTTTTTTATTTAACTGTGAAATATGTCACTGGTATTTTAGTAGGGATTGCATTGAATCTATAGATCACTTTGGGTAGTATGGGCATTTTGATGATGTTAATTCTTCTAATCCATGAACACAGTATACGCTTCCATTTATTTGTATCTTCCTTAATTTCTTTTTTTTTTTTAGGGTGGTATTTTATTTTATTTTTTTAAATATATTTTATTGATTATGTTATTACAGTTGTCCCGTTTCTCCCCCATCATTCCCCCCACCCTGCACACCCTCTCCCACCCACATTCCCCCCTTTAGTTCATGTCCTTGTGTCATAAGTTCTTTAGCTTCTACATTTCCCATACTATTCTTACCCTGCCCCTGTCTATTTTCTACCCACTATCTATGCTACTCATTCTCTGTACCTTCCCCCACCCCTCCTCCCACGCCCCTATTGCTAACCCTCCATATGATCTCCATTTCTGTGGTTCTGTTCCTGTTCTAGCTATTTGCTTAGTTTGCTTTTGTTTTAGGTGTGGTTCTTAATAGCTGTGAGTTTGCTGTCTTTTCATTGTCCTATTTTTATCTTCTTTTTCTTAGATAAGTCCCTTTAACATTTCATATAATAAGAGCTTGGTGATGATGAACTTCTTGAACCTGACCTTATCTGAGAAGCCCTTTATCTGTCCTTCCAATCTAAATGACAGCTTTGCTGGAAAGAGCAATTTTGGATGTAGGTCCCTGCTTTTCAAGATTTCAAATATTTCTTTCCAGCCCCTTCTCGCCTGGAAGGTCTCTTTTGAGAAATCAGCTGACAGTCTGATGGGAACTCCTTTGTAGGTGACTGTCCCCTTATCCCTTGCTGCTTCTAGAATTCTCTGCTTCATTTGAATCTTGGCTAATGTAATTACGATGTGCCTTGATGTGTTCTTCCTTGGGCCCAACTTCTTTGGGACTCTCTGAGCTTCCCGGACGTCCTGGTAGTCTATTTCCTTTGCCAGATTGGGGAAGTTCTTCTTTATTATTTGTTCCAATAAGTTTTCCACTTGTTGCTCTTCTTCCCCTTCTGGGACCCCTATAATTCGGATGTTGGGATGCTTAACGATGTCCCGGAGGTTCCTAAGCCTCTCCTCATTTTTTTGAATTCTTGTTTCTTCCTTGTTTTCTGTTTGGTTGTTAATTTCTTCCTTCTGCTCCACTCCATTGATTTGAGTCCCAGTTTTCCTTCCATCTCTATCGGTTCCCCATGCGTCTTCCTTCATTTCACGTATTGTAGCCTGCATTTTCTCATCTAATTTGTGAGCAAAATCAACCAATTCTGTGAGCATTTTGATGACCAGTGCTTTGAACTGTGCATCTGATAGGTTGGCTATCTCTTCACTGCTTAGAGGAATTGACTCTGGGGTTTTCATTTTTTCTCCGGTTTGAGCCATTTTTGGTGGGTTTTTTTGTTTTGTTTTGTTTTGGTTTTAGTCTGGTTGGGGCTATTACATACGAGGGGTGGAGCCTTAGGTGTTCCTCAGGGCGGGGCAGCCCAGTCGCTGGGTTGTGACGCTGTAGGTGGGGGCGGGGTCCGAGAAGGAACAATGGCGCCTGTTCTGCTCTCTTCTGGACTCCTGTCCCTTCTGCTGCTTCCCCTTCCCCTGGATTATCTGCGCACGCGCGCATGCTGTTATGTAGTGAGGGGTGGAGCCTCAGGCGCTCCCCAGTGTGGGGCAGCCCAGTCGCTGGGTTGTAACGCTGTATGTGGGGGCAGGGTCTGAGAGGAAACAATGGCGCCTGCTCCGCTCTCTCCTGGATTCAGTCCCTTCTGCCACTTCCCCTCCGCCTGGACCATCTGCGTGCTCGAATGTGGGACCCCCTGGTCAGCCAGCCGCCTTGTGCGTCCTCACTGGGTCTGCACAGTTGCCCCCCTGTGCCCGGGGTCCGCCAGCTGCCGCCTGGGCGCCCGAGGACCGCCAGCCACCACCCGTGCACCTGGGAACTGCGAGCCGCTGCCACCTGCGCTCCTGGGTCCGCACCTCCACTCTTTCCTACCGCGACTCCGCCCCTCCTACCGGTCTGGATGAATGGTTGCTGGACTTCCATACAGCTCAATTTTCCATAAGTTCTGGTTGTTTTCTTGTTTCTAAATATTTGTTGTCCTTAATTTTGGTTGTGAGAGGAGGCACGGTGTGTCCGCCTACGCCTCCATCTTGGCTGGAAGTCCTGTATCTTCCTTAATTTCTTTCTTCAGCGTTGTGTAGTTTTCTGGATAAGATTTGTATATTGTATACTGTGAAAATAGAACTTGGGGTGGAAGGAAGGAAAAATCAGTATCATTTAGAAATACTGAGAAATCAAAACCAAAATTTTGGTTTCGAATCAGTAAATGATAAAGCTTTGGATTGTCCACTTAGAATTCAGTAATCAAGATTACCGAATTGCATAAATCTGGATAGTATCCTACATATGTTATTATATCTAAATGTTAGCATATAGAATAAAATGTGACTAGAGTGCTCTGTTCAAGTCATATTCAACATGGTGGCCTGAAACATCAGCACATAGTTTATTTTTATAATTGATATTTATAATATGTAAGGTTGAAACATCTTTTTTTGTTTTTGCTCTCTGGTTATTTTTGTTTAGAAGTGAAACATAAAAGATGGGAGTACAGGGATGTTGAACCCTAGTGAATGTGTGTTGTGACAGGAGTCCCATCAGATCTCTTCCCCATTCTTCACAATGAAAGATCTCCCAACCTTGATTATAAGCTAATGTTACTCTTTTCCAGGAGCCTTTGAGGATAGGACACAGGTAAGTAATTTTGGCACTCAGTTAGATACACCCACACGAAGTTTCCATTCAGAGCAGAGCAATGTTGGAAAGCAGGGACCACATGGAATCCATGTTGGGTGAGGCGACAAGGGCAGCAGAGACTGAAATTTTGTGCTCAGCTCTGGCTGCACTGGGTGACAGACAGCCTGAAGGGAGGGTTGGGCAATGTTTTCAGGAATATACCCTTCAAGTATGACTTTCTGTTCTCACGGAGTGTCTTGAATTGCCTTATCTTTTCTTAAAAATCTTTTTTTTCTGAATTATATTGGGTAGGGTTTGTATATTGGTTGGGGTTTGTTTTCAGCACGTAAGAATCCTGAATCAAACAACACTTTTACTTTGTAGTATTTGTGATGGGAGCAGTAATGAACAGCCCAGTTGTGGTGTGACAAATTATGCATAATTTGTGTTATACATGTAATTATATTGATGCTACCTATAATTTCTATATGAAAAGAAAGGAAGATAAATATTTTAATTCATCTTAGTAAATATTATGTTTTATTAATCACTAAACATCTAATCCACATATTATTTAGTATAAATACTATCACTACTGGCACATTAATTCACTCACATTAGAAATATTGCTTAAATAATTGAAGCAGAAAATTGAGAAAAATAGATAAATGGTTGTTGAATTCATACTAATGGCACAATTACTCCAAGACACATACTAATTTTATTTTAATTTTTGATAGCTTCCCCTACTTCAGTTAAATTTTACTATTTTATACTGTTTAATGGCAGACTATCTGGTAAAAGATTGACAGCCATGTTGTATGTTATGTTTTACTTCATGTGCATAAAACTAGCATTCTGATTATTTTCACTTATCCCTAGTGAATTGTTATTTTGAAATCTGGTTTATAAACTGCATTTCGAAAATTGTAAACATGGATACATGATATTTGTGGCAGTTTTCCAAAATAATTAACTAATTAACACACCATATGTGACAGTCTACCAATATATGTATCTGTATGTGTTTGTGCATTTGTGTGTTGGGAAATAGGAATGATAGGGAGATAAATACCAATCCCTTTATTTGTGTGTAAAATTTCACAATATCTGTGAGAATGCATAATGAAGAGATAACATGTATTGTTAAAAGATACGTTATGTTTTTAAAATCTTTAATAAGTCTATATCCTTATTATTGAGAGAAATATAGCTATTTTAAATTAGCATATTTACATTGTGTACAACTGTAATGCTATCAATGGGCTTTTATGATGAAATATGTTGCATTAATAAGATATTAAGCCAAAGATGTAATCCAATTAGCCTTTAGTAGGAAAAACAAATACTCATTTCAGTTTAGGAAAATATTATTTCAATATATTCTTATTTAGATGATGAAATTTTAATTTTGGTTAATATTTTAAAATGCATCAGCTTAATTTTGTCCAATTTTAATAAAATTACTCCTTTTTAAAAGACATTAGGATTTTCTGCTGTCAGCCTCCACCCTTTTAGACAAGGTAATATTCAAATATTTTAGCTATAAGAAATTGTCGGTTCATTTTATTGGATGTAGACATTCTGATTAATAAAACTTATTTATTCTACTATCTATCATGTATATTTCTGTAGGTATACAATAGCTAGTATATTATTTTTTAAAAAAAGACATTCATGCTAAGAATAAGAACCACAAAACTGTAATGAAAAATAAATAACTCTCCCCTGCTTTGCTAATGAAAATAAACAACTTGAAATGTTAAAAGATGATATAAAAGACCTTTAGTTCTATTGCCCAGTCAGCCAATAAAACAAGATTCAGTAAAGTAAGAGAGGAAAAATGCTGTTTACTAAATATACGCCTTTCCAATCTATACTTTATATTGTATGTCTACAACTTGAAAACAAACTGAAAAACAAACCAAAAAAAACAGGAAGAATATAATGTACTTTCCAAAGTGGGATGCAAACTCAATCTTTTACACACATAATTTTCAAGATAAATTTACTAGTATCATTGACATTTGCTTTATCTTTTATTTAAGAGAAGAAAAAGAGATTTTTGTGTGGTTTAGTTCATATTGTAACACAAACATATACATTTTATTTTTCAGATGTTATTCCGGAATTTGTATAAAATTACCAAAGATAAACAATTAAAATGTAATGTGTCCAGAGCTTTAAAAATTGCATTTTAGAAGAAAACAAAAGTTTATGGAGTTTAAAATGTCTCAAGATAATGAGAGGACACTTACACATAATTTCATAAAGATAATGGTTGTAAGATACAGAACAGGATAAGCGAATACTCTGACCATCAATTATCTCATATAATTCTTCTGTATAACTTTAACATTTCATTCTTCCACCTGTATAAAAACATCTGTCCATATTTCTAGAACTCCTGTGGTTAAAAACTGCTCTAATAAAAGCATGTAGTTTCCTAGTTATTTACTTTTTTCCCCAGACTTAATGGCAACTTTCAATCTTTGACTCCTATGGGTAATGTGATCAGGTTTTTCTTTCTTTCTAGTTTCCCTTTAAGAATTTAAGAATATCCTCTTTCATTCCTAATATTATATTTTTAATAAATGCACACTGAATTTTGTTAAATGCTTTTACTGCATCAATTAATATGACCATGCTGTTTTCTTTCTTTACAGTTAATATACAGATTATATTGGTTCATTTTAAAATATTAAATTATTTTTGCATTTTCAACATAAATGCCATTTGGTTGTTATATATTATTTTATGTATTTATGTACTGTAACACATTATATATAACACATATTGATATATAGCTTGATTCTTTTGCTAATACATTGTAGGGGGGTTTACATAAAGATTTATTGATATGTAATGGTCTTTTTTTCTGGTAGTGCCTTTGATTGTAGAATCAGAGTAGCACTGGCCCAGTAGTATGCATTACAAATATTCCTTCATCTTTAAATTTTGGAGTTTGCGAAGTATTTGTATTACTTCTTTCTTACTTATTGGGTAACAGTGAAAATTTTGAAGGTTATTAAATAACTTTGAATGAAATATAACAAAATTTAGGGAACATAGTTACCAAAATATCTAATTATTATTGGACACACAGTTTAAATCATGTTAACTTTTAAAATTCTAAATATCTTTAAATCTGATTGAGGGTGGGCATCCAACAAAGTATTTAGTAAGATATTTATTTGTTGACTCAAAATAAGCATTTCTACCAATGATTTGTAATTTTATTCCCTTGAATCTATATGTCTATACCTGTATGTGTATGAAGTTATATCTTATTTAGTATAAATCTGTCAATTGTTTATTTTGGCTTAGCAGAATATCTCAGCCTATTCAGTTGCAATTATGAATTGGGTATGTACCACAAACAAGTCTAAATGTGCTTCTGCTCCATGGTTTTCCAGATTTAGCAAAGACATTCTACTTTACAACAATCCTGTGCCCCGCCAAAATTTTAGCCATATTATCACCACATAACACTTTTCTTCCTTAACATTGAACTCTAAAGTCAGTTTATAAAAACTTTCATAAGGATATCTGATGTTTCACCTTCAATAGAATGAGCTTCCAAAATCTAAATGTTGGGTTCATAAGTGGAATAAAAAGGTCTATTAATGGAATTTATTGAACTAATTTTTTATTTGAAGCACAAAATAGAAAATTGGCAAAATACAATCATTTGCTAAGTGCTTACAAAGCTGAAAAGTTTAGTATTTTTATGTATGTGCCAAATTAATTTAGAGAAAGTAAAAAATGAGCCAAATTAATTTAGAAATATAGTCATTTGTGCAAGATAAAAAGTCCTGGTTCAGAATAATATGTAAATACAGTTCCACAGATGTATATGTCAGATTTTGGTCTTCAGGCAATTTTATTACTAAAGTTACAAACTTTTGAATTAGTTCTGTTTTCTTTAGCAGATGTGTCATACAGTTTGCATGTGATTTTAGATATCAACAGAGATGAGATCTCAAGTGGATGGTCAGTGTCAAGAAACATTTTGTGCAAATTACATGTTTATTTTAAATATTTTAGAAAGAGGCCCTGGCTGGCGTAGCTCAGTGGATTGAGCATGGGCTTCAAACCAGAGGGTTGCTGATTCGATTTCCAGTCAGGGCACATGCCTGGGTTGCAGACCAGGTCCCCAGTGGGGGCCACATGGAGGCAACCACACATTGTTATTTTTCTCTCTTTCTCCCTCCCTTCCGCTCTGTAAAAATAAATAAATAAAATATTTTAAAAAATATATATTTTTTTAGAAAAAGAAAATGTAGTTCTCAAGTTTTTTGTTAAGTGTGAACTTTATTGGCAGGTTGTGTTCATTTTTTCTAAAGGCTTTACCAAAACGTTAAAAAGTATCATAAAAAATGGAACTAGTAAATAGTTGTTGAATCAACCCTTGAAACAAATGACAAAATATTATAATAAAAGAACTCACATTCACAGTTTTTACAATATTTTTACTATATTCTCCATGCTTTACTGTACATCCTCATGACTATTTCATAACCACTAATTTGCATTTCTTAATTGATGCATGGGTGTTCAGTAGTAGCATTCCCCTCCACCCCCCTTTCTTAATGGAGTCATTGACATTACTTTTATAGTAATTATTACCTTGCTTTCTTCAGAGTTTAAAAAGCATCGAAATTTTCTGATAAAATTATTCCTTTTTTGATTTTATATAAAATAATCCATATTATATTTTCAGCCTCCTTTTTGTTCAACTACACAATGGCATTTTTCCTGTGTATGTCACAGTATGTTGTTTTGTGTATGTGTGTTCATCTCGTATTTTTTCATTGTTGTTGAAAACTGGATAGTTTAAATAGTAATAATATACGACAACTCTGGTCATCAGATCTCCTTTTTCCAAAATTTGTTTTTACTGCTCCTTATTATAGCAGTGCTGTCATTGTTGTTCAATTACTTTCCCAGAGCAGTTCTGTAAGGTCTACATTCTTTGTTGTGGCCACTGAAGTATTTTACATAGTGACCTTAATAGGCATCTAATCATTGGAAATTGACTTAAATTCCTTGCAGCCATAAGTTTCTTTCATTCTGAGAGGTTTTGTGTGTGTATTGGGTATGCCTCCAAAGCTCCATGGGTACTTTGGAGCTCTTCAGGAGACTCACTGTCTGCTTGCACAGAACCTTTAGGTCAGCTGGAGGTGAGATTAAAGTTTCTTAGTTCTTTTCTCGGCACAGACTTTCAAAAGTGTGTGACCTTCTAGATTTCAAGGAATATTTTGAAGCTTTTCTAAGCCCTTTATGAACATCTCATTCTCCAGCTTCTCCTTTAAAAGTTTTTCATCAGCTTCTTGTTTGACCCAAATGGTTTTGCTACCTCAGGCAACAGTGATGTTAAATGAATGATGATTTTTTTTTTTTTTTTTTTTTTTTTTGACAAATGCCCTGGAAAAGGGATGCTCTGTCCTGAGCAAGTTCCAAGTCAGGTCTATAAAGACAGTTTCATGAATTGGGCTTTTCCAGGCAAATTAAGTATAGAGAATGTTCTGAGAGCATTCCAGCTCTATTTTGTTTACTCCAGTTCTGCTAGGTTGCTGGTTTTCAAAACAAAGGGGTAGGAGATAGGGAAGGTATAGGGCACATACCACAACATATCATGAAGACTACCGTTTTTACTAAGATGAATAAATACTCCTGGAATTGTTGCAAAGTTGTAATTAATTTTCAGAATTCTGAAAAAAAGTTGATTTTAACTATTTTGCCATTGTTTATTTACTTTTTTCCTTTCCTTCCTCTTTTTCTTCCTTCCTTCCTTCCTTCCTTCCTTGCTTCGTTCCTTCCTCCTTCACTGGAGAAGTAGATTTTCAGAGTATCTTCCTTTGCCGTTTTGGAAATGCTTCTCTCTCAATATGACCTAATTTGCTGTTATCTAATTACTAATAAAATTAAACATCTTTTCATGTGTATATTGGCCACTTGGATTCTTTCTATTGAGAATTGCATAATTAAAAATTCTGTTCTTTTCTTTTTCTACTGAGTTGTTGGTTTTATTCTTATTTATTACTATTGTGTGTTTCTACTTTATATGGGATATGAGGCCTCAGGTAATTCTAAAGAGATGCAAATAACTTCTATTATATTGTGATTTTAATATTTTCATTCTTATAACTTTCTGATGAAAAGTTCTAATTTTAATGCAATGCAATTAATAACATTCTTTGTAATAAGTGCAGTTTAATTTCCTTCTTAAAAGGTATCCTACACTGAGATTATAATTTATTTATTGATTTTAGAGAGAGGAGAGTGAGCACATTCATATGAGAAACAGAGAGAGAGAGAGAGAGAGAGAGAAAGCATTTTCAGATTTTCACAGTAATGTCTCAAGTATAGCAAATGTGCAGTGTGAGCTCTAGAATCATACTGAGTCCACATTAAAGCTATACTATTAATTACATGACATGGAAAAGTTATTTAAACATGTTGCTTCAGATTTCTTATTTGTAATATTGGGAAATAACAGTTATTATTTCATAATATTGTAGTAATGATTAAATGAGCTACTATATGCAAAGCACTTAGAATAGCAAAGGTTAAATGAAATGCTAGTATTTTTAATACTAACACATAGGGATATTATAAAGTGTCAATAAATCAGGCAGGGATCTGTATAGTCATGATACATTTAGTTGAGTAAAACAGAATTATCACACTAATAAACAGAGAGCATTCATATTTGTTTAAACAAGCAGCACTTATTATTCTGATATGAATATACATGGAAGTGGGAGATACGTGTAATTCCAAACTTTGAAACAAATAAACAAATATTAAGCTAAATATTATTTATAGAGTTTATTAATTCATAGGAATTCAATAAACGTTAGCTGGATTTTTACAGATATTTCAATGAAAAGCATTTGTTTCAGATATTCTGTGTATATATAATAATCTATCTACATTACATTACTATTATTAAGCAAAATTTAATTATATCAATATAACATCTTTGAAATATTTTAATATTATTTTTATTCTTAATTTAAAAAATACAGTACACATTGCACAATTTATTTCCTCAAACTTGTAAATAAATTGCAAAAATAATATAAGAAGTATGAGAACACATAAGAAGTCAGGACCAATAGTTTAGAGACAATTTAATTATGCATCTATTGGTTTTAATGTAGCAAATTTTAATGGAGGCAAATTAGAGTATAATGATTATGTAACTTTTTTGGCTTGTCATGAATTCTCTATCATACGTCTGATAACAAAGGGGTGCAGAGGAAATTTGAGGGGGTGATGAAATGTATTTTGTTTGCATTTATACAACACCATGCATTTATCAAACCTCATAGAACTGTATGCTAAAAGTGTAAAACTTACTGTATGTAAATATATCTTAATTATTTTAAGGCTCTGTGGTATTAAAAGACAAAGGTGAGCTAACTTACTTCTCTGGGAGTCTACTAGAAGAAATTAAAACATAGTAGAAAAATTAATGGCTAAGAATTGCTAAAGTAGTGGTTCATTTGAGACCATCGTTGAGTCATTTATTTGTCTTGATTAAATTTTGTTTTTATTTTTTCTGTCCCAATCTGGTATACACTATTTTGGTTAATATTTTGTATGAAAATGTTACTTCTCAATTCTTTAACTTCCTCAATGCACTTTTGTTTTGACTTTTGATTGATTATTCAGTGTTTATCAGTGACATGTTCTATTTTTATTCATATATACATATATATACATATATGTGTGATCTACAAATATAATTCTAAGTAAATGAGCTCTACTAATACCTTGTAGAGCACGCTTCATGTAAAAAAACTACAACTTGCTAATAAAACACAGTGAATTTGATAACCTCCAGTGCTTCAGGACAAGAAATAATGTGAGCTGAATATTTTCGGTGCTTCTGCTTTATCCTCTATTCTTTAGCTGTCCTTTCTTCACTGGTTATTTCCTTTCTGTTAGAAAAAAAAAATGCACACAAGGAAGCTATAAACCTGCCTTAGCAACCAGGTTAATACGGCTCATTGCTCACTATTTGCTGGAGAGTTTCTATGCAAAAGATGGCCACGTATTGTGCACTGATTAAAAACACAAAAGTAGGGTGGTAGTGAATATGAAATTTGTAAAAATAGAGCCATTGGTGTCCTCAATATCTGTCTACTAAGCAGGAATTTAAATAAATAACTATGCAACCAAGATGACCCACAGAAAATGACATGTCACTGAATAGATATAAACTGCAATATGAGTTGATCTCATTTATCCTTTTGTAATCCCTTCTGAACAATTCTTTTAACATTCCTTAAATAATACTTATGCTCATGTATATATTTCTTCTTTGCAAATACAATTGCTGATATTTTAGCAACCAAAGACAATCATATGCTTCCCTTTTGTTTTTAGCTCAAAACTATCAAGATAGGGGAGACAGTTTAGAGCAAATAAAGGATATACTGTATTTCTATCACCCTAGAACACTTTTTTTCAAACGGAAAAATCACAGTTATTTACAGTGAAGTCACTATTTTTTTTTGTTTTGTTTTGATGCATAAGATTTTCTTGTAGCCTCACCTAAGATACATAATCTTGGATTAGTTAGTATGCACTGTTACTAATTTTCTAAAAATGAAGAAGAGGAACCTTCATGCACTGTGAGGGGGAATGCAGACTAGTGCAGTCACTGTACAAAAACAGTATGGAGGGTTGTCAAAAAATTAAAAATGGAACTGCCATGTGACCCAGAGATTCCACTTCTTAATATATATCAGAAGAAGGAAGCCAGAACACTAATTTGAAAGAATATGTACACCCCTATATTCACTGCAGCATTACTTACAATGGCCAAGATATGATAGGAACTCAGTACCCATCAATAGACAAGTGGATAAAAAAACTAGTAGTACAAATATATGATGGAATATTTTGGTCACTAAAAAGGAAAGAAATTTAAGCATTTGCAACAGCATGGATGGACCTAGAGTATATTATACTAAGTCAGTCAGTCAGAGAAAGACAAATACCAAATGATTTACCTTATATATGGAATCTGAAGAGCAATATAAATGAACAAAGAAAAATAGAAACAGACTCATAAATACAAAGAACAGACTGATGGCTGACAGAGGGGGCAGGGCTTGGTGGACTAGGTGAGAAGGTGAAAGGATTAAGAAGTACAAATTGTTAGTTTAAAAATACTCACAGGAATATAAATTACAGAATAAGGAATATAGTCAATTAATATAGGAGTGTGCAAAAGTAGATTTACAGTTATGAGTACACAAAACACTTTATTCCTGTATTGCTATTTATTAATTATTGTATTATTTTCCACATGATCAACTATGATGCTGATTTTGCCCACCCCTACACTGCAATAATTGTTTAATGCCAGGAGACTACTAGAATACTAGAAATAGCTGCCAATCATTGGGCAAACACTTTGTAAAATATGATTGTCTAACAACTATGTTGTACACCTGAAACTAATACAAAACAATATTGAATATAACTGTAATGAAGCAGAAGTATTCTGAGTTACAAAAGAGAATATCTTAAGTTAGCCCCTTCTTATTTGCATAATTAATGAAACATATTATTATATATTATGTATATGCATATAATGCATGTAATATGTGTATATTATATGCATGCAATATATGCATATTACATGCATATAATATGCATATAAAACATGTTAAATATTTAGACAATATTGTCTAAATTCAACTCTATTGTGTGATTTGTGCAACACTTAAGTATATGCAAATATATAATATATATAAATACAGTAGTGTATCTAAACATACAAATTCAAAGTAGGAAAAGTAGGTTTATAGCTGTGAGTACATGAAAGAGAGTTTATTCTTATCTCATTCATTACTTATTATATTATTTATTTGTATTATAACTGTAAACCTATTTTTGCCCATAACTGTATTTCTTATAAGTGGAATTTAAGCAAAAAAAAAAATCCTAAACTTGTATACTTATATTCTAAGTAGTATACTGTTTTCTTCTCGGTTAAAAGGCAAACATGTCTTAATTTTAATTGCTTTAATATGTAGAACATTAAGTAATCACTTAGTGGAAATATGAAGTTACACATTTCAATTAAAAACTGAATTAAAAGGTTAAAAATCTATTGCTGCTTTTTTCTTTTTTTCACACACTATACTGTACAAATGCACAGAAATAATGCTTTAAATTACATGCCTTAAGAGCCATAGCCATGTTTTAAAGCTGAAACATGGCCTACTTACTTGTTTAAAATCTGTGTTCTTTCAAACTTGATATATGGTGCACATTTTTTTTTTTCAGCAAAGGCTGCCCTAGCCAGATTATAACTCTAACGACATTTCTTAAACTAAAGCATTTGGAATTGAAATTATGCTGTCCATAAAGTATCCAGCCATGCAATGTACTAGAAAATAGAGACATTTAAGATACAAGAAATATTGTACATAGGACAATGACACTTCAGTCCCCTTCAAAGTAGGCACCCTGGGACCTTACACAGTTCTCCTAACTGCCATCAGTTGTCCCATCGTATGTATTTTCCTGAATCTAATCAACAGTCTAATATCTCTTCCTTTTCAAAGGCAATTTTAGTTTTGGGAATAAGTTGCAGGGCACCAAACCTGTACTGTAGGAAAGCTGAGTCACCTGGGTGATTTGATGTTTCACAAAAAAACTCTACCTGAGACACGATACATGAGCAGGCTTGTTGTTGTGATGAAGCTGCCAATCACTGGCTGCCCATCATTGTGGCCGTTTCTGATGTATTGCATTTCTCAACAGACAAACAATATTGAGGTGGTACTCATTAATTGTTTAGCCTGAAGGGGCATACTAATGATGGACAACACCTTTGCAATCAAGAAACATAATTGACATTTTCTTGATCTTGCTGTGACTTTGCTACACTATCTTCCAGCATGGAAAACCAGGAAACTTCTATTGGGATGACTGGGCCTTCATTTCTGGATCACAGCATAGACCCACAATCCATCTCCAGTTATGACCTTCATAAAGAAATCTGGTTCATTGGTAGCAGCTTGAATCAAGTCATTAGCAACTGCAGGATGATGTTCCTTGGTAGCAGAAGCCAAGGAATGAATTTTGCCACAACACGTTTCATGCCAAGATCCTGCATCAAAATATCAGACACAGTAGTTTTTGGAATCCCCAGGTCAGCTGCTAGTTCTCGCAGTGGCACTAGCTGATCTTTGTTGATTGCAGCCTGTACATGTTCAATATTCTCAGGTGGTTGGCTTGCTGCAGGCCTTCCAGAATATGGATTGCTTTCAGTGGATTCTCAACCATGTTTAAAGTGTCTGTGCCATACTTATTTGTGCTGTACTCACTGCATTGTCCCCCAAAGCCTTCTGAATCATCTGAATAATTTCTGCAGAGGAATGTTCAAGCTTAATGCAAAATTTGATGCAGATTTGTTGCTCTACTTGCTCAGTCATTTTGAATGCAATGGCCACACAGTACACATGCTCACTGAACAGAGTCTACTGCCCCCACTGACTAGTACAGCATAGTCATCATTTTTCATACATGTGCATTCCAGTCCACTCTCCTTGGCTGACAGGTTACATCAATGTCTTGCAAACTGTTCTCATTATATTAACAATGGCTGGACTTTTTCCAGACAGACTTGTATATGTTGTTGTGTATGTATATAACTTGCATGTGTATGTGTGTATATGTGTATGTATGTGTATATGTATTATATATAGTGTTTATATATGTATTGTGTTTATATACAGCTATAGAAAGAAATAATAATTTATTACTTGTAAATATCAAATTTTAGTTGTTGTATCAGGAATTTTTAATACTGGCATTTTAATCTCAAATCACTTGTGTTGCCAGATTTTGAAGTCACACTGTACCACTCTTACTTCATAGAGGAATAGACAGCAGGGAAATAAAGAATATTGGGATAGTCAGCAGGCTGGAGGGCATGGAATAAAACAGGGGATTCAAAATCAGTGGACAAGCAAAGCAAAACAAAATAAATTTAAAAAGAAACAAAGTAGAGAAAGGTGGTGATGTGTGTGTGGAGGGGGAAGGAAGATGATAAATACTATAGGAAACAAAAATTGCCATGAGTGAGATTTACCATAATCTTTCAACAAAGGCTTTCATAAGGATATTAAATCTGTCTGCAAGACCTGAGCTCGAAGCTTTTTCTGGAGGTAAAGCAGAAAGAGGATGATCTGGTAATAACACTGAAAGATTTGGATCCAATAAGATATCATGAGAAGATAATAAAAGCAATGAAAGGAAAAGAAAACAAAACAAGCAAAACACCATGCTAGAATCCAAGAAATGTGCATGAAAGTTTTTAGATAGAAAAATGTCTTAGGAAATTTACATATTCATGCTTTTTCATATCTAGGCTAATTGAAGAATGTGTTCTGTAACATATCAACTGATTCATGGGCATTAGATATTTTTACTAGAAATCAGATTTCAAAAAAATTTACTTAAAAAATGCCAACTTCCAAAATTTCAAGGGGAAATCCATGGATTTTATTTCCCTAAGGCAATGATACAAGTATGATGATTTATCTGGTGCCAGATTGGGGGAAAGGGGTACCAGGATGTAGACATTTTGTCATCTTCTGATTAAAGTCTAGCTCATATTTGTACTTTGTTTCATAATAATTGAGTTTATAAATTTCAAATTATACCTTATTCAATTAAATTCTCCCATTTGATTATTTTTTTCACCTATTGAATATGACAATTTGTAACAGACTTTTAAAATTTTGTCATTCTTTCTGCCTGATTAGGCAGGTAATATAAAATAACCCCTAAAACCAGAGAAATCTGATTTCAGAAATCAGAGAGAAGCAATTTCATCTTGTGCTATGCATTCTACTTGTAGGCCCAGCACCCTTGAATGCTACAGAATGCTCACGTTCCAGACAGCACTGAGGTTAGCATATCTCACTCACCACACTGGAAAGAAGAAAACTTTGGCTTATTATTGCTAATATTGGGTTGGCCAAAAAGTCCATATTTTTTCATCAAATAAAAGACATATTTTTCATTTTCATCAATAACTTTATTGATTTGGATATTTTGAGTATGTCAGCCATCTCCTGAGTGGTATAATGTCGATTGTCTTCAGTTAATGTCTCTGTTTGATCACCATCAACTTCAACTGGTCTGTCAGACTGTTGAGCATCATCCAGCCAGCAATCTCTAGCACAAAACTTCACAAGCCACCCTTGACGAGTTTGATCAGTCACAGCACCTTCTCCATACACTGCACAAACCATTTTTTCCTTTTGCATTTCAGTTGCTTTTTTACCTTTCTTAAAATAATAAAATATATGTCAAAATGTTTCATATTTTCTTCCATCTTCAGTATTAAAATGGCCATAGAAAAATTCACCAATTTTTATTAGCTTTTCTTTAAGTGGATGCTGATATGACAGCTGTCATAACACAATCTAACAATAGCGTTTCAAGTGAAGTTAAAGACAACTGAGCGCTATTAGAGCCATCTTATGGAAAAAACTAAATGAACTTTTTGGCCAACCTAATACATGGAGGAAACAAGAAAATATGTTCTTATAGCAACCTAGAGAGAAAATGTTTTTTTAATGTTTCATTAAAATGTACATATTTAAGCATCCCTTTAAATATGTCCTTCATGCCACCGTGTAAACAAAAATCCAGACTATTGGTTGCTGACCTTGTACTTCTGATTTCTTGCTCATGTCCATTTTTCTTTATTTTTATTGTTGACACTATTACCAATGTCACTGGTTCCCTCCTGTCCTCCCTCTGTCCGACCTTTGCCTGCCTCCACCCAGCCCCCACGCCCCTTCCCTTAGGCCATCACCACACTGTTGTTTGTGTTATTGGTTATGCATATATATTCTTTGGCTAATTCCTTAACCTTCTTTCATTTAGGCTGCCCCCTCCCCTATTCATACCCATTTTGACATAGTTATGCTTAGGACATCAGATTTACTTGGAATGTGGTGCAAGATGAATTTAAGTTATGTTCACTGTTTGGAAAATCAGAAAATGAGGTTCTACTAACAAATCCATACCCTTATTAAACTGAACAATTAAACTATTAAGAGAAATAATCTTGATTAGAATTATTGACACATATTATTTGGGGGGACCCTATTTTGCAGAAGATACAAGTCTTGTGAAAAACAAACACATTTTTATTGCTAAGAATTGCAATATGTTTTGAAGCTCTTATCTAAGCGATTAGCCTTAGATATTTTTTTTTTCAAATTTAGGCTAACAATTTAAAAACTCCTCCATTTTAATGAATAAAAAGTGACATGGCTAACAATCTAGCTGAAAATTAACTAACAATTGCTTTTACTAAAATTGATGTCTGCCATTCTAAATTTTACAAATGTTTTTATTTTGGAACTCTTCCAATTCTTTAAGTGTGATTTAGTGCTAATTTGTTCTTCTTAAGCAGGAAAATGTGATAGCCCTACCAATATTTGCTGTGTGTGTGTGTCTATTCTAGTAATTGAAATAGAAAGAAATATAAGGAAAAGTGCTCTCCTTGCTTGAGGATCTACAAAGTCTCTTGATATATCAATGAACACTTTAAACAGACTGAGATTCTGTCTCACCCTGAGATAAAATCAGTCCATCAATCCTATCATTCTTGAGAGAATACCAAAATTTCATTTTTCCGCAATTTATGGTTTTGCAATCTACTCTTATGAGTAGTCTGTGAATATACTTACTTATGATACCATAATCTGTTCCCTGTTATTGTTACAGAACATATCCAGGGGGTGAACGATATACTATTACTGAGTGGATTCCCTCTCTTTTTTGCTCTGGGGATCCCCCCCACCCCATACTAGGTTCACCTTGCCTGCCACCAGGGGAAAGATGTCTCTCAATGCCAGAGATTGGTGAAAAGGAAAGCAATTATTTATTTAAAAGTTATACAAACTTAGAGTAATGACTTAATATCTTCACTAAAATACTAAAGTCCTTTAGAATACTCACAGATGCACGCAGTCCTTCCTTAGCCCTCTGCCCAGTCCGGGAAAGAGAGTAGAAGTACCTTTTCTCAGGAAAAGAAGTAGAAGTCTGTGGCTCAGTTTCCTGGCACCATCAGCTGTGTTGCCTCCGCAATCTCCAGTTAATCCAAAACCATGTGGCACCTTCTCATGTGGTGCTACCAGAAAGAGTCCTTTGCCATGTGGCCCATCAGAAAGAGTCCTTTCACCCTTTTTCTTCCAGGCAAAGTCTCTCCTGCTTCCTAAGCCACATGGCAAAAGGGAGCACCCTAAAGCCATGTGGTCCTGACTCTGGCCAAAGCTGTGTGGTCCTTGCAACAAGCCCAGCATGGCTGCCCTGCCTAGGTTTAAATCCCAGCGCCAATCTTTCTCTGCAGCCCCATTTCCAACTCCTCCCACAACCAGTTACACCTGCTAGCATTTCCATATTCACCCAGCTTTACTGGGCTGCCATAATAAGTCCGGGTAGGCGTGGCCCCATGACACGAAGTTAATTATCTCCAAGCTCTCACACAGGCACTGTAACCAGGGGGACTTGGCTCCCAGTTATATCCTGGGTGGAAGTCACTCAAAGCATGGCCACAGCTATTTAACATATCCATGAAAACAGTCAAAACTTATAGATATGTTAAATGACCATGCCAGAGGTTAGCTGCAAAGCTGTTGCTGTTCAAAACATCTGTCAATGGCCCTGCTCCATGTGTCCCATCCCCCAGCTCAGACTTGTGGGGGTGAGGACATCCTATATATATTTTTACTAATATTTCCTGGACATCCTAAATTCTGGACCCCGTTACAAATTCCTATTTGGGCCCCCCCTTGGCTGCACCCTGTTACATTATCACTCTTGATTGTTTCACCTGTTTCTAACTTTACATAAGAATAGATAAAATGTTAGCATAGCTTCTGTGATATGTATAATACTTCCACCTAAATTCAACACTGGCAATAAACTATCTACATGTTTCATAAGCAGATGGTCTGGGGAAAATCCACAAAACATACTCTGTATGAGAAAGCCAGATCCACTGCTCAAGGGGAACTTTTCTCAAGAAAAAGTGGGAAGACCTTGAGAATCTGGCACATGTGGCTTTAAACAACCACAAATGTTTGTGTTCAGGTGGCTGGTTATTTAACTTTTTTGTGGGCTTCAGTTTTCCCAAGTGAAATGTGAATGATTATGTATAATAATCCCAAGGTGTTAAGAATTTATGAGATGCATAAACATAAGATAACCATACTAAAATATTAATTAATATCCTTCACTAAGTAAGTTCCCAGTGTTGATTTCCTAATTCTACAGCTGTGACACAACATGACATTTTCCTGATATAATAATAAGTGTTAACACATTTTAAAAAAGGCTTCTCTTAAGTTTTTTCACAGGTGTCTATAGTTGTATTGGTATGCTACCACTTTTTATTTTATTGATAAGCATAGTGATTTCTTTGATGAAGTGGAAACTATGCTTCAGTTCCTTTGCAGCTGATTCATACATTAATTAGGAATTAATACTTATCTATTCTCTAACAGCTTGGGGTTAGATAAGAAGTTAGAATGTAACTACTTTCATACACATTTTTCATGGAAATTTTGCTTTTATGTAAAGCTACAGGAGAAACACTTCTTTTCTCAATGGTTATACAGTCAGTGTCAAATTTATTTCAGTGTCGGTTTATGACAAATCTTTACAACATTCCTTTACCTACCTATCCATGATATTATAGTAAATAGAGTATGTTTCATTTCTTCTGATAGAACCATATTTCCCCCAGGAATTAGAGGAAGACAATAGCTATTTATGCAGCAGAACTGTAGCCATATCCCCCTTTTCTCTGAAACGCAAGGTCTGCATATGTTAACATATTTCCAGCTTCTCAATGTTATTGATCCTCTTGATCCTTTACTGCAATTTAAGAATTGTTAATAATTAGAAGGGTTTTCGAATCACTCCATAAGAAATTTTACTATCAATTTAGTTTCTAATTTTTCTCTTCTGAATGATTTTTCTGTGGTTTGCCAGTGAATTAAAACACTTTATTACTTTTTAAATAGTGTGTCCTTCAGAATTATTATACAGACTCTCAAATTTAAAGCTAATGATCATAAAGACTTTGGTCTTTTATTTTTTATTTAAACTTTATGTTTATTGTTGACACTATTACAGATGTCCCCATTTCCTCCTCCTTTGCCTCCTTCCACGCAGACCCAGCTCCCCGCCCTGTATCACCGCACTCTTTCCTGTGTCTGTGTGCTGTGTGCACATGCTTCTTGTTTCATCCAGTCTCCCCTGCCCCCACCCTCTGACAGCTATCGGTCTGTTCATTCATTTTCATTTCTTTTTACTGAAGTTTGTATTCAATTATTTTACATGTTAGTGATAGAATTAACCTATTTGAAAGCCTATTTCAGTTACTTATTTTAAAAATATATAATCACAAAATATGTGAACTACATATCAATAAATATTTAATCCAACTTTAGGGTAAGACCTTTTTTTTACAGATTTCAAAGATGATGCCATTTTTTGTTGTTCTTTGTTAGTTTAAATTCTATGCTAGCTTTATGTTTCCAGAAAGATTTTTACCTTAGCTTGCTCAAAGGTTTAAAATATTAGTGATCACACACTGTTTAAAGTGTTAATAAAGCATGCTGTGCAACCAAGTAGCTTGAAACTCTATTCACAATAAACAATACAAAAAAGCCCTGATTTGATAAAATCACAATTGCTCTATAATTCCCATATTTTTGTGAGCTGATACAAATCTAAGAACTGATGAAACACGTAATTAACCACTGAAGTAAAAAAACAACAACAACAACAAACTTTTCATTGATACCCAGAATTCATTTCAACCATTCCTGTTCTGCACTTAGAATGGATAGTTCCCTTTACCAAATGCTTTCCTGAAGTGAATATCAATGGTATCTATGCCTAAAAGTTAATTTCAATGTCAAAGAAAAATCTTATCCTCCATATTCTATACATTGACAGGATTGAGTGTAACATTTTATGCTGTCAATAACTAGAATTTTCAAGAGCTAAATTTACATATTTTGAAACATAAAAAATATTTAATATAAAACCTGGAAAATATACATGTAGATAATTAAAATTACATAAAAAATTGAAATAGCCAATGCTGTATATGAAGTACAGTGATACACATTTTTATTTATATGTGCTGTATGTTATTCCAAGTTTAATTCTGTTTCTTTGCTAAATATCTGGACATGTAATTCACACATAATATTTAAGTTTCTAGGATGGTTTTCTATTTGCCTGGCACTGAAAAATATAAGCAAAAAATGTAAACTTCTCACTGTATCTATTCTTTTCAGGTTATCACCAAGGTAGACCTAGTACACTGGCTCCAATACCATGAAGCTTATATTGGATTTCAACATGTGGTTTTAAAATAGCAGACATGGTGCAATTTTCTGAATTATTCACACATAATCACTCCAGGGATTATATTTAAGCATGATGGAAAGGGCCTTAAAGAAGGCAGCCATGAAGAGTCTTGTTCAGTAGTCGATATTCAGAATACATTAAGGATGATGATTAAGATAATGTTCATGACCTAAATGTATTAAATCTAGCTATTCAGAGACGATGGCAGAGATGATGATTTCAGATGTCTCAGATAAGCATTTAATCATCATTTTTTCAACTTATTTGTTATTAGAGGAATATACATGTAAAAATAAGATAAAGACTAAGTAAGTGGCATTGATTCTACATAATACAGAGTCAGTACAAAACGCCAATCAAAATCATGACTATCAAAAATAATGGAATAAATAGTGTCAGACTAATAACAGGGTATTATTATTACTTCTGTTAAAAGCATGCTTTTAAAATAAAAGTACACATTATTTTCAGAATCTAAAAGAATTACAAGAGATAGAAGCAAAATTGTTTTAAATAATTCAAAATTTATATAAATTTAAATGAATATCACAAGTAATTTGTCATAAGAGAATTTTCTAAGTTTAAAAAATATAAAGCAACTTTTGGATTTCTAGGAATAGTACACAAAAGTACAAATATATTCTAAAGTCAACGTAGATAAGTATTATAATAATGGTACAATTTTTAATATTTGTTGTTTTAATAAAACTTGTGCTCATTTGCAAATCTTACTCTTCTCAATTCATAAGGTATCCAGCTTCCATTATCCAAAAATATGGCTGGATGCACTGCTCTGATGATTGAGGCATGTGGGAGAGTCTTGACGTTGGAATGAGCTTTATACAAATGGCATTTTGAGAAGAACTAGTACACAATTCACTGAGCAAGAGAATGACTAGTAGAAGATTGAAGGTGCAGAGTCAGATCCTATGAGAATCTGTAAGCCATAATATATTCCAGTTGCCACGGATGCCTATTAGAAAGTTTTAAACAGCATGATGGCATAACATTCAATATAAAAAATGTCACCTGGGGACCCTCTGATGATGAATTGTTATGGAACAAAATTGGAAGTAGATAATTGGACAGATTCAGATATAATCTGAGCATAGCAAACAAAAAATTCTGATGGATTGATTGTAGAGGGTGATGAAGGAAATGGAAGTGGGAAATAAGGTTGGCTGGAATAAAAAACAGATTGGAGCTAGGCAGAAGCAAAGAAGCAAAGTTCGGTTTAATTTATCAGTAAGTCCAACAAGACACTTTATAGCTCTAGAAGGGATGAGACTGGAGTTTAGAGTACAGGGTGAAGCAAACACAGGTTTACAGTTGGTTGGATGGAAAATAATACCATAACTAATAAGTAATAAAACAAGAATAAACTCCGTGTTTTATCCATTCATGACTGTAAGTCTACTTTTCCCCCACCCGGTATATATCTGAAGTCAGGAAATGTGTTTAAGAGTTGTCAGCATGGAAATGGTGAAAGGAAGATGGAAATCAAAGATACATGTATCAGTGAATACTTAAATAGTACCAGGAAAGCCAATATCAATTCCATTTGGTAATTGTACTACAATTCCTTTCTGCTAAATTCACAGTACCTTTAGTGAGAACCGAAGGAGATAAAATAAAAACACTTTTATTTAGGCTAATACTTTTACGCACTTTTAATTTTACTATTTAATTAACAATCATACCTAAAATATTTACAATAATCATGTTAATAAAATTGTTTCTTATTAATTTTGTAAAATTTGCTACATATAAGGAAGTTGCTCTGGGGGGAACTTAAAAGAGATATAATTTAAAATTAATTTAGGTAATTATTTAGTGTAATTTCTATTAATTTTATTATATGATCCTTATATATTAATTTTAACAATTAATTAAAATGAAACTATTATTTAAGATAAATAAATATATAACACATATTTTAAAGATTTTTTTCTCTAGGTTTAGAGTTAACAGGTGTTTTTATCATGTATTATTTTCTTCCACAGTAAACATTATATTTGAGAAAGTTTATTTTATACTAGATAAGTACACAATTCATTAAATTTCTGGTTGGCTTCAGGCTGAAAGGTATCTCTGAGGTTAATGTGCAAAATAAAATAAAATAAAATAAAAGGAGGCAATTTCACCTCAGGGAAAAAGCTTTTCCCAGCATTTCTAACATAAAGCTGTTTTTAAAGGAAACAATACCTATGAAATCTACACATGTATTTCTTCAAGCCCTACAGCCTCACCTTTCTGAAAGAAAAATTTGAACTTAAAAAAAATCTAAATGTCTCACATTTAAAAGATCTTCAAACATACTTGTTGATTTGATAATGCTTGCTACTTGGTAATAAGTTTTATGCTATTTTGAATAACTACACAAGTATGTTTCTTTGAATTTATTCCTTAATTCAAAATTATCATTTAGCATGCTTTCTCAGTAATTTTAATATAAAGATTTTATGTCTTAATTGTAAAAAACTTATTTACATGAAATAATGACAAAAACTATGTCTAATAATGAGGGGAACTGTTAAAGACTCTGCTTACAGATGTGATTATAAATACATATTTGTAAATGTTTATAAAGATAATAAAACTCTAAGTAACTGAGACAGCATGTGTAAAGTGTTTTTGTAGAAGAGTACCTAGCATCAAGAAGAGTCAATATAAAAAAAAAAACTTTTAAAACTCAATAATAAAATAATAAACAAATTGAAATATGGGCAAAAAGTCTGAACAGACATCTCATCAAAGAAGATATAAAAATGGCAAATAAGCATATAAAATATACTCAACATTGTATCAATAGAGGATTCAAAATAAAAACAAAATGAGATGCTACTACACATGTGTTAGAATGGTCAAAATAACTAATATACAAATCACCAAATATTGGCAAAGATATGGAACAACAGAAACTCTCATTCATTGGTGGTGGGAATGAAAAATGGTATAGCCACTCTGAAAGACGGTATGGTTTCTTACAGAACTAAATGTACTTGTATCATACAATCCAGTAATTGTGCTCCTGGTTTATCACCCTCCCAAATTAGAAAACTTTTATCTACACAAATATGCACATGATGTATGTTTATAGCAGCCTTATTCATAATTGCCAAAACTTGGAAGCAACCAAGATGCCCTTCAATAGATAACTGGATAGACAAACTATGTATACCCACACATTAGTATATTATTCAGCACTAAAAAAAAGTTATCAAGCCATGAAAGACTTAAGAATCCAACTTAAGTTGAAGGAAACTTAAACACATATTGCTAAGTGAAGAAGCCAATCTGAAAATGCTACATATTGTGTTATTCCACTATGACACTCCAGAAAACACAAAACTATGGAAACAATAAAATAAATAAATAATAAATAAATAGTTGTCAAGGGCTCAAGAGAAGAGGTGGATAGATGAATAGGTAGAGCACAGTAGATACTTTAGGGCAGTGAAACTATCTTGTATAACATTGTAATGGTGGATATATATCATATACTTTTCAAAACCCATGAAAACTTCAGCCCAATGAATGCACTCCCATGCAAAATATTCACTTTAGGTAATGATGATTCAATATTGATTCATCAATTGTAACACATGTACCATATTAATGCCAGATGTTATAAACAGGAGAAACTGGGAGGAGGAGAAAGGAATATATAGGAACTTTCTGTACATTTTGTTCAATTCTTTTTCTCTGAACTTAACACTGAACTAAAAAAATAAATCAATCAATTAAAAAAAAAACAAAACAAAAAAGGAGACAAAATGAATTGCTACATCTTATAACTGCATGGTTCTAGGAAATTTATGTAATGATATGAAGTAGTTTCTGTCTCGTGAATATTAAATAAGATTATGCACTTAAAATGCTATATGTCTACCAAGTTTCTAATACCATTAATTTTTAAAAAGCTGTTTTGTTGATAATTGTGCTCCTCTGAAGATTGTTATCAAAAATATCACCATCACCCCTTCGTAGGTAACTCTCACCTTCCTTTTTGCTGCTTTTAAGTTCTCTCTTTATCTTTAATATTGGGTAACGTAATAATGATGTGCCTTGGTGTGTTCCTCCTTGGGTCCAATATCTTTGGGACTCTCTGGGCTTCCTGGACTTCCTGGAAGTCTATTTCCTTAGCCAGATTGGGCAAGTTTTCCTTCATTATTCGCTCAAATAAATTTTCAATTTCTTGCTCTTGTTCTCCTTTTGGAATCCCTATAATTTGGATGTTGGAGGGCTTAAAGTTGTCCCATAGGTTCCTAAGTTCTCCTCATTCTTTTGATTTCTTGTTTCTTCCTTCTGTTCTGGTTGAATTTTTTTTTCCTTTTGTTCCAAATCATTGATTTCCATCCTGGTTTCCTTCCCTTCACTGTTAGTTCCCTGTATATTTTGCTTTATTTCAGTTTGGGTAGCCTTCGTTTCTTCCTTCATTTTGTGATTGAGTGTGCATAAGATTATCAGTTGATTTCTGAAAAGAAATCTTATAGACAAGAAGGGCCTGGAAGGAAGTATTCAAAGTCATGAAAGGCAAGGACCTACTTCTAGATTACTCTATCCAGCAAAGCTATCCTTTAGAATAGAACCGTAGATAAAATGCTTCTCAGATAAGGTCAAGTTAAAGAATTTCATCATTACCAAGGCCTTATTACATGAAATGATAAAGGGACTTATCTAAGAAAAAGAAGATCAAAAATTGAATAGTGAAATGATAACAAACTCACAACTATCAATAACTGAATCTAAAAAAAAATTCCCTAAAACTAAGCAAACAATGGAACAGGAACAGAATCATAGAAATGGAGATCATACAGAGGGTTATTAGTGGGGAAGGAGAGGGTGAGAATGGGAAGGGAAAGGTATAGGGAATAAGAAGCATAACTGGTAGATGTAAAATAGAGGAGGAGGTTAAAATAATATAGGAAGCAGAAGAGTCAAAGAACTTACATGTACAACCCATGGACATGACCAAAGAGGAGGTGGAATGCTGGAGGGTGGGGGGGGGGGTGCAGGGTGCAAAGTGATAAAGGGGAGAAAAATTGGGAAAACTTTAATAGCATAATAAATAAAATATACTAAAAATAAAATATCACCATCAAAACTTAAATTCTATGAGATCATAATTTCAGCAATGAGAAAAATTGGAAAGTGTAAAACATTAATTTGACATTTCTAAACAGGTTATAGAAGACAATGATTGAAATTTATAAGTCAAATGATAGTTTTAAAAATGGAATGTATTTCTTAAAGCAAGAAAATAGATCTTATTAAATAAAGAAATAATGCAGGATCAATTGGTTGCCAAGAACATACTCTTGGTTCTTGTTAATTTGCTTTTGCCATTTCCAGAAAAAAATTGTAATCAAGCTGTAAACAATAGGGAAAACATTTAAAAAACTAATTACACTCAAATATTGATGCAGAGGAGGGGAAAATAGTGAAAGGGATTTAATAATTTCAAGAGTTCATGTCTACAAATCCGAAGCACAGATGACACCTACACATGTACTTTCAGAAAAATTGTTAATGAGAGAAACCACAGAGGTTAGTGGAAGTGTCAAAAGAATGAAGACAAACATTATTGTAATTTTCCAAAATGAAAAAGGGATTTTAAAACTATGTATCAGTTAGCCAATAAGCTTGACATGTGTCTTTGGCAAAATTCTGAAAACAGATTATATAGCAGATGGTTTGTGAGCATTTTGTTAAGTGTGGTGTTGGTCACTAGGCACCAACGTGGATCCATGTGGTGCAAATCATGTTCAAGTAATTGTGCTTCCATTATCATTGTGGCATTTAGGCCAGTGGACAAGGGGATAAAGAGATCTTAACACCTTGAATATAGCAAAGAATTTTGCAAAGATTTATATAAAAATTTACATGTTTTTCTAAAATGGTGCTGGCATCAAAATGTATTATATGGATTTTTTTTTTGCCATTGAATAACTAGCTAATTCTTGGTATAAGGAATTCTAAGTATTGTATATGAGAAACTCCTATGGAACATTTTCTGAAAACACATTCTTAGATCTTGGCCCTACCCTGGATATCCTGACTTAGGAAATCTGGTTATACCTAGGCTATTTCAATGGTAAGTTTTAAGGTAATATAATGCAATTAATTTCTCAATTTGTATAAGAAAATTAATGCTATTCATAATTATCCTTTTAGTTTTGTTGCTACATTGTTTTATACATGATTTAATTCTATCTTTAATTACTCTATAGCTATTCTATCTTTAATCAAAACCATAATAATTTTATTATTTTCAGTTTTACATTAAACTTGACATCCAAACATGACATTTATTTTCAATGCGGCATGTCAAGTAACCATTGAAAAGATAAATAATATAATTTTAAGGGTCTTCTCAAAAACCTTTAAGGTCTTCACTTGTCATATTCAGTAAAACCTTCACCCACATGTTCAATATAACAGCACCCCACTCCCTCTCAGATATCAACTCCTACTGACTTTCTCTCTTCTCTCATTTACTTCACTTCAACCAGACTGGCCTTTCCTACTGGTTCTCAAACAAACCAAGAATGCCACCATCTTGGTGTCTTTGAATTTGTAATCCCTCTAATCCAGATATCTATGCCATATTTATTTTATTTATTATCTGTCTCCCACACAAGTATTTTTGTCTGTTTATTCAATGTTGTATCCACAGATGCTTAATAGGTGGGACACACATTAATGACTGAATTCAAAAACAAAAAGTTACTTCTATCTCTATGTATCTTAAAATATAATTACTGTTTTTACTTGAAATTCATTAGAATATTCAGTATATAAGTTATTGATTATAGGGTTATGTGAGATTGCATTCTACTTCATGTTTCCATCCTCATTAAATTATATACAATAATAAGAAAGTTAATATTAATAATACAAGGACTTTCAAAGATAATATATCATTGTCACTTGATTGCTTTATTAAAATTTTTGTCATTCTATATTTTCAAGTTCATAGTAGGGCAGTTGTATTTCACATATAAGGGAATAAATCTGAATCTATATCTCACAATATATATACATTTTAACTCAATCAAATTACATTCGAATGTAAGAACAAATAATAAACACAAGTGAAAAAAGAAAATAAATCAAATTTCATTAGCATTTAAAAAAAATTGTGCTTCAAAATGTATATTCAAGAAATTAGAAAAATAAAACCTTACAGGGTCAGAAAAAATAATTGCAAACTATATATCTGATTGAGATCTTGTATTCAGTGTATGTTAAAAATACATATATATACACAAATGAGTCAACAAGATAAAGAAAAATAATCCAATAAAAAATCAGCAAAAACTTTAATAGACATTTATCCAAAGAATATATACCATGGTCAATAAGCATATAAATAATGTTCAAAACCATAAGCCCTTATAAAAGTATGAATCAAAACAACAATGAGATACCACTTCACACTCACCAGGATCCACAAAAAAGACAAATAATAACAAATATCGACAAGGACATATAGATTCTCTATGACTGAGCCATTCCAGTCTTAAACATATACATACCTCAAACTGGTAAAACATACTTTCGCTTAAAAACTTGAACACATATTCATAGAAGCTTATTAATAATAATGCATGAAAACAATCCAAATATCCATTAACTGATTAATGAACAGACAAGATAAGGTATAGCCATATAATAAAATATAATTGGCAATAAGAAAAAAGTTTTGATATATGTTACAACCTGGGTGACCCTTGAATACATTATAATGAATAAAAGACACTAGTAACCAAAGTCAATGTTTCCAATTTATATTTCCATATTAGACAAATTCATAGAACATAAAGTAAATTAGTAGTTGCTAGGGAATGGGAAGAGAGAGAGAATGGGGAGTGATTGTTAATATAAACTAGAATTCTTTTTCTTTCTTTGGGCACATTTTCTTTTATTGAATTTTTTTTAGTTTTTTCTCTCATTTTTTGAGATTTCTTTTGAAATTGAAGAAAATGTACAAAAATCAGATAATGGTGAAGTTTGTAAAACTGTAACTACACTAGAACAAAAAAGCAAAACCCTAAACTGTGCACTTTAGGCAGGATAAGTTTTATGGTATGTGAATTACATCTCAATAAATTTGTTTTTAATATCCACTTATAGGCCCTGGCCAGGTAGCTCAGTTGGCTAGAACAATGTCCCTATACACCAAGGTTGTGGGTTTGATCCCTGGTCAGGGTGCATGCAGGAATCAACCAAAGGGTGCATTAATAATTGGAACAACAAATTGATGTCTTTCTTTCTCTCATGTCAACAAACAAAATTTTTAAATCTATTTTATAACATTGTGACTAATTTCCTAACAATATTCTTTTCAGGGGTGTCCAACCTTTTGGCGTCTGAGCCACATTAGAGGAAGAGTAGTCTTGGGCCACACATTAAATACATTGCAACATGTAATCACAAAAGGATCTCAGAATGTTTTAAATAAATTTAGAATTTTGTGTTGGGCCGTATTCACAGCCATCTTGGGTTGTATGTGGCCTGCAGGCTTCAGGTTGGACACCCAGGGACCTTTTGAGATGGTTTATTTTTAGTAGGATTTCTTTATAGTAAATATGATAATGAGAGATGACTTTTTCTTTATTTTTTTATTTTTATTTTTATTTTTTTGCTAATACAAATTTGGTTGACAATTGGTATGTATAAAAAAGGTGGCTCCCACTTTTATTGCACTGTTCAGAATCTGAGTCTTATCACACAGTATGATGAATTCTATATGCATAAACCAAACTTTGCTCCATGCAAACTGTGGTCATCAAACATACCTGAATAAATCTAGAGTGGGATAAAACATACCTGAATAAATTTCAAGGCTGAAAAGTTATGGAGTAAGTGGAGAGCTCTGCTACTATTAATCAGAGGGTCAATGAAATCTTTCTCCTTCTCCTCCTCCTCCTCCTCCCTTTTTTCCAGAGGACTTCTTTACAAAGCAGACAAGATAGATTTGGCTGAAGACGGGATATATAGAATAAAATAAGCACGATACTTGAAGCAGAAGTATGGAAAAGCAGATGTGATATGCAGACTACAGAGTTGTGAATAACAATGTATTTTGAAGAACCCAGATGAAAAGAGAAGCATGGAGGCCTACAGAGATAGCTTCTAGTTCCACCTACTTCCCCATGAATCTATAAAGTATGTCCTATAATTGGAGATTATGTAGCACATGATCCTTGTAAGCAAATATGTAAATGCGTATTTTCATTTAGTCTTTGTTACTTTTTTCTAATGCATATATATTAGCATTAATCTTTTTTCGTAAGTAATCAGGTATTCTATTAAAGTAACCTTGGAAATACAAACTTTACTCCCCACAATACACTGCATGAACTGTTTGAAAACCTCCTTATCTTTTGAATTTTTTTCTGAGCTTACTCAGATCCTAGGCTTTTATTTCAAATTTCACTACATATTTCTTTTTTTAAAAGCCTCTCATTGGTAATTTCTTTCATCATTATCAAAATCTCTAGCTACTTTGATACCTTTTATATCTTAAAAATATCATCTAAGACCACTTCTATTTTTAATTTATGGTGTCTGATCAAATGTAATTTCTACTTTCATGATATTACTTACATAAACTATCATTATATTTTCATAGTTATCATTAAACAAGAAATATTTGCATTTCTTCTTTCATTACAGCTCCCACAAACTGGCATAATATCTGAAATATTAAGAGAACTAAAGATATTTAATTTTTGCTATTACTATATTAGGTAAATATCAGGTAGTTTAGTTTGCATTTGTGTTTTCTTCCTTAGATTATTTATTTTGAACAGAAAGTAAACTATGTGATTTTCATTGTATACATGGTCTCAGTTTTTTTTTTTTCTCTCTGTCTTTTTATGCTTCAACTGTGAAACACTTCATATAAAATCTTACCTGGAAGACTGAAATGTTAAGTAAATTAGTACTCAGTTGTCCTGCTTAAATTGTTCCTACTCAATTAGTGTTTCCCTCATCCGCATAGTAGTTTCTCAGCACTGTAGAATTCCTTATCAGACCAACTGGAAACATAGTTTCATAGTAAACTTTGAGTCGTTCCAGGCTTAGCATAGAGCAGCAGCTCTCACACAAGATAACGTTACCTCCACTCTGGGGCATTTGCTAATGTCTGGAGATAATTTATGTTTTTAATCAAATTTATCGGGATGACATTGGTTAATAAAATTTTATAGGCATCAAGTGTACAATTCTATAACATATCATATGTATATTACATTGTGTTTACCAGCCAAAGTCAAATCTCTTTCTGTCGAGATATATTTGAACCCCTTTACCCTTTACTAACCCTCCCCACCCTTCCCTCTGGTAACCACCTTACTGTGCACTATGTCTACAAGTTCTTGTTTGTCCTGTTTGTTCACTTGTTGATTTCAGTTTTATGTCCAACACGTGAGTGAAATCATATGGTTCTTGACCTTTTCTGTCTGACTTATTTCCCGTACCATGATATTCTCAAGGTCCATCCACGTTGTCACAAATGGAAGTGCTTCATCTTTTTTTATGGCTGAATAATATTCCATTGTGTATGTTATATGTTACATTGTCCTTTTCTAATCATCTATCAGACACTTTGGTTGTTTCCATGTCTTGGCCATCATGAATAATGCTGCAGTGAATGTGGGGGTGCATATGTCTTTGCAAATAAATGTTTTAAAATTTGGGGGTAGATTCCCAGAAAAGGTGTTGTTGGGTTATATGATAACACCATTCTTAATTTTGGGGGGAACCTCCATACTATTTTCCATAGAAGCTTTATCAATTTATATTTCCACCAGAAGAGCATGAAAGTTCCTTTTCCTCCAAAACCTCTCCAATACTTGTTATTACTTGTCTTGTTGGTTAACAGCCATTCTATCAGGTGTGAGGTGCTTTCTGCAGAAACTTGAACAGACCCTTCTCTCAGGAAGACCTCTAGGTGGCAAATAGATATATGAAAAGATGCTCAACTTCACTAGCTATTAAGAAGATGCATATCAAAGCTACAAATGGAGGTTGTTTTGATTGCCACAACTGTGATGAAGTGTCCTTCTGTCATCTAGAAATTGGAGGTCAGAGGTGCTACTAAATGCCCAATGATTCACAGGATGGCCCCTCACAACAATACTTGTCCAGCCTCAAGTGACAAAAGCACCATTGTAGATTTCTGTTTTGGAAATTTATCGTGAATAAACATTTATTCAGCCAACAATATGTATAATCTTGGTTTTGATGATGAAGCTTCATATGACCATGTCCTGTCTATCTACAAAATTATAAACCAATATGATACATTATTTACATAGTTTTGCATAAAGCATGCTTTAATTCTTAGTAATGATTAGCAACTATGTCCGTAACCTATGTTTACCAGGTAACACCAACTTAGAAGTAAAAACTAAGAAATGGGTCAAATCAAACAAATCTCTGTGGGGGGGCTCTGCCCGCAGAGCCCCGTCCTTCCGTCATGGATGAAAATAAAACTACCAAGACAGGATCTGCTTGGGGAGGAGAGGTGGTCAAACTCTCAAAGAAGAATGACCCCAGAGCCCCTTCCTTACGAGGCCTTTATTGGGTTCAAATACACAGGAATACAGGTATGTCAGGTGGCAAGGATCAAACAATGGTTAACATTTCAAAGAAGTCTGAGGGCTTAATCTGAGTCAGTGCCTGTCAGGAAAGGGGGTTGCAAAATCTTCCTCGGACCCTTATCATTTAAATGAGAGCACTCTTAGCAAACAAAGCAGGTTTCACAGGACTTTACAGATTCTTTCTAATGCTGAATCACCCAGGGAACCGCTCTGGCTGGCACAGGGCTACACCGCCCTCCGTCATAGTTTCAGGCTTAAGCAGATTAGAGCCAGGAAGCATCTCCCAGATGGAAATGGGGACTCGGGCTATGTCAGAATAGCCGGGGTAGGGGTGGGGTGGGGGACAGGGGCCCATCACCCCCTCTTTGCTGCAGACCCCCGAGTCCTTCCATGAGGGCTTCCCAAGTGGTCATGTCTGGTTTAGGTTGCCCCTCCCTTGAGGAGTCTTACCTGTCATTGACTAACTGACTAAGCATTGGGGCCAGAGATGGATGAAGCAGAAGTGGTGCTCCTGCCAGGGAAATAAGCTTCGTCTCCTTAGTGGCTCACGTCCTCTTCACAGAACAGACCCAGATAAAGCAGGTCCCTTGGCTCTTATTCTGCCTACCATGGGGTGCAGGTTACAGCTCCTGAGACCAGGCTGAACGGTATGCAACAGATCTCATTTGATTTTCATTCTTAAACCTGATCCTATGACATTATTTTACAATATAGCACATAGCAATGTTGTTTGTCAACAATTCTAGTCATACATTCCCTTTGATTGCTTTCTTTCTCTCCTGTTACACATCTCATTGAATAGGAAATTCTATTGTGTGTGGACAAGATGGGTATTAGTGATTATCTTTTATACACACACACCTCATTTCTACTCATGTCCAATTCTATCATTTCAGAGCAAGCCAGCTGAACTACAACAATAGCCTCCAAATTGACAAACTAGTTTCTGTGCTTCTTCTCCTCTCACCACTCCTTGCCCCTAACCCTACTCTACATAACCTCTTGTCACTTTGCCATAAAACAGAAATAGGATTGTGTTAATTTTTTCAGACCTCTCCAATATATTCCCATTATATATAACATTAAAGAAGCAAACGTAACACTTTACCAAAAAAAAAAAAAAAAAGATATACAAAGGGCAAATAAACATATAAAAATGTTCAATATTATTATTAGATAATTGCAAATCAAAATGACATACCACTATAATTCTGTCACAATGGCCAAAATCTGAAAAAATGACAGCATGAAATGCTGGTGAGGATATGGAGCAACAAGAACTCTCATTCATTGCTGGTAAGGATACAAAATGGTATGGTTATTGAGGAAGACAGTGGCCGATTTTTACAAACCTAAATATACTCTTACCATACAATCCAGCACTCACATTCCTTTGTGTTTACTTAAATTTACTGAAACTTACATCTACACAAAAACCTACACATGAATGTTTGTAGCAGCCTTATTCATGATTGCCCAAACTTGGAACCAACCATGAGGCCCTTTAGTGGGTGAATGGATAAACATACTGTGCTATATCTAGACAATGGGATATCATTCAGGGCTTATAAAAATGAGCTATTATGTCACGAAAAGACATGGGGAAAACTTAAGTGCATGTTGTTAAGTGAAAGATGCCAATCTATAAAGACTACAATATATTTTTTCTGCTAGAGATGTCATAACAAAATACCACAGAAGGGATGTTTCCAGAATTTTATTTCTCACTGTTGTGGAGGCTGAAAATCCAAGGCCAAGGTGTCAGTAGGTTTGGTTTCTCCTGAAGCTTCTCCCCTTGGCTTGGGGAGGGTCATGTCCTTGCTGTGTCCTCACATGGCCTTTTCTCTGCTTGCATAAACCCCTAAAATCTCTCTCTCTTCTTATAAGGACACAGGCCATATTGTACTAAAGTCCCACCCTTATGACCCCAAATAACCTTAATTACTTTCTTAAAGAACCTATCTCTAAATAGAATCACAAATGGGAGTAAGATTTCAACATATGGGTTTTAGTCCACAACAGCTATATCCTTTATGACTCCTACTGTATTACATTCTAGGAACTGAGAAACTAAGACTACAGTAAAAAGATCAATGGTTTACAGGGATCATAAGGAGTAGGACAAATGATAGGTGGGTAAAGCAGATTTGTACCTTTGCCGAAATCTGCAGAATAAATATACAACAGGAAGAGTGAACCCTAAAGTAAACTATATACTTTGAATGCTGGTGATGTGTCAAAGTAGGTTCATCAGTTGTAGCCATTTTACCGTCTGGTAGAGGAAGTCGATAGTGTTGGAGACTGAGGGTGGGTGGGGGCAGGGGTATATGGGAACACTGTACTTTCTGTCCAATTTCACTGTGAAACACAAACTTCTCTAAAGTCTATTTTTTAAAAAAAGGCAGATACTATGTTAGTTTCCTAGGGTTGCTTCAACAAAGCACCACAAACTGGGCAACTTAAAATAACAAATTATTTTCATAAGGATTGGAGGATAGAAGTATGAAATCAGGGTACTGGCCAGGCCACACATCCTCTAAAACAGGGGTGTCAAACTCATTTTCACCAGGGGCCACATCAGCCTCGTGGTTGCCTTCAAAGGGTCAAATGTAATTTTAGGACTGTACAAATGTGTAACTACTCCTTAACAGTTAAGCAAGAGCTTGGTGCTGCCGCTGGGTAGAAACAAGGTGCTGGGCGGACAAAACAAAATGGAAGGCCAGATTCGGCCCACATGCCTTCTGTTTGCCACCTGTGCTCTAAAACCTGTTGGTGAGTCCTTCCTACCTTTGGTTATTTGCTGCCAATCTTTGGTGTTCCTTGGATTACGGCTACATAATTCCAGTCTCTACCCTCATCATTACATGGTATTCACCTTTATGTCTCTGTGTCTTCACATGGATGCCTTTTTATGAGGGCACCAGCACAAATGGATTAGAGGCCCATCCTATTCCACTATGACTCTTCTTAAACAATTATACTGGCAATGACCCTATTTCCAAATAAGGTCACATTCTGTAGTGCTGGTGGTTAGGATTTCAACATATCTTTTTGGGGGAAAGGCAGGAGTTGGCAGGACATAAAATGTGACCCACACATGGCTATGTGGTTGTTTACAATCTGGCCTCTGATTTCCCGTGAATTCACTTTCTGCCCATTGGCTCCTCATCCATTGTGCTGAGGCCACATGGGCTTCATTTTTGGGTTGCAAACCTGCCAGCCATGTCTCTACACTAGGGCCTTTGCAGATGTAGTTTCTTTAGCTTGTGATACCTCTTTCTGGAGATAGTTATGTTCCCACTTTTTCATTTCTTTCACACCTCAGCTAAGGTGTAATCTTCTGAGAAATGTTTCTCTGGACAACAGAGCTGCCACACAGAATCTCCTTTATTTCTTATCATAATGCCTCTCGTTATGTGATATTTTCTTTAATACATACTCCCATTTAAGAATACTGTATCTCCAGACACTGGATTGGCTTAGTACTCAATAGACATGTTATTAAGTGAATGATGAAAGTTTAATGAGATAGCATTAGTTTGATTATGAACCTAATGATTGTACCATCAGTTCATGAGGACCCAGGATCACCTACACACTCTTTTCCTCTTTGCAAGCGTACTGCCTGTGTCTCTCTGTGTATCATCCTTAGCTGCTGACTGGGTTTCTCTCTATCTCATTAGACTAACATTCTCGTTTTTTGCAAGGTTTGGTTATTAAAATTAGAAATAATGAAAAACCTAATATCATTTATATTATCTTTAAAATTCCTCAAAGCTCCTAAGAGTATAATTTTGTCATAATTTTAGAATATAAAACCTTGGGTAATAAAATGTGTATATAAACTATATACCATAATTCATGACACACAATAAAAGTACTTGTTTAAAATTATAATTTTGCAGCATCTACAATTACAGTAATGAAAGAGATTTTGTATAATTGAAATTATGTAAGTTAAATATGAAAATCTGATTATTTCTGCTCCTGATAAGGCTTCATAACACAGCCCTCAAGCTGATCTCTATCTATGGTGGCTGTACCTAGTTATGTTATTTCCCTGGGCTACTTCACAATGATACACTATGCTGATATGAGAGCAAGGTACTTCTCCCACCAAGGCTAACCTTATTTTATTAATCTACAAGTAAATTTGTACCCTTAATTTATCATATAATATCCCCAGCCAAATAGCTGGTTCAGCTGACTGGCCCTTTATTTAATTGGCCCTGTGAGTATAGCATTTCCCTTGGTATACAATAGGAGTCCATTTGCAGGGCCAGCTGGAGCAGCACATACAATGTCACACTCAGGTGATTCCAGCTGATAACCTCCTGATGTTGCTGAACAGAGCTGAGGCATGCGGCCTCTTTCCCCACAGGATAAGTTGATTTTTCATTGACTGCACCAGTCCAGAAAGTAAAGGGAAAACCTTTGCCCCTCTGTTACTTATTGTACAGTGAGAGCTGTAGAATTTGTCCACAAAATTGCTTTCTGTGTTTCTCTTTTTAGACTCATAGGTTTATGTTAACATTGTCCAGACTTATATAATTTCTTTCAGCTAAACACACTCTCTTGAACAAACTAAACAAGGCTTTATTTGAAAGAACTGTACTGTACATTTTCTATTTATTATCATATTTCAAAATAACTTTATCAAAATCTTTCATGTACTCCTTATTCCTTGTTTCTGATCCTCCAGGCATACAATTTAATTGTGGTCCACATCTCTTCCTTTGAAATTGACCCTCTCTCCTGTTCATCTTGCTGTAACCTTGGCTCCCTTCAGCAATGACCCTGGATAACCTCCAGGGCTATATACCCTCCAGGTGCCTGGTGAAGATACTCACCTTGTTTTTGAAATTCTTAGGACACCTCTCTTTAGCATTTCCATGTGTAGCTTTAAGTACCACCGCTTCAAAAGTGAGAACAGGGCTGACTCACAGCCATTGTGATTCGTATGTTGTTACAAAACGACCTTTCCCTCCTCTTCCTTCTGTCTAACCCCACATACAAACACGCATCCCAGTCCACTTGCTCTTCATAAATATTCTTGTCAAGCCCTGTGCAAACAAGCCATTACCATCTATAGGCCATGTTCAACAACTTGTTTTCTCAATAGTGAGGAGGTTTAGCTCATCTGTCCATATGTCACAACATTCTCCTGTGACTAGGGGCAGGCATTTATAAAACAGCTGTCCAGATTTAAGAGTTTCTGCACTGAGTTAGAACAAAAGCCACAATATGGAATCAAATCCCATGACTATGTCTGTTTTAGGTGAGTTCTCCAACAGAAATAAATATGCCAAAATAAGCCAACTGCACCTAAAGCTATGGTGTTTTTTTATGTATACATTCTTTTGAGTTTCATGAAAATGGCTCAAGTTTGACAATTTCCTGCAGACATATTTTAAGCCCACAGAGAAAAAAAATAATGATTTGAGTTACAGTTCTCAAAGAACAAAAATAGTATTAGAAGAAATTGAACTTGACCTATTTATTATTAATCCATATTTGTTGTGTGATAAATTGTTTTTCTCTAAGAAGAGCTACCAGAAAAGAACAGTTTTTGTTTATGGGGGAGAACAGACATAGGTAATGTGAAACAATAACACAAATATCATGTCATGCTTTTTAAAACTCAAGTCTTTTAAGTTTGGGTACATGTTAGCATTTACCAAAAGATAATAAAATGCATATGTATGTTCATGAAAATTTAGAAACATTAAATCTCACACTGGACCAGCTATAGATATATTTTTCACACAACTACTATCTCCCTCTTTCAATTAGGCAGAAATGAGCTCAATTATGTCCTCCAGTGTTTCACCTATGGTCAGTAGCTAGCAGAGACCAGAGAACTGCTCAATAAATATTTAATGGAATTAATATATAATTTATAACTTTAATTCATTAAGCATTGATTGTATGCAAATCTGCTTAATAGTTATATGTTTTTATTTTTCACTTATTCTTTTATTTTTAATTATATTTTATTGATTATACTATTACAGTTGCCCCAATTTTTCTCCCTTTGACCCCACCACCCAACACCCCTACTCCCTCAGGTGATTCCCACACCATTGTTCAAGTCCATGCATCATGCATGGGTTCATTGGCTACTCCATTTCTTATACTGTACTTTATAACCCTATGGCTATTCTATGACTACCTATTTGTACTTCTTAACCCCTCAACTCTCTACCCATTCCCCCACACCTTCCTGATCATCTGCAATCATCAAAACACACTCTACATCCATGATTCTGTCTCTATTCTTGTGTGCTTAGTTTGTTTTTCAGATTCGATATTTGATAGATATGAATTTATTCCCATTTTATTTTTCATAGTTTTGATCTTCTCCTTTTTCCTAAGTCCCTTTAACATTTCATATAGTAATGGTTTGGTGGTGATGATCCCTTCAGTTTTTCTTGACTGGGAAACTCTTTATCTGCCCTTCGATTCTAAATGATAGCTTTGTTGGGTAGAGCAATCATGGGTATAGGTACCTGATTTTCATGACTTTAAATATTTCTTGCCAATCCTTTCTAGACAGCAAGTTTCTTTTTTTTTTTTTTTTTTTTTTTTTTTTAAAAGATCTTAAGATTTTTTTTTTTAATTTATTTATTTATTTATCTTTTAGAGGGGAAGGGAAGGAGAGAGGGAGAGAAACATCAATGTGCGGTTGCCTCCTGTATGTCCCCTGCCGGGAACTGGCCTGGCAACCCAGGCATATGCCCTAACTGGGAATCGAACCGCGATCCATTGGTTCGCAGGCCCGCGCTCAATCCACTGAGCCACACCAGCCAGGGCAGCAAGTTTCTTTTGAGAAATCAGCTGACAGTCTTATGCGAGCTCTTCTGTAGGTAACTAACTGCTTTTCTGTTGCTACTTTTTAGGGTTCTCTCTTTATCTTTAACCTTTGGCATTTTAATTATGATGCGTCCTGGAGTGGGCCTCTTTGCTTCCATCTTGTTTGGGACTATCTGTGCTTCTTAGACTTGCATGTCTATTTCTTTCACCAAATTAGGGAAGCTTTGTTTTTTATTTTTTAACTATTATTTTCAAATAGGTTTCCAATGTCTTGCTCTTTCTTTTCTCCTTCTGGGACCCTATGATGTGAATGTTAGACTGCTTCAAATTATCCCAGAGGATGCTTATACTATCCTTACTTTTTTTGGATTTTTTTTTCTTCATGTTGTCTTGTACAGGTTTTTGTTTTGTTTTGTTTTTGTTTTTGCTCCCTCATGTTCCAAATCATTTATCTGATTCTTGGCTTAATCCATGCTACTGTTGTTTCCCTGTAAATTGTTCTTGATAGTGTATCCTTCATTGATGATTAGATATTTTTATGCTTTTGAGGTCCTCCCTAAGTTCTTTGAGCAGCCTTATAACCAGTGTTTTGAATTCTACATATGATAGATAGCTTATCTCCATTTTGTTTAGTTCTTTTCAGGAGTTTTTATCTTCCATTTGGGCCATTGCTCCTTATCTTCTCATTTTGGCAACCTCTCTGTGTTTGTTTCTATGTATTAGGTAGAATTGTTAGGACTCCCTGTCTTGGTAGCATGGTCTAATGTAGTAGGCATCTTATAGGGTCCAGTGACATGGCCTCCCCTATCACTCAAGCTGGGTACTAGAGGTGTGCCTTGCACATGGGCTGAGTATACCTTCCTTTTGTAGTTGAGCTTTGATCGCTTTTGGAAGGTCAATAGGAGTGATCTACTTAGGCCAGTCAGCTGTAAGGACTGGCTGTGACCACTGATCACTGACCACCACCCTCCATCCTGTAGAGGATCAGCTATGCAGGGCATGGTAGTAATGCTCCAATGTAGTCTGTAGCTCTCCATTGGGTATGCAGGCTCTGGGGTTTCCCAGATGGTGCATGCCAAGGTCAGCCCCAACCTGTGCTTTTCCCGTGGCCACCCTGCCTGAGCTATAAAGCAATCTGAGATGGCTGCTACCTGTGCTGGGCTTGGAAATTCCCAGGCAGAGCCAAGATGTGAATGTAGGCTGGCTGTTCCTAGTGTGGGGCCTGGGGTCACCTATAAGTGATACAAGGTTGAGGAGGTGGGAGCTCACTAAAGCAGGCTGTCGTTTGTTTGTTTGGATTTAAGAAGTTGTGAAGCATGAACCAGGACCAGACATTCATATAGAAAAGCTTGGATGGGCCTGTAAGTTCGGTGGTACAGGATCTCCAGGGTGGGACAAACAATGTTAGCCAGGTTGATGGATGGAGTCTCAGATATGGCACCAGCCTGCCAGCTCTTTGGCTCTGTGGGTGGATGGTTCAGAAAAGGGGCAAGGGCCTTTGCTCACATTTCTGTCTAGGAGAAAGCTGTACTCCTGTGTTCACCTTGATGCCAGAATATCATTTACATATAATTATTCAGTAATAATTTTATCTATATAGAATTATTCAATATGGCCTCTTTTGTTCAGCATTAATACTTTTTTTAATCTATTGTTTTGCACCAGGGGGTTTCTCATTTTGTTACTGGGCACATTGAATATAGTATCAGTCACTTATTATTAGGCATTTTGATTGCTTTCAGTTTAAGAATATTATGTGTAAAACTGAAAAAAATTCTTGTGTAAGACTTTATGTGAATTTGTGTTTGCATTTCCCTTGGGTAAATATTTAGGTGTTGGTTCTAAGTTGTATGGAAAGCATATGATTCGTTTGACGAAAGGTACTAATGTAAACTCTCACCACAGTACATAAGATTTCTGGTTACTCCAGATCCTTATCAACACTTGTGGTCAATCTTTTTAATTGTATTCATCTTAATGGGTGTTATGGTATCAGATTGCAGTTTTAATTTAAATTTTTTTAATGACTGTAATTGTCTCTTTTTCTTAGTGAAAAAAAGAGGTTTCTCTCAATGAGAGTAAATATCTTTTAATGTGTTTATTGGTCATCTGCATATTTTATTCTGTAAAGTGTCTACACAAATATTTTTCCAATTTGGTTACTTGTTTTTCTATTAAAATTTGTAATGGTTATTTATACATCAAGATATAATTATTAGATAATGTTATCTTCCAGTCTTAGTTTTCTTTTTTTTTTTTTACAGTATCTTTTAAAGAGTATTTTTAACTTGATCAACTGTAATGTATCATATTTTAAGTTTGTCATTTGATTCTTAAGATATTATTTCATAATGAATCTTAAAATTACATATTGTAAGCCTTCAAACTTTCAAAAGTTTTTTTTTTTTGTTGTTTTTCTAGGTACTTTGCGTTTTAATATAAACCTTATAATAGTTGTGTCTATTCCTACAAACACGCTCTTGGAATTTAAATTTTGGATTCTTTTAACTCCTTGGACATATTTATAATTGCTGTTTTAAATTTTTTGTGTGCTAATTTTATCATCTCTTTCATTTATGAACATATTTTTATTATATTGATTGATTTCCTGATTATCTGCATAGCTATTTAATTTTACTATAGGGTACACAGGGTAAATGTTACTTTTTGAGTCTCTGGTGTGTTTTTTAATCATTCTTTAAAAATGTTGAGTTTTTTTCTAACAGGTAGCTTGTTTAAATATAGTTCAACTTGATCTTTTCAAGACTTGTTTCTAAGCTATCTTAGTGTGGGTAAAGAGTATCCTTTGTTCTGGGAGTAGTTTGGCCTCACTCTCAATATAGTTTAGTCTAACTCTTTTCTAGAGTCAATATTGAATGTCCCAGATGTTCAATGAGGTTATTTTACTCTTGTCACACAGGTTGTGTATGTAGCAGAATATGCCACCCTAAAATATACTTCTTTGGAATATGGATTATTTTGAGGAGTTACAGACATAGGAGAAGCTCTGAAAACAGAGTAGATGTTACTTTTTTGTAAGAGAGATTACATTAGAAAAGAAGCCTGGACCAGGAAGAGCCCTAATAGGTGAAAAAACATTTATACCTGGGAGATTTATCTTGGGGCAGGGCAACCTTTGTTTACCAATTATTTCATCTTCTATGTAAAGCATTACTTCTGGTCAAGATGGAGGTGTAAGTTAACATGGCTTGCCTCCTTGCACAACCGCACCAAAATTACAACTAAATTACAGAACAATCATCATTCAGAACCATCAGAAATTAAGCTAAATGGAAGTCCTACAATAATGGAATTAAGAAACTACAATATAACTGGTAGGAGGGGTGGAGATACAGCATGGGCTGTTCCCACAGCCACATGCAGGGAATAAAATAGGGAGGAATATCTCAGGACCAAAGGGCCCCAGTCCCACACCAAGCCTCCCAGATAAGGATTCCTGTGCTAGGAGGAGAAGTTGCCATAACTTCTGGCTATAAAAACCAGTGGAGATTAAGGCTGTGTAAGTCAGAAACTTCTGGATTCCTTAAAAGATCCTCTTAAAAGGCCTGCACACAGAATTATTCAGACTCACCCTTGCTGAGTTCCAGTGCTATGGCAGTAGATTGAAAGGCATCAGAGATGTACAAAGAATTAAATTTCTGGCATCAGGGTGAGAGCTGAGGGGCAGCTTTCTCCCAGACAGAAGTGCTGGCAGTGGCCACTGTTCCTTTTCTGAGTCCTCCCTGACAGGGCCACAGAGCTGACGTATCTGAGACTCCATCAACCTGGTTCATAACTTGTCTTACCCTGGTGATTCCCTGAGGCTATGCTCCACCCAACATTTGAGCCCACCTAAGCTAATTCCAGTGGCTTTTCCACATGAATGACTTGTCTTGGGCCATGCTTCAGATTTCTCTAAATTATCTCCAAGAAACAGCATCCGGCTTTAGGGAGCCCTGTACCTCTCCCCAAGTTGCACTGGTCCAGCATTAGCAACAGCAAGCCTTGGTTCACAGTTTGGCCTCACCTGAGAACCTCTAAGCCCATCACAAGCAGCAGCCACCTGCAGATCAGTACCTTATGCTGTATGACCCCAGACAGAACACAGACGGTGGCTGACCTTGGATGTGCCAAGAGTAATCGAGACTCAACTACAATAGAAGGCTGTACAAAGCCCACACAGTAGGTGCATCTCAAGTACCCAGCTTGGGTAACAAGGGAGGCTGTGTCAGTGGACCTTACAGGACACCTGCTACATTAGGTCACTCTATCAAGCCTGAGAGACATAGCAACTCATAGAAACCTATTTGAAAAAATAATGACAGAAAACTTCCTCAATTTGGTGAAGGAAATATACATACAAGTCCAGGAAGTGCAGAGTCCCAAACAGATGAACCCAAAGAGACCCACCCTAGGACGCATCATAACTGGAATGTCAAAGTTTAAGGGCAAAGAAAGAATCTTAAAAGCAGCAAGAGAAAAGCAATTACCTACCAGGGGAATCCCATAAGACTGTCATCTGATTTCTCAAAAGAAACTTTGTAGGCTAGAAAGGATTGGCAAGAAATATTCAAGTTGGCAACAGATATTCAAGGTGATGAAAAGCAAGGACCTACAACCAAGATTGCTCTATCCAGCAAGGCATTTAGAATCAAAGGACAGATAAAGAGCTTCCCCAAGAAGAAAAAGCTAAAGGAGTATGTCACCACTTAATCCAGCACTAGATAAAATTTTAAATTGTCTTTTTTAAAAGGAGATAAAAAATATGAACAATTAAGTGGCAACAAACACATATCTATCAACAATTGAATCTAAAAAACAAAATAAACAAACAGAACAGAAACAGAATCATAGATGCAGAGAGCATTTTGATGGTTGCCTGATAGGAGGGGTGTTGGGGGCATGGGTAAAAAAGGCAAAACGATTAAGATGTGCAATTGGCAGTTGCAGAATAGTCATGGGAATGTAAAGTACAGCATAGGAAATAGAGTAACCCAAGAATACTTATGCATGACCCATGGACATGGACAACGAGGTGGTGATTCCCTGATAGAGCAGGGGGGTAGGGGGATGGGCTTAGTGGGATGGGGCAGAGGGGGAAAATTGGAACAACTGTAATAGCATAATCAACAAAGTATAATTTAAAACCCCACAAATATTTCACCTCCTTATCTTGTCATAAATTTAATTGTTTTCTCCCCATTGAAACCATAGACCCCTGTATCTTCCCTTAACTCCAGATGTTACATAAACCTCAACCATCTGGCCACCTTATGATTCTCATATCTTTGTGGGGCTCCCACTTGTACATATGTGCATAATTAAAAGTTTCTATTAATCTGTCTTTTATTACAGGGGAATCTCCGCCAAGAATTTAGAAGAGTAGAAAGAAAATTGTTTTTCCTTCCCTACATTTATTATGTGGTCAAAGACTGAAGGGGAACCTTATTCAAATTTCTGGAATTTTTCTCTTGTTCTATTTCTCTATTCTGCCTTGCAAAGTTCACCTTCCTCCCTGTCCTTGAATTCTGATATGTCTTATCTGGCATCTGTTAGTAAGAGGCTCATGTTCTAATGCATCTGTCTGCAATCAAACAGGCAGCTCAGGTAATTGTAGGCTTCATCTGGTTTGCTCTTCTTTTTACCTTGATCTCAGAGATAAACAACTACTGTTATTGACTGTGTGCCTTTGTAGGTAGAGACTTCCTGAGACCCAGCAAAGAATGAGCTTCTAGGGAAATAATAATAAGAAAAGAATAACTAGGGAAAGGGAAGCTCCTGGAATCCAGGCAATAAGACTGAAGTGACATTTAACAGAGACTAAAGAAAGGTTTTACCTTGAAAACAGAGACAGACTGCTTCCAGAATAAAGAGTATATCTACACTAAGGAAACTCAGGAACAAGAACTGTTAAAAACAATTGGAAGCTCTTGGTAAAATCAGAACAAATGCTTTGTTTTGTGCTTCTGGGGTTTACTATCTATTAAACAATCAACTCAAAATGTTTGAAATGTGCCCTGGCTGGTGTAGCTCAGTGGATTGAGCGCGGGCCTGCGAACCAGAGGATCGCGGTTTGATTCCCAGTCAGGGCACATGCCTGGGTTGCCAGGCCAGTTCCCGGCAGGGGACATACAAGAGGCAACCGCACATTGATGTTTCTCTCCCTCTCTCCTTCCCTTCCCCTCTAAAGATAAATAAAAAAAAAAAAAAAAAAAAAAAAAAAGCCTCAACTAAAAAAAAAAAAAAAAAAAAAAAATGTTTGAAATGTGTTTCTAATCAAAATTCTTTTCTAAAAAATCATTTCTTTTGCCAATTTGTAGATGAAACATTTCTTCTCTCCCTCCTCCATTTTCAGAATGCCAAATTTCTAAGGTAACATATTATTGTCTAGCATTCATGTATTAGGGATTTTTCTCTTTTTTTTAGTTTTACATATCATGCATTTCATTATCCATTATTCAACTATAGAGCATGCCCGCTCTATAACTTTCATATAGCATACCCACATGAGAACATATAGTTGAATATACATGTTATTCAACTATATATATATATATATATATATATATATATATATAGTTGAATATATAGTGCAATGACAGATCCAAGTATATGTGATTAGGTACTTTACAATTAATTTAGTGTAACAATGCTATACTAATGCTAGTTTAAGTCTGCATTAATACTCCTTTTCAAATAGGCTGCAAAAGTAATTGCAGTGTACACAGAATAAATTATAGGAATGGCTTGCCCAATTTATTATTCTACAAAAGAATTAGTGTGATGGCCAATTAAAGGATGCTTTTAAACATAGTTATTATATTGTTTATCATGCATAACTAACTCAAGGAAGGGTGAAGTTGTTGTTTAAACATTGATTTAATTCCTTCTATCAATGACATGAAATTATTATAAAGCATAATATATGGTCATGGAAGAACACTTTAATGAAGTTGGCATAATTAAGGGAGTTATCATGACAATATACTACTGATAAAATTAGAAGTCTAATAAGCACATTTTATTTTTCTTATTTTCAAAGTAATATGATAAATTTGATTAAACTGGCTCTCTATTTTATATTTTGTATAGCACATATTATTTTATATAACACATATTTAAATACACATATATTCTTTTGGCAGTAGTAGCATTTTTGTTTCTTTTATTAAAGATGGCTCCTTTTATTACAAATGTATGAAGTAGAAAATGTTGATCAGCTCTAATATTAACTCTGACTACATTTTTGTAGTTTTTCCATGCAAAGTGGAGTTAAAGGCAACACAGACAAGGGCAAAAGACTGAAAATCAAATGGATGAAGGAAAAGAAAACACAGTTTCTGCTTTCCCAAAAACTATACTTCACCTAAATTCACAATCTTTTGTTTGGTGCCCTGGAAAACCACACATCTGTCCTTACATTCTTCCTTAATGATCATCAAAATCTTTTTTGTTTTTGAGATATTATTTGGTATTACATGGGGGGATGTTAATTTTCCTTTTATTGTTAATTATTTTCTATGCTAAACAAATGCAATTCAATCTCTAAGGGAAAAACTAAGCTTTTAATATTGGTGCTAATATGGATTTCTAAAAAATGGGAAATAGATTTTATTACCTCCCCAAAACAATTTTTGTTAAAAGAATGGAACACCTATCAACATTGCTAAGAACAGTGTACATTATAAAAGATTTAAACAATTTAGTTAATTTGGATGAAGCAAAATGCTGGTTCTCAAATACCTAACGATTTCCACCTTTATACAGACTCTACGATATATTATTTGAGTATCTCAGAAAGTCATTCAGAAAAATCTCCAGTTACTGAAATAGCAATTGAATTATAAGAAACCCATGGATTTAGTGATAAACCATATATTTGAATTACATTGTTATCTCTTCATTCTTGAGAACCAGAAAATGCAATTATTGCATGTGAGAATTTCTGAGTAACCTTAACATTAACATTATTGTTAATTTCTCGCATAATCCACATATCTATTGGCTCAGGAAAACAAGATGAATGCTGGAAGAGCCCTTATTTTTTATTTAGAGATAGCTAATACTGCAGGTTTTACCTTCATATTTATAACCAATTAATAAGTGCTGAATCATTAGTGATTATGATCAGTCATTGCATAAGCAATATCAGAATCTATAATGGATAAGGTAGAGCTTCATCTTCCATGTATAGTTGAGAAATATTGTAAAAGAAATATATCACTGTGGTTCCATAAACAATTTTGTTAAGAATATTCTAATCTAGATGAGGGTATTTTTTATCACAAGATGCTAAAATTTTGAGAGGAAGAAAGGATTTTCTGTTGAAACTCCAAAGAGGTGCATTGGAATTTACCCATTCCCCTTCCTTTATACTAACTTCTACTGTTGTAAAATATGGGTTTGTTTAGAAATCTTGGACTGGAATGGAGTTATAATAGCTGTTTAATTTAGATGTTCATTGATCCTATTTAAACTTTCAAGACTTGCTTTACTTTGAGATATAAGTTGGTCTCCAGTTGCTAATTTATAGTGTGGCATGAATAACAACTAGCATTCCATAAATCAAGTTGTTTTAAGTTGTTACCACTTTAAACAATTGACTTTAGGAAGACCAAAAACAGTATGGATAAGAAGGGTCATTTTCAGATGTCATTTTCAGTTCCCGATACCTAAAGTCTCAAAATATTTCTTCAATATTGGTTATTGGAGTATCAGTAATAATTATTAATAATATGGTATTTATCTTATATGCCAATACAATAACTGAAATGTTATCTTCTAAGTCCATTTTGAAAACATGAACAATAAAATAAATACATAGTCACTGTAATATTTTATTTTAGTCCTTGGCAAAAATAAAAATTTGATTTCATGAAATTTACAGTCTGATTTTCCTTCTCCTACATCCTTTGCTATCCTTAATCTATATTTTGATGCTATTACCACTTTAGTGACATCAAGGCATCTATTACCTTTTATATATAACACACCCTGGAATTTAGCTATAATAGTTTGTTTTTATCCATTTACAACTCACTTCAAAATCTATGAATCAGTCTAAATGCTAAATACCCAATTATATAACATAAAAATCAAAAAGTAGTGAAAATAAGCTCACTTTCTTTAAAAATTACTCATTTAGTACAAATGCTATCATAACATTAATTATAGTAAATTATTTTATATTTATCACTACCATTAATTTAAATGTGCTTTTAGATGTGATTAATAGTTTAAAATGTGAGCAACTATTAACAGTTTTAGTTATTGTTGAATCACTCATTAATCAATAGACAGTGATAGAGTATTTTGGTAATAATTACTCAGGAAATTATTCTAAACACAGTAGTATTTCAAATATATTCAAAAAGTCCCTGCCCTAAACTATGGTCAAAGTTTATTTAGATAATTCACCCAGTGGCATTCATTCCAATAGATTTACTTTGCTACTAATTTATCCCTGAATGTACTGTCCATAAGAATGTTTACTTCTAAAGAAAGACATTAGCAACTCCAATTCAGATTTCATCACTATAGACAATTTTCAGTTTTACTGTGAAAGATTCCTAATTATTTCTAATAACTTCCAGAGTGAAATAGGTAGCTATTTTTTGCCTACTTCCTTTTTTCTTTGGGAGAATAAATATTTAAGCATGACTGTGAAGCTTGAAGTAAAAGATGGTATTAAATGCAAATATCATCATTAACGTCAGCTGCTATTCAAAAAGATAAACTGTGCTTGTATCTAGGATAATGGTAAATAAAAAAATTCTACTTAACAGAAGATATGAGTATGCCTTTTAGGAAACAAAATGTCTTTTTACTCAAGATAGTTGCACTCATTTGTGTGTGTTTGCAAATTCAGTTTCATTGTCACTGCCTATGATGAGGAGCATGAAGGTTAGATGGCATACTTAAAAAAGTGTGTATTTTGACTAATCTTTAAATAAACACTTGATAAAAGTGGCCATATTTACATTTTCAAATGCAACAGATTCCTATCACTTCATTTGAGAATCCTGGAATACCATCTAGTTACAAAATAAATATATTACACTTTTAATAGTGGAAAATACATTACTTTGACACCAAGAATTAACCATATTCAAGATAGACTGCCTAATATTAACATAGTTTTGAATTTTCTATAGCATAATATATACATTTGAAAGTTTTAAAAATAGCCAGAAGGAGGACATTTGAGAGGTCACTCAGTTCAAGAAATAAAGCACAATGACACTTTGAATGCACAGAGTGTGCCTCTCACCACTCTTAACCACCCTTATCACCCCCCAAAAATCTAAAGCTAAGTTAGTATATTTTCCTTAATTTTATTTAAAATAAACCAAATAATGATTTGTTTTAATTTGTGGTTAAATTTTTCTCAGCTTTTGAACAATTTGAGTAAACTCAAATAGGATTCATACTCCATGTCTTTGTGCCTTATTCCTCCTTTTGGCAGATTATCTTGATAATTTTCATTCAAGTGGATTCATCACCTGCAATTTGTTTATTTTTAGCCCTTCAGCATAAATATACAGCAACTACTTTATTCACTTTATTGTTCATGGATACCAGTGCTGTTTTCAGTCACTGCTGTTATTAAACAAGCTTGCTCAGATGCACCTGTGGAAATACTTCTATGGCATACACACTGAAGTTGAAATTCTATTACATGTGTATTTAAATTTATTTAGTAATAACACCGAGTGCAATCAACTGTTCAAAAGTAGATGCTACAATCAGAGAGTATTGTGTCAGCCACACATGGGGAACTGGCTCTCCTGGCAAGCATGGTGTCAGTGGAATTTCTGTGTTCTGAAGCAACAGTGCCATTTCTCCGTCTTGTCTCTACTGTCATACCTGCTGGAAGGCAGGCACTGAAACCTGCTTTCACCGAAAACCCTCATAGCATGTAGCAATCTTTCTATAGGCTTTACTGTCCCTGACTATTTAGAATTCAAGTCACATTTCTATTGAATATATAACTAAGAACAAAATCGCTGTGTCATAAGATATATGTGCTTTTAATTTTAGTAGCTACATTCTAAATATTTTTTTCTGAACACTTAAACCAATTTACATTCTTAGCAACAGTTTACTCCTAACAAGTGTTCCATGACTTGTTAATGTTAGCAATTTTCAGACATTTTAAATTTTGCCAGTCTGGTGGATTGAAATGGTACCTTAGTGTGGTTTTATTTTGCATTTCCTGATTACTAATGAAATTGAACCTATGACATGCTTATTCTTGTCTTGTGTACATTTTTCTCTTGAGTTGTCTTTTATTATCATTTGTATAAATTATTTGTACATGCCATACACTAATTACAATATCTTCTAATGTGTGGCTTATCTGTTCACACCCTTCATTATGTTTTTTAAAATTAAAAAATATCTTAATTGTCAGATTTATCAAATTTGTTTATTTACATTTCATTTTTATGTCTGATTTTAAGTAATATTTACTATCTGAAGTCTGATGATACACTTCTGTATTTTTTTGCAAAATATTTTAAAATTTGCCTTATACACTTATGTTCTTCATGGTATAGAACTGATTTTTTACCTTTTGGGTATGGTATGATGATAAAAGATCTAAGAAGGTATCTAAAGGAAGTTGAAATTTATTGCACTAAGGACCAAAGGGACATTATTAAGGAAGTATTTTTAGAGCTATTATCCTAAAGCTACAAAGCCTAAGAGGGAAAAATAAATTTTTTTATTACAATATGGATAAACAATGTTTGCCACCACCCTTTATTGATGCTTTTGTGCTTTCTCCACTGATTAGTATTGCCAGCTCTAGTAATGCCAGGATGTGATACATTTGAGGTCCCTTTCTGGGCTCTCCATTCAATTTCTTGTTATATTGTTCAATCCTAGTGCTAACACCAAACAGTGGTAGAACAGAAAGCCCTATTGTGGTAAAGCCCCTTCTTGGTGGGAACTGAATTTCAATTTCTGATGAATCCCAGTGTTGGTTGTGTGATGGTGTTGAAAGCTTGTCACTGTTTTTGGAAAAGACAAGGCCCAAGGGAGAAAAGTATATCCGGTGCTAAACTCTGTTGTAACCTGAATGTTTGTGTCTCCTCCAAATTCATATGTTAAAACCCTAACAAAGATTGGGGTTTGAGGAGGTGGGGCGGGTCAGAATGCAAGAACAAACGCAGGCTGCAGAGACAAAGCAATCATCCAAACCAGACTTAGATCTGACACAGATGTTGGAATTATCAAACAGGGAATTTAAAATAACTGTGATTAATATGTTAAATACTCTAATGGAAAAAGTAGGCAACATGAAATAATAGATGGGTAATGTTAGCAGAGAGATGAAAGTTTATGCAAACAAATGGACAAAGACCTTACAAATAGTAAGCATAAGATGATGTATAGGTGTCACTATATTAACATTAGCTAAAAATAGACATCAAGAGTACTATCAGATATTAAAAAGAAACATTTCACAATGATAAAAGGGTATATTCAAGCACATCATATCATAAATGTGAACATAGCTAATAACAGGGTTTGAAGATACATGAAAAAATCAGAGTTGAAGGGAAAATTGAAAATTTCACACTCATAGCTAACAATATTAACACTCCTTTTCCAGCAATTTATAGATTAATAGATAAATAATTATAAAGACATAGATGATCCCAACAACACTACTGATCATTTTGACCTAATTGCTATTTGTAAAAGACTACTCCCAACAGATATAAAACATGTCCTTTTCAATTATTGCACATAGCATGTTCACCAAAACAGTAAAAGGATTGAAATAATACAGAATATATTATCTGGCCACAATGAAAGTTAATTAGAAAGCAATTAACAATAACATATCTAGGAAAATATCAAATTTTGGGAAAAAACACATTGTTAAATGGTCTGTGGGTCAAAAGAGAAATAACAAGGGAAAAAGAAAACATTTCAAACTGAATAATGGAAAATATGATATTGACATTTTTGGACTGTAGCTTAAAAAGTGCTTACTGGAAATTATGTCTTTAAATATCATATTAAGAAAAAAAGGGTAAGAAATTTATTATCCAAGTTTCCACTCAAAAATTTAGGGGGAAAAAGAGCAAATTTAAACAAAATAAGAAAATGAAGGGGAATAAGAAAGAGCAGAAATCAACAAAATAGTAAACAAATACTATAAAAATTTACAAAGATAGAAGTTGGTACTTTAAAATTATCGATCAATAAGATTGAAAACCATAACTAGACTGACCAAGAAAAAATTGAAAGAAAACACAAATTACCAATATTAAAAATAAAAGATTATTGCTACAAACTTACACATATTAAAAATATAAGAGAACATCATGAATCACTTGTTCCAACAAATATAGTTTAGATAAAATGGACAAATTCCTTGAAAAAATCAATATACCAAGACTAACACAAGAAGTAGAACACCAGAATTAGCTTTATATCTATTAAAGTGACTTTATTGTCAAAAACTGTCCCACAAAGAAAACTCCAGGACCAATTATTTCATCGGTAAATTCTGTATTTAAGGAAGAAATAACACCAATCTTACAAAAACTCAGAATATACAAGAAGAAACACTACAACTTGTTCAGCAAAGCAGCATAACTTTCCTGCCAAAACCTGACAATGTTCTTACAAATATTAAAAACAGCTCAAATGACAATAGATATAAAAATACTAAAGTAACAGCAAATTGAATCTAGTAATATAAAAAAAATTACCATGAATTACTAAGGGGGATTATCCCAGATATGAAAAGTTTAAAAATAGCATAATTCACCATATTAACAGATTAAAAAAAGAAATAATAGCACTTTGAGAGATGTAGGAAAAGCACTTGAAATAATTCAGTACCCATTAATGATTTAAAAAGCAAAACAAACAAAAACATCTCAGCAAATTGAGATGTTTCTTCCAAGGAATGAAGAGTATCTTCTAAAACCTATTGCTAACATCACATTTAATGGTGAACTATGATCACTTTTACCTAAGGAGTCATAGAAAGCTCAGGATACTCAATTTCACCACTTCTATTCAAAACAATACTGGAAATCTCAGCCATTGCAATAGACAACAAAAATAAATAAATAATATAGATATAAATAACAAATGAAAATAGTAAAACTATCTCCATTTACAGATGACATATTTGGTTATACAAAAAAAATCATAAAGAATTTACCAAAAAAACCTCCACAAAACTATAAAAATGAATAAGTAAATTAAGCAAGGTTGTAGGGTGTAAGAGTAATTTACAACTGTATTTTTATATACCAAAAATAAGAAATTGAAAATATAATGCAATAAAGATTTTGTATACAGTGGCATCAAAAAAGATAAAAAACTAAGACATAAATTTAAAAGATATGAAGGATATATTAAAATGTAAATTTTACACAGAAAATTAAAACATATTAATGAGAAAAATTAAAGAGGATAAATAAACTGAGACAGACACTGTGTGAATGTCCTTTACCCTCTAATCGATATATGGATTCATTGCAACTATAATCAAAATCCCACCACCCTCTTTGCAAAATTTGATAAGCTGGTTTTAAAAGTCATATCAGGATGCAAAGAAGCTGTCCAAAGCACCCTTGCAAAAGGGAAATAAGGTTAAAGGATATATGCTTCTTGTCAACCCATGGTCTTTGGTACCAATTGAAGGCTAAAGGAAATCCCTAATTAGGGGTGACCTGACAAGGAAAGTTTATTCAGAGCAAAAAGCTCAATTGTGACACAGCATGGCACAGCATGGCCATGTTTGTAAATCTGAGCCCAATTAAGGGCTGTTCTCTGTAGTTATCTTCTTTCTCAGGGTTCACATGTCTAACTTAAGGTGTGCTGTAGGAGTGATGTCAGCAAAACGACAGCATATGAATTTCTTACATTTGCTTTCCCTAAGAAACATCAATTTAAACAACTATCTGCACAGGAAAATACCTTCGCAGGCGCCAAGGATTCCAAGTAAGGAGCTGCAGCGCCTGGGTGAACACAGAAATAAAACTATAAAAATAAAAACAAAGATGCCTTGATGAGAGTAATGAAAATAAATTCACACTATGCTCAACACCCTTTGTTCAGGCCATAGCGACCTGCCCGAGGGGACACCCTTCTCATGGGACAATCCCCAAATTCACTGTGGACCTCAGCCAGCCTGCCCCAACACCAGGCTACCCTCCCCTGCACCAGGCAGGAGCTACGAAAACCCAGGCCTGGTTATGCCCCTGCTCCAGCACTCAGGGCCCCAGGCAGTTCCTGGGGCCTCAGCTTTCCACAAGCCCAGGCTCCCAGTCCACTCCATGCCAGCTGACTCTTTTGGGAACAGTTTCCTGGTGGTTCCTAGGACCCAAGCTGCCAGGAACTTGCCTCAAAGCAACCTGGCTCCTTGGGGCTGGGTGGCTCCAGAGCCAGAGCCTGCAGACATAATCCCCCTACTCCAGTCTCTTGACACATCTGAGCCTGGGCCCCTGGCATGGGCCTCAGAGTCTCCCATAGCCCAGGGTCCCATTAACCCCTTGAACTCAGGCCCCAGGTGGGAACCGCAACCCAGGCTATTGGGCAACCCAGAGCTGAGCAGAACACCACAAACACAGGCTTTTGATTCATGCAAACACCAGGCAAACTCCCATGACCTAGGCCATCAGCTGACCCAGCCACAGGCCTGCTGCTGCTGCAGACCCAACCTCCAGACAAGGGCAATCACTCCCATTGTGTGCCTGCTAATAATAGCCTCTGCTTTCCTTCCTTGTTCTTATGGTGCTCAATAGACTCCTCTTTGTCAGTCTGAGCGGACTGAAACCAAAGCAGGACCTTTGTGCCTGAGAGGCTGGAACAGCTGGTTGTTCAACCTGATCTTCCCCTTCTGTTGAGTGGAACTGTTTCCAGCTGGAGGATTCCTTCTTGGCCCTGAATATGGCCCTCATGATGGCTGTGGGTGATATAAACAAAATGAAGGCATCTTCCTTCTCTTCCTGTGTAACTACTCTTTTGTGTGTTGTGGTTTTGTTGTTTGTTTTGTTTTGTTCCATGGTGTTGCTAAAATTTCGTAAGTGGATTCTAGAGGTCTTCCAGAGCTGTTTTTGTTGTGGATAGCTGGACAGCCATTGATCTTCATGCTGGGACGTGGAATCTGGATTCTCCTACATCACCATTTTTTCCTCTCTTTACAGGAGAATTTTATAATGACAGGTGCCAAATTAAAAGAGAAGAAAGGTCTTAAATAAATGACCTAAACTTATACCATAAGAGACTAGTAAAAGAACAAGGTAAACTCAAAATTAAAGATGATAAGAACTTGATATGGAACGGCCATAGTGGCGATGAAGAGGGAGGGACAGATTTGAAAATATTCTTAAGGTAGAATTTTAGAATTCAGATGAACTGGTTTTGAGACAATTTGGGATTGAGTAACTTGGTGGGTAGAATTGATCATAAAGAGGAAGAGAAGATTGAAAGTAGAAGATGATAAAATTGTTTTGGATGGATTATTCTTGAGATGCCTGTCAGTGCTAAACAGTCTTCTAATATGCTAGATGCTTTACTTTGGGTTAGTTCATAAATAGACTCAGAGACAAGAATTCAAATGTGTGTATTTTGGAGGTGGCCCTGAAAAACACCAGTAGTTTAGTGAGGAAGGAAAGTTAGGAAGGGAAGGGAGCCCACAAAATGGGCGTTGCCACACCAGTTACAGCCACTATAGGTGAGGGTATTAAAGTTTAGCATCACTGGTAAAACTCTAGAAGATGGTGTAGGACACACCTTAGTGTTATCACAACCTAGGGGTTAGACTTTGGGGTTGTTATCCACCAAATTTCCACCATCATTGTTTGAAAGATGCTTCTGGAGTCACTACCTCTCCCAGCTCTGCTAGCTTGCCTTATGCATAGGATGAAAATTCTCTTTCAACCAGGAGAAAAAAAAAAAAAAAAAAAAAAGCCTACAGGTGGAGAGTAGCAAGTATTTTCATGTAAGTAGCCTTTTAGCATAGAGAGGATGGATGCCAAGGGGCTATCAGTGAGGTAGTGGTGATATCTGCTACACTAAGCATATTGGCCTGGAGTTCAGGGAAAGGTTTTGTTTAGAGAAACATGTTTGGAAATCTTTAGTATACAGTTGGTCAAATTTATACCACCAAAACCATGAATGTACTTGGCTGGTCAATATCATCTCCAACTTGAACTCAAAACAGAGAGGAAATATGAGCCAGTTGTATCAGTGGCCTAGAGGCCAAGGCAGTGTCTCTTAGAGGATCAAAAAGTGTCTTCAGGGGACAGGATTTGAAGAGGACATGAAGTTTACTTTGGAGATAGGCAGCATGCAGAAAGGACAGAATGGGAAATACTAACCACTGGAGCAAAAGGGGAAATTTCCCTGGTGAAGTTGAGAGTGTCCAGGGAGAGTCACTTGCCCTCAGAGCAGTGTATGCTGCTTGAGGCAAAGTACAGGATTCACAAATTGGTGGAGCTCTAAGTAAAACAAATATGCTGTATAGCTGGCATCATTAGAAATTCCAGTAGGGGTCTCACAAGGAAAGAATTCCATCAAAAGGGATGCAGTATGAGAGCAAAGGTAAGCCAGTTATCTAATTGATTCCAAAATATGAGGGCTTATCTTCTAGTGACTTGAGGGGAGGAATAATACTTTCTATTGGTCACCCAATAATTCATGGCCTCTATTTACTACATATTACATGGTATCTCTTGGCTGTTGTTTTCCTTCAAATTGACCTTTTTCTATAACACCATTCAATGTTCCCTAGTAGGGAACATTGCATCAGTAGGTTGCATTTTTCTGAGTAAGGGCTTGAGCCAAAATATAAGACCTCAGAATATATTTGAATAAGCCCCAAATATAATCCAGATCCCAGATTCCATAGCCATCTTTGATGAAAATGTCCCATGGGCAAGCATTTTAATCTACCTAGAACTGAATATAGACAGCCAACAGAAAATAATGTCTAATCTTGGTTTTCACCATGGAGTTCTGCAAGAAATCCCTGATTTCAGTTCACACATCCAAGTATTTCGCACCAGGTTCAGACATCTCAGTGCAAATCCATTTCCTGGTAATTTAAAATACTACATGAGTCCCAGAACTGTGCAAATAGGGTGTATCAGAAAGCCAGCCACTACCACGTTAGTGAGAAGTATATATTTGGGAAAGAATAGATTCATGTCATTTAAGTTTTAAATGTCTTAAGTTTTGATCTTGCAACATTTACTCCTTCCACCCAGTTCTTTATTTAAAAAAAAAAAAAAAAAAGTCTTTCTAAGATTGGTATCAATTGTTGGAATATATTCGTATATTCTGGCTGTTAAGATGGAAAGTGTGAATTTAGAGAAACTCTAATATGTAAGGAGATGGTGGGAAGTTCACTAGAGTGATGGAGGGGCAGAAGATGAGAGTGTAGCATCTATGGGACATAGCCAAGAAAATGAGACGCTCAGACTGAGGGTCGATTATGCTCAGATTTCACACTCTACCCAACTTTGTGCTAAAAGCAATGTGTTAGATGCTGGGTGAAGTCTTAGCCAGGAAAAGAGAGCCTAGTAATGTGTTCTGTTTAGTAATGAGTCTGGTAAGCAGGTGGCTTTCACTTAGTTTTGTTGGCACATTGAGATAACACTATACAAAGCTTAAACATAGTTCTGAGCTTAAATAATGTTTTGTTGATTTTTCATAATCACTTTCTTGGGAAGATATAGATAGAAGAAAGCAACTAAAAATATAGGCTTCTTTCTGCAGATCTCACTCTCCAAAATATGATTCATTAATCTGGGGGAAGTGGACATGAGGAAATGAAGTCAGCCTCCCAATATTGTCCTTAGATTCAAGTTTGATGAAAAATTCATAAACAAGGTTTTAGTGGACAGTATTTTGAAGTTTTCTTTTCTCCTTGCCCTGGTTTTTTAAGAAAAGCTATTAGAGCTATAGGGACTGCTTAAGGCCTAAGCCAACTGGCTCTAATTCACCTGTTTGTGACTTGGAAGTTAGTTTGACTCCTCTGTGTTTTTGGCTTTATTTTGTTTTTCATTCAGCATGATTTCATAAGCTTTATTTTGTTTTTTATTCAGCATGATTTCATAAGCTCCAGAAAGTCAGTGCTGCTGGAAAAGACATGTGTTTATTTACTTCTACTTTTCTAGAAGTGAACTATTCCTTATGGTGACCATGCTTCTCCAGCCCCAGGCTTTAGTACGCAGCTCCTTTGTTCTCCTACACAAGTTCTAGAGGCACCTGCTAGCTGATTCTGTGAGCTCCCTTATGGGCTCTCACACTGAGATCTTGCTATGAGCTTTGCTACATCTGAATAATCAGAGCTGCTTTGGGGAACTATTTCACTGTGGTCACTCACTGTTCACTAAAAATCATACTCCACAGTGATATATGATGAGAAGTTAAGAAATAATGTCTTAGAGTCTTGAAATACATACCAGTGACATTACATAAAACTTATTTATGAAACTGCTTTTCAACCACTGTAGGATGGAGCCAAGGCAGGAGCTCCTGGAGAGAGCAAGCAGAGAACAAATGTTGACAGTTTTATTTAAAGCCACAAAATTATCTAAAGCAGCCACAGCTAGTTAAATCATTGAGTATATCCTTCAAAACAAACTGCTCTTTTTCCCTGTTTTTATATTAAAGAATGGTATGCTCATTCTCACTACCGTCAGCTGTAATGCTACACGATCACAAGAATGATATTGATTCTAAGAAGCATTTCAGCACATCTGAGTAGTGGGAATCTAAAGACAATGAGAATCCCTAAAGCTTGCCATAGTGTTATGCCTTTCATGTAAAAGTATTCCCAAAGAAGGCTATCTGCAAAGTAATCTATGAATGCCAGAGGATCTTCCAGACTCGTATTAAAGTGTCCAGTGTATGACCTCAAGTGAAGATCTGTATTATCACGTCTAAACTGTAGCCTCTCCAATTGTATCCTGTCTTGTGTAATGAAAAATAGAGGTGCTAACATCTGGCAGTTGGTCAGCAGGGGGTTGCAGGAGGTTAGCAAAAGGGAGCTAGTGAGTGAGATTTTTGTTCTGTGTATCTCCAGCTCTGTCCAAAAGAGAGACAGTCTAGACAAAAGACCCAAATAGCCATTGGGAAGACCCAAGTAGGTCTTCCTATACACTGCCTAGAGTGATGGCACCAGCTATTAAGATCTTCCAAAGAACTCACTTTTTTTTTTTTTTTTTTTTTTTACTTTCATGCTTACCAAGACCCTGATTCTACTTGGAGATATGAGGGAGGTACTGGGAGGTTTTACTATGGAGATAAGTGTTGAAAATGCTAAAAAGACGAGAAAGCAGAAAGTCAAATTCTCAAAATCAAGCAGAGGAGCAGGGCTCATAAGGCAGAGAAGGGAGTCTAAACTAGTCTCTAAAAACTAATAGGAGGACCATAATAATAATAAAGGCCAGGCCTCATTACAGAGCCAAAGACATGGAGCCCTGTGTAAGTAATGGAGCATGTTTTAAAAAGATGAGCAAGTAAGTAGGAGGAAGGTCATGGAAAAATATTATTTCTGAGTCATATGATGTCTGAGGTGGCTTTTACTTACTTCTTTGTAGCTCAATGTGAGGAAGATATTGAGGAATGTGATCATGAGGGGCAAAGAGTGCCTAAATTAGGAAGTTTTCATTTTATTTTTAAAAAGATGTGAGAATCCAGTGAAGGATTTTAATCTCTGAAGTGACATTGTCAGTCATGTAGAATGTCAGTAAGCAGAAATTAGATCAAAATAAAAATTATGTATCTGAATAAATAAGAACATCAAAAGTTATTATTACTCACTTAGCCTATGCAATAGCCATTAGAAAAATACATATTCTGTAATTACTTAGCCAGATTTTTAACTTACTGAAGGTGGAACATAATGAGCAATCAACTGACCAAACCACCTCTGACTCTTTGGATAGAAGAATAATTCCATCTTAGAGCAAAGACTTTGCTGATGAATGTTTTATGAAACCTCTGTTATTCATGACATGTACACTTTTTGCTCTTCTTTTTTGGCCAAAGCCACCATTGGGTAATGAGGTCAAATCTCTTCACTAATTTCCCTTGTGTTCCATAGAATGGCCTGTCCCTTATAACCAAGGAAGAAAAAACAATGAAGAAAAGTAATTCATTCAGATTGTTTTTTTAAAAATTTGCAATCTGGAAGAGGCTCTGTCTTAATGGTGAGATTTGATGCCTAAAATCAGTCACTCCTCTCCACCTTCAAGCTTACTGCTAATAGACATGCTGGAGAAGCAGATCACCTAGCAGCCAGCTCTTTTCTTACTACTCCATGAGACAGGCAGGTGAATGGACATAGTAAAACCTGTTTCTAGCTTTTATGGGACAGTGATCCCACTTATTAATGATGCGGCCCAATAAATACCAATGTCTGAATGATCAGATTAGCTAACTATTCCTCTCCTGGTGGAATGAACCAGTTGGGGGAGGAGGCAGAAGTCCTCATTCCTATACCTTCCCCTGAAGGCATGGAGAATAGAGAACCCCTTCTCTGTGGAAATATGCGAAGTGAAAAGACATAGCCCTTCTTCCTCAACAGTCATCAGCTTCAATAAGTCCCAATTTTACTTTAGAGGTGAAATAACTGGCAAAACTGAGTATTTATCTAGGAATATGGAGTTATGCCTAAGCAGAATGTTGTAAAGTATTTAATGAATCCTTGACTGTTTAAAATGAACTTTGAGAAAAAAAAAAGCTAATGGGAAAGATGGGATAAACTTAACTAGATTTTTAAGTGCCATGAAAAAATTTTAAGTCTCTGTTCTACTCATATATTTTCACAAATGATCAGAAAGCATACTTTGTGATGAAATGGTTATTTTGGAAAACTAGGAACTTGGGAAAAATAACTTACAATCATTTTATCTTTCTACAATGAAGACATGCTACTTTAGCTTTTACTGAGTAAAAAGTACATGATCCTTGGCTATAAAGGATAAAGAGTATATGAGAACATTTTCTGCTGCAGGAGGAAAGTTGTACCATTAAGGGAATCAAACTAAATTAAATGATTATCAGAACTTAGACTCATTAACACCATATTTTAACCTGGTAAAATAAATGATATTTTAATACATATTTCAGAATTATGCCTGAGAGGATTCATAAGAAAACTTTGACAGGGGTGAGATAATTTTATCCTAAGTTATATTTAATAGTGTACATGGTTATGGTAAATGCAATAGTTCAAATTATTTGGTCTCATCTTCTTTCATTTACTCGAATTCATTTTGCCATGACTTAAACATGGTTATTTATTTATTATAATCCAATCCAGTCTCATTCTTTTAAATACTATCCATATACCATCAACTGCCAAACATACACCTTCAACTTTGACCTTTCTCCTGAACTCAAAACTCATATTAACAAACTCCCACTCAACATCTCTTCTTGAATAACTAATAGACATTGCAAACTCACTACATTTTCTTTCTAAACTTGTTTTACCCTTAGTGATCCCCAAATCTGTTAGTATAACATTATCCTTCTAGTGTGTAAGGTAAAAACAGGAAGTCATCTTTGTCTATTTTTCTTTTACATCCACTTTCATCCAACAAAATAATATTAGTTCCAGTTCTAAAGTATTTCCAGGGTCTGGCCATTTATCATCACTGCCATTGCTATCACCTGGGTCCAAGCTGCCATAATCTCTTGCCTGAATTATTGCAGTGGCCTTTTACTTTGTTTTCTTTTGGGTCACATTTTTCCCTCAAACTCTGCATTAGCCCCTGATTTAACTAAGAGTAAAAGCCAAAGTCCTTAAAATAGCCTTAAGGCTTTAGACCATCTGGCTCCTAGTTACCATTCTGGGCTACTTTCGGCTACCCTTCCTTTCATTTGTTCCACTCTAACCACGCTGGTATCTTTGCTGTTCCTCTAACACATCCAGTTGCATTTCCAACTAAGGATTTTTGTCCAGATGTTCCCTCTTTTCAGAATAATGTTTTCTCAGATATCCTGCTTAGCCAACTCTCTCACCTCCTTCAAGACTTTTTCTCAAATGTGTTTTTTTTCAGTGACCATCCTATTATGAAATGCAAACCACCTAACTCCCCGCTCCTTTATCTGTTCTACTTTTTTTATTTTTCTGATAGTCCTTATCATCTTATAACATGCTATGTTGTTTATTTTTTTACTTGTTTGTTTTTTATGTTTATTTTCTATCCCTCTCCATTAGATTGCAAGTTCAAGAAGATGAGGGATCTTGCTTCACTGATGTGTCCCAAACACCAACAGCTCCTGGCACATAGTAAGGTCTGGCACTGATTATAATTTTATCATTGTTTTTTTTTTTTTTTTTTTTTTTTAATCAGGAGGAAAATTGTTTTACTTTCTTCCACTGACAAATCTAAAATACTATTACCTTCATGTTTAGTAACAAATAAAGTTCTAATTCCCCTCAATACTATGTTCATTTTCACAAACTCACAGTCAAAAATACAGGAAAGTTTACATAAGATGTTTATGGGGCACCTAACCCTCTAGAGAAAGATTGAGTTGAAGAATTCAAGACCAGTGTGGTTCTAGATAACTGTACCTGGCTGCACCACACAGCCTGTGATCCTAAGTCCTAGACCTGGATATTGCTGTCTGTGGACTAACAAACTAGCTTTCAAAATAAGTAATTTCTGAGAGAACTAAAAAAAAAAAAAATTCTCTAAATTCTCTAAGCTCTTCAGCTTGTTTCCTGAATTTCCGATTCGCTAAGTTCTAGAAAAAAAGAAAAAAATCTTTCAGAAACTTGTGGAGGGAGTTTTCTGGCCTTCAAAGTGGAAATGCAATGAGAGTAGGGAGTAGGGAAGGAAGTACAGAGATTATTCACTAATGTACCTGAATTTACAGGCATGTGCACCCTCAACAAATTGATAGTTGAATGATATGTACTAAAAGCTTGTTAGAACAATAAAAACATGTGTAATAAGCATATAGTTTACCATTGCACTAATAGAACAATGACAGTATTGTAGACAGAAAATTGATCACTCCGCTGCTCAGGTTAAATGTGAGCACTCATTGGTATAACCATTTGTAAGTTTCTTTATTTAGGATATTATGACCAAATGCTAAACCATTGATCTGTACTAATCATGTAATCCAACTTGGTTAATTATTCAAATTTGTCTTCCAGTTTGACTAGTTATTCAAATAATCTAAAACACATTCACTTTTAAATTATATCATATAGATAGTCTTTTAGTTTTACTGAACATAAAAAATGACATAGCCAGAATTCAAGTCAGAGGTGTGATAACAATGGCTAGAAAGAACGCCTCATCTATAATTTTAAGCATACTTTCACCCAAGCTCTGAATGCTTAGTAGTCAGGATTAACCTTATGGAAACCTTTGCCAAAATAATTTTTGAAGTGTCATACTAAGCTTTTAGAGATAGAACTTTCCATGACCAATGCCAAATCATGAGAATGACTACACTATAGCTATCACTTAACAATCCAAATCTCCTCCTTCATGTATTCTGCAAATGTTCTTTCCCATCTGCTATGTGAAAGACACTACTATATGGTAGGAGATACAAAAGTAGAGAAAATACTAACTCTGCCTTTGAGGAACTTGCAATCTCATAGCAGTAAGAGACATATCTATAATTTTAATTCTAGAAATCTATCTAAAGGTTATAATCTAAAATAGAAAGGGGAAAATTCAATGAAAAGACAATTAGTATATTATGATTTATAGTAGCAAAAATATTTAAAATAGTTATCAAAAGTAGCCATATGCATGTAAGTCAAGATAGGCTGAACTATGCATGGTAACAACCCTAAATTTTCATCTTTTAGCACAGCAAATGGCATGATCCAAAGTGAGCTAACGGACTCTTCCTGTCAGCTTTTCTCCAAGCAGTGAACCAGAAATCCAGACCCTTTCTTTTATAATTAATGGCTGTGATATTTGGGATATGTGAATTTCAAGGGAAGAGGAAAAAGGCTAAAGGATCGTGCAGGGAATTTTTAAGGACAGGACCTAGTAGAGGCTCGCATCACTTTGCCCATGTCCCTTCAGCTGTAACTCAGGTATACAGGCCCCCTCCTAACTATAAGGGAGGCTGGAAATATAATCTTACTGTATGCTGGGGAAATAGAACAGTGTAGTGAGCACACAGCCTTATCTCTGTCTCACAGAGTTAGTCAGTCTGACAACATATGCATAATTTTATCAAGAGTTTACAAAAATAGAAAAATGCTTTTCTAAGAATGTTTAATAAAAATTACTATGCAAAGATCTATCATGATTGAAAAATACATGTAAAAAAACTAGCAGTAAATATACTAAAATGTTAACAGTAATATGACATAAAAATGATGATTCTAAAACTTTCCTATTTGAATTTCCACTTTTTTCTACAAAATAGTGTGTCATTTTATGATAGAAAAATTAAAATTTCTTTAAGTACATCTTACAGCAATTACCATATTATTAAAAATAACCAGGAATTAGATACTCTGGGGAGGCGGCAAAGAGGGAAAAGGGAATGAGATGCTAGCCAGAGCTAAGGTCCAGCCCAGTTTCCCTTTGGAAACTGCCTTTCTCCATTGGGTGGCGTTTCCCCCCCTCTCCACTTATTCATATGTAATATGGCGTGCCTGAAGGGTTCTGGTTTCTTCAGAATTCTAAATCCTATTTCTCACTCTTCAAGGGCATCAGGAATCGCCTCCTGTTCCTGACATGTGGCCCATTAACATCTAGGCAATAAGCCAGCAAGACTGGCAGTTAACACAGGGCAAATTCCAACATTAGTGTTTCTTAATTCTGTGGATTCACACTCTGATGTTGTTTTTGTTTTTCTGTTCTCAATTCAATAATTTTTCTACTTTCTCATCAATTTTACATCATTAATATGATTGAAAACATATTTTAATTAGGATTTTATGGTGTGCTATACATAGTGTTTTGTCAGAATATTAAGAAATTGTTACAAAGATTTCCATCTTGCCTTAGTTGAATACAACTCCATCTGAACAATAATGTGTAAATTCTTCTTAAACATGTAATTATAGAATTTGTTTTAGTATAGTTGTGAGCCTTTTGAAAGACAGGTATGCAAATCCAAGATACTATAGTTGATTTTAAAATAGAAATATAATCAAAATAGCTTTCAAAAATGTGCATATAGTCTCATTTTTTAGTTCTAAAGCTAAAAAGCACTATAAAAATGAAAAGCACTTTAAAAATAATAAAGACAGTGATTTATTATTACATGATAATCATAAGCACTATAGTATTTCAGAGGGTTAACAATGTTCCTTAGTTTAACAGACAGAATACTTAAATTGAATTTCTAAATGGAAGAATAGGGTTATAATCTAATTTTGTGGCCCTTCCTATAGTGTTAGGTAGGTCAGATGCCTTGAACCTTGTTTGAATCTTACAGCATTAACTCTAGCAATTGCCGAAATGATGCATTTACCAGATTCAAAGAGAACAGATTCCACTCAAGGACTATACACCAATCACTTGCATCCAATTACTTAGTTTATACCACAGTAACATATAACTGGCATTGATAAGAATCAGCTGCATCTGAGAATGGAAACAAGTATTGTTCCTAGGGGAGAGGGGACAGGCATTCTATGTACAAAAGATGAAAAGATCCAAGAGCAGATGGCTTCTCTGAAATGTAATGACCTATGCCTACGCAGCCCCATATTTTTGACTGTTCATGACCCAAATGTGGGACCATTTGTGTCTGGTAGGCATGAGATCACTGCAGTGTTGCTGCTCTATGTGCTGTGTTGATTCTTGCTCTGTGTCTTTCCTTAGAGCCAAGCACATATGGCACCGACTGACGGCTCTGTAAGTATGGCACCAGTCTGAAACCAAGACCACCATTCCTACCAAAAACAGAGTGGGCAATTAACTAAGTATCTCAGAAACAGAGTTACATTTTAAAATGGGCAATTTCATTAACTGAAGATTTTCCCTAGAAACTTTCTAAAATAATTTACGCATGAAAAGTAATGAAAATATTGTGTAAAGTTTCAGGTTCATATGAATTTACTGGGTAAAAATACATTTTAGGACATAAAAATAAGAATGCATTGTATTGAAGTCTACAACTTAAATAGTTAGATGTTCTCAATACATAAAATGAGATTTGACAGTCCTTTCATCTAATGAGATTTTAGTTGTCTAAAATTATTTTGTGAAGACTGTTATTCTGAAGGTTTACCCTTAGGTAATTAATTTAAAACAAAGCAATTCTTTCTTAGGCATTACTTACAGGAAGGTGTCTATAGAAGTAATAGAAATTACTTTAAAGTACACTGTAATCAAATGTGGAATTTCGTGTCATGCCAATTCTTTCAGTGTCATTTGTCTCACTACAGTGTGGAGAAAATTATTTTCTTACTCCCTCTGCTTCTAATTTAGCCTAAATATTGCCATAGTCTAACATATTACTGATAGAAAATTAAGTTTAAAACATTATATTAACATCAAATGCTTCTGAAAATTAGAAAATCAATAACCAAAACATATGATATTTGTTTAAAACTTAAGTATTTAATGCTCATGAGATAAGGGAGATAGTGATAATATCTTTGTGTGAGTATATTGATGATGATGTAATTATTCATTCATTTTAATTCTACACTATATACTTAGAAATAATAACTGTGTCATGTATTGATCATCCCTATAATCTTAATATGCATGCAGAAAATTTATAGATACAAATGGAGATCATTTTGAAAATCAGAACATGTCAGTCCTGTGTTATCCATATGTATTTGTATGTGTTTCTGTGTGTATATTTTATATACATCATATTAGATATAATTGATCTCAGAGGAACGCAGATTTTACTACAGTGGATTATCCCTTGCTCAGTAAGTATGTGTGTGACCTTTTGAATAAGATATTATTAACTTTGCAATGTTTTGGACATATTTGAAGAAAAAATAAGGCAATCTTCTAAAAAAATTTGAGGTGAAGGAGACATATTGATTAGTACTAAGTAGTAAAAATTTATTGCAATGTTGTCACTTGCTTTATTCCAGATCAATACAAATCTCACCAAAAGCTTCTTAAATGCAATAAGAATCTGACAAGACCTTTTTGTCACAGATTAGTGTTAAAGCAATGAAAGAAGCCCCAAAGAAAATTGCCTTTCTGGTTGAAATGCCAGCTGTATTCTGTTTCCAGTGTTCTATGCATGTATGACATCTTTATTGATATTGTAGATGTCAAAAAAGAAAAACAAAGAGTTTAAACATTTTTTGCAGAGTAATGCAAATGAAGTTAACTTGAGAACTTAAATTCAGATTCACTTGTATCAAAATCTGCTATTTTATGGATATTATATTGCTGAGCAGAATTAGATTACGGAAACCCCAACCCAACTAAATTCTGCAACATTTTTAGATTATTTCATCAGTTGATTTTAAATTGATAAAAAATGTAATATTTAAAATTAGATGCAAGAGTAAGTTATCAAAACATATTTTTCTTAAGAGGGAAAAGGTTACGACTTGTATATAATTTAAATTTAGATTGCATGCAACAGAGCAACTATATAAAATAGTAGAATCTAATTTGGAACTGCAGAAAGAGTTCTCAGGAGCTTGGGACAGCTGCATTTCATGAATTCTGATGACACTGGAATTTAGTCATCTTGGCAATATAGTAATGTTTGCATAAGTAAACCCATTTAGGCTTGTGTATTTTGGTACATGCATCTTTTGGCACTTTCAATTACTTGGACAGAGAAAGCACATGCATCTTCCATGGTATCTATGTAAATTTAATTTTATGAAAGGTATCAATTTAACTGTGTAGAGATTTGTCTTTTTAAATAAAAGAAAAATCTGATTTGGAACTGTAACTTTTACTTAAATCCATTACTTTTTCACCCTTTTCCCTAAGCAGATAAACTCATGCATGCTTTGCATGACAGTCTTGCTTTTTATTCTGTTTCTCTTTTCTAGATCCTTGCCATTCTAATATCAAATAATATTTCTTGTTAGTGCACCTCTGTGGCTCTATTTACTATAATTTCTATTAATGGCAAAATTAATTTTAAGTATAATATTAATATATATGAAATTCATCATACTGATATTTTTACAAATATAGCATATAGCATATAATTACATGACAAAGAATTATTACAATAATCATTATGAACACATATGAATAATACATGCATGTTATTTATATAAAGTATATTTACATATAAATTATATATTTGTATACATTGTGTTATATCAAGGTCTGTCTGGAGAAAGTCCAGCCACTGTTAATGTAACAAGAAAGGCTTGTATGACATCGAAGTAACCTGGTAACCTAGAAGAGTGCACTGGAATGAGCATGTGTGAACAAAAACAACTTCACTGTACTAGTCAGTGGAGGCAGTAGACGCCATTGAGTGAGCATGTGTACTGTATGGTTGTCACATTCAAAAGGACTGAGCAAGTAGAACAACAAATTGGCATCAACATTTGCATTAAGCTTGAACATTCCTCCTCAGAAACTACTCAGATGATTCAGAAAGTTGAAGCTATAGGCAAATGATGATCGGTAGCTTCATGATGACACTCTGCCAGCTCATGCATCACAGCTCATGTAGAGTTTTTTGATGAAACATCAAATCACCCATATGACTCAGCCCCCATAAAGCCCAAATTTGGTGCCCTGTGACTTCCAGCTTGTCCCAAAACTAAAATCCCCTTTGAAAGGGAAGAGATTTCAGACTGTTGATGTGATTCAGGAAAATATGATGGGGCAGCTGGTGGCAATTGGGAGAACTGTGTGAAGTCCCAAGGTGCCTACTTTGAAGAAGACTGATACATTATTGTCCTATGTACAATGTTTCTTGTAACTTGTATCTTCTTCAATAAATGTCTCTATTTTTCATAGTACATGGCTGGATACCTTTTGGACAGACCTCGATTAATTTTGTAGCCATGTGCCACATAATGATATTTTGATCAATGACAGACTGCATATGTGATAGTGGTCCCATAAGATTGTCATGGAGCTAAAAAGTTTCTATCTCCTAGTGACATCACAGCTGTGGTAAGGTCAGAGTGCAATGCATTACTCACGTGTTTGTGGTGATGCTGGTGAAAAGAAACCTACTGTGCTGCCTGTTGCATAAATATAAAAAACATATAATTATGTACAGTGCACAATACCTGATAATGATAAACAACTATGTTACTGGTTTATGGACTTACTATACTATACTTTTAAACATTATTTTAGAGTGTACTCTTTCTGCTCATAAAGAAATGTGCTCTAAAACAGTATACCCTGTTAGGCCAGCAGCAGCCTCATAACTGAACCCAGGTTTGTCTGCCTGTTGCAAAAAAAAAACAAAAAAACAAAAACAAACAAACAAAAAAAACTCATGAGGCAGGTGTTGGTGAGAAGGAAAGTAATTCATTTGAGTGCTGGCACCTCAAGAAGATGGATGCACTTTTATCCCCAAAGACACATCGTAATATCTCTGGTCAAGTTAGCAATTCTTATAGGGAGTGGTTGGAAATTTGGAAGGGGGAAAATTCCTAAGAACATCATGGACCTTCTGTTTTTCTTGGGAGTAAGGGGTGGGAGAATGGAAAGTAGAGTTGTGTAGCTTCCTCCCAAGATCACTCTCTTGGTTCTGGGGTTATCTCTCTATTAACATTAGCATTCTTCCTTTCCCTGGACACCTGTGGTTTATGGCCAGTGCCAGCATATATTGCAACTATAACAAGAACTGAAGCACAGGGTTGATTAAATACTTTGATTTGTTACAGCATATATAACTTTGATTACTAGCAGGGAGATACTAAATTATGGTTATAACTTAACATCTTAGTGCAAGCAGAAGTTTTATCGAGGAGGGAGGAGAGGGAATACAGAACAAAGAGAGTAGGTGGAGGGGTTGTGAACATGTAGGCAGTGTCCTTGCTGGTCTTCATATGGATCTTTATAGTCAGTATCCTTGAGTCAGTGGGAGTCCAAGGTCTGACTCTTTCCTAGTTTTGCATGGGAACTGAAACTGTTGATTCTAGTAAAGTATACTTAGAAAAGAAAATTTTAACATGTAAGCTCTAGCTTCCAGAGAAAAGTCAGGTTAGAACAGCAAACTGGGTTTAATATTTACTGAGATTAATGTGGGTACCTTTATATAAGTATAGTGTATTTATTCTGTTACAGCCTCACACATCTTGGGTTTACCTTGTCTTAGATTGCAACATTTTCTATTGTGTTTGATTTAACATTTATTGTTTGTTTACCATGGCTCCCAAGCATACAAATCCACTGCTAATGTTGTTCATAAGGGGATATAGTAGAGGACTGGTCTGGAAACAAAATTGGAAATGATTAATGATTACGAAGATAGGAAATTAGTGATCATTGTTGCTTGTCAGTCAGGCATGTTCCATTCCACTACAGCTATTATATTGAACAAGAGCAAAGTGATGGAAGCTTTTAAAGTACCTGCTTCATTGAAGACAATGACACTAATGAAAATTCAAGAAATGTCAGTTATGGAGAAACTTCTGTTAAAGACCAGACACAAAAGTACATTCCTCTCAACACTGTGATGATCATAGTCAAAGCAAAAAGTTTGTTTGCAATGTTGAGAGGAAAAGCTGCACAAAGCTACCATATTAAATTTATTTCTATCTCTATGTGGTTTAAACAATTCAAAAATTGTTATTTAATGCATAATATAAAAGTGAATAAAGTGCAAATGCTGATGTGAATGCAACTGAGGAACTTTTGGAAACTCTAGATAAGATTATTATGGAGGAAGATTATTTGCCAGAGCAAATATTCAATATAAGTGAAACCTTCCTATTCTGGAAAAGGATGCCTGAAAGGACTTTTATCCTCAAGGAGGCCAGTCAATACCAAGTTTCAGTGTTTTAAGGGCAAAATAATAGTCTTGCTTGGAGGCAACGATGCAGGCTATAAATTCAGCCAGTTTGTGATCATGTAAGGTAAGAACCCCAGGGCCTTCGTGCATATCAATAAGCACACACTGCCACTGTACTAAAGGAGCAATAAGAAGTCAAAGATGACCCAGCTCCTCTTCCAAGATTACCTTCTTAATTGCTGTGTCAGTGAAATGAGGAAGTACTCTTTGGAGAATGATATACTTTTCAATATTTCACTTATTGTTGATAATACTCTAGGACATTCTCCTTTTCTTGGTGATCTTCATCCAAATATCAAAGTATTGTTTCTCCCTACAAATACCACCTCTTGAATCCAAACAATGGATAAAAAAATTATATCAGCTTTTATGGTCTACTACCTGAGAAGAATCTTACTTAATCCAGGCTACTGCTCCGACTGAGGAAGAAACTGAAAAGACATGATGAAATACTGGAAGGATTACAAGGTCTATGATGACATCAGGAAGCTTGTTTGAGCTTGGGGTGAGGTCACCATGGATTATATTAGTAGCATCTTAAAGAAGATTGTCCGTGACTTCAAAGAATTTGTCAAGAATGAGGAAGTTACAAAAATCAATAAGGCTGTGGTTGAAATGGCAAACAACTTTAACTTGGGTATAGATGAGAGTGACATTGAAGAGCTCCTAGAGGGGGTTCCTGAGAAATTGACTAATGAGTAGTTGTTGGAATATGAACAGGAACCTTAGCTGAAGAAGAGGCAGGAGAAAAGAAAACTATAAGAGAAGAAAAAGAAGAATCCCCAAGAAAATTCATAGTAAAAAGTTTAGCAGAAATGTTTGCAGACCTCAGGAAGCTCCTTAAAAAGTTGGAAATATGGACCCCAACACTCAAAGGTTTTCGCTAATATAGAGGAATGTTTGGTGTACATTAACTGCTTGCAAGGAAAACTAGGAAAAAACAAACAAACAAATTAGCCACCATGAACATACTTATTTAAAAAGTAATGTCTCCTCAAGAAGGGTCTCAGGACAGTCCTTCAGGAGGTATTCCAGAAGAAGGCATTACTATCATCGGAGAGGAGAGCTTAATGTGCATTATTGCTTCTGAAATCCTTTCAAGGGAAGAAGATATGGAGGTGGAATACAGTGATATTGATGATCCTGACCCTGAGTAGGCCTAGGTTAATGTGTGTGTTTGCCTTAGTTTTTGCGTTTGTTTGTTTTTATTGATTTTAGAAAGAGAAAGGAATGGGGGTGGGGAGAGAAACAGAGAAACATTGATTTGTTGTTCCACTTATTTATTCATTCATTGGTTGATTCTTGTGCCCTGACCAGGATTGAACCTACTATCTTGGCATATAGGTATAGTGCTCTACCAACCGAGGTTCCTGGCTAGGACCTGGTTGCCTTAGTTTTTAACAAGAAAATTTAAAAAGTAAAAAATAAATTTAAAATTTGGAAAAGAGAAAAAAGCTTGTAGAATAAGGATATGAAGAAAATAATTCTGTACAATATGTGTTTTAAGCTACGTGGTATCACAAAAATAGTAAAAAAAATACAGTTTATTAAATAAAAATTATAGTTAGCTAAGGTTAATTTATTATTTAAGAAACAAAAATATGTTGTATACATTTAGTACAGCCTAAGAGTACACCATTTATAAAGTCTGCAGTGGTTGACGGTAAAGACTTAGACCTTCACTTTCACTCACCATCACTTACTCACTGACTCCCCAGAGGAATTTTCAGTCCTACAAGCTCTCTTTATGGTTAAGTGCTCTATACAGATGCACAATTTTTGTCTTTCACAGTATTTTTACTGTGCCTTTTCTATGTCTAGGTATGTTTAGATACACAAATATTTATCACTATATTAAATTGCCTACATTGTTCAGTACAGTAACATGCTGTACAGGCTTGTAGCCTAGGAGCAATAAGACTATACCACCTTGATTTGTGTGAGTGCACTCTGTGATGTTTGTACAATGACAGAATTGCCTACAATGCATTTCTCAGGTGTTAACCCAATCATAAGGTGAGACATGACTGTATTTAGAAATATATATTATATTATATTATATTATATTATATTATATTATATTATATTATATTATATTATACTATACTATATTATATTTATTATACTATATTAATTATATCAATTTCAGCACCAATCTATGCCCAGTAATACTGTTTTGATCATTGCTATTATTATTTGAAATTTCCCAGCTAACATAATGAAAGCTGCTACCTCACAAGAAATTTCAGAAGTAAAATTGACAGTATAAAGCATAGGAATATGTTTTACATGGAATTAAAAAACTTATTTGTTTAGCCCACTTGTGATTCCTAGCCTCGTGGAAACATGCCCAGAGGGCTACCTTGAATATTATTTATTGGGATATAGGACAACACAGTAAGGAACAATGGGATTGTTTAGATGATCACTAATAACAAAATGGACCTATCTTTGTAATCCGATGGAGTTTAAAAGCCATCATTAGTGTCACATTCTGAATTAGTGCGCTCTAACATTAAGTTAAAGAAGCATGTGATTAATTACACAGAGGAGCCTGATCCTACATGAGGATATCACCTGTATCACAGCTTTGGAACTGACTTTTAGTTAAAGATTTGAGAAATTTAAAAGGCTACTAATCATATAAAAAGAGTGTGACTTTGAGACAAAAGCATGTCTTGCTTCGAACACAGACTCTAGCTGACCAGCTCTGTGACCTTCTGAAATTGTAGTTCAGCTCTTTGGCCTCCAGTCCTTGGTCATCAAAAATGAGGATAGTTGTGATTACTTTCTGAGAAGTGTTTCTGCTTTACAGCCTTCATACTCACTGCAACAGGAGAAATACTGTTTTTATGTGAATTCTCCTTTATCCACTATCATAATAAGCTCACTGCCCTTCATCATCTTTTAATTTCTTGTTCCTAATATTGAGGTTTAATTTTTCTTGTCTTTCCTAGTTATTAATTCTTAATTGTTCGACTTCACAATTAGATCTTCTTGAGCTGGTCTCCTGGATATGGGATGCATTCCACGGTAAGGTCTGATAGTTTCCAGAAATCTGCAGACAAGGGATGAATGGTAGCCTGTACTGGAATACAGCCACACCCATTTGTTTATATCTAGTCTATGACTGCTCTCACTACAGAAATAGAAGATTTATGACCCTCAAAGCCAAAATGGTTGATAGCTGTCCCTTTAAAAAAAAAAAAAAAATTTGCGTGTCTCTGTTCTACACAATCTGGTTTATGGATTATTTTAAGTGAAGCATATCTTTCAAGTGTAAAGAGGAAGAACTTAGACACCCCATTGCAGTATGTGACTACAGGCTCTCTGCTTCTATAACAGGCACTAAAAATCATTAGGCAGACAGTTTGGAGGACCAGATTTTTTTTTAAAGCTTTAATTGATTAAACTGAGCATACCTTTTCTGAGTTTTCTGGCATCAAACTCACGTGCCTTTTTGCTACTCTAAAATAGTCATTAAATGGTGACAAGTATAGCAAGAACATGTAGAACAAAGATTGGATCACATTTTAATTCCCATGAAGAATTTTGTTTACAGCTAAAATCATTCACAAATGATATCTCTCCTCATCCTCAATTCCTAAAGACCTGAGTTCCCAATGGGGTGGAGAAATCTTTAGCTAATAGCCCCAGTTTTTTTAAGATTTCTATGTTTCTTGTACTTAAAATGTATTTAATTCTGAAAAAAAGGAAACTGCAGTTTCTATTCTTGTAAATATAGCACTGCGAGTGACTGCTAAACCAGGGTAAGACTCATTAAATAGATGCATTTATTCATTGAGATACTGTGCTCCTGTGGCTATGCGCATGGAATAAATCAGGCTGAGCAGTCATGCTGTCCCTTAGGACCTCCAATTGGGCTGAAATGTCTTTCTGCCTGAAGTCATATGGTTTAGAACCTAATCAAAATGTGTGGATTAGGATTCCAGAGCATTTTTGACAGTCTAAGGAACAAATAGGAATTTAAAAGAAGGGAGTCTCTGGGTAATGTTTTTGTCAATGTGTTTTTCATATACTGACAATAGTGAAAGGGGAATAGAGCTCATGTTAATTTCCACTAAATCAAGTATGCCTTCTATATATGATGTCCATGTCTTAGTATGTATGTTTTGTAACTGATTTCAGAAGGTAACCTGAGAGATGGACATGCTGAGAGAAAATTTTATTTGTAAGAAAACATTTTAAAAATAATTTACTTTGAGGTGGATTCTGTGATTTCTACCCTTACAATTAGTTTTTAAAAGTTCACATTTTTCTTCCTCTTTGATGCATACAGTTTCTTCTTACTTTTGAAAAAAAATTATTTATTGATTTTAGAGAGAGAAGAAGGGAGGAAGAGAGAAAGAGGGAGAGAGAGGGAAAGAGAAACATTGATTTGCTGTTCCGTTTATTTGTGCATTCACTGGTTGTTTCCTGCATGTACGCTGACTGGGGATCAAGCCTTCAACCATGGCATACTGGGACGACTCTCTAACCAACTGAACTAACCTGCCAGGGCCATACTATTTCTTTACATCTTCTTTGTGAGCATGTAAAAGGATGTTACTTTGAAAATGAACTAACAATTTTTAAATGGTAATAAAGTGCCTTTCATTGTACATATAAGAAAGATTTTGAGAATTTATGGATGATAAATATGGTGCCTGGCATGATAACATTTTTTTCTCGAGACACCACTATTTTGGTTATCTGTTACTGGGGCAGGGCTGTCCAACCTTTTGGCATCTCTGGGCCACACTGGAAAAAGGAGTTGTCTTGACATTAAGTATACAAACACTAATGAAAACTGATGAGGAAAAAAAAAACAAAACACTTTAAGTAAATTTACAATTTTGTGCTGGGCAGCATTCATAGCCATCCTGGCCCTCGTACAGCCCACGGACCACAGATTGGACACCCCTGGACAGCAAACAACTAAAATTTAGTAATTAAAACATCAAAGGTCTCTATAATATATCTAATTTTGTAGGTCAGGAATGTGAGTGGAGTGCAATAGAGATGCTTTTCATACCTCAAGGATAACCTTCCTTGATTCTTAGCTGAAGCAGTTCATATGGATATGGATAGCTGAGATGGCTTGATCGTGTCCCAGAGTCTAGGGCTTCCGGTCTGTCTGTGACCTGGGGCCCTTGACTTTTCTCCACATGCTCTCTGCTGAGATAGGAATGTAAGAAGGCTGCTTCATTTATGCTATGGTGGCTGGGCTGGAATATGAGAAACACTAGGGCTGGTTGGGCATCTGCCTCACAGTTCAGGCCTCTCCACATGGCTGACTTGGACTTCTTCACAGCATGGTATTCTCAAAGCAGTCAGACTTTTCCCATGACAGCTGGCTGTTCTCTGAGTCTTCTGAGAGGCACAGGTGGGCACTGAAAGGCTTTCTCCACCTCCGAAATCACTTTCACTACATTGTATTGATCAAACAATATGCTAATATCAGTTGGAATTTAAGGGGGTATATAATGGGATGCACATAACACATGCACAGTGTGTTCTGGTTGATAGTGACCAGACTTTGCTGTTATTCTTACCTTTGTCACTTTTCCAGGGACAACAGTATGGATCCAATAACATGAAGGAGGAGAAGGAACATGGGATCCAGCAGCAGGGAGCCATGGACTGATGTACTACTGTCAGGTACCAGCTAGAAATGAGCAGCCAGAGGGGAAATACAGGCAAGGCCCTTTCCATTACAATCTAACAAAGAAAGGAGGCTAGAAGCAAATGGAAGGCATGCCTCACCAATTAACTCAGCATCCTGAGCTTGGTTTGATAAGATTGCCAGGTGTCCCAAGCATTGAAAGCAAAATAGCACAGGAGGAAGGGGAGTCCCTGAGACTACTAAGAAGGGGGCTTCTGTAAGCTTCTGGAACAATCTCACTAAGATTGCCAGGTGTCCTAAAGATCATGATCAGGAGGAAGAGAGGTAGTTCTTGATATTCTGTACTGGGAAAGGGGGCCTCTGAAACAGTTTCATTAAGTAAGACAAAGAACTTTTACTAACTGATAAAGAAAGCCTTTGTAGCTGTGGAGGAGGTGTACTTCTAGAAGCCAGCTGAGGTATATAACCTGAGATGCAGCACTCAGATTAACAGAGTGCCCACGTGTAACTTTTGCTCAAGTGCATAAATAAACTATCTCATTTCCACTCTGCATGTTGGTCTCCTGCTTGAGCTCATCTCTCGAGATGGGACAAGAACTGAAGCAGGAAAGAAGGCCTTCTGGCTCGGGTCTCTCTCTCCCCGCCATCCATAACACTACCCGAGGGCCTTGGCATACCTCACATCATCTCTTTGATTCTCACTTCCTCACTTAAATATGTAAACTGTATGGCACCTGGTTGATATTAACCAAATTGAAACTGGTATTATTTCTTTCTTAAGTTTAATGATGTTCCATTTTCACAAAAACAGAATTAAGATGAGCCACATTATTATTTCCTTTCTCACATATTATTTTATCTTTCTGCTCTTTAAGCACAAGTAGCAATACTGTGAAAAACTGGTTAGAAGCATGAGTTCTCTCTCAAAACAAACATTGCAAATATGCTCTTCCTTATGCATTTGTAACCAAAGGGAGTCTTTCTGTGTATGGCTTACAGGTGTTAAAACTAGAGTGTAGAAGAAGCCTTATGTTGCTCGATGAATCAAAGGAAGATATGCAGGCCTGGTCTATGAAAAGGTATGTAGCCCAGTGCTAAGGAACATCTGCTATGTGCTGTTATGCCACTTATACATCATAAAATGCATAGTGGGATTGGTCACACCAGAAAGGAAAGTTTCAGAATCCACAAGGAAACAGGTAACAGATGTTCTGCTCAGATGGTCGAACTAAAAAATGTATTATAACTGGCATCTGAGGCAAAAAATAAACAGGATTTATACCCTACATAGTGTTTTAATTACTCTGAATTCAGAAAAATCTTGTTAAGTTTAGTACTCTTATTCAAAAGGAGTGTTACCATTCCGGGGAGAGCATCCATGTTACATGGCGAATAGCATTGGGACGATTTGTTTGCCATTACTGATTTTACTGTGTTTAACATAGAAAAGGCCCCTGTACAGATTAATACAGAACCTTATATTTTATGCATAATTGTAGATAATTTAATATAGTTTAAGGTGTTATGAATTTCAATATTAACATTTAACTTTGTCTTTTTATTGAGATATAATTTACACATAACATATTTCTCCAGGTATACAAGATAATGCTTTATTATTTGGACACAATAAGTCTAGTTACTGTCCATCACCACACATGATTAAACTTTCTTTCTTGTGATGAGAACTTTTAAGATCTACTCTCTTAGTAACTTTCAAATATACAACACAATGTTGTTAACGAGAGACATCGTGCAGCACATTTCACTCCCAGCACTTCTTTATTTTACAGCCTGAATTTTGTACTGTGTGCCCCCTTCACTGTTATGCCCATGCCCCACCCTCTGCCTCCAGCGACTGCCACTCTGGTCTCTGTATCCCTGATTTCCTTGTTTTTGTGTTTTAGATTTCAACATATTAAATGTTGCAAATGTCTACGTAACATATTTGTATCTTATCAGATACAAAGATTTTACTTAGTAGTGGATCTATTTGGTTGTTACTGGCTGTATTTTTAGAAAATTGGATTCTCTCCTTTGCATTTTTAAATATGCACAATTAAAGCATATGAAGAACCAGAGAGAATTTAGAAAATAAATAATAACAAAAATAGTGAATATATCTGTTCTTTTGGCTGTGAACCTGGCCATAAAATACAAGATTCCCTAGATATTGCAAGACTGAACAGTACAACTAAGCACTATTCTTCAAAAGCATGAGAAAAGAAGGATGAAAATTGGTTAATACACAGGCATGAAACTGAAATTTTGTTTATTTTGATGACCTGAAAAATAAAAAAAAAATATATGTTACGAGGCTTATTTAAGCTCCATGACAAAAGTTTCATATTCCAGCAGCCTCTCATTAAGTAACCTGGTGGCATCCTTTGTAAATCTGGTTAACCTCAGGATTACTTTGACTCCTCCTTACTTGGGAACTCATTGTGAATGCTATTGCTGTGGCTGTAGCTGTCTTTTCCCATCTAAAAACTAGCATTGATGGTAATTGCCTAGTCTTTACACTGCTTAGTTTTTCAAGGAGTCTTTGACATGCCACCCTGTAATGTTTTCACCAGCCGTCATTTACAGGGACTACCTCACAACTCACAAATAATTGGACTTAATTGTAGGTGCACTTAGACCTTTACAATATCAAAACAAGAGGCCAGAAACTAATTGTGGCACAATTATTACAGAATGCCATAGCCACGTTATTGTATCAAGAAAAAAAATAAATTGAGAAAAGGGAACGTGCTTTTAAGTTATGTTTGTCTCATTGAGTTCATCATAATAAGTTCCTCCTCTTTGTTCCCTGTAATGAAGCCTTATCTTCTCAGAGTAGCTGCTTACTAACTGCTACTCTCTGCATCCTTTATTATAAAAACATGACATTGAATCTTCCACAATTGGATAAAGTATTTCATTCTTTATTAGCTTCTTTCCTCTATAGACAGAGTACAGCTGGTAAAGATGTCATTCTTGTTCTTTGAAACAAGTAGATTAGTCCATTTTCTCATGGGGTTTGGCAAAGTCCTTCAATAGATGTGACTGGCAGAGGAAGGGCTGTAGACACTGGCTCTGGGGAATAGATTGCTGACTTGATAAATCTTTGGGTCATAAAAGGTCATCTCTTGATGTCTGGAAGAAAGATTGACTTACTAATAAATATCAGCAAGAGATCTTACTGTAGTGTAAGAAAAAATATAGAGAAAACAATCTAATATTGGAAGATCATTTGCATGCTGGCAACAACAATACCCAAAGAAACACAAGTAAACTATTTGTAGTTTCAAGTTTACTGTGAAGGGTTTTAAAAAATTTAAAGGCATTGTTGCAGTAAAGCACATGCATTTCTTAGGTTTTTAGATTTCCTGTGGGCTGTAGAAAATACAAAGTGAGCCTCTAAATAGGCAATCACAAACAAGTAATTATGGTCACATCCTGGAAATGCTACTTTGAAATGTGGAGGTAAAAAAAAAAATGATATTACAAGGTGCTTCATAAAAGCTGCTAGCAATAAAAAATTGCATATACAGTTAGCTTGAACTACTTGTTATTAATGAATTCATAAACCTCCCTGTAATATTTGGTGACAGTATTGTTAGCGTGAAAGAGAAAAATAATAACCAAGATTAAAAAACAAAAACAAAAATACAATAAAGTGACACAAGCAGTTAGAACACACTCCCACATTAACTACTTATAAGTTTAGGGAACAAATCGTGTTTTGACTGCTGTTGGGAAAGATACCAACAATATTGCCAGTGAGTCATTTCCTTCTTTTTGTTATTAATGTATACATTCCTACCTAGTGTTTTGATCATACACCATATCACCTTCTCTTAATATCAGGACTCTTTCCTCTATCCCTAGTGGACTACTTTCATATACGAAGTCCTCCGGGGGAGCTGTGCCCTAGGAAGTTTCTCCAGTACTCCACATTGTGGTAATTTTTCATCTGAAAGAGCAAAAGAGGAGCACAAGTTGATATTCTAAAGAAGAGTTTTGCTGCAAAAGGACGTAAATCCTGGTGCTAAGGCAAGCCCCTACCACATTGATCTAAACCCTATTTCACCTTTCCCAAAGTTTTATGTCTAATTTTAATCTCTGTCTTTTTCTCTTTCTTACAGACACACACATACACACACTGCTAGACTGTAGTGGTTTGCTAGAATTCCAAGATAGGACTGTGTTTCTAGTATTTCATAAATTCAATAATTGTATGTATGCCCAGAATCCAACTGGGGTTATATGTTTGTGGGACTGTAAGTCATCCTAAGATTTGGGCAATAAAAGATCTGTGTAGAGAATGAGAATGTGGAACTACAATTTCATGAAGAACTTCTGAGATCATGTAATGACAGGAGAAACAGTTATAATTTTGTTAAGTCCGTTATATGCATCATCTCTAACCCTTGTACAGCCCTGCACATATAACATCCCTTCAATTTCGTGGCAATGTCCAGAATTGTTCAATCACTTGCCCTGGGCCACAGATATTTTCACTGGAAGGTCAGGCCTTCATTATATATTCATCTGACATTAATACCAAATATTTGACCAATTCAAGGATGATGGTCACATTTTTGTGAATAATATAGAAAGAGGTAACAAGATAATATGATTATGAAGAAAGAGGCTAGCATTTCTTTGGCCTGAATTTGTGTATGGGCCAGTCTTTGACAGCTTGCAAGGACGTAGAGATACATGAGTAACACAGCCCCGTGTCAAAACTGTTACCTGTACTTGGAGTAGTGGGAGGATCCTCAGAGTATGATCATTCCTGTTAGGTTGAGCCCTTCAGGATTAACTGAAAATGACTCATGATATTCTGTTCTGGTTGGGATAATTAGAAGCTGGATCTGGACAATAAAAGAGGCCTCCAGTTAAGGATGACTCAAACTGAGTAAATGAAACTCGAGAGGAGAGCGTGTATCTCATAAAACAAATCATCCAAGCACCTCACGTTATACAAAGAAAATACACAGGTGTCTACATCTTTGAAAAATGCCCCATACTGGTGAATGTGACTGAAATGTCTTTGGAGAAGAACTGTTGAGCATTCAGTGAACCCCTTGCCCACAGCCTCCTTCCTGGTAAAACTCTCCAGAAGCAACTCCAGAACAGATGCTGTGCACTCTGCACAGTGCCCTCATGAGGCTACTCCCAACAGAAGGGACCAGGGACATGTGTCTGGGCATAGACTGAGTGGGTTTCAATAAAAAGGATAGGTTAACAGGAAAGGTGTGTTCTGGATGATGATTTGCTGGCTCAGTTAGCACCTCCTCTGGGAGTTGAACATGAGGTATGAGGGGAGTGAAAGCCAGCTCTGAGTGGTGCTGAGACTCTGATGTAAAAATAAAAAGGAGTGGAAACAATGACCTGGAGGAACTCAATCACTTAAACAGCAGAGAATTGAGAAAGGACAAAGACTCCTGGTGTGGCATTGGGGGGTAAAAAAAAAAAAAAGGCCAGAGGGGCATTTTTTTTTAAAGTCCCACCTGTGAAGCCAAGAAAATTTTCTGCTTTTCCTTAATACTCAAATATCGATGGGTAAATCCTGCATTAAGTGAGATAACGAGATCATATCTCTGCCTCTTGCAGCTTTGTCTGTGGACAGTGGGGTATGATTTAAGAGCGAATGTAGTCAGTCCACATAATGTTCCTTGTGGGAAGCAGCTAAGCAGTAACTTCCTAGAAAACACCGATGCTTTATTATTGTTGTTGTTGCTGTTATTGTTATTATATTTTATCCTTAATGGCCAAACTAAAAAATTTCATCAGAGAAAAAGCAAGTCAAATTTAAAACCATGTTCAAACCAGCAGCGGAGTTAAATGTGATTTTAAATGTGATTTTCTTTTTCATGTTTACAATTTGTAAACATATTTAATGACTGAGGGGAAAATAAGGCCTTTTAACATCAGGACTATTAATTTAACAGAAAACACTAATGTTTTAAAAGCCCTCACAAATATTAATGACTTCTGTGTTCCCATTTCCAATGGATGTTTTTCATCTTCATTTATTCTCCATTTAATCAGCATTTGCTGTCATTTATGTATAAAATTAAAACCCAGAACTTGTACTTCTTTATTTCGGGAATAGATGAGGTAATATCAATTGAAACAGTGATGATATACATTTTTTCTTGTCCCATCCTAATGAAGTAAAACATTACAACTAAACCTAAACAAGGTAAAATATACTGTTATATTCATTTTCAAAAATAAAGATCCAATACATTGTAGAATTAAATAAAGTAGTTTATTTGGCTATAAGTGAAATTTATCAACTAAATTAAGAAATGAAGGAACTCTAATTTCCTACTGATGACTTAGTAAGGCTTATAATAAATAAAAATGTGAATGCAAACAAATATACTGCATGTTTCATTTCAAACAATGTATTCTGCACAATAGAATATATATGTGATTTATATAGTCATATGTGTATATTGCATAATAGACTAGGGAAACAATACACTAAATTTATTTCCCAACATATTTTAATTAAAATGTAAATATCCCAATTAATAATAGAAGGCACAGGCATTTGTTACTTTATAAATAGGACTTAATTTAAATATATTCATGCACTGTAAACTGTTGCTTGGTTTCTGCTTAGAGTAATTAGGCAACCATGAAATTAAAGGGAATAATTTGATTACATTTCCCATCATACTATAATTTTTTTAGGGCTGGGCTAGGAGGAGTAACAGATAATTGAATCTTACATTTTCTCTTTGTAATGATTTATTATGATTTCTCAGAACACATTTTATTTTTATAGCTAAACTTATATGACTAATTCCACGTACCTGTTACACTTTATTTTAAATACAACTTGTAAAATAACTAGATTTGTCTATCTATAGATTTCTGTTAATTGTACATTTTACATTTAATTTTTAAAGGGTGCAAAAAGAGTTTTGCTGACTCCCTCATCTGTTTTAAGTCTTGGCTCAATTCTCACCTTCTGAGTGACACATAAGGAAACCAACACAGTGACTCCTGCACCCAGCACCCAACCCCCACCAGCACTCCAACAGCCCTTTCCTAATTTGGTTTTCTTTGTATAGCTTTTTTTTTATCATCTTAAAACATACTATATAACTTACTTCTTGGCTATTATTTATCTTTCTCCTGGTCAACTCCTGGACAGCAAAATCTTTGCCTTTTCATGAATGTATTCCAGGCATGTTTGTGTTTATTTAGTGAATAAATATATTTGAGAGTAATGTTTTATTGGATTACATTTTTGTTTATTATGTTAGGGTAATCACATATAAAACATTCAGAGCGCTACTGTAAACAGTTACGCGGAGTTATGTCCAGAAAGTATCCAGCCGTGTACTATGAAAAACAGAGACATTTATTGAAGAAGATAGAAGACCCAAGAAACATTGTACTTAGGACAGTGATACCTAAGTCCCCTTCAAAGTAGGCACCATGGGACCTCACACACAGTTCTCCCAATTGCCATCACATGCCCCATTATATTTTCCTGAATCTCATTGACAGTCTGAAGTCTTTTCCCTTTCAAAGGTAATTTTGGCTTTGGGAAAAGCTGGAAGTTGCAGGGCACCAAATCTGGGCTGTAGAAGGGCTGAGTCACCCCAGTGATTTGATGTTTCACAAAAAATCTCTGCACAAGATGTGACATGAAGCAGCTTATTGTTGTGACAAAGCTGTCAATCATCAGTTGCCCATAGCTGTGGCCTTCTGAATCATCTGAATACTTTCTGTGGAGGAATGTTCAAGCTTAATGCAAACTTTGATGCAGATTTGTTTCCCTACTAGCTCAGTCATTTTGAATGTGAACACTGTGCTCACTCAGTGGAGTCTACAACCCCCCTGACTAGTACAGTGAAGTCATCATTGTTCATGCATGTGCATTCCAGTCCACTTTCCTTGGCTGCCAGGTCACACTGATTTTGTGAAAACTGTTCTCATTACATTAACAATGGCTGGACTTTTTCTGGACAGACCATAAGCTTGTTTGGAAAAATGGCCGCTTCTTAATCTTGCGTTCTGTCAGTCAATCCTGGTCAAATTGAAGAAGAAAACTAATCATGAAGCAACATTTTAAATGGGATCTGTTTATTAATGTAGCAAATGTGTGATATATTTTAATAAGAAAAAATGCAGCCTTATAGTTAGTTGATAATGTTCATGGAAGAGTAACTAACAATATTAAAACTATGCCAGGATAGAAACACAGAAACTAATTGAGCTTTCAGAACTATGTCTTCCTGGTGACATAGATGGTAAATTTGGAAAGCAAAATAATAAATGGTTTTTCTTATTGAGCTAGCTGGGTGTAGAATTTCACCCCATCATTGAGAGGGCTATTTACATTAACATGAAATGTATTTAATGATTATACAGAAATAATGAGGAAATAATGAGGAAGTTTGTCCTGTTCAAAAAGGTAGAGGGGGAAGGGTTGTACATTTGTGCGTGTGCACATGGGTGCATGCGTGCATCTGCATGTACATTCAGTGTTCTAGAACCTGGTAAAGAACTTATAACCTGCCTATGACTCAACCTGAAACCTTTAGAGATGAAAATTGCCAGTTTTATCTGAGGGAAAACCCCTGTCCCTTTTATTCTGAGTTATAAGCTTAGCCATAAGACAAGCAAGGATGTGTGAAATGAAGTTGTCGGTTTGTGCACTTAGGTGTGGTGTCTGCAATGACACCCAGTTACCATGTAAGTGCCAAACAGCACTCCTGACCCTCAGTATTTGTATATTGTGTGACTTCTCCATTTCTGTCATTTCTTTTAGAATACCTATCATGTTTCCCCTAATTATGGGCAATAGCAGCCTTAAAATGAAATTGTTCTGTGTATTTGTTTTAATTATATTAAGGAGGAATGCATTGCAGAATTACCTTTCCACTTTTCAGCCAGATTTGGGAGGAAAAAGATCTCTCAATGATAAATTTGTCAGAGGCAGCTGTCAATGGGGAAACTATTGGGTGTAGTTCCAGTGGTAGATACTAGTAAAAGAAAATGGGAGTAAGGACCCTGGGAAAGGACCCTGCAATTAACTATTTTAAATACCCATATGTTGTTTGCCAGATCTCTATTACTCCATATTAGTGATGCCAGTCCAAATTACACATTTTTTTTACTTGTTGGGGAATGGTATTCATGGATCCTGCTGTGGTCGGTATAACCTCTATAGAACACACAAATGAAAAGTTAAAATAGACAGGGTAACTAAGGTTCAGATTGGATTTCAGGACTGAAAATAAATAAATAATATGAATTTCCTTGTATGACTCTAAAATTGTTACCAGTTATTTGTTCTCAGAACTTAATTACTGTATTAACATCATACATTTTAGAGGTGAAAAATGAAACTGGCTCTGCTCAGGAAAAATATATGAGTTATAAATTCTTCAAAGAAATTCAAATCATCCTATCTGATCAAGTGTTAACTTTATCGAATTCTGAACACCTTATTTCTTCTCAATACAGTTATTCTCCCCCAGGGCACAGCAGAATGCAAACACCATGATGAGGAACCATCCTACTGGTAGAGAAGATAAGCTTTATCCCTGAGTCTTACTGAGTATCAATTGACATTCAAACCCCATAACTTGCTCACCATTTTCCTGGAAGTGCTGTGAGACAGGACTATTTTCCTTGACAGCCACTTAGAATTTATGTGACCTTTTGGGACAGCTCTTTATTTTGCCACCTGGATCTCTTTATTACAACTGCTTTTGGCCCTCTGACCATGAGTTGCCTCTGAAGTCTCACCTTGTGATCTGTACCAATCTGGGTCTCACATCCCCTTCTGCAACCCTGGTGTTGGCAGTGCTGGCTGAGGTAGGAGGGAGGGAAGCAGTGTTACAGCTTCTTAATTAGCTAGATTGGAGAATTTGCCCTCGGCTCGGCTCCTATCTCAAAAACCATGAAACAAGTCGTAACTGGCTTGACTCAGTCCAGTGTAGCACCCAAATCTCCCACAACTTGCAACTGTCCAGCTGTCGGTAAGTATGCAGCATCAGATGGTGTGTGCTTAGCTGAGTCTCTTCTGATGGAAATTTATTTTTCTGCACAGAACAGAGTGTGCTCCAAAGAGTTAGTAATATGTGAGGACAGAATATTTATATGCGTATTGGTTGCATTCTAAAAGCAATCATACATATTTGTTATAATTTGTATTTTAAAAACCTCAATAAGATATTTTAGAAGCTTTTAAATGCAAAATTTTTAAAGCATAGACACACACTTCAGGGTTAGCTTTAGGGTCAAACTTGTTTCTAACCTGCCTCCCGGTGTTTCCTAGGTAAACATAATTAGTATCACACAAGGACAGTGCATCAGAACCCTGAGTTCTGTGTGACTCACAATACAATTTCACAGTTTCCTTGAAGCCAAACCTAAAAGACCATTGCCTTTGAAGGTTGATCGCTGTGTTCACCTCTGCTCCTGGGCAAATCAGAGCTGCCAGCTTGTGCCCATGTGGTAGAGCAGACTGATGTTTTCCCATCTGTTCCATTTGATTTTGTACAGATTCAGTAGCATCTCTCTACTATGATTTTTGTCTGTATTCCAGGCTTCTCTTTTCTCTCTGAAGATAAAACTTTTATTGTTCTACAGGAGACTTTCAGCTGGACAATTGTCATTTAAAAAATAGGCAAAAAACTTTGGAAACTTGTGTTCCAAATTGTGTTCTAAATGGTATTCACTTACTTATCATAGGAAAGTGTAGATTAAATCGTTTTCAATTGAGAAGAAGAAAACTTAAATTCAACTGACCATTTCACACCATACTTTGTTAATTGCACAATTGGTGTATTTCAAACTTTTATTTGTATGGCCTGATAAGATTTTTTTTTTACTATATCAAGGCTATACCTTAAATGTTTCCAACTTTGTTTTCCTTTTTTTCTCTAATAATTCTGCATTTTATTAGGTAGAAAATGAAAAGATGTGTTTAAATTACTGCTAGCAGTTCGATTACCTTTAAACTCCATTCTCTTTAAATATATTGTCCTGTGATGTATGTTACTCTCCATTTTATTAGATAGTGCATCATTGGCTGCAGTTTCTGAATTTTAAAGTTTGGTTCTAATGTTTTTTGCCATTAGAAAAATAAGTACACATCCTCAAATTTAAAAAAAAAATCTTTTATTGAAATGAAAATACTGATTGAGATTTAATTACCTAAGCATGTTGTGCTGATTACAGGCTGACTATCAGGTATAAGCAACAGGTGCAAATAGACTTTCGTTATGAATTTAACAATTAGGAAATGTTCATTTCTTTGATTTTCAAGAGAATTATTAATGCTAGCCTTCACTTTCGCCATAAAAACATACAAATAAGAACCATATTGGGATATTATGGTATACCTATAAATTTAGCAAAAATCTCCAAATTTCATAATATATTCTGTTGGCAAGGCCAAGGAGAAAGAAGTATGTGGCAGACCCTTCTTCGTGGCATGGGCCCAGATCCCACTCAGAGATGCACAGGACCCGCGCCCACAGATAGGTTCTCTCATGGGTAATCAGATTTGCAATATACCTAAGCTGCTTTTTGCTGAAAACTCTCTCACCCTGCAAATGCTAAACCTTGCAGGGACTAGTGTAACTGGCTCAACCACTTTTGCCTTTTCATTTGCTAATATCCTTCTTCTGTGATGTGATTGGGGGCATTGGCTCCTTTTGTTGTAAATGGGGATAGTGAGCGAGGACCATCTTGTAATGTGAGGATAGAATAAAGGCCTGTCATGGCAGAGGCCACAGCTTTTGCTCCCCTTGAGAGAAAAGCCATGCTGTCGTCCTTTTTCCTCCACTGGACTCGGTAGTCTGTGTATATGTTTTTATTTCATCCATAATGACGCGGACACTGCTAGCTGCTGTCCACATCAGAAGTATGTTGGTGTATATGGTTGGCTCCTCCCCTGAAGAGAAATATTTGGCATTATCTATCAATATAACAAATTCATGTACCCAGTGACCAGCAAATACACTTCTGGGAATTCATCCTTCAGATACTTTTGGCACACAAGCAGAGGACAAATGCTCAAGGTTAGTCATGGAAGCAATGTTTGTAACAGCAGAGAAATGGAAACAACCCAAAATGTCTATCAGTAGAGGATGGTTTAAATAGATTAGAGCAGCACGTCAATATGAAATAATATTGCACAGCTCTAAAAAAGAATATGAAAGGACTCTCTTCACTCTTGTGGAAAAATTGTAATTTAGATTATAAAATGAAAAAGCAAGGTATAATAAAGCATATACAATATGTTAATTTTATACAATAAAGTGAAAAATAAGGATACATATTTGCATTTTCCCATAGTTATGTGAAGATAACTATAAAAACACCTTACATAAAAAAAAAAGATGCTTTCTAATAGTGGTTGAGTGGGATCCAGGAAAATGAACAACAAAGCAAGGAATGAGATTTCTACTTTATTCTATTTGGTTTGAACATATTAAACATACTGTTTATTTCACAAGTCAGGTCATGGTAAAGAAAAATTATCAGAAAACTCATGGTAACTCTTTTTAATACAGTTGAGCTAAGAGCTTGGTTTCATAAAAATTTCTGGCGTGATGGAAATATTTGTAGCTTGATTGGGGTGGTGGATTCACAGGTGTATATATCTATCAGAATCCTTTGATCAGTATAGTTTAAACTGATGCAGGTTATCAAGTGCAAATAAATTATACCTCCAAAAATGTGGTTAAAATAGCTTTGTTCTGGACTTCCAGAAATAATAATAGTTGTTGTAATAAATTATAGAGACCACCCAATCATATGAACATTACCTTTAGTAGCTATTTACACAAACTGAAAGGTATTTTCCTATGTGTGTGATGTTAAGTCACTTGTAAAAACATTTCTAAACAGTACTGAGGAGTCTGAGATGATCTATGCTTTATCAATTCCTACAAAAAGGTGTCTGCTTAACTACCCGAGCCTTCTTAACAGGATTTATTTTCTTCAGATAAAGTCACCACCACTTGACAAACTATATATTAAGTATATGTCCTCTCTCTTTAGACTGTAAGCTCCTTAAGGTCTGGGACTTTAATTCACTGCTCTAACCTTGGCATCTGATGTGCCCAGCATATAGTAGGTACTATATAAATACTCATTTAATTACTTCCTCATACATGGATTAAAATGTGTTACGAACAAAACTCTTACAAAGTTGCCACATCGGAGAGTCAAATATTCTCTATCATTGGCTCTAAGCAGCCAGCATTTCCTCCAGCCCTGGATTGAATCATCTTGTCTTTGATTGAGTTCCAGAGGAAGTGGTTGGCTAGTATTTATTTACAAAGAAAAAAAGAAGTACAAAAAGTTTGTTGGAATTACAATTTTTACAGAGTAAGTTGCTCCCCCTATGACATGCAAAAGCTGAGGCTGACCGAGATAGCAGCAGATTAACCTATTTCTTTTCAGCTCACCTCTGGGCATGAATTTATCAAACACCAGGCTTGCTGGAAACCATCTACTATTTAACTTGCTTGATATCTCTCATGTATAGTCTCTCTCTCTTTTTTTTTTCCTTTTTATTGTTGTTCTTTCATTTGCTTTGTTTTGTTGTGTGTGTGTGTGTGTGCGCGCGCGCACACGCTTGGTGTATCTGCCAGTTTTGTGCCTGTTTCATAAGTTGAATTTGTGTATGTTAAATATGTATTATACAAGGTCTGTATTAAAGATTAAATGATCATCCTGTACTTTGATTCACTTAATTATGTGTTTATTCAACACAAGACAATATTGGTCCCATTATAGAGAGATCATATACTTATCACAATATTCTTATAAACAGATATAATCAAGAAATGCTAAGTACTAAGATGATGCACAAAGTATATTAGAAGTTGAAATTTTGCTCAGTGTTATGGTAAAATATATAACACTTTAACTGAATGATGTTGAGATATTACTTTCAGTAGTGTGGACCTTGGAAAGCTCTCTGTGGAGGATACCTTTCAGAAGAGACATGAGGAATGAAGGAGTAGTCATTATGCATATCATTTGGAAAAAAAATTTACAGTGAAGAAGAGTTAAAGCATAATGGCCCTTTGTTGGGAAGATGTTCATAATTTTTAAAAGGACAGTGTGCCTGGTGTAGAGGGAATGGAGATAGAAAGAGGCAGTTGAGATCCTAGAGGTTGGCAGGGTCAGTTGATTTCGCATCTGTCATGGTAAGGAGCTTGAATTTTATTTTAAATGTAGTGAGAAGCTATCTTAGGTGAGAAGTAGAGGGACATAATTTGATTTGTGTTTTTAAAAGACTACCCTAGTTATTATGTGGAAAATAGACTTTAAAAGGGAAGACAGAAAGTCACAGAGCTATTCAAGTACTCAGAAGAAACAGGAGAGTGGCTTCATCTGTGTGTGTTTCAGTGTTAGAAACAATGAGAAGTAGTTGAACTCAGCTACATCATGAAACTGAAGTAGATATTAAATGGCTAGTATGTGAGGTATAAGGGGATAAGAAGAATCATAAATGCCTCTTATTTTTCTCAGAGGTAATAGTTTAAATATGAGAAACCAGCTATTGATTCTGTTTTGGTTATAAGTTTGGTATGCCTGTTGGGCACCAAAGCAGAAGTATTGAGTACAATATTGGAAAAAAAATAAAGCTGGATTTTAGGAGAAAGTCAGTGCCAGAGATATTAATGGGGAATTTATCAATTAATAATATTAATAATCCTATTAATATAGGATTTATAGATGGCATTGTAAAGCATTAGACTATAAGAAATCAAAGAACAGCCAACAAAGGACTCTGAGTAGGAAGGGCATTAAAACAAAAAAGGTATTGAGTCCCCTAGGTATCTGTACCCCTATGTTTACTGTAGTCTTGTTCAAGCAAGCAGCCAGGACATTAAAACCATCTGTACCCATCTATGGATGAATGGGTAAAGAAAATGTATGGAAAATGAATAATAAAATATTATTTAGTCATAAAAAAGAAGGAAATCCTGCTATTTGCTACAGCATTGATGGAATTTGAAGGCATTATGATATGTGAAATGTCAGACAGGGAAAGAAAAATATTGTATAATCTAACTTATACGTTGAATTTAAAAGATCAAACTCAGAGAAACAGAATAGATTTGTGGTGGGCAGGGGCTGAGAGGTGGGAGCAATGAGGGGATGTTGGTCAAAGTGTATAAACTTCCAGTTGAAAGACAAGTAAGGAGATCTAATGTACAACATGATGATTATAGTTAACAACACTGTGTTATAAACTTGAAGTTGCTTTAAAAGCAGATCTTAAATGTACTCACCACATACACAAACAGTAATTATGTGAAGTGATGGATGTGTTAACTAATGTTATTGTATTATAGTAATCATATACGTGCATCAAATTGTCACTTTAAACTTACATATGTTGTAAGTCAACTACATTTCAATAAGGCTGAACAAAAAGGAAGGTAGACAAAAATGAAACAAAATGAAATGACAGCAGTAAGTATATTTCCCTAGAAGATTAAAAAATAGTTTTTTAAAAATGATGGAATAAGCAGCTGTATTAAATCCTGCAGAAGTCTGAGAATGTTGAGATTGAAAATGACAATTGAATTAAACCAGATATTGGTATCAGCCAATTATTTTTTTTAAATTACAGTTGACATGCAATATTGTATTAGATTCAGATGTACAACTCTGTGATTAGACATTTATATAACTTATGAAATATCAACCCAATAAATTTAGTACCCATCTGACACCATATGCAGTTATCATAATATTATTGACTATATTCCCTATTCTGTACTTTACACACCATTGACTATTCTGTCACTATCAAGTTGTACTTCTAAATCCCTTCACCTTTTATAGCCATTCCAACGCTCTCCCATCTGGCAACCATCAAAATGTTCTCTGAATTTTCAAGGTGGGGCAAAAGTAGGTTTTCAGTTCTGAGTATGCAAAACACAGAGTTTATTCTTATCTTATTATTTATTAATGATTTTATTATTATCCATACAAACAACTGTAACCTACTTTGGCCTTACCTTGTGTAACTCTGTTTTTTGTTCTGCTCATATTGTTTTATGTTTTTGTTATTTTTAGATTCCACATAAGTAAAATCATCTGGCATTTGTCTCTCTGACTTATTTTACTCTGCATAATGCCCTGTAGGTTCATCCATGTTGTTGCAGATGGCAAGCTTTCCTTCTTTTTTTTATGGCTGACTCATATTCCATTGTATATTTACACCATTTCTTTATTAATTTATTGATGGACACTTAGGTTGCTTCCATATCTTGGCTATTGTAAATAATGCTATAATAAACACAAAGCATGTATGTCTTTTTGATTTAGTGTTTTGAGGGTTTTTTTTGGGGAAAATATTCAGAATTGGAATTGCTGGGTCCTTCTTTGTCCCTTTTTATAGCCTTTGTTATAAACTCTGTTTTTTTTCTGGCATAAGTATTAATACCCCAGCTTTTTTGTTTTGTTCTGTTTCTATTTTTATGAAATATCTTTTATCATCCTTTTACTTCAGTTGGTGTGTCTTTTGATCTGAAGTTGTCTCTTGTAGACAGCAGGTCTTATTTTGTTATCCACTCAGTCACCCTATCTTTTGACTGGAGCATTTAATCCATTTGCATTTAAACTAATTGTTGATCCATATTTATTGCCATTTTATTATTCATAATTTTGTTTTTTTCTTCTTCTTCTTAAAGAAAACCTTGTAATATTTCTTGTAATACTGGGTTGGTGGTGATGAACTCCTTTAACTTTTTCTTGTCTGGAAAGCTATCTGTCCTTCAATTCTAAATGATAGCTTTGCTGGGTAGAGATTACTTGTGGTTGTAGGTCTTTGCCTTTCATCACTTTGAATCTTTGCCTTTCCCTTCTGGCCAGCAAAGTTTCTGTTGAGAAATCAGCTGGCAGTCCTATGGGAGCCCTCTTGTAGATAACTAACTGTTTTTCTCTTGTTGCTTGTAACATTCTCTTTTTGTGCTTAACTTTTGTCTTTTTAATTATGATGTGTCATGGCATGGGCCTCTTTGGGTTCATCTTGTTTGGGACTCTCAGTACTTCCTATATATGTATGTCATTTCCTTCACCAGGTTAGAAATTTTTTTGTCATTATTTTTTTTTCCAAATATGTTTTCAATTCCTTCCTTGCTCGCTCTCTCCTCCTTTTGGCACACCCATGATGTGAATGTTGGTATGATTGAAATTGAATCAGAGGCTTCTTACACTATTCTCATTTTTTTAAATTACTTTTTTCTTTTTGTTGTTCTGATTGAGTATTTTCTGCTTCCTTATCTTTCAAATCACTGATCCGAACCTCTACTTCATCTATTCTACTGTTGATTCCCTATAATATATTCTTCATTTTAGATCATGTATTTTTCATTTCAGACTGGCTTTTTTTAAAATAATAATTTTATTGTCCTTTTTTGCACTTTTGAAGTTCTAAGTTCCTCAAGCATCCTAAAGCCATTGTTTTGAACTCTGTAACTGGTAGACTGCTTGCTTTCACTTCATTTAGTTCTTTTTCTGGAGATTTCGCCTGTTCTTTTATTTGAGACCTGTTTCTTTGTGTCCCCCTTTTGACTGCTTCCCTGTGTTTGTTTCCATGTATTAGGTAGAGCTGCTATATCTCCCAGTCTTGGTAAAGTGGTCTTTTGTAGTGGATGTCCTATAGGGCACAGTAGTGCAGCCTCCCTGGTCCCCCAAGATGGGCACTTCATGTGTGTACCTGTATGGGCTGCTGTACTATCCTGTTATTTTGGGGTCTCGATTGCTGTTGGCACCTCGATAGGAGAAATTAATCTCCAGGCTGATTGACTGCAAGACTGACTGTGCCCACTGTTGAAGATCAGCTAGAAGGGCTGGCTCCATGGAGCAGGATTTCCTTGAATGGTGCCTCTAAGTCTGCCCCTTGAATGCGTCACACATAGAGGTGGTTGGGCTGTAATCTGGCATGGTCTGAAGTTGTTCACTGGCTGCACTGGCTTCAGGGCCTCCCAGGAGGTGCAAGGTTAGCCACTGCATGTGCCTGGCCTAGCCATCCCCCCACAACCCCCACATGAGCTGCAGAGATCTGCAGATGGCTGCTACTTGTTCTGGGCTTAGAGGTGACTGGGAGAAGCCAAGCTGCAAAACTGGACTGGATGCTGCTAGAGCCAGATCTGGAGCCACTGATTAAGAGATACAGGTATGCACAGGCCAAGTGATGCCTGTTTGAAAGGCTTTAGGAAAATCCAAAGCATTAGCCAAGACATGCTGTTTTTATGGAAAAGCCAATGTAAACATCCTGGATGGGCCTGAGAATTGGATGTGGCATGGTTTTGATGCGGACTTCAGCCAGCGGAGTCTGTGTCTTGTGGCTGTGATGAACAAATTCACACAGACTATAGAAGTCCTGTGGAGAAAAAGGGATGGCATGGCCACTCTCTAAGAGGGGCTCCGACTCCTGCCTGGATAGGCTCTTATTACTTTTTTGGGCACATTACATGGAGGATGGTCTTCATTTACTATTCACAGGTTTGCTTTAGGTGGTTACCTTTTACAGATACCAAAGGAGAAGATATTGCTAATTACTTCAAAGAAAAAGGATATTTGCAAACGCAAAGGAAAAAGTGATTGAACTGGTTACACTCCATACTTGGGAGGTTTAGCACATATTTTAGGAAGTTACTTTAAAGATTTGCAGTAAACATTTGGTACCTCAATTCAGGGTAAGGGAGTTTTAGCAAAAGCAAACCTCTTAGCAGCCTAGATACAATGCAGGCCTGATTCCTCATGGGAAAACTGATCCATGAGCTTGGCTCCTGTGTGCCGACTAGCTCCCTGTCAGTTTTCTGAATCAGGGGTTGGGCTACATTTGCCATGCTACGTGGACAGGTTCTTTACACAGTCTCTGGTCTCCGAATCACCAGGGCAGGGCTATAATGCTAGCCAGGTTGACGGGTACTCAGATATGGCATCTATCTACTGGTTTTGTGGAACAATGACTTCTGACAGTACTATCTGTGTAAGCCTCCTCTTCAGCCGTGGTTCTGAAGCTAAACAATTTAATTCCTCCCAATATGTCCCTGGAATGTTTTGAGCTGCTGCCCCTGTGAAAACTTTTTAAGAGAAATGCTTGGGACTCGAGAAGCCCTCCATCTCACTCAGCCAAAATCCCCACTGGTTTTTACAGCCATGAGTTATGGGACTTCTCTTCCTGGCACTGGAACTCTGAACTAGGGTTTTGATATGGTGCTGGGATCCCTGACTTCTCAGGGGGACTTTTCTTCTGAGAGATCTCTCTCAATTTTTAAAAATATTTTATTTTTTTTATTTTTAGAGAGAGGGGAAGGGAAGGAGAAAGAGAGGGAGAGAAACATCAATGTGTGGTTGCCTCTCACATAGTCCCCACTGGGGTCCTGATCTGCAACCCAGGTATGTGCCCTGACTGGGAATCGAACTGTGACCCTTTAGTTCACAGCCCACGCTCAATCCACTGAGGTATACCAGCCAGGGCCGATCTCTCTCAATTTTTAACCACCACCTGTAGGCATGTTCCCCACTTCCACATCACCTACCAGTCTTGGTGTTTCTTCTTTATATCATTAGCTATAGGACTTCTGTCTAACTAGACTTCAGGTGTTTCGAATGATGGTTGTTCTATAATTTAGTTGTAATTTCAATGTGGTTGTGGGAAGTTCCAAGTACCACAGTTACACTGCCATCTTGACCAGAACTTTTCTACCAATGTTGATTAAGGGATTTCTATGGACTGTTAGAAGTTCATACCTAATTAGAATATGTTGATGAAAACAGAACTGGAGACACAGATTTTACATAATCTTTCAAGAGTTTTGACTTAAAAGGAATATAGTGATGTTTGTATTCCAGTTATATATTGCTTTGTAAAATCAACTCAAAATTCAGAAGTGTAAAACAAACAGTCATTGCATTCTACTTCCAGGATAATAGCTGAGACATGGACTAGTCTTGTGGGTTCAGTCTAGCTTCACTCATATCTCTGATGACTTAGCAGGGACTTTGGGAAGGATGAGTTCAGCTAGGGCCCTCTCCCTCTTCTTATAATCTCAGGACCTGTCCTCTTCAGTGGAATGGTTAGGCTTACCTGGTGGCTCAGGGCCCAAAGAGTGAGTATTCTGAGAGATAAGGACAGGGACCTGCCACTCTCTTAAAGTGTAAGTGCTGAAACTTGTGCAGTGTCCCTTCTGTAGTATTTGACTTGGGTGAAAGCATGTACAAAGGCTGTCCAGATTAAAGAGAAGGACCACAGATACAAACCTTCCAGAGGAGGGGAGCTTTGTCATCCAAAGGTTGTATTTGGAAGTTGTAAGGGAGGTTTTTTCAAGATGGGAAATAGTATATGCGAACATCAATTGTTCCAGAATTATATATACTTAGACTAAATGTTAAAGCTCCCTTCCAGGTATCAGTAACGCTGATGTAATCCAGCATAGTCTTGTCTAATTCTTCAGTCTGCAGTCTACATCCTGCTCTTTATATTCTAATACTACTACGTTATTTTAAGTCTATCAGTCCTCTGCTGAATATCATGCACGTTTCTTTCCATTCCTTTTCATATTTTCCCTATCCTTACATGTTTTATGCAAATCTTGTTCATTGGACATTTTATAGCTTTAAATTCACTTTCTTTGAAAACATTTTAGATAATTCTTGGTAAACTTGAGCAACCACTACTTTTTCATATATCATTACTTATTCATAATTATACTGCTGTACATTTTATACCACATTATAATTTTATCTCTTCTATTTTAGTAACTTTCTTGAGGGCAGGGAGTATACCTTTTGAATCTATATAGTGCCGAAACAGATAGAAGTATTTGAGGTAGTAGTGAATTTTCCTACTAGATCCCTTTCTACATATTTATCTTGGCTAAATTCTAAAATAACAAAGATGTCAAATTCAATTATAGAGAAATGACATCCAAGATTACTCCAGATCAATGGTATATGCTATTATCCTTCTTGAATTATTATCACAATAATTGAGATTTATTTCCATTTCTATCTTTTATTCGTTATTATTAGACCACCTCATAGATTTCAGAAAGTAGAGCTTTTTTTAATGATGATAAACCAGTATTTTTAATGCTGAATCCTTTATATACATGACATTTGTTACAAGTGTGATAATAAGATATAATATGATAGCTATAAAATTTCAAATATGAGAACAATTATTTAAAATAATGGTTGAATATTATACCGACATGGGAATGCTAATAAAAATATTTATACCCTTTCATCACTCAGCTAAAAAAATTATTTCACATATGTATGTGTATATGTAGATAAAATTGCTCCTAGTTTTCTTTAATCATAATTTATTTTATTAGTCTAAACAATTTTCAAAAAGGCAATGTAAGGAGATCTGGTAGTTTTTCACCACTAAAAGCATGCCAGACGTTCATATTCCTGCCACTTCCATAAAGGCCATCCAAGTCCAGAAAAGAACTACAGATACTGATTCAAATTAAAATGTCTGATAATACAAAATGTTTATTTACTCCTCTCATCATAGATACATATTTTAAAATTTTAGCAAGAGGTAAAGAAAAAATGAAGGAAGATGCTTTTCCAAGATTGAAATTATGATGCTATTTAGAAAAATGGACAGGTTTCAAGTCATTATAAGTCCATTTTGGTTTAATTGGAAATTGGCAGTATCAATAACAGAATGCATTAGTTTTCAATTCACTGTAGAAATAAAATGTGAATTTTAAGTGAATTTAAAAAATTTACTGCATGAAGAGTAAACATTATTTTTGATTATATATTAAACTGCTACCACAAAGTTAAAATCATATTATTTACTGCTTGTCTAAATAATTTTTGTCTTGTGATTAATACCTGCACATATAATTGCAAAATTTTTATTTGTCTAATAATTTTATTTTTTTCTATTAAAAGTTTGACCTTAGAAAAATATTTTAATATCACTAACAGTGCTTTTGCTCAATATATTTACTAAATAAACATATTTTACTCTCATAAGTTTATATCAAAATATAAATATTTTATAAATTCAATAAAAACACATATACTATTTAGAAAAAGACCACTCACATTTTTATTATAGATTGACTAGTATTAGGAATTGTTCTTCATACTGTAAAATAGTCTATAAATATGTGAGGCCTGATAGAAATGGTGGCACACAAGATATGTGGACATCAATTGGAAACTTTGAGGGAGAAATTGAATAGTTATTCCGCTTAAGTCAATCTTTGGTGGAAGTTCCAAGGGTATTCACTAAATCTTTAGGGCTTCTCTGTAGAAAGGCAAAGGATGACTGAGGGTGAAGTACTACCTGTTAATATTTTCCTGTTGTAAAGACTATAAATAGGCTTTGCATAATACATCATTGATAAAATGGAAAATACCTTTCATCTAAGGCAGTAATATGTGATTTTCAAAGTTATTTCTATCATTTGAGAAGGATTAAAAACATTTTATCCACTTCATTATTCTTTGCATAACAATCTTATCCATCGCCAAGAGGAAAGCACATTTGTTAAACCTCTTCAGTGAACATATCTCACCTGAGAATACTGCTTCAACCTGTTAAAATTAAATGCAAAATGGAGACCAGACTTGAGAATTCCCTGAGCAGAAAAACAATTAAGGCCATATGAGCAAAAGTAAATCTAGCTTATTTTATGAACATAGGTGAACCTTAATTTAGGTATTTCTTGTAAATGCCTCTGGCAATCATAAAAGTAATTGTTATCTTTCTAAAGATGGTGTGAGATATTCACTTTTACTCAATCCCTGGATGCCTAGAAACCCAAATTGTAATAAACAATCATTGTAAAGATTAAAAAAACTTCTTCATTTTCACTTTATAAGCCATCCTGGAGCGTCATGCCCCTGAGCTTCATATCAGTTTTAAGTTTGAAAGCTCCCAGTTTGTGCACTATTCTTATATACACAATAAACTCTTACTAAATATTATTCATTGACTTATTGGTTGTAATATTGCTGTTTCTAGATTTTTGACAAAACCCAAACTGCTAGGGTTGAGTAGGGCACAAAGCAAGGAATAACTCTGCAGCAGGGCACCTTAGCAGCGTGACCTGACAGCCCAAAGTTCAGTTATCTGTAGTAACGCACCGCACGCAGCCTCTGGCATGGCCTAAGGCGATTGTGCATTGCAGACCCCGTATTCGGGTGGAAAGCGATCCTGTTTGCAGCAGAAATCTTTCCTCCACAGGAAATGCAGCTCTGAGAATACTATTGAGCTTTGGTGGAGACCAAGTGTTTGACCATGTTGCATTAAGTAACCATTTGACTAGAGATGCCTTTCCAGAGTTGAGAACTGTCACCCATCGAATAGTAAGGTTGAGCTGCCCAGCAGTAATTCGTTATGTAAAGGGAATGTTGGGTCCAGGAACAGCATTGTCCAAAAATGTCCAGAGAGTATACACAAACAGCACAAACAAATGTCTTCAACTCCCATTTCACCCATCAGAAGTGCACTGACATCCCTCTCTTAGCTTACACATTCGTGGTCTCATGGGGAGTTCTCTATTGCAACTGATAGAAGAGGGGGAAAAACAGGGCCGATTTGTTGTTGGATTTAGATGGTAGGAAACTTTTGCTGTATAATCCCACTGAAAGACAGTTGTAAATGAAAATCCTCATGGGGAGAGCTTCTACTGGTATACCTAGTCATCTCCTTGAGTGGAGAGAGATGTAGTTCAGTAAGGGATACATGTTAACTCTTGGGTAAATGGCTTGGCTAGCTGCTCAGTGTCTTGGAAAAAAATGTTGAAGTTCAGAACAAAGAGATATTGAATAAAAATATGGGAGTGAGTATAAAATATGAAAATTTTTCTATTGCACCTTGATTGACAACCAAAAAGAGACTCTAAATAACTAGATGAAAAGTATGGTTATCAGGTACAGATCTGCCTCCTGTGTTCTCATCCACACAGTGTGTGTGCAATGGGGTCCTTGCAGAGAGGCCACAGTGGGAGAAAAATGGAGGCCACTGAAAGCTTCAAAAAGCTGGGCTTCCACTCACCAAGGGCCTTTTTTTACTGCCTCTCCGTATGTCTGATCTGCTAACAACAGAAACTAGCATTGAATCCCCATTATTTTTTAAGAAAACAAACAGGCATTTGTCAATAATTTTATTATATTGGATTATAATTACATAATTATATCATAGCCTTTCATTCTGGGAGGAACATAGAGACTAAGATTGAAATATATGCCCAGTCTGGGTTTGCCTTTCTTTCTCTTAGTGCTCTGTCTCATATTGCCATCCAAGTGCTCACAATGTGTCTGATTTACTGAGATAGGATATTACATAATATTATCTCAGGGTACTCACTTTATGCTAAAGTGAACACATAGCCATGAAATTCACTGCTCCTTTAACACACTGTATCAATCAATGCTGATGGCCTGAAAGAATGCTTGAATTACCTTTTAAGATGGCAGATGTAATCCCAATATAGACTAGTTTTGGTTGCCGTTCTTCAGGAATTTGTGTACTCTTTAAATCAATTGCCATTGTATGGTACTATGTCCCCCATAGGCAAATCATGTGGGTGTGGAAGCCAACAAGTAGAAACAGGAGTGACCTCTTCACCATCATTCCTAATAAATAACTTGGAGAATTCTGGTTCCTGTTCCTGTAACTTTTGACTCTGTGGGTCCAGATATCCTGGTTCACAGCAGGCTGACTCTCTCACTAATGGACAGAGTTAGAGTCCTGCTAGATTTGAGCATTTGGATACCACCTGGTTCTTTTAGTAGACGAGTAAATAAAGACACTTAAAATACTAGCAGAGTAATTGAATAGATTATGAAGAGGAGGTAGAAATGCTAGATCATAATAGGTGAAAAGAAAAGGTATGATTGACATTCATACATTTCACTGACATCAAAGTGTTACCCCCATGCCCTGTTTTAACTGTGAATGAGCAATTGCATCAACCTGGGCCTACAAAGACATGGTAATTAAAGCCTCAGGCTCTTTTAGAGATGAAATTCTGATTTATCCCACGAAGTAAATTATTTAGGTCAGCAGGCATAATAGCCAAGAGTGAGGTCTCTAGTATAGATGTAGAGAAAGAAAAGTATAAATACTATAATGGTTCTAGGAACAACTGCATTAACAGAGGTTAGTTAAGGTGTCATTCAAATAATCCTTCCCTCCTACTTTCCGCTAAAAATTGTAACAGACTTGAAGAAACTGTTTCAGGGTTAAATAAACTTAACGTGAAAAGCAAGGGGTTCTGATAGGGTATTGAAGTGTATGGGACACTATAGGTGCTCTATCCACATCCCCTCAGATTCCTTTGACCATATTTGTATATCCATTCTGTGCTACCTTCTGCTTGTTTTGCTATTAACAATCTATAGCTATGACCTTGAGTTTCTCGTGGTCCCTGAAACAACCTGAACCACATAAACTTACTTAAAGTTTTAGATACTCCCCAATCCAGTTCTGGGGTGGTATGTAACCAATGACTTCCTAGCATGAGAGTGCAAAAACACCCAAACAACTAAAAACAAAACAAAACAAAACAAACAAACAAACAAACAAACAACTAGATTTTCTGACTTGAGGTGCTACAAACACTGAGAGATAATTTACCTTCCAGAGCTTCCTGGAGCAGCTGGTATCAGAATGAGTCTGGTACCTGCTTGGTTTCTTTATGCTCCCTATCTTACCTCCCAACACTGTGACTGGCTTCTCCTAGAGCACTTTCTAAATATATAACTTGCCCTCAGAATTACATTACAGGCTATTCTTCTTGGAGAACCAAATACAAATCCCAATATTTTATTTCAAAAATATTTAATATCTTAGAATGAAAATTCAGTATATAGAAGTGAATAAATCCCATAACGCAATACTGTTATTTTTCGCAAAATGTAACAGAAAAAGAAAAAAAAAACACTCCCTTGCATTCTATGAATTTCCTTTCTCATATTCATGTCAAGAAAAATCATCCTCTATCTGAAAACTTTATTTTCTCAATGAGAACAAATATTTGTACATTGCACACACACAGTCTTGGAGGAGGAATGAGAAAACTTCCTTTATGTGTAATATGCAAATCTGACCTCAGGGACAGGCAGTGATTGATGTCACACTGCATTGAGTCGCATTTTGTATATTCTCCACCTCAACAATGCAACAGAAATAACATAATATATTTAAAAATATATTAAAGTGGCCTGAAGTAAACTGAACTTGTTTTTTTAAAAATAATCTTTTCATTTTAAAATAAAATAACAAACTGCTTATAATGTTGAGAACAGAGCCAGAATTTTATATATGTATTTGTTAAGTGAATGAATGAATGGATAAATCACATTTTTTAAAACAAAATAAATTTCTTAGTCTTTGCCAAATGTGGTAAAAGAAATACTTCTGGGCAGTAAGCCCTCAGACTTTAAATTAGTTTTTTATGATGAAAGGGAAACACTGATAATTAAGGCCAGATGAGGGGCAACTGATAAAATCAGTTCAAGGTAATCACGAAACAGGTGAAAATTGAGTTATTGTAAAGTGATTGCTGCTGGGAAAATGTATTTTAACTAGTGTGAAATATATCCGTATATAAAAATATAGTGATTAGGTCAATTACAAAGGAATACTCTAAAATCTGATTCATTTAAAATGTGAGAATTATGTTGGATTTATAATGATTTTTACAGCGTGTCTGTTAAAATGTGCATGAAACAAGCGCCAAGTTTCTTAGAAAAGATTCTCATGCCAGGGTTATCTTGTTGTTAAGTTAAAGGAAAAAATATGAAATAATTGTTCTCTATACCATTCATCAAAGACAAAATATACCATAACTTACATATTATTGTGACAATATTTCATTTTATTTTTTGCTTGTTGATTACATACTTTGTCAATGTGGGGGAGGGCTCCCTGTGAGAACCTGAGTGCATTAAGCATTATTTGCAGTAAAGCTCAAGATGTAAGAGGAGTGATTATGGAAAAATAATATGCTATTGGAAATCTCTAGTGGTTCTGATCTGTGATGTATAATTGGAAAGGCCTAGCAACCCAGTATACCAATTTCCTAATCAAGATTATTAGTCATAAAAAACATAGATACTTCAAGCCCATCTTGGGAATCTAATCAATAACAGCAGGAAGATAGAAATACAGAAAATTATCTTAATTATTAAAGTTCTGCTAGAAATAAATATTTCTGAGGGAGAAAGAAATCCCCCAAATATTTATTATTTAACTACTTTGGCATGTAGATTTTACTTTTTAAGAACAAATAACGGGATTCTGCTGACTTGTATTTTCTTGAATTTCTTTTGCTGCAAGTTCTTTAACTTTCAGATGTAAACTTTTTAGAAGCAGTCTGAAACTTTAATTATGAAAAGATGCAGCTCAAGGGGCTATGCGGCAGAGATGTTCTCCTCAAATATATATTTAAATACGTAAATAAATATGTCATACTATTTTATCCTAAAGTATAAAGTGTCATTTTGCCCAAAGGGACATTAGAATTAATTTTTTAATTTATAGTTACATCAAATTAATATTTTAGAGTTTTCTTGAAAATATTTTCTCATAAACTACAAAATATTTTAGCAAATATATAATTTCACTAAAATATAATTCATATAATTAATATATGCCCATGAATTATTTAATTCATGATTTGAAAAAATATAATCAATTTTTAAAAATGTGAACCTCTAGCTAATATGAAATAAAAACATAAGAGTGTATAAATAAACTCAGAATTTTTACAAAATTACAACTATTTTGCAATTATTAACTATTGCAATAATTGCAACTATTTTGCAATTATTTTACAACTATATTGCAACTATTTTGCAATTGTTAATAGTTTTGCAACTATTAACAAGAGTGAGCATTTGCTCTTTTGAGAATGGAGCCCAGGATCTACTCTTCTTAACTGAAAATATATTCTTACCTGCTGTGAATTTCTTTCTCTGTGAATTCTGACATTTTCTTGAATTGCCCTTCCTCTATGGTAGAGTAGTGTGAAGTGGTTCAAAAGGAGCTAACAGCACCAATTCACAACTCTGGAATTCAAATGGGATCAACTGCTAAAGAGTTTTCTGATAGAAAATAAAGAAATAACCTGCATCTGTGGGGCCTTTTAAGCCTTAACAGCAGGAAATCTCCTCAATTCTGAAATCTGAAATATCCACCAAAATCACTGTAATGCAATAATCTGACTCAAACTGTGGCTTTAGTAATAAAAAACTGCATCATCATGATTTTGTCCTTTTAGAAAACGGTCATCCTATACATTTACTTTCACATATGCTTATTGAGTTTCAAGAAATAAAAAATGGAAAATATGATGGTCTCTTTTTACAGTATTATTCATCTAAGATATTTAGTTGTGTAAATTATCCAACATAGATTGTATTTTTCTCATTTTTAAATTTATATTACTCTTTTTGTTTTCTGTAACATTTGTATTTTTATCATTTTTTCTTAAAAAGTAAAAAAGAGGATGCATTTGTGTTAACCTCTAAATTTTCATAACTATGCATTGCTTCTTGGCTAGAAAGTGGTCTGGCAATTCTAGGAAATTATTTGGCAACACAAAACCAATTGGATTAGAGTGTTAGAGCAAATGTTGTTATAATTGCACCCAAATTTTCTGTCGTTTATGTGAATGAATAGTTTTCACAGGGAAACCTCCCTAAAAAAGTTAGTGGGCACTAAACTCTCTTTTACTACATAACGGTCCTTGGAGTAATGTTTGCAACTTTTGGGGGGGAAATGTATTTGTCACCCCTTCATTTTTCCTGCCTTTTATCTTCCTTTTCACTTCCATGTATATGCAAAACCACAACAATGAAACAAGAAAAATCCTTTTAGGGTGTGGCCCTGATTATGGTTTTTCTTTAAGCTGAACCAGAATGGGCCTAGGGAACAGTATTTATACCCTGAACCCAGACTTTTCCTACCACATTTAATTGAAGTGATAAGTAGATCCAAGTTGTGCCTATCAAACTCTCTCCTGGAAAGAGCAGCCTTTTGGGAGCAGGGGGTCTATCATCTGAGCTGTGGTGAGCTGACAGTCTTCTACCTTATGGATAGAGAAGCTGAAGAAGCTAAACTTCACAGGGAAAAAAATGAAGCAGATGTCCTAGCGAAGCAGTGAGAAGCACCAATAACAAAACAAGCAAACAAAAAGAAAAGCAGGAATATTGCCTTGTTCTTTCTCAGCATTCTGTTCCAAGTTCTCATTCTCCAGGCTCGGCTCTTCTAGCATGATAAATGTGTTTTTGTTTTGTTTTGTTTTCAGCTTGAGTCGTCTTCTATATATACCTCCCAAATCCTCACCATTGCAGTGTCCTTTCATGGAGCTGTGGAGAAAGAGGTGACCTAGCTTTATTTTTAATGCCAAAAATTATTAGATTGACCATAAAATAACCTTAACTTCCTGAGGCTTGGTGTTCTCTATTGCACAAAGCCCATGGGCCGAATCTGGCCCTCCACCTTGTTTTATCTGGCCGGGCACCTTGTTTCTACTCAGTGGCAGTGCTGATCTCTCACTTAACTGTTAAGGAGTGGTTACATTTGTACAGTCCTAAAATCACATTCGGCCCTTTGAAGGCAACCTCTAGGCTGATGTGGGCCCTGGTGAAAATGAGTTTGATGCCCCTGCTCTAATGTAACAGGATCCCCATAATACAGATAGCACAGGACTGCTGTAGGGGATCAGTTCTATAGTTCAGGTGAAGCACTGTATATAGCACCTAACACAGTTAAAAAATGTCCACCACCTTGTTGCCTGCATTCTTTAAACTGCCACAGCCTTCAGTAAAACAATTTTCTCTCTGTTGCATACTACCTGTTGTGGAGTATTTGGTTTTAGATCTGAAATAAGAACAATTGATGCAATGTAATTTTTAAAATCTAAACTATGAAATTGACAACTTCTGGAAACATTTTAGAAATTTTCTGTTTCCATTACATTTCTCTGTAATCTCTGGGGAATAACCAAAAGTATCACTACAGATACTGAACATGTAGCAATTCTGTATGAATCCCAGGTGCTTTTTTGCTGAATCAATGTTATTAATTTGCTAGATTTACCATCACAAAATACAACAGACCAGGTGGCTTAAACCATAGAAATTTATTTTTATTTTTTTTGCAGTTGTGGAGCTGGGAAGTCCAAAATCAAAGTGTCAGCAGTTTTGGTTTTCTTGAAGCCTTCCTCATTGGCTTTTCTCCTTGGCAGATGTCCACCTTCTCATAGTGTACTCCTATAGTCTTTCTTCTCTGCATTTTTATTACTGGTTTCTCTGCATAGACAAATTTTCTTTTCTTATAAGGACACAAGTCAGACCAGATTAGAGAACACACCCTAATGGCCTTGTTTTGAATTAATCACCTTTTTTGACCCTTTTTCCAAATATAGGCAGTCACATTCTGAAGTATTGGGGTTTCAACATATGAATTTGGTAGGGGGCACAATTCAACCGTACTAATGTCGAATACTCTGTTTTAAAAAGTGTGTATTTATTTTGGGAAATGTTAAATAGATTTTTTACTGTTATAACAGTGTAACTGAAAAATTCTAATGGTAGGGAGTTGTAAGCTACCCCACCATTCTTCCATGTTGTTTCTCTAAGTGCTGACTCACTAAAATGTAATTTGTAGATAAACAGCATGTTTGTATAAGAATCCTAGGAACTAACTTCAAAAGATACAGAACCCAACCTTCAGGCATCCCAGCTCCGGGAGATTTGCTGACCTTCATCCATGGAGTCAGGATGACCAAGCCAGGATGATGTACACAGGACCACCACTTGCCTTATAGGAGTGGACTGTGCTAGTCTGCACATAAACAACTTTTCAAACCACTCCCTTGATCTCTTTGTTCTGTTCCTCTCTCTGTTCCTATAAAAGCCTCTGCCTCACTGAGAGGTGGAGATGGGCTTTCAGACAGGATTCCCTATCTTCTCAGGATGGGCTTTGTGACATGATCCCTCCACCTTCCAGGTTGCCAGTATCTGAATAAAACCACTTTACATTAGCACCTGCCTCTTGAGTATTGGGCTTTGTAGCAGCAGGCATTCCAAACTGCATTTGGTTGCAAAAATATTTTTCTTTATTTTTTCTAAGTGGCATTTAATTAATTTTATCTGTAGCTCTTATTTATCCCTCCGTGCTTTTATCACTCATATATTTTCATTATTTGTACATTCAGAATATTTTTTTATTTCCTTGTTTTCAAAAGAAATGTTTTATTGCCACAGGATGCTACAGAATTTCCCTAAAATAATATGTTTTATCTCTAACACAGACATATATAAACACACACACATATATATATATATATATATATATATATATATATATATATATATATATATATACAGGCACATATAGTTAAATGTTAGACATTATTATGTTATCTTCCAAAAATTAAAACATTCCAATAATATTTTTAGAAAATTTTATTAACGTATGAGTTTTGGAACTGCTTCAGAGAAACTCCCTACATGAAGGCCTGTCCATAAAGTATCCATGTCCATGTAATATTAAAAAATAGAGACATTTATGAAGAAGATACAAGATACAAGAAACATTATACACAGGACAATGATGTTTCACTACCCTTCAAATTAGGCACCATGGGACCTCACACAGTTCTCCGTTTTGCCAACGGCTGCCCCATTGTGTTTTCCTGAATCTCTTCAACAGTCTGAAATCTCTTCCCTTTCAAAGGGGATTTTAGTTTGGGGAAAAAGCCAGAAGTCACAGGGCAATAGGGGTGCTGATTTACCTGGGTGATTTGATGTTTTGCAAAAAAAAAAAAAAAAAAAAAAAAAATCTGCAAAAGGCATGATGCATGAGCAGGCACATTGTCATAATGAAGTTGCCAATCATCAATTTCCCATAGCTGCGGCCTTCTGAATCATCAGAATACTCTCTGCAGAAGACTGTTCAAGCTTAACACAAAATTCGATGCAAATTTGTTGCTCTACCTGCTCAGTCATTTTAAATGAGATGACCACACAGTACACACGCTCACTCAATGGCATCTACCACCCCCACTGACTAGTACAGTGAAGTCATCATTATTCATGCATGAACATTCCAGTCCATTCTCCTTGGCTGCCAGGTTACATAGATGTTGCACAAACTGTTCTTGTTATGTTAACAATGTTTGTACTTTTTTCAGACATGGAAAATTTTAGCTCAATTTATTTCAATAAGAAATAAATTGTTAGCTATTTAGATTTTGGTACTCATTTTCCTGTTATCTTGTGATTATTTTAATTGTTCAGATTGGATTTACTATTTATATATTTACTCATTTATATCTTTTTGCAATAAAATGATGTGCACAGTGCTAAAGTTTTTGTTATGACTGGTTATATGATGGTAAGTCAGGAAAATGTATGTCTGCTCTTGAAACAGCCCATTGCCTGGCATCAGAAGAAAATTTTAAGGAAAAAAACACATTCAAAACTGTAGAAACAATGTGACAAGGCATGGGGTAGATGACATTAGTGCAAAGGGGAGTGCACACAATTTTTGGAGGTTAGAAGAGAAGTTAACTAAGTGGTAATACTTACACGTGACTTGAAGGAGTAGGAGATTAAAAGATAGACAATGATAATCTGATTGGGTGGAGTTAAAGACAGGACTCTGTAAATGTTATTCCATTTACAGAGTCCAAGACTGAGAGCTTAATTTCGGGACTTTAAATAGTTTAAAATCACTGGGAACTTGGAGGGTACTGGCAGGGGTGAGTCTAGCTTATAGGAAGAGACCAGGAGACTAAGGAGTACTAACCTCATGCTTAGGAACAGAGGCATAATTTTATATGTGACAGGGAATCTTGAATGGTTTTAAAGAGGTTTTCAGCATCAACTGATGATCATTAGTGTCAATTCAATGCCAACAAGGACCCTATTTGGGGTTTGTGAAGAAGAAAGCTTTATTCAGTGCAAACAGTTCAACAGTGCTACAGCTCAGCTACGAAAACAGCATGGCTATGGGACAGCTGAGTTGCAATACATCACAGCTGTGAAAACAGCTCAACTATAGACCTCTGGGTCCAGCAGGCCAGACCCCTCTCTGGCTAGACAATTCTGCTCTGCTCCAGTCTAGTTGCACTCTATTCCACACTGTTCTATCAGCTCCATGCTGGTCTACTTTACTTTGCTCTGGCAAGATATTTTGGTGTTTCAGTCAGAAAAAAAGAAGTCTTCACCCTTCATGGAAAAGGAAAGTGTGCTCTTGAAGCCAGAGGGGAGGTAGTTTATACGGACAGAAATCCCTGCCCCTGGCCCCTGATTGGTCCTGCACATGCAAATGTGTGCTTCAAACCACAGTTTGATATGTCTAAAAGGCATTGTCTTGATTGGTCAGAAAAGAGCTACTCTGATTGGTTGGAGCTACACAGCTCTGATGGGATGGGAAAAGACTCAATGCTATTTGTTGAAATAGGATTCCAGGAAACCTGCATAAGGGTTGGGTCAGATGGCAAAAACATAGAGCAGTAAGGCAGTTAGTTCAGTGGCAATGCAGGCAGTTCACTACAGAGGCTTCTACGTAAGTGCAACTTTCATGAGAGGCCCCTGTGCAAAAATGGCTGGTAGGCTGTGCTGTTTTAAAAAAATGTGAGCCCAGTTAACCTCCAACAGGCCTTCTTAATAGGCATGTTATTTTCCTTTCAGGGTTTACATCAATATCATATCCAGATTGATCTCTCTTAGAAAGATCAATCTGATGGCAAAATGAGAAAGGGACAGGAAGGCAGTGAAACAGGAAACCAATTGGTAAGTAATATAAGCCAGGGAAGAATGATAACACGCAAAAGTGAAGTGGTGAAAACAGAAATAGAAATTTTCTCTTGTTTTTTATTTTATTAAACCTGGAAAACATTTTTACTATTTCATACAATCAACCTTTAATTAAATTATAAGTTTGAAATGCCTTTGTATCAGCTTGTGAATTTATTTATTGACCATTTATGTGTTCATTTATTTATATTTTACTTCTTTAAAAAGTTAGTATTGAAGATAGTTCACATTGAAAATCATAGATACAATGAAGCTGATACCTTGAATGCAGAAATAAATGTTTTCAAATTAATAAGGAAAATAATATATATACAATTATCATAAAACTGCCCTTCAAAGAAGATACTATTCTTTTGCACATAAACATTATTTTATTTAACTGCCAAACATTGCCTAATTGTGATATCATCATGCCATTTGACAGATAAAGATATTTTCAAAGTTTTTGACTTTTAATCTTGGAGCAGACTATTAGGATGAGTTTCCTGAGAAAAGACCCATCTTTTAAAAGAGCTGGCTACAAATGTTAGAACAGCAACAATGACAAGTCAGTTCTAGGTTAAGACCCAGATTAAAGAACAATATTATGAAATTTAAACCTCTTTTTTCTCTTTTGTTCCTTTCTTATATAGGAGAGCATGGCAATTCATCAGGAGATTTTCTCTCCCATTTAAAATGAGTATAAAATTGCTTTCATATGGGAGAAAATTTGTATATTTTACAAGGGTTGTAGACTGGTTCCACATAAGGTCATGTCTTCTATCAGCCTTTGGCAAAGGATGAAGTCATAATTTTAATTAATTTTATTAAACCATTGACAGTTCATTTATTTAACTACCAATCTTTGAGAACTTTTACTCAGAATTGAGAAAAGATAATGAACAAACAGTCTCTGTCCTCAAAAAAGTGAAATATGACACATTTTTCTATTAAGTAAAATGTGATATGTGCTAAAAGCAGTAAAAGCAAATGGGACCTTGAGTACACAGTTGAGAATCCAGATATGACTTTCCATTAGTGGTAAAACTTAGGTTATACCTTTTTTTTTTCCAGAAAAAGAATAAGGTTTACATAAGAGAAAGGAAAGGCAAATTAGAGGGTTGGGGGGGATAAAGCAGATTTCTGCAAATGTAGAGGACAGGAAAACCCATTCCCTTGGGAGACTTTTAAGTAGCTGATATGACTAGATCTCAATGGGCATGGGTTTAGGGGCTTATTAGGATTTACTGAGATTATAGCGAGAGAAAAGACCAAGTTTATAAGTATCCTTGTATTTTACACAAGGAGTTAGGATTTAATTTAGAGGGCATGGGTTTTATTAAAAAATCAAATCATAAGCTTGGATTTTAGAAAGATAACTTTAGTAACATAGTGGAATCTGGGATCATATGATTGAAACAAAGAGACAAGTGTTGGTAATGCAGGAGAAAAATGATGAGCTAGGAAAATGGTGATAGGGTGGAAAGGACAGAACCTTAACTGGAGGAGAGGGAAAGAAAAGCAAGCAGAGGAGTGAATTGATCAGCAGTTCTTCTTTAGCTGATGTTTAAAAGAATAAGTTTAGATTAAGAAAGATCAGAATAAGACAGAAAGATGTTAAAAACCCAGAGTGGAAGTCAAGGTCTTCGACACCTAAGAAGGTAGTTAAGGGATAAAGTGCTATTAAGCTAATTCCAGGAACCTGCACTTGGGTTCCTGCTACAACTTGCTTCCTTTCCTATCCCTATGATCGCTTCGATAATGTTAGAATCTGGCTAAGATTCTAGGAGATACAGAGAAGTTCAACTGCATTCTGTCACCCCAAACCCCCAAAATGGTGCCTTCTGTGACTACAAAGAAAAGAGAGAGAGAGAATAGTAAGGAGAAAGGAGAAAAGTTTTAATTAATCAGAAAAAGATATATAAATTGGAGAAAACCTATGTATTTAACTTTTTGTGCATTCTTGATTCACCAATTCAGAACACACTGTAACCACTGGTGTTGTGTCACAGACTGATTTATTCTAAAGGCAAAAAATTAATTGTAACCCCTTTTGTGCCTAGAAATTGCTATGATTTTCATTTATTAGACAACATTTATTACTTTCAAGATTCAATCTTATCCTCGAATTACTTTAGAATAATTAGAAACATTAATATCAAAAATGACAGTGTGTTGGCTAGAAAAAAATTATATTTTTAGAAAATCAATGAATAGTTTTGAAAGTTGTAGAAATCTTTTAAAGATACCACTGGTTTTATGTAATAATTATACATAGTTGATTTTGAACTATAAATGTCTTTACTTTGATGAAAATATCTGTATTACCCATAATAACATGAATCACAGAAAATACATTATTGGTAATGAACATTCTGTGGTATTTTTAATACTAAACAATTATCAAAACAGAAAAACCAGTTTCTACTAAGGAAGAAAAAGTGAATGCAAACATGGCATTTTGTAGCAATTATTACTTAATGAATACCACTAGATTTTTAGTATTTCTGTACAGATCAGCCTCTAGGCCTTTGTTTGGACTATGTGATATTGTACCTAGAATATTTGTAGTCTACTGTTATGCCATTTAATGAATATCAGATTGTGATCACAAACTACATAAACAGATATTGTTACTGATTTATTCTTGTCTATCTGCTCCCATAAAATATTATTGAGTGTTTCTAAATAAATATTTGTGAGGGAGAAAAAAGACAAAAGGGCATGCAATGTGACAATGAGTCTCTCATCTCCACTAGCTCTGGGAAACAGTTTGCATTCAGTATCTCTACCATTTGATTTCGCTACCCTTCATCCTCACATCATTTATTGTTTTTTTTTTTTTGCTTCCATAATAAATCACTGTAAACTTGTTAACTCAAATAGTTTGTTACAGTTCTGTGTTTCAGAAGTCTTGTATTGTTCTAAGCAGGCTAAAGTCAAGGCGTCAACAAGCTGAATTCATTTCTGGAGTCTTCAGGACAAAATTGTGGTTTTAAGATTGAGACCCCTATTTTCTTCCTGGCTGTGAGCTGAGGGGGGTTGTTTTCAATTTCTAGAAGCCACAAGCATTCTCGAGATTATGTAAGGGTAGGTCAAGTCCTTCTTACATTGCACCTCTCTGAGGAACTCTCCTGCCTATCTCTTCCTTGGCTTATAAGGTAACGCATTCTCAGTAACAACATTGGTGGCTGAGATCACAAGGGCCAAAACCCTGCCCAGCACACATCAAAAGTCTTAACTCTGCCCTGGTTGGTGTGGCTCAGTGGATTGAGCACCAGTGTGTGAACTGAAAGTTCTACGGTTCAATTCCCAGTCAGGGCACATACCTGGGTTGTAGGCCAGTTCCCCAGATGGGGACATATGAGAGGTAACTCACTGATGTATCTCTCACACGTCGATGTTTCTCTCCTTCTCCTTATCCCTCTCTTCCCCTCTCTCTAAGAGTAAATAAATGAAATCTTTTTAAAAAATTCTTAATTCTAGTTATACTTCCTTACTTCCTCTTCTATAAGCACTTCTTATATTTAAGAACACCCACACATATACTATTAAATTCCCTTGTAATTATATTATGTTTCCCCCTTAAACTCAAGTATTTTGCATGCATTTTATTTTCGAGGCCCAGCTCAAAGCCAATTTGTTTTTCACACAAACTTTTTGACTTTTAATTGGAATCAATGTCTGTCAGAGTTCTTATTGGAGACTAGGATGGATAGGAGAACTAGGAAAGGAAACTAAGATTTATATTTTGCCTATGATGTGGCAGGTGCTTTAAGGACATTTGTTGTACAAACCTATCCAATGACACTGGCATTATCAATCTTACTTAGTAGGTAAGAAACATGTCCCAGAGAGGGCCATTCACTTTGCTGATACCACATGGCTTATAAATGGAGGAGGTAGGATATAACTGCTGATTTAGTTATCTGCAAAACAGCTGTGCACTTGGTACCTTTTTATAGCCCTTATCAAGGATTATGTATTTTTAACATCCCAGATGTTAATAATCCCTCAAATTAAAATAATTTGTTACTTCATATATTATGAGAAGTCCTGTGGCTTCTCCAGGATTTTTGGAATTGTGCTTGGCTAACTTCTCTCCATGGAATCGATCCCACTAGCAGCCCTCATCCAAATGTAAGCTGTCAGTGTTTTTAGGGATTACCTCCCATCTGCTCCTGAGTCTGTACCTAGGGGAGCTTTCTTCTCCACCACTGCCTGAGTCTTATCCACTCTCCTCAGACTCTGCAGCTGCTGTTCTCTCTTCACTGCTACACAGCACACTAGCATTTCCCCAAATTTTGCAAAAAATGCAGTTGCATGACTGTTGTATCTAACACATTTTCCTCAAAGTTTGGGAGAAGTAGAGGAGTATTCCAGAAAAATACAGGCAATATTTGAAAAATAAATATGGAATGTAATTCTAAAAGTTATTCAGTTTTCTCTGCCACATGATATTTCTCACTTGCTGTGTATCAACTTGAGCACTATATGATGTCAACAAGCTGAGTATATGATTCTCTCTCCCCAGAACTTTTTTCCCAACTCTAATTCTCTCCCTATTCCAGATCACCTGTAAAGCCTTGTGTCTTGTATCCCTCATGGGAAAAACAAAATGTCTAGTTAATTTATTATTTAAGCAGCACAGTTTGGAGGCATGTGGAACACATTCCCATTCTATTTCTAGTAGAGAGATGGGCAAGGGTGAGCACACTTGACTCATTAAAAAGACCCATTAACATATTTTCCAAAATAAAAGAGCCAGCTACCTCCAATATGGATTATGTCCACCTCCCCTGCAGTTAGAATAGTATTTTAAAATATAATTTATTCATGTTCTTTTCATGAATATGGTGTGGGGTAAAGGGTATACGTGCACTTCACCACTAGAGTGTGAGCTCTTAACTTTGGGGGATAATATCTCACTCTTATTGGTCTTTGTGTACCCTAGGTACCTAGACATGTAAACCACCTGGGCAGAGTCCTCTGCTTCACATTTTTTCTAAATGGCACAAGGATTTTTAACTTATATAACAAGGCTTCTTTTATCCAATTACTTGCTTTAACTGCAGTGATTCTTGTTTTATTTATTATATTTTGTTAATAATTAAGATGCTATATTACAAAATTAAATGTCTTGAAAATTAATTAGTCATATAGTCATTCTACTTTAGAGTGGATTTTACATATTGCATCTCTCTATATATAATATATTATTTTCTTGGAAATAAATGTCCAAGAAAAAAAATATACATGTATTTTCTTGGAAAGAAATGTCAATCTTCACTAAGAATCTTTGGACCTGTTTAGCCCCAGCCCTTGAAGTGAAAAAAAAAATAGGTTAATTATTTAAAGATTCCTATTTGTTCATTCAGTTTTCTAGTGTATTCCTAAATAGCACTGCAGGTCTAACAAAAAAATAGAATTAAAAGCCTACACAAAATTTATTCTCACTATGTTTTAATGCTTCGTGATTAAATGCTTAATGCTTCCCAGAATTAAGAAACACCATGATAGGAAGTCATCCAATTTATTTCTGTTTTGTGCATATACACTGGATATGAAGTATTTGTTAAAATCATTTTAGGTAGAATTATTTTGGCTATGCAATTTGCCATGGTTATGCTGTCTCTTTAATGCTTATACAGACATGCATAACAATTGAATTTGGAAAGCACAGCACGTAGAAATTGTAAAGTGTGATGTACTTACTTGTCTTTGGAAAACTGCCAAAGCAGTGGGCAAGCAGACTGCCAAATATGCGCATGGGGCATCGGTAAATGACAGACTAAAGTGCATATGAGTATGTGAAAACAGGTGGTCTGGGATGACTGGTATCAGCAAAGCATCTGGGCCCTGAAGTGTGACTGGATTATGTTTCCTACTCCCAGTAGAGTACAATGCTAATGATGAATACGGAGGCTGGCATTGTTTAGAATCCTTTTGTTTTGTAACCTTTGCAAGATATTAGAATAGAAATGGAACCATGCTTTTAATATTTGAAAACTCTAAATCTCATCTGTAACTGCTTCAGATGATATGCTTCCTAATAGTGGTGTTAGTTAATACTAGGTGCATGTATGTTAATATAGATGCTCAATTTGGCTCTTGTTCACTTTTGAGAGTGCACATATGCTAAATGGATGGCATAGCTTCTGTCTCCATTGTTCAGTTACAGATTTGACCCCTAATATGTGTTACAAAATAAATGCTAATTACAGACTTAAGGATTCTTTCTTGATTTCTCTGGTTTTTTTTTTTTGGTTTTTTTTTTTTTTTTTTTTTTTTTTTTTTTTTTTTTTTTGCACTACTCAGTTTAAGGAGGTAGGGCTCCAAAGCACTTTCCCAAACTAACTTTCTAAATTTTGTAAACAAAGTTGCTATACTCTTTCTAGGAAAAGTAAAACGTTCTTTCCATATGTGGAAAATATTTAAATGTGCCAAAATAGAACAGAGTATAATTATGCTATAAATAAAGAATGAGCAAAAATAAAAGCAGCTGGAATGAACATCTTCACCTGTTTAATACATAAAGGAAATCACTTTTCATTATACCTGAGTGATGCTCAACACTGAACGAACTTCATAATCTTGGGGGATGGTTTACAAATATGGATGCTTAATGTCCACATGTCCATGAAGAATTTTACTTAATTTTTTTGGGGAAAAGTCCACACGCTGGTATTTTAAAAAGCTCCCTCAGGTGACTCTAATGCCCATACTGTGTTAACATGTCTTGTTATGTCTGAAGTTCTAACTGAAAGTACTTTAATGTTTCATCCCCTTACCATATAACATGTGTTTGAAATATACTTCTTTCGCTATAACTCTGGACTTTGTGAAAATGTCTTTTGTTTACTGCCTTTATTACTCAATGTTCCACTGAGTGGAAAGGAAATTTTGTTTTTTTTTAAAGAGCTCTGATTTTGAAACACCATGATCATTGTTTGCCTGGATCATTAGATGCTCCAATTGGTAAAAAGTGGGAAGACTATCTCTTACTCTAATTCTCATTCCCACTGTTTTGTTAATTGATAAACTCAATGGAAATGCATGGTTATCTTTCCTTTTAGCTCTGTTTGCAAGTTTATTAGAAATCTATCACTTTTTAGCACAGCATTTCAAAAGCAAAGTGTTGGTTAGAAATTCAGAAGGAGCTTCTGGTTAAAGAATCCTTTAGTCTTGTCTATAAACAATTTGAGTAATTAATAAAAATGTCCTTCTTGGTCATAAAATTTTATGGCTGCAAAAAAATGTCTGCAACAGTTAGATAAAGTGTGAAAGACTATGAATACAAGCTCAGACTGATTCCAGTACCTTTAGGTGCCCATTATATAGAAGGATGTGATCCTCAGTTTGTATACTGCAAAATCAGTGTTGTTGGTTTATCCAGAGATGAAAAAATTCACTGAAGTGACTCAGAATCACAATTTGCAAGAGGTTGATGTATAAATAGGATATTGAATGAAGTTTTATACATACATATATGTACACACATATATATATGCACCATATACTATATGTGGATTAAAAAATTGTTATTCTATGTTATCCTTTATTAGAATTTAAGTTATATAATAAGGATATGTCTATTTTACTGACCATTATATTCTTAGTACCTAGACCAAGGTATCCAATGAATATGTGGTATAAGAATAAATTTTGTTTTATTTTATTTTAAGTATATTTTATTGATTACATCATTAAAATTGTCCCATTTTTTTCTCTCCTTTATTCTCCTCCACCCTGTACCACCCCTCCCACCAGCATTCTCACCACCTTAGTTCATATCCATGGGTTATATATGCAAGTTCTTTGACTGCTCCATTTGCCATACTGTTCTTAACCTCCCCCAGTCTATTTTGTGCCTACCATTTATGCTTCTTATTCCCTGTAGCTTTTCCCACAGGCTCCTCCCTCCCCAACCCTGCTGATAACCCTCCATGTGATCTCCATTTCTGTGATTTTGTTCCTGTTCCAGTTGTTTGTTTACTTTGTTTTTTTTTTTCAGTTCAGTTATTGATAGTTGTGAGTTTGTTGTCATTTTACTGTTCGTATTTTTGACCATCTTCTTTTTCTTAGATAAGTCCCTTTAACATTTCATATAATAAGGGCTTGGTGATGATGAACTCTTTAACTTGATCTTGTCTGGGAAGCACTTTATCTGCCCTTCCATTCTAAATGAAAGCTTTGTGGGATAGAGTAATCTTGGATGTAGGCCCTTGCCTTTCAAATACTTCAAATACTTCTTCCCAGCCCCTTCTTGCCTGCAAGGTTCCTTTTGATAAATTAGCTGATAGTCTTATGGGAACTCCTTTTTAGGTAACTGTCCCCCTTTCTCTTACTGCTTTTAAGATTCTCCCCTTATTTTTAATCTTGGGCAATATAATTATGGTGTGCTGAACTCTCTGAGCTTCCTGGACTTCCTGGAAATCTATTTCCTTTGCCATATTGGGGAAATTCTCTTTCATTATTTTTTCAAAGAAGTTTTCAATTTCTTGGTCTTCCTTTTCTCTGTTTGGCACCCTGATGATTCAGATGTTGGAACATTTAAAAATTTTACAAAATAATAATTTCATACTATAATATAACATTCTACTTACTAACCTGTGCCATTCACTAAAGTTTGAATTCCATGATGGTGAGGAACATATTAATAATTAATATGTTTATTAATAATTAACATGCATCAATTATTTATGAAAAAATCAGAAAACATGTTCTGGGACAGATATATGAATATTAACCTAAATATTCATTACTTTTTGAGAACCATAGCTAAAACTAAAGCATTATCAGAGGCAATAATAAAAGAGTGTAACTAAGGTCTATTTTGGCTATAAATGTAACTTGTCTAATGTTAAATATCAGTGTCATAGTAAAAAGGTTACCATCACTTATTATGTGAAATTAAAAACTTAAATTTTACTAGTGGTGCAATTTTCTTTCTAATTCATTCTTTACTTAATAGCACACGATTGTTTGAATAAAATTAAAGTTTCTTCAAAAATGAAAAGACATTGCTAAGGGGCACACTCAACTCCAACTAAAAAGTATAATTAAATTATAAAGATATTTGAGAATAGCATTAATGTGCCCTATGCTGATAACATTTTTTTTTTCAGTTTTGAAACCATAAAATGTGTGTACAGGGTTGTTAGTTACAAGATTACCAACACTTACAAATCATGAAATAAATCATTATGAAGTGATTAATTTGACAAATATGTACCTACATGAAGACACAAAAATGGAAATAGTTTTCAAAACAATTGATTAGTTATGATAATTAAAAATATTTGTCATATGATTTAATCATTTTATAACTACAAAAAGAAAACGTTTGAAAATAATAAATGCTTAATATTTATATAATGCCACCAACTTTCTTTCAAGAAAATGTTGCTTAAAAGCTATATGAGTAATTGTGGGAAGAGAATGTCCATAGTCAAATACACTAGATTTAGTGTGCTGTTGAATGCTATTTAAAACTTCTACAATTCTTTCATTTTTTCATGTATGTAGGTAATTATTGAGCATATACCACCCATATATGATTACAAATTATAATGGAAAAAAGTCAAAATTGAAATGAGAGTTTATTAGAGGAAGAGATCATCTAAATCTGACTCTCCAAGATGGTTTCTTTAGAAAAGTGATATTTACATTAAGATTTGAGGGATGTGGAATAATTATCTAGAAAATAATGTGGGAAAAGAACATTCCATACATAGAAAGAATGTGGGAAAAAAAAATGGCGATCTGTTGATCTGTAGACCCAAGCTCTGAAAAGTGTCATTACCATCGAATTAAATTTTTAAAATATAAACTTGATTTTCTAATTTAAAAATAATGCTAAAAGTAGCTGGCTAATTTGAGGAAAAGTAATCTAATTGACAAGTAACTCAAAAACTACATCTGACAGCTTTTGAACATTCTAAAGCTTTCCTACCTTTCTAGATAAGATACTTCCCATATTATCCATTTTAAATTTTAATTATACTTACAGAAAGAAGTATTCCAGGCTAAACAATTGAAGATCTCTTTTCACTTGTGTTGCCTATTTTCATTTACTCCGAGTGTTTGTGTGTGTGTGTGTGTGTGTGTGTGTGTGTGATGTATCAATAATAATCAGTTATCAACTAATATATACTTAGGCTTAATGCTTTCTCTATGTTTCTCTACTCTCTTTGGTTTGCATGTTTAAATAAGTGCTAACAGAAGTAGTAACTTGTTTTTTTATTTTTTAAAAATTCATCATTTCAACCCTCACTGACCATCCACAATCTAATATGATTCATTAGTGGTTTTGCCCTTGATTTCTCAGGGGGATCAACATTCCATTTATGCATGTTTCTTCCAATATTTCCCATCACATCAGGTATGGGCCTATGTGGAACTATTTCATTAACACTTTGCCATTATTGCAAAGAAGTGGTGATTTTCTAAATGATCTTAAACAGCTTGAAAGTTTTAATTCAACCTCCCCAAGTACCTAACTTTAATCTTAGAACAATTCATGTAAAAGGGATATCTTATGTCTAGCTGTGATCATTGCACTAAGAAATCTCTGTTCCTAAAAGTCTAGAGTCTAAAATATCTCCCTCAATTAAAAACTGAATCACAATATAAACATATTTGTTAAAGGTAATCTTCAGCATTTACATTCTTCTTCCTACATAAAAGTTATTTAAACATAAAAATAATTTTTATTCTGCATCAACTTAGTATTACCCTACATTTTGTTTATAGAAGTTTAATTTAATGAACATATGTAAAATTTTCAGTTGAAAGAATAGTATCTTCATCCAGGTAATACAAATAGAATATCAATAAATTAGTAATTTAGATGCTAAAGTTATTTTTGTTCATTCAATTAAATGCCTCAGGACAGAGTATCTACATAATACTTAATTTCTATGTTTTTTATGTAAATTATATTAGAATTTTTAGTCCTAAAATATAAGCTCTAAAGTATCTAAGATGATTTGACTCAGTAAACCATCATAATTCTCTTAAAGCTGAAGCAGTATTCTGTTTCCATTTATGGTAAGAATATCTTCAACGTAATAGGGTAAAGAAGGTTTATATTCTAATTGTAGTAAAAAAAAAAGATACTTACCTCAAGTTTTGACATGTGAAACATCTTTATATTAGCTAGTATAATGTCATAGAATGACTTTTACTAATAGTTAATAAAGTGAATTGAGAAGGTGTATAATTTTTATGAGAAAATCATTATAGACAGTCTGGTTTTGGTTTTGAAGGACACACAAAATAAATTGCCAATCATTTTTTGTTTATTTTTTCTATTGTTGTTCAATTACAGTTGTCCCAATTTTCCCCCCTTTACTCTCCCCCCACATTCCTCTGGCCCTGATCCCCCAGTCTGTCCCCACCCTTTTGTCCATTGCCATGGGTCCTTTCTTTCCCTGTTTTCCCTCTTCCCTCTCCCCTGCAGTCACTGCTGTCAGTTTGTTCCTTTTTTCCATGTCTCTGGGTCTGTTTTGCTCATTTGTTCATTAGGTTCTACTTATAGCTGAGATAATATGGTATTTGTCTTTTGCCACCTGGCTTATTTCTTTTGGCATGATAATCTCCAACTCTATCCATGCTGATACAAAGGGTAGGAGTTCCTTCTTTCTTTCTGCTGTGTAATATTCCATTGTGTAAATGTATCACAGTTTTTTGATCCACTCATTTACTGATGGGCACTTAGGTTGTTTCCAGAACTTGGCTATTGTAAATAATGCTGCTATGAATATTGGGGTGCATAGGTTCTTTTGAATTGATGTTCAGGATTTTAGTGTACAATTCTAGCAGTGGGATCACTGGATCAAAAGATCTTTAGTTTTTTGAGGAAACTCCATACTGTTTTCCACAGTGGCTACACCAGTCTGCATTCCCACCAACAGTGCACTAGGGTTCCCTTTTCTCCACAGCCTCACCAGCACTTGTAAATGGTCAATCTTATCATAGTAGGATGAATATCAACCATACATTTGAGAGTTGAAAATTTTATTTTTTTATTCTCTATATTTAACTCAGATACTAAACCTATTTTCTCTCTCTTTGGTAATATAAATCACAAAATGTAGATAGACAACTCTTTTGGGAATTTGGCTCTGAAGGTGAGGAGAAAGTAGATGCTAAACAATAGAGCAATCGCTGGGAATGAAACGCAATGCTAATGAAGGACTGCAGTCCAAATGGAAACACACGGCACAGAAAGCACGTTTGACAAATACATTGATGCAAGAAGTTTAGGTGGGTTCATGGATGAAGGGATCATTGAATCTAGAGCACAGCAGGAGTTATTGTCTGTAAGCAGTGATTATGAAAACATAGATCTGAGGATTTTGGTGTTGAGACACAGTAACTAGACTGTGCATAATTCCATCTTGTGGTTTCAATTTCCTTTCTATAGTAATCTTTGAACCTGTCCACCGAGACTGAGTCTATGTTTCATGTGTAAAAGCAGTTACATGTCTGAGGTCAATGGAAAAATATTTGAAGTAGAAATTTTGGTGATATTTTAAGCATGAACATGGTTATGTAAGTATCCTCCCTTTTTCCTTATGAGAATCCTTTACAACAAAAAGTAAAACAATCACCATAAGCAGAGAAAAAACTTACAAACTTAGTTTTAAGTGAAACCAGGAAAGCAGGTGTAACTCACAGACTCCAAATTGTGTTTAAATGCTACCAAACTATATAAAATTGGATATAAGCTATGTGAAAGAATAGGGAAACGAATGTGGGTAATGACAGTAAGAACCAAAGGCCTTCTTCTTTTTCCAGAAAAATGCATTTTCGTAAATGTTTATCTCCTGATTTCAACAAGAAATGTGAGAAATGGGGTAAGTGAGAAAGGTAGACAAAGTTCTTCTGCAGTTCATTTGGCTCATGATTAGGAGCTTCACAATAAATCGCAAAAAAACACAGCCTGCCTCGCTAGCAGCAGAGGTAGAAAAAGACATCCTTGCATATAAACTTTCCTGCCCTGTAGATTACCTGGACCACTACCTATGTATGGGAAACTAAGAAAAATGGCTAAACCTGGCATATTTAACATATCCAATGATGAATAATATAACAAAGGAAATTATATACTATAGTATCAAAAGCAACATAAGTAAAAACAACAAGAAAATAAAGAACATAGAAATCTACCAACAGACTGAGCAACCGGCGGCCGGGGGGGAGGGGGAACTTCCACAGAAAAAGTATCAATTTAATCATACATTTTCCCATGAAATAAAAAAAATAACTTAGAAAAAATATTATTCATGGGAAAAGGCTGCAATATAAAAATAGACTTCCCATATATGATGGTGTAGGTAAACACGACTTGCTTCCTTGCACAGCCACATCAAAATTACAATTAAATTATAAAACAACCATCATTCAGGACTGTCAGAAAATGAGTTGAATGAAAGTCTGACAATTATGGAATTAAAGAAACTACATCCATCCAGACTAGTAGGACGGGTGGAGACGTGAAATAGTTTACTTTATATCCCATATCCACATGTTATGGATAAAAATTTGGGCTGGATATCTCAGGACTGAGGAGTTCCAACCCCAAAACCAGGACCCCTCAGCCCAGGGTTCCAGTTTCAGGAATATAAATCCCCATAACTTCTGATGCAAAAACTAGTGGGCATTGAGTCGGTGGAAGAAACTCCTGGAGTGCCAAGCAGTTTCCCTTAAGAACCCACACAGGGACTTACTCAGACTCACTCTCTCTGAGATCCAGCACCAAGGTAGAAGCTTGAAAGGCACCAGTGGCATACAAAGAGGAAGCAAAGTGTCTGGCAAGAAGGCTGGAGCTGGAGGACAGCTTTCTCACAGACAAAAAGTCAGGCAGAGGCTATTGTCCTTTTTCTGAGCCCTCCTCCCACAGAACCACAAAGCTCGCAGGCAGGTGACATATGTAAGACTCCATCAACCTGGCTAACACTCTTTGCCCCACCCTGGAGATCCCCTCAGACTCCGTCCCACCCAACCTACTGGCCCACTCAAACTATTAACCATGACTTTTCCAAATAAATGGCTGGTATTAGCTTATGCTTCACAACTTCCTAACTCCTATCAAACAAGCAACAACCAGCCTCAGTAACCACTCCCAGCCCCCTATATCTCTTGCTAAGTGGCCCCAGGCCCAGTACTAGCTGCAGCCAGCCTAGATTCATAGCTTGGCCTTGCCTGGGGATCTCTAAGTTCAGCACAAATGGCAGGCACCTCAGATTGCTTTATAGCTCAGACAGAGTAGCTTTGGGCAGAACAAATTTGGGGGCCAATTTTGGCCTGCACCATCAGGGAAACTTTAGGGTCTGAGCACCCAGTGGACAGCTACAGACCATACTGGCAAACCACCACCCCACCCCTGCATAGCTGATCCTCCATAGGAGGTGGAAGTTGGTGGTCAGTGGTCACAGTTAGTCCTTGCAGCTGACTGGTCTAGGTAAACCCCACCCATTGACCTGCCCAAAGCAATCAATGCTCAACTATGAGGGGAGGGTATACTCAGCCCACATAGAGGGTGTATTTTAAATACCCAGCTTGGGTGAGAAGGCAAGCTGTGCTACTGGTCTCTACAGGACACCTACTATATTAAGTCATGCTGCAAGACAAGGAGTCATAGAATACATGGAAACAAACACAGGGAGGCTACCAAAATAAGCAAAGAAACATGGCCTAAATGAAAGAACAGATTAAAACTCCAGAAAAAGAACTAAACAAAATGGAGATTATCATTCTATCAGATGCAGAGTTCAAAACACTGGTGATCATAATCTTAAAGAAACTCAATGAGTACCTCAACAGCATAAAAAAGATCCAGTCAGAAACAAAGGATATACTTAAAATGAAAAACAATTTACAGGGAAACAACAGTAGAGTGGATGAAGACAAGAATCAAATCAATGATTTGTAACATGAGGAAGCAAAAAAAAAAAAAAGAAAGAAAGAAAAAGAAAGAAAAAAACAACTAATCAGCACAAAAATGAAAAAAGAATCCAAAAAAATGAGCATAGTATAGGCAGTCTATCGGACCACTTCAAGCATTCCCATATTTGCATGATAGGGATGCCAGAAAGAAAAGAGAAAGAGCAAGAAATTGGAAATCTATTTGAAAAAACATGAAAGGAAACTTCCCTAATTTGGTGAAGGAAATAGACATGTAAGTCCAGGAAGCATAGAGAGTCCCACACAAGATGGATGCAAAGAGGCCCACTGCAAGATACATCATCATTAAAATGCCAAAGGTTAAAGACAAAGAGAGAATCTTAAAAGCGGCAAGAGAAAAGGTTAGTTATCTACAAGGGAATACCCATAAGATTGTCAGCTGATTTCTCAAAAGAAACTTTTCAGGCTTGGAAAGATTGTCAAGAAATATTCAAAGTCATGAAAAGCAAGTACCTACAGCCCAGATTGCTCTACCCAGCAAAGTTATTATTTAGAATTGAGGGGCAGATAAAGAGCTTCCCAGACAAGAGAAAATTAAAGGAGTTCATCATCCCCAAATCATTATTATATGAAAGTTAAAGGGGCTTATTTAAGAAAAAGTAGAAGATCAAAACTATGAACAATAAATACTTATTTATCAATAATTGCGTATAAAAAACTAACTAAGCAAGGAGGCAGAACAGAGACAGAAGCATACATAGAACGTTTTGATAGTTGCCAGGTGGGGATGTGAGGGAATGTGTGAAGAGGTAAGGGGATTAAGATGCTCAAATAGGTAATTACAGAATAGCCATGGGAATATAAATTACAGTATAGGAAATGGAGTAGCCAAAGAATTTATACATGTGACCCATGGACATGAACAGTGGTTGAGGATTGCCTGAATAAGTGGGAGGTGCTGGGTGGAGGGGGGTAAAGGGGTAAAAATTGGGACAACTGTAATAGCATAGTCAATAAAATTTAATAAAGAAATAAAAAGTCAATGACTACAGGATAAGAACGATGGAGGAGAATATAGGAATATAGGAATATAGGCAGAAGATAGGATGGAAGCAGGAAAAACTAACCACAGTATCACAGACATAAAGCAAGCTTGAAAGAAACACAAACAAAAAGATCTTGTAAACAACACAGAAAGAGACAGGAAAACTGAAAAAGAGAAAATAAGTACAAGGAAACGGAAATAAAACAAGCATTAAGTTGCTATACAAGAATAAATAATAAATTTAGAAGATAAGATATATAAAATATGTATAAGTTCTTTGAAAGACAGAAACCAAAATAATTAAACATAATATAATCTAAAATATAATAATAGACATAAAACTAGAAAGAATTAAAATCTACATAATGAAAGGGGATGCCATTGTACTGAACAAAGAAATAATATCTCTTTGAGAGGGGAAATTAATTCAACTGGACTCTGATTTTTTTCCACAATATTCGAAGTCAGAAGAATATGGAACAATGATATAGAAGAGATAGCTAGCCCAAACTTCTACAAGTTCAACATATGAAATGAGAAAACAATCTCTAAATATGACAACACATTCTCTGAATGAGACATGAAGAAACAGGCATTTATATGATAGTGAAAGTATTAACTGGTGCACACTTTAAAAAGAGCATAATTGGTATTATTGATGAAATTAAAAGCAGTTATATGCTTTGACAAAGCAATCTTACTTCTTCAGATTTATCTGTGATATGCTTACTCATATGTGAAAAGCTGTATTTTCAAGTTTACTTAGGTCATTGTAATACATTAAAATTGGAAACAAACTAAACACATAAATTATTTATATCCACATAATGATAAAAGCATATAAGAAATTCTTTTATGAGCTGTTATTGAAAGTTCTCCAAAGTATATTGTTAATTGAAAAAGTATAGAACAATGTGAATAATAATTATACAGGAAAAAATAAAATGATGGAAAAGTAAAATATTTATTTGTTCCTGCTTTTACGTATATGAAAAAGTTTTATAGAGAGCCATGGCAGAGTGGCTCAGTTGGTTGGAGCATTGTCCTGTACAGCAAAGTGTTGCGGTGGACTCCCTGTCCCGGCTCGCACCTAGGTTGAGGCTTCCATCCCCACTTGGTGCGCATACAGAAAGAAACCAGTTTCTCACATAAATGTCTCTCTCTTTCTCTCCTTCTCATTCTCTCTCTCTCTTCCCCTTTTGCTCTTTCTAAAATCAATAAACATATAGCTTTATAAAAAATAAGGTAAAAATAAATAAAAAGTTTTAAAAAGAAACATTAGAAACCACTTACAGGAGTTATTTTGAGTACAAGTTATGGACTGGGAAAATGGATGATGGGCAAGGCACTAAGAAAGATTTTCATTATGCACTATTATTGATTTTTTTTTTTTTGTTTTTGAATTGCTGGAATGCAATACGTATTCAAAAAAGAATATTAATAAATTCAATGTAAAAAGAATAAATATAATAAATATAGTACATGAACAAATATGTCTAAGCTCACCAACTAATTCCTTCTGAAGAAACGTATGTAATATTGACTTTGCAAATTGCTTCAACTAAAATTGCAACATGTGACAGTCCTATCAAATTATTAAAACAAAACAAACAAAATAACACCCACCAAAAACAAAACTTTGCTACTATCATTAGTCATTATTTAAGATTTAAATTTTTCAAGGACCTGTTGAAGTCATTGCTATTTATTTGGCATTGTTGCTCCATCTCTGCCACCATTGCAATATTGGTGACGTCTTAGATGATCTATGTTATCTAAAAACTACTAAATCTATTTTAGGATAGGATTGTTGGAGAGATACAAAAGTTATACACAACTGCTCCTTGAAGAAAAAAGAGTTCTTTATGTCAGCCACATATGAAAATCACTATACAATACATTCAAAAATCTATAAGAGAAAACAATTAATACTGAACTATCATTTTCCAGATATGCATAGATGCTCTCACTCTGAAAATAATACATATTTTAACTAGCAAAATGGTAATATTTTGTGAGTCTATTTCTGTACTACTAGAACATAGTACAGATATACCAAGTTACTTCTTAAGCAATTTTTATAGACAGAAAACATTATGTTTTGTTTTAATTTTGTTGACAAAGAAATGTAACTAAAATATTATCTCTGGACATATTCAAAAGTGAAATTTCTAATGATTCTGTTTCCATCCCGCCTATACTCTAGGAAGAAGTGTAGTGTTTAATTTTGGGGTAAACCTGATTTTACTTCCAAATAGAAAAATGAATATAGGAAAAATCAAATTAATATTACTAAATGAAGTACATAACTATTAAATATCTTAAAATAATAATAGTCTTGGATGCTTAATAAAACCTTTCATTTTAATGTTATAGTATTTGTTCATAAATGGGCTATTTAAAATCCATTTTTGTGTTTGTTTTTAAAAATTATTGTTTAGCCCTGGCTGGTGTAGCTCAGTGGATTGAGTAGGGGCTGTGAATCAAAGGGTCACAGTTCAATTCCCAGTCAGGGCATATGCCAGGGTTGCAGACCAGGTCCTCAGTGGGGGCCATCTGAGAGGCAACCACACATGGATGTTTCCCTCCCTCTCTTTCTCCTTCTCTTCCCCTCTCTCTAAAAATAAAGAAATAAAATATTAAAAATATATTTTTTAAATCAATTTTGGCCCTGGCTGGCATGTCCTATTTGTTTGGGATCTATCCCACAAAACCAGTTGCTGGTTTGATTCCAAGTCAGGGTACATACCTGCGTTGTAGAATAAGTCCTCAGTTGGGGCATGTGAAAGATGTTTCTCTCTTTCTCCCTCCCTTTCCCTCTCTCTACAAATAAAAAAAAAATTCAAAAATATTTCACTTTGCCATGCATCTGGTATAGAGTTACTTGGTATTTAAAAATGTTCTTTTGAAAGACTTCTGCAAAGTCAAATCATGAGCTTTGTTTTTTCTGGTTTTTATCTTAAGTCTTTTAATTACCATGTATAGTGATTCTAAATTCAGCATTCAAATAAATATATGGTAATTACTTGGGCTGAAAATGTGTGCAGTACATAATATAAACCAAAGTAAATCATTCTTTCCAAATAAATGTCCCTGCAGTTCCCATTGACAATAACATAAAAACAAAAGCAGCCATTTAGACCAAAGAAAGCTACACAGAATGTGATTGAATGTGAGATTGTAAATGAAGACTGAAAAAACAGATGAATGAATTTGCAATTGTTATGTGACTACTCAAGGCTTCTGCTTTTGAATTAACACTCTAATTATCCTGTTTATAAATCTGTTTATATGATATATATTTTCTAATATATTCAACACCTAATTACAGTGCTTGCTAATAGAAGTGTATTTTTTATTTAAAATATATCTCTTTTAAATTCATAATTGTAGAAACTGCTGCAAGCAGTGCTTATCCTATTAGAATTGATGAATCTTAATATTCTTCTAAGAAAGAAAACAGGTATTAGAACATAGCCACACATATATGGATCATTAAAATAAATAACATACATACACAATTGTAATGTGGACATTATAACAGTTCCATCAAATATGTTTCCACTCATTTGTACCACTTGAGAATCTCTTTGCTGTGTTTGTTACTGATGATGTTGGAGGCGAAACAGCACCAGGGAAATTGGACTGCAGTTCTAGAGTTTAGTAAAGAAAGACTTCAGAGCTGAGAACTCAAATTATAAGAAAAAGTTTATTTAGAAAGTTACAGAGATAGTAAAGTGAGCTGTAGAAGAAATGGGCTCAGGAAACAAGTTACAGAGGCAGAAGAAGGGCCCTGGGAGCTTAGGAAAGGGAAAGGCAAAATAATGTGCCAAGGGGAAAGAGGAGGAAGGGAAAGGCAAAGGCGTGCTCCTAAAAGGAAGAGTGGACACTGAGTCCTTGTCTTGAGGATTTTGAAGGCAGGAGGTTACTCAGAAGGTATCAGGGGAGGATCTCAATAGAAATGTCATCAGCTTTATACTGGAGTTAAAATGAGATTTATTACTCTTGACTTCATCTGTCCTTGCATATGGCTGGCACAAATGCACTGATTGGATTTTTGTTATCTATCTCCCTGAGTAAGGTAATTTAAGCTATTTACCCTCTAGTTGGGGAGAAGAAGTGTAAACCATTCTTCCTAAGTGTCTTTGGTTAAGGAAAGTAGGATTTTTCGATTTAGTAGATGGTTATAAGCTACTACTTGGCTTCTAACTATCTGTATCAGTTTCCCTACCCACTTGTTCTGGCTTACTAGCCTATCTCATATTCACCAGATAAATAGAAAAGGCATAGATATAATGCCTTTTTGGAAAGGGAGTAGTTTTTGCCTGACTGCTGTGGTTTAGTAGGTTGGGCATCATCCCACAAACAAAAAGGTCACCAGTTCAATTTCTAGTAAAGACACATGCCTGTGTTGGGGGCCAGGTCCCTGCGAACCTGCAAGAGGCAAATGATCAATGTTTTCTTCTCACATCAATGTTTCTCTCCTTCTCTCTCTCCCTCCTTTCCCCTCTCTCCAAAACTAAATAAATAAAATATTTTTAAAAGAAGAAAGGGAGTATTTTTCTAATCAATATAATTTATAAATGATTATTACTTTCTGTCCTCCTTTAGAAATTAGTTTTAAGGTTTTGTGGCTACTGAGAGGGAACACAAGTAAAACTCATCAAAGGAGTGAATGATAAAATATCCAGGCACATTGCTTCTCATAGAAAAATCACATAAGGCAACAGCAAAAAGCCTATTACTCCAAAAGTTATCTGTGAAATGGTAAAGAGGACAGGTAAAATGGGTCATAATCACTTCCCCTTGTTTTGTATAAGTGAGAGTCTGTGGTCATGATTGACTAAAAAAATAAAAAATGAAAAAGAGAGAGAGCTTATCTCTCTATCTCTAAGACATTGAAATTATAGGGCATAAAATTGTCCAAAATGATCCTCCAGAAAGTTTTCAATAAAAAAATCATCCGTGAAATGAAGGAAGATGCATGGGGAACTGATAGAGATGGAAGGAAAACTGGGACTGAAATCAATGGAGTGGACCAGAAGGAAGAAACTAACAACCAAACAGAAGACGAGGAAGAAACAAGAATTCAAAAAAATGAGGGGAGGCTTAGGAACCTCCGGGACATCTTTAAACGTCCCAACATCTGAATTATAGGGGTCCCAGAAGGGGAAGAAGAACAGCAACGAGAGGAAAACTTATTTGAACAAATAATAAAGGAGAACTTCCCCAATCTGGCAAAGGAAATAGACTACCAGGAAGTCCAGGAAGCTCAGAGAGTCCCAAAGAAGTTGGACCCAAGGAGGAACACACCAAGGCACATTGTAATTACATTAGCCAAGATTACAATGAAGCAGAGAATTCTAGAAGCAGCAAGGGATAAGGGGACAGTCACCTACAAAGGAGTTCCCATCAGACTGTCAGCTGATTTCTCAAAAGAGACCTTCCAGGCAAGAAGGGGCTGGAAAGAAATATTTGAAATCTTGAAAAGCAGGGACCTACATCCAAAATTGCTCTTTCCAGCAAAGCTGTCGTTTAGAATGGAAGGGAAGATAAAGTGCTTCTCAGATAAGGTCAAGTTCAAGGAGTTCATCATCACCAAGCCCTTATTATATGAAATGTTAAAGGGACTTATCTAAGAAAAAGAAGATAAAACTACGACAGTGAAAAGACAACAAACTCATAGCTATCAAGAACCACACCTAAAACAAAAGCAAACTAAGCAAACAGCTAGAACAGGAACAGAACCACAGAAATGGAGATCATATGGAGGGTTAGCAACAGGGGCATGGGAGGAGGAGAGAGGGGGGAAAGGTACAGAGAATGAGTAGCATAGATAATGGGAAAAAAATAGACAGGGGGAGGACAAGAATAGTATGGGAAATGTAGAAGCTAGAAAACTTATGACCCATGGACATGAACTAAAGGGGGGAATGTGGGTGGGAGAGGGTGTGTAGGGTGGAGGGGAATGATGGGGGAGAAATGGGACAACTGTAATAGCATAATCAATAAAATATATTTAAAAAAAGGAAAAAAAAATAAAAAAAAATAATTTTGTCCCCCAAAGGGGACATTTTGCCATATCTGGAAATTTTTTTTTTTTTTTTTTTTTTTTTTTTATTGTGACTGCTTTGAGTGGGGCAGAGTAACAAGATTCTGTCCCTGATCACAATTTAGTCTGGCTTCTCTGAACCCTCTCTTCAGCTAGGCCTCCATGTTGGCCTCCCGTATCATTGGCTTGCTGAGTCCAACTTTAGCAAAGAATACTGGTTAGTTGGTTTAGAGAGAACCCCCTCTTCCTCAATGCTTGATGTCTGATCAAATTCATCATCCATACCCTTTAAACCAATCTAAATCCCTGGTCTGCCTTTATCAAGAATCCTGTTCAGTCAGTTTAGCAAGAATCCTTTATCCTTGATATTTAATGTGTTCATTTTATACTTTTTTAATACATTGACCCTCTCACTCTGCCCCATAGCTATAAATTCCCCAGCTATCTTTGCTATATTAGAAACGAAGTTCAATATCTCTCCCTCTGGCTATAGACTTGACCTCTGCTGTAATCTTAAATAAAGCCTTTCTTGCTGTTTCTAACAAGTGTCCAGGACAAATTTATTTTTTTAACCAATGTTAAAATAATTTTTCTTTAACTAAATGCCAAGGCATCCGGTGCATAGAGATCAGAAATACTGCTAAGCATCTTTCAATTCACAAGACAGCTCCCAAACAACTAATTATCTAGTACCAAGTGTCCGTGGTCCCTGGGTTAAAAACCCGACTCCTAGAGAGCTATCAGAACAAATGACATACATGTCACAGGTTTTTCTTCTACCCTTATCTGCAATAAAATAATTAAATTGATTGTACTTTCATTTTTATGGCTTGCCTGTAGTATTGATAGCTGAACTTAAGAATTAAAGATTCTAGCTTCAGTCATAGATGATAGACTTAAGTGATTAATACTTGCGGAAAAGCTGTTGTTCCAGGAACTAGAATGTATGACCACATGACTCCAGGGGTTCAAAAAGCAATTCCACCTTTGTGCCCAAGTGAGTCTCCAAGTGAATGAGATAGTATCTGAGCCATTGTGTTCCGGTGAAGGAATGTCCATAATTCATATATAAAATTGTTGATCACCAGATAAAGAAATTCTAGGAAAATCATAGCCAGACTGCAACTCTTATCTGATTAACCTTTTCCCAAACTCCCTACCTACCCTGTCCTTCTCCTTATAAAAAGGTCAGCTTGAGATGAGACATTAAGATGGTTTTTAAGGGCGCATAACTCACCATCTTCTCCGATCACCAGCATCTGAATAAAGCCCGGTAAAGATTCAATCCTAGTCTCTACCTATTGGTTCTGGTAGTGACAGGCAGTACAAATGCTGACTTTTCCAGCTTTAGTATTAGTAACTCATAACTCATAGTGCTAATATTTGAGAAATTTGTGGGAAGAAAAGCTGCTGAACCTAGTAACCCTAACATGTAGTGGTTCCACTTTTCGATTAATGGATATGCATCTTAATGTAAGTCAAGAGAAGTTTGAAATATGACTGTTTTGGTAATCTGCTGGCTGACATAAAGAACATCTCTGCAGCACTGGCAGGAGATCTTTATAGTCAGACTTGAAAGAGTAAGGATTTCTCAGCAGAAACAGTAAGAGTGGACTGATCAGACTGAGTCATCCCTAAGTCAAAGTTTAGAATAACCATTTTAGTATTGAATAAAACACTGGAGTGTTAATGTAATTCAAGGAAGGACTTCAAGAGAGATATGAGTCTCCTTTTTTTTCAAAATTAAAAACTTTTTTTGTTTTAAAGGACACTATCAAGTAAAAACACAGCCACAATTCAAGTAAAAGGATCACTTACATTTCAACAACCTCAAAACAATCCAATTAAAACAATGGATAAAGGACTTGAATATACATTTCTCCAAACAAGATATACAAATGGACAACAAGCACATTGAAAACTGCTAAACACTAGTCATTAGGGAAATGTAAATCAAAACCACAATGAGAAATTGCTTTACACACATTAAGGTGATTATAATCAAAACAGAGGACAATAAAAAGTGTTGGTGTGGATGTAGAGAAATTGGAACCTTTCCACATTGCTTCTGGAAATATAAGATGGTACAGCTGCCTTGGTAAACAATCTAATAAGATTCTCAAAAAGTGAAGTGCAGCTTTACCATATGACTCAACATTTCTACTTTCAGATGTATATCCAAGAGACTTGAAAATCAAGAAAATCAATGTTCACAAAAATCTTATACAATTATTCATGGCATCATTATTCATAATAACTAAAAAGTGGAAACAAACCAAATGTTCATCAGTGAATGAATCCATAAACAAAATCTGATATATACATACAATGGAATATCATCCAGTTATATAAAAGTGAAGTAACAATATATGCTAAAATACATATAAACCTTGAAAAACTTCACATTTAGTGAAATAAACTATGCACAAAAGGTCCGTGGTTTATTGTATGAATGGGTTATAAATATAATTAAATAATCCCATTTATATAATTATGTCCAGATAGATGAATAAAGACAGAAAGATATATGGTTTTTAGGAGCTATGGAGGAATGATTCCCAGGAGAGGGGTTCACTGCTATTGGGTTTCATTTAGGGATGATAAAAACATTTGGGAGAAAAATAATGGTAATGGTTGCACAATCTTTGAATATTCTAAAAAACACTAATCTGCACATTTTGTAAATGGTGAACTTTATGGTATGAAAATTATATTCATATTAAAGATTCAGTGGTTATAGCCATCTAAGCAATGTGAAGAAAAATTTGTAATTAAAATTAATATTTTTCAACCAAATAGTATTATAATATTTAAAAAATGTAGCTCTGCCTGGTGTAACTCAGTGGATTGAGCATGAGCTGTGAACCAAAGGGTTGCCAGTTCGATTCCCAGTCGGGTCATAGACCTGTGTTATGTTCCATGTCTCCATTGGCGGCCATGTGAGAGGCAACCAAACACATATTTCTCTCCCTCTCTTTCTCCCTCCCTCCCCACTCTCTAAAAATAAATAAGTAATCTTTTTAAAAAATGTAGAAAGTCAATGTGTTGATATTTTACAGTTATTTGGATCATTTTCCTTCCTGGTTAGAATAATTTTTTCATAAGTTATAAAAAGAGAACTAAATTTCAAGAGCTATGAGATTTACTATCCCCTAATCATTTAAATACTCCCAATTTAGACAGAGAATACCTAGCCTTACACATTATTCTGCTTACTAAATTCTCTAGATTTTAACATTGTCTGTCCCAGAGCATTTTCTACTGGGTAGGACAATAGGCTGAAAACAGAAGGAAGAGTTGAAGTCTGGAGGTAGTCTCCTGTTAAAATTTCTTATTTTTTCCTTTTTATTAATTATTTCCTTTTTATTAATTGTTTATTAAAATCTTATTTCCTTTCGTTGGAGTGACACTAGTTAACAAAATATGCAGGCTTTAGTTGCACAATTCTGCAACACATTGTCTGTACACTTTATCATGTGTTCATCACCCTGAGTTAAGTCTGTATCTGTCAACACTGATTCCCCCCATACCCTCCTCCACCTCTCCTCAACCCCTTCCCCTTACAATCACCACATTGTTGTCCCTGTGCATGAGTTCTTTCTCTTTTTTCCCCTTTTTGCTCAATCCCTATACCACCACCACCATCACCTAGCACCCTCTGACAGCTGTCAGCCTGCACTCTATCTATGAGTCTCTTTATTTTGCTTGTTAGCATTATGTTTATTAGATTCTGCATATAAGTGAAATTATACGGTACTTGTCTTTCTCTGAATGGCTTATTTCACTTAACATTATACTCAGGTCCATCCGTGCTGTCGAAAAAGTAAAATCTCCTCTTTTTTTTAAAAATCTTAAAATATATTTTATTGATTATGCTGTTACAGTTGTCCCATTTCTCCCCCATCATTCCCCTCCACCCTGCACACCCTCTCCCACACACATTCCCCCCTTTAGTTCATGTCCATGTGTCATAAGTTCTTTAGCTTCTACATTTCCCACACTATTCTTGCCCTCCCCCTGTCTAATTTTTCAGGTTGGATAGTATTCTATTGTGTAAATTTACCACAGATTTTTTTAGCCACTCATCTACTGATGTATGCTTGGGATCTTTCCAAATCTTGGCTATTGTAAATAACGTTGCAGTGAACACACAGGTATATATAGTCTTTCAAATTAGTATTTTGAATGCCTTTACATAAATTTCCATAAGTGGGACTGCTGGATCGTAAGGCAGTTCCAATTTTAATTATCTGAGGTAACTTCATACTGTTTTCCACAGCAACTGAACCAGTCTGCATTCCCACCAACAATGCAAAAGTGTTCCCCTTTTTCCACATCCTCACTAGCACTTGTTGTTTGTTGATTTATGGCTGATATCCATTCTGACCGGTTTGAGGTAGTATCTCATTATAATTTTAATTTGCATTTTTCTTATTAGTGACATTGAGCATCTTTTTATATGTCTATTGACAGTTTGTAAGTCCTCTTTTGATAAGTGTCTATTAAGGTCCTATGTCTATTTTAAAATTGGATTTTTTTGGTGTTTAGTTTTATTTTGGGGTATTAACCCTTTATCAGATGTATCAGTGAATATTTCTCATATGCAGTGGGTCATCTTTTCATTTTCCTGATGGTTTGCTTTTCTGTGTAAAAACTTTTTAGTTTTATGTAGTACTATTTGTTTATTTATTTTTATTTGTTTCCTTTGCTTGAGGAAATATATCAGAAAAAAATATTGCTACTAGAAATGTCTGAAATTTTACTGCCTATTTTTCCATCTAGGATTTTTGTGTTTTTGAGTCTAACATTTAGATCTTTAATCCATTCTGAGTTTACTTTTGTGCATAGTGCAAGAAGGGGTGATCTAATTTCATTTTTTCCATGTATCTGTCCAATATTCCCAACACCATTTATTGAATAGACTATCCTTATTGCATTGTATGTTTCTGCCTCCTTCATCAAATATTAATTGACTATAAAGCAAAGATGTATTTATTTGTTTATAGTTCAAAAGCTAACTCTTGAACTTCCTTCTCACAAGTTAATAGTCACAGTAGGCTTATGAGAAGAGGATAGATGTGAAATTACTATATATAAAGTCCCATTTAGCTGAATCCATCTAGAACAATGAAAGCCCTTTAAAAGATCAGCTATCTCTGTTGTTCCTTTTTCCTTTTTTAAAGATTTTATTTATTTATTTATTTTAGAGAACGGGGAAGGGAGGGAGAAAGAGAGGGGAAAAAACATTAATGTGTGGTTGCCTCTTGAGTGCTCTCTACTGTGGACCTGGTCCACTACTCAGGCATGTGTTCTTACTATGTATGGATCCAGCGACCCTTTGGTTCACAGGCCGGCACTCAATTCACTGAGCCACACCAGCCTGTGCTCTGTTATTCTCTTTTTCTTTGAAGGATTTTTTTTTAATGCAAGTTAGTCAGAAGATATAGGGAAGAAAAGACCAAATTATAAAGAATGATTTAAGGAAAATGAAATAGAAACAAACTATAAATCAAGATCAAAATAATTCTTATATCGATGGGATCTAAGATGAAGTTGGGAATTGTTAGAAATCTCAGGCTGTTTCTCTTGGGAAGATAATGAACATCATTGAGTATGAAGTTCTTCAATTCTCACCATTTTAATGTCCCACTCAGTGTTTCAATCAAGTTGAAGTGTTTAATATTATGAGTTCATTTATACATAGAGGTCCTTAATACCCCTTCTCTGTCTCTTTATAAGACTTTGTATTTTTAGAACCATTTAAGTTCCCAAGCAAAAATGGAGGACAAATCACAGAGACTTCTCATCTGTCCCTTCTCCCATACATGCATGGCCTCCCTCATTATCAACATCCCCCACCAGAATAGTACACTTTTTACAACTGATGAACCTGCATTGTGTCATATAGTTACTTAAAGACCATAGTGTACATTGTGGTTCATTCTTGATATTGTATATTCTATGAGTTTGGACAAATGTGTAATGGCATGTATTCAGTATGCCCTAGAAAGAACCTTTGTGCTTTGCCTATCCATGTATTCCTACCCACCACACTTTTGGCGACCACTGATCTTGTTACTGTTTCTATAGTTTTGCTTTTTTCCAGAATGTCATGTAGTTGTTATCATACAGTATACAGCCTTTTTCAATTTTTTTCCATTTAGTAATATACATTTAAATTTTCTCCATGTCTTTTAATCAAACAGTAACTCTTTTTTTTTTTTTTTAAGTGGTGAATAATGTTTCATAGTCTGGATGTACAAACAGTATATTTATCCATTCCCTTTTCTTTTAACATTGTGTTTTCCCTTTCTAGCCTCTTGTCTTAACAATTTTTCCTGGTGTAGTTAACAGGACCTAAACCCTATGGCCACAATCTTCTGCAAATCTACCCTGACTTGCCTACGCATTCCTGTGGCTAAAACATTCTTTTTCTTTCTTTCTGTAACTCCCTGAGCTCATTATGCTTATCACTCTGCTTTGTAATTGTTTGTTTACTTATCTGTGAGGACTTTTCTCTTTCACTAATTTCAGTTTCTGGTACAGTGCTTTACAACCAGGGGAAGTCAATAAGCATTCCTGACTGACTCTCTCTGCTAAAAGCTTTAGGTAAAATAATTACCTCCAGTAATTGCAAATGCACCCACACAAAGCAAATGCCAAAAGACAAGCAAGAAACCTTAAACTGTCAAGGCAAAGAATGAAGTCTAAAAAATGTTTTCTCTAATATTTATTATAGGTCTTTGGATAAGATTGTTCATTTTCTTTTTTCTTTTGATTATGAAACATGCAATAATTTTTACCAATCAACAAAAATTATTATTTGTTTAATGTAGGGTATTAAGCTAGCATTTTTCCAGAAAGCACAGTTTTGCAACATGCAGTCATTCTGAAACAAGACTTCTTGAGTTAAAATCCTGACTTTGATGCTAATTAACAACTTACTTTACTATCTTTGCCTATGATTTCTCTGCCTGCTGTGGTACTCCAGTTGAAATCGCTGTTCTAGCCCTGGCAGGTGTGGCTCAGTTGGTTGTGCATGGTTCTGCAGAGCAAAGGGTCACTGTTTCGATTCCCAGTCAGGGCATTTGTCTGGGTTTTTGGTTTGGTGAGTAGCCGATCAGTGTTTCTCACATCAATGTCTCTCCTTCTTTTTCTCTCTTACTTCTCCTCTTTTTGAAAATAAATAAATAATCTAAATTTGTATTTCTCTCATGATTAGTGATCTTGAGCATCTTTTTATATGATAATTGGCTGCATGTATGTCCTCTTTGGAGATATGTGTATTCAGGTCCTTTGCCCATTTTTTTTTTAAGATTTTATTTTTTTTAATTATTTTTTTATTTATTATTTATCTTTAGAGGGGAAGGGAAGGAAAGATGGAGAGAAATATCAATGTCTGGTTGCTTTTCGTGCATCCCCTGCTGGAAACTGTCGCTGGGAACTGTCCTGCAACCCAGGCATGTGCCCTGACTGGGAATCGAACCGCGATCCTTTAGTTCGCAGGCCCTCGCTCAATCCACTGAGCTACACCAGCCAGGGCTGCCCATTTTTTAATTGAATTGTTTGTATTTTTGGTGTTGAATTTTAGAAGATCTTAACAAATTTTGGATGTTAACCCCTTATCAGATGTGTTGGCAAATACATTCTCCCATTCCGTGGATTGTCTTTTTATTTTGTTGATGGCTTCCTGTGCAAAAAATTCAGTTTGATGTAGTCTCATTTGTTTATTTATTTATTTATTTATGTTTCCCTTGCCTGAGGAGATATATCACATAAAATATCGCTATGAACAATGTCCGAGATTTTACCGCTTATGTTTTCTTCTAGGATTTTTATGGTGTTTGAGTCTAACATTTAAGTTTTTAATTCAGGGGTATCCAACCTACTGCCTGCAGATCACATGCAGACCAGCATGTCTGTGGATATGGCCCAACACAAAGTCGTACATTTACTTGAAACATTATGAGATTTTTTTGTGTTATTACATGTCACAGTATATTTAATATGTAGCCCAAGACAACTTTTTCTTCCAGTATGGCACAGCGATGCCCAAAGTTTGGACTGCTTTAATCCATTTTGAATTTATTTTTGTGTGTGGTGTAAGATGGTGGTCTATTTTCATTTTTCTGCACATATGTGTTCAATTTTCCCAACACTATTTATTGATTAAACCATCTTTAGCTCATCATATGTGCTTGCTTCCTCTATCAAAGATTAATTGACTATAAAGGTGTGGGCTTGTTTCTGGCCTCTCTATTCTGTCCCATTGATCTATGTGTCTGTTTTTCATATCAGTAACATGCTTTTTTTTTTTTTTTTTTTTTTTTTACTACATCCTTGTAGTATAGTTTGAAATTACGTAGTGTGATTCCTCCAACTTGGTTCTTTCTCAGGGTTGCTGTTGCTATAAGGGGCCTTTTGTGGCTCCATATAAATTTCACTTCACATTGGTCAGAATAGCTATCATCAATGAATCAACAAACAAGTGCTGGCGAGAATGTGGAGAAAGGGGAACCTTTTGCACTGTTGGTAGAAATGCAGACTAGTACAACCACTGTGGAAAGTAGTATGGAGATACCTCAAAAAATTAAAAATGGATCTATTTGTTTCTTGACCCAGTGATTCCACTTCTGGGAATATATCTGAAGAAACCCAAAACACTAATTCAAAAGAGCATCAGCACATCTGTGTCCATTGCAGTGTTATTTACAATCACTAAGTTATGGAAGTAGCCCAGGTGTCCATCAGTAGATGAGTGGATAAAACATCTATGGGATACTTACTCAGTGAAATATTACTTGGCTATAAAAAAGAAGAAAATTTACCATTTGCAATAGCATGGATGGACCTAGAAAACATTATATTAAGTGAAATTAGCCAGTCAGAGAAAGACAAATACCATGTAATTTCACTCACATGTGGAATCTAATGAACAAACTAAACTAACAAGCAAAACAGAGACAGACTCACAGGGAGAAAGAAGGATGACAGCTATTGGGGTGGGGCGTAAGGTGATGGAAGAATCAAGCAAAAAGAAAAAAGGACTCACGGACATGGAAAACAGGAGGTGATTACCATGGAGGGAGTGGGTTATATGAGAGAAAAGTAGCAGTGAATTAAGTACAATTAAAAAAGAAAATTCAATAAATAAATGAAATTAAAAAAAAGAAAACAAAATAGCTGTTCTAGAGGCTCATGTCTCCCTTCTATCTCTAAAATGAAAACTTTTCACCACTAGGAACATTCTTCCATAGTGACTTCCCCTCTAATCATAGGCAGCAAAGTCCTCTGCAGTTAAAGACCTGTATGATTAGATGGGTCCCACCTGAGCAATACAAAATGATCTCCCCATTTTCATTTTAACGTCCTTTTGGGGGGGCACTGCCCACAGAACCCCCCATCCGTCATGGATGAAAATAAAACTACCAAGACATGATGTGCTTGGGGAGGAGAGGTGAACAAACTCTCAAAGGAGAATGACCAAGAACCCCTTCCTCACTAGGCTTTTATTGGGTTCAAACACACAGGAATACAGGTTTAACATTTCAAGGAAATCTGAGGGCTTGATCTGAGTCAGTGTCTGCCAGGAAAGGGGGTTGCAAAACTTTGGGAGACATACCTATTTCCTCCTCGGACCCTTATCATTTAAATGAGAACACTCGTAGCAAACCAAGCAGGTTTCACAGGACTTTATGAATTCTTTCTTATGCCCGATAGCCCGGGGAACCATTCTGGCCAGCACAGGGCTGCACTGCTCAAGGTCACAGTTTCAGGCTTTGAGCCCATTGATTAGGCCCAGGAAGCAGAAGACATCTCCCAGACGGAAATGGGGACTCGGGCTATGTCAGAATAGCCAGGGGACGAGGGTCCATCACCCGCTCTTTGCTGCAGCTCCCCCCCCCAAGTCCTTCCATGAGGGCCTCCCAAGTGGTCATGTCTGGCTTAGGTTTCCCCTCCCATGAGGAGTCTTACCGGTCATTGACTAACCGACTAAGCACTGGGGCCAAAGATGGATGAGGCAGAAGCAGCACTCCTGCCAGGGAGATAAGCTTTGTCTCCTTAGTAGCTCACGTCCTCTAGACAGAACAGACCCAGGTGAAACGGGTCCTTAGGCTCTTACTCAACCTACCATAGGGTGAGGGTTACAACTCCTGGAACCAGGCTGAACAGTCCGCAGCAGTCCTTAAATTCATCACATCTGCAAAGTCCCCTTCACCATGTAAAGGACTTTTGTTTTCACTCTTTTTGTTTAGGAATGAAGTGTTCATTTCTTCAAACCCCTCATTTTAATTATCATTTTTTAATATTTCATCTGCTGAGATAACTTGCCACCCCTTTTTCAGTGGTAATGTGATTCCCCTAGTTGTTGTTTGATAAATAATAAGCTCCTGTGCTCTGGGCATGCAAAAGGTAGGAAGAAAATGCTTTAAAGTGTTTATATATAAGTAATGTCTCTCAATTTCTCTCCCGACACACACACACATTTTTAACATTTCTTGGAATGCCATTTTTGTTACTTTTTAATGGAAACTTCTGGTTTAAAGTTGAACACTAATTTAGACTGTCACACTAAAATTTTTTAAAGAGTGTGTGGACATGTAAAATCGCAGTTTTCTAATATTCATATTTATAGGCAAAGTAAAATGTTTCTTCTACTTATATGCATGCAATATTTATAGAATCTTTTTTCATGAGCAAATCCTATTTTAGAATGTATTAATTACTTGGAAAAATAAATGGGAAGATCAGATATGTGTGTTATTCAAATTATACTAGAAATGCCATATCTTGTCCAGTCCTAAGCAAAAGCTGCATAGCGTTTTTATTTGTTCTCTGTGTTTAGAACAAATATCTGAGCTACGTATAGCATCTCATGAAGGCTTATTATAATCAATCTAATTCTATTACACTGGGTAAACAAATTAGCCCTAAAATAGCTAAAATTTATCATAGACTCCAATAAATGTTAATGCATTATTTGCTCTGCTCTCCTTAAACATGTATTGCTAAGCCTGTTTTATGTTTTCACATAAGGATTAGCCTTTCCAATCATATCTAAGAGCAGATTGCTTAACTACAGCACACAGTGTCATGCTACAGATAATCCATGCCCTTGATTAATGCTCTTATAATCAATTCCTGTCTGGAAGTGATTCCTTCCCATCACACTCTTCACAAAAAGAGCAGATGGTATTTAAAAGGTTATGGCAGGAGGGCATTACAGAGGTCAAATGGAACATCGATCAAGTAGGCAGAAAAATTGCCTTTTTTCTTCTTCTTTTTTCTTATCCTAAGAATCCATAAGGGAATGTAGTATATGAATTATAGTTTGATCTATAGTTCATGCAATAAGATATTTTCTTGTTTCAAATTTCTCTGTTGTTTTGGGTAATGAACCTGGAAATTGGATTCTTTGTTTGCCAATAAAAATTGCACCACTATGAACATATCAAACAAATAATTCTTAGACTCAAGAAAATTTTTTTCAAAAATTTCAATGCAGCAAGAGGATTCCAACTTAATAAAATCTTTAATATACAATGTCTCTTGAATCATTTTTTCAGGGGTAATGACTTTATTTACAGAAAATCATACTAAATATTTATTTTTATGTGAAATGAAAGATAGTGATGTGTATATATATTTATTCTCTCTTTTCCTGTCCTTCATCACACTAGTGGCAGTCTATCATATATTTCAAGGTAATCAATTCAGTTTCTAATTAGTATGCTTAGTTCTAATAAGGTAAAGACATGATAGACATGATAGGGAAGCTACAATAAAGACTGAAATTAAGTAAGAAAATGTCAGATGATATTTTAAAAACTTAAATGTGTTGTTTTAAAAAATTAGTGCCTTCGAACACAGAGAGTCTAATGTCCTGATTACGAATGACCATGTTTACAAAATACAATGATAATAAAGATACTAATTTTATAAATAAAGAGAATATGGCTTGAATGTATGGAGAAAGAGAATAGGCTTTGGTAGAATGTTTACGATAGAAGATATTTGTGTAGCTTTCTGTTGTTCAAGGTGTTATTGCATACATTACCTACATAGTCAATTTTCACTCACTAAGTGCTTACTCTGTACACAGGTGTTAACCATTTGGTGACACAAAACATTTTTTTGTTTTTGAATAGTTTAAATATATTTGGGAAAAAAACTGCATACCAAATGTAAAATTATATTATTTTACAGTTTTTTAAATTTTTAATAAAAGGATAAATTAGTTAAATGTCAAATGAGTGGTCCTCACAATAATGCTGTCATGATGTCACTAGAGAAAGAGACACCTGTGTTCTAGACTGGTCAAGAAAACTTTCCGATTGCTGAAGAAAGGGCTTCAAGAATGAGTAGCATTTAAAATACCATATGATTTCACCTATAAGTGGAACCTAATCAACAAAACAAACAACCGAGCAAAATACAACCAGAGACATTGAAATAAAGAACAAACTGACAGTAACCAGAGAGGAGTGGGAAGAGGGATAATAGGGGATAACAGGGGAAGGATCATCAAGGAATGTGTATAAAGGACACAAGGACGAAGCCAAAGAAGTTAAGTTTGAGGGTGGGAAGCAGGGATGGGTGGGGTGGGTGGGGGATGGTGAGGGGAAAATAGAAACAACCATCCTCGAACAACAATAAAAATATAATAATTTTTTAAAAAGTCATTGGGATTGAGGAAGGCATTGCAGAGAAAAGGTACAAAATCAAAGACACAGAATTGGAATATCCCTAATATTTTCTACAACAGAATTGTAAAGGGAAACAGGCCAACAAACACACAGTGCTTATGGAATTATGTTGTGCAATTTTACACAAATGAGTACACTTATGCATTACTGGATAAAAATATGAATCCTTATGTCAATTGGTAACATCTGTGAAAGAAAGCCAAGCCTGTGCACATTCCAGATAACTGTAGGTAATTTTTTCACTTTATTAAAGTAATAGACACTATTAATTATCAATCTTACAAAAATATCCTTGGGCGGGGGATGATTTCTGATTAAATTCTTGCAAGATGGTATACCTGCAGCCACCAGCCTATTATTTTAGAATTTGGAGTTAACACAGATCAGGCATCTGTCCTAAGGCACACAAAAGAAAAATAGGCCTTTTGAGCTCTTCTCTTGCAGCTGTAACAAGAGTGAAACAAATATTAATAAGCATGAATTGTCACCACGATTTGTAAATGGCAGTTTTCATGGATGAATCTGATAAAGCAAAACATATGCATTATAAATGTATTAAAATGGAAATTTCACTATTTTCTCTCTTCATTCCTGATTTGATATAGAATTAAGTACACATAATTTGTTATCCTGGAAGGTTCCTTTTTTTAATACTTACAAAATTCTTATATAGCTTGGCAGCCAAATGAACTAGAGAGCTCAAGAACACAATCAAACTCCTATGTGGTCAGGATTATCCCGGGTGTAGATGGTTGCCAACTCTTGTGATCCCCATGGTGTGAGTTGTGATGTTCCCACACATCTCTCTGTTAATTAGAATAATGATAACAGACGTGAACTACTTGTGATGTGCACTGCAGGAACAAAGAGCACTAATTACATCAGTGTGTTCCATAAAAGAGTTAGAGGAATGATGCTTAAGGAAGAGTCTGATATCAAACCAATCAAAATTTTTATGCAGGCTTATGCTTAAAGACAAATGAGTTATTAAAAAATAAAGCATCTTCATGTGCATTTTACCTCAATGCTACTTTCTTAATTTTTGCATATTTTTGCTTTTTATTGAATCGGATAATTATTCTGCTATTTTTTGTGCACAATCTTGTGGACAGGAACAAAAGAGAAGCTCAAAAGTCCACGCTCATCTTTTGCAGCTGTCAGTAGAGGAAAAAGTTAGATTTTTCTCAGAAAGTATAGATGTCCATTATAGACTTATTTATACTTATGATTGTGTAAATGTTGTACATATATATGGTTATTAATCAAACAGTATAAAAGACTGATGGAGAAAGCAGTAGTAAGAAACTGCAATCTTATTCTAAATCCTACCTCCTAGTTTTTATTTTTGTTACTGTTTATAATTATAGTAAACATACTTCTATTTCTAATTCATCTCCTGCAGACTATATACTTGTGAAAAAATGAGAATCTAGCTTAGTTATGCAAGCTCTTCTTCTTCCAAATATCTCTAGATCTTAGATACTTATGTTATAATCAAGTTATTTTAAGGTAGCTTTTGTAACCATAAATAATACACCAGAACTCCATTTCCTATTCCATGAATTACAAATAGTAAGAACTTAATATCTTTCCACTTTTTTGAGGAAACTTGCTATATTTATTTCTATCTTTTCTTCATGATGCTATATTTTTTTAATATTTACATTCTTTCTTGTGACCACAGTTATGTATTCTATATTTGTTTATAGGTATACGTGACATATCAATGCAGAAAGGAGCAAAAAGGAAATAAAAGTAATAAACTGTTTCAAATAAGTAACTGTTTTTCATAGATAACATGTTTTCCAGTTATATATTAGCGATTCTAATAAGCCCATCTAAACAGTTGTTTTTCTTAAAACTGACCCCTCATGGTTGACCTAACAGTTCCAAATAAATATCGGTTGCATCAGTGCACATAGACTCGCCCACCTCCATTGCTGGTTTTATAAAGCAGTCTTAATCTAGCACACACACACAGTTAAATTAAAATTAAAAAGAAAGTTGAAATCAAGTTTAAATTTGAGATATAAATATATCAGTTTGTATAATAGGGTAGCTTGGTGTGTCTTCAATGAGTACTGGTTAAAGTTTTGTATCCACTGCCTGTGATTTCTTCGTAGAGGATATCTTTCAATCCAACAGTTTGAATTCTATCATCATCTGTTCTCCAGTTCTACTAGTGGTCAACAATTTTGAAGTGACTTGAATGCTACCACAGTAGATTTAAGGACATAATTGGGATCTGGAGATATAATTTTGTTATTATAAACGTTTAGGAGATACTACAAACTAAGGGAGTAAACAAATTTTCTCAGATATAACAAAGGACAGAGGTGATATCACAAATGAAATATAAATAATCATTGGTGATAAAAGCAGTAAGGTATTTGGTTTTGTTTCTGCTCTCATGGTTGTGTTGAGGTCTACTCACTTCCCAAGGCTCCATAGAAACTCTAGTCACAGAAGTAGTGGTAGGAAATTTACTTTTTTTCTCATAGAATCTGAAAGAAACCTACACTAGACCCCGGTTTTCAATAGTATGTCAGCTTCAACTCCATGACTCTTTTGGAACAATCAACACATTGTTCTGCCTGAGATACAGAATTCCTTCTACAGCCTTTCAGACTAGCAATGAGCAAGCCAAAGTTTCAGCCGTTCTCGCCCACTTCAGATTTTATTGTTGTTTTGTTATGTTTGCGGTCCTAAAATTGTCTATATTGTTTTGAAAACTGATTTTATTTTTTTTACATTTTTATATGCTATACACTGTTATATTTCTGGAGCAAAAAATAGTTTAAAACATAAAAATCTAGAACAAGCCATTTTAATTAAAATTATAGCATGTTTTAGACCATTAGGACCTCTTGACTGTTAAATTTGTTTTTACAACAGATGGAAGGCTAGCAAAACTGCTGAAATTTAAATATATTATAGATGGTAATTTCACATCAGAGTGCACTGAAACACAGGTTGGTTAACATATCTGAAATTTATATAAAAAAGATGTATTACTCATATACCTGAGATTCAAAAGCAGATATTTTGATTCTTATTTTTGTTCATTTTAATGCACCATACTGACTTCCGCATATAGTTGGAAGACAAACAAACAAAAGTGTAAGTTGAACAACAGGTTAAGTGGAATTTTTTCTTCTAAACTCAAGAGCCCTGAAGAAAATTATTTGCCTTTTATCCAAATAAAAGTTTCACCGTTCTAAAGAACACCTAAATGCACTGCAGGGGAGCTTCTCTGTGCCCGTGTGATATGAGTCATGGAATAACCATGAATGACCAAATGATATGTAGATTAGTGTGCACTTCAAGGCTGGGGAGCAGGAACAAGAAGAGACTTTCTCTCATTATTCACTAACAAAATTACTTTTTTTTCTCTGTATAATAGTGTGAGTGATGGTCAAGTGTAACTCTGGGAAAAAAACAAACAACTGTCTCACTCTAAGATCACAGACAAGTGTTAAGAGCTCCTGGGGCCACTTATGACTGATTTGTTGTGTGACCCAGGGCAAAGCTCTTAAATTCTCCACTTAAGCGTTTCCACAGGTCACTATTTGATTATGAGGTAGAGTCAACTTAGTCCCTCTGTTCCCTTCACTTACCTCATATTGTATTCTTTTCACCCTTGCTTCTCTTTGTGGAGAAGAGCAGGTTAAATGTTTTCAACCACTTCTTTTTTCATGCTCCGCTTGAAGCTCTTCATGGTGCAATTGGTAGCCTTGCAGAATAAACTTTTCTTAGGGAAATGAACAACTTTTCATGCCCACTGGAATTAACGTTAGGAAAGTAGGAAGAAACCAGGCATAAGAGATAAGAACCTGTATTCTTAGCCTGCCTATATAATAATGAGCTCCTTGCTATAAACCCAATGATTTAATTGCATCCATAGGAACAATTTAATTTAATTTAATTGGAATGTGAACAGAGAGATGTCTGAAGGCATCAAATCACACCTGGAAAGTGAGAAGTTGTAATCCTTCTCATTAAGTTAAATGAGGAAAATTTAAGAATGACTTGGGATGCCTTCAGCAATAGGACCCGAATTTTCCTTTTAAAATAGCCTGCAATGTAAAATCACTTATTCATTTTCAATGTTATATATAAAGTTGAAAATCTAGAATATATTAATTATGTAATTAGATTGTTTTTTAAAATATAAGTTAATATAAATTATTGACATTTGATGTGTAAAAAAGTTGGATAAAATATGCATTCATTCTTATCAATATTCATTTGAAAGTGCTACATACAAAGTTCTTTCATATTTATTACATATTTTTACTCTAGATACACTAAATGTTTTTGTATCATTTTTACCAATAAGAAAACATGAAGCAGAGAGAACTTAGGTGGTTTTCCTTAAATCAATTAAGAATAAAGGCCATCTTAATTAGTAAAATTTAGATTTCCCAAGTTCTGTTTCTGATTTTAAAAATTATATTAGCTAATTAGAAAATATGTTTAATTGCCATCTCTGTTATTTATTATCATTATTAATTTATTCATGGTCAACTGAATTATAAATATTTATATTTGCTCTTCAGCTATCTATTTTATTTTTTTCTTTTCTCCAAGATGCTCTATTGCTGATCCACAATAGAGCACACTCCTAAATTTATGGAAAGTGAAGCAATTGAGTTACTCTCAAATAGCTATGAAGTAATCTTCAGTTCAACTGATGATTTCTGTTTAAGGTAGTGGCTTTCAAGAGGGAGGCCATAACTGGATAACCTGCCTCTTCCAAGTCTAATTTATCTCTGGACTAGGCAAAGCGATCACTTTATGTAAGTTCATCATGTCACTTTCTAATTCTAATTAAAACAATAAATTTGTTTGACCTCATCCTGAGGATCTGAAATTTTCTAACATTCTAATTTAGTATTACTTCAGGTATTACACTCTGTTAACTCAGTTTGATTCTTGGTAATTCTAGCCATTAATCTTAATGTTCTTTTATCCTCCACAGTGCAGTAGATATTCACTAGATAAATATTAACTAAGTGCATACCAAGGACAACCTGGAGCTGGGTATTGCAAGGCAATCATTCTCTAGATTTTTCTCAATCCTGAAGACATGTGTTCTATCATACTGCGTTTAAGACCAGCCCTGTGTCTAATGTTTTATAGCAGCTAAAATGGACACTTGTGTCAGGTAAAGCATTTTTTTTTCTGAAAAATTTTACAAGTAGCATACATAGAAGTTAAAATGTGTGCTCTAGAACAAGAGAGTTTAGTTTAGAATTCCAGCTCTACCACTTCCAACTGTGGAACTTCAAGCAAGTTATATCACAACTGATGTCCTTATTGTCATTATAATAAAATGAGGATTGACTTCACAGTATGTGTGATGGACAGACTCTGAAGTGATCCTTTATGGTCCCTGACTATGGGATCATATCTTTGTGTAATTTACTCTTCTGAAGTGTGAGTAGAAACTATGACTTGGATCTAACCAATAAAAATATGGCAAAAATGATGGTATGCCATTCTATATTATACTATGTAAAGATATAATATATCTTTATTATATTAATTATATAATGATAATAACTTAGTAGAGTCTCCCCAGAGACTTACTCCTTTGCAGAGTATGAAGAAGCATATAACTATGTTAGGTCATCAAGTCAAGGGACTTTTAGGAGTCAAGTCTTCTATAAGCTGAGAACAGCCTCCAACCAAGAGCTAGCATGAAGTCAGGAGGATCCTCAGTCTTACAACTGCATGGAGATGACTTCTTCCAACAAACTTATGTGGGTTTGGAAGAAGACTATTCTCCAGCTAAGCTTTCATATGAGATCATAGCCTACTAACACCTTGATTGCAGTTTCCTGGTATCCCAAGCTGAGGATTCAGATAATCCAAACTGATAAAGCTGGCAACTAGTACTACGAGATTATAAATGTCAGTAGTATTAAGGCAGAGTCTGTGGTAATGTGATACACAGGAAGAGAAAATCAAGAGTGTTGTAAGTGTACATACATCTATACATAGACACATGTATAAATCTCTTGTATCTTTATTTTTAATTGTTTAAATATTTATCTTTTAAGTACAGTTGACATATAATGCTATATTAGTTTTAGGTGTACAATCCAGTGATTAGACATTTATATAACTGTCTATATAACAAATATAGACATTTATATTACAAAATGATCACCCCAGTAAATCTAATACCCATCTGACACCATACAGAGTTATTACAATATTATTGACTATACTCCCTATGCTGTAGTTTACATCCCTGTGGCTATTCTGTAACTATCAATTTGTACTTCTCAATCCCTTTATATTTTTTGCCCATCTCCTCCCACTCCCCTACACTCTGGCAACTGTCAAAATGGTCTCTGTCTATGAATCTGTTTCTGGTTTGCTTATTTACTCATTTATTTATTCATTATTTATTTTGATTACACATATAACTAAAATCATATGACATTTGTCTTTCTTTGCCTGATTTATTTCATTCAACACAATAACTTCTATGTCTACTCATGTTGTTGAAAATGCGGAGATTTCATTCTTTATTTTGTTTTATTATGTTGGAGTCATATCTCATTATATATGTGCACCACTTCTTTATTCATTCATCTGATGATGGACACTTAGGTTGCTTCCATATCTTGGCTACTGTAAGTAATGCTGCAATGAATATATAAATGCATTTGTCTTTTTGATTTATTTTGTGGAGTTTCTGGGTCCTTCATTATGTTGTGTTACAACCTTTGTTTTAAAGTTTATTTTGTTGGGTATAAGTATTGCTACCTCAGCTTCTCTTTTCATTTCAATTTTTGTGAAATGTATTTTTTCCATCCCATTACTTTCAATCCCTATGCCTTTTGATCTGAAGGGAGTCTCTTATAGACAGCATTATGTAAGGATATTGTTTTGTTATCCATGAAGCCACTCTGTGTCTTTTAACTGGAACATTTTATTCATTTACCTTTAAAGTGACTGTTGATAGATATGTATTTATTGCTACTTTATTGTGTATACTTTTTATCTTTTTCTTCTTCTTCATCTTCTTCTTTTTTAAGACTCTTTAACATTTCTTATAATACCAGTTTTGTGGTAATGAACTACTTTAGATTTCTCTTCTCTGGGAGGCTCTTTATCTGACCTCTGATCCTAAATGATAACTTCACCGGCTAAAGTAACCTTAGTTTTATGTCCTTATTTTCACCACTTTGAATATTGCTTGCCAATCTTTTCTGGCATGCAAAGTTGCTATTGAAAAATTAGTTGATAGTTTTATGAGAGTTCCCTTGTAGATAACTGGTTTTCTCTTTCTCCTTTTAAGTTTCTCTCTTTGTCTTTCATTATTGGCAATATGTGTCTTGGTGTGCAACATTTTTGATTCATCTTGTTTGGGATTCTATGAGCTTGTGCATCTATTTTATTCACCATGTTAAGAAAAATTTTGTCATTATTTTTTAATAGGGTTTTAAAACCTTGCTCTTTCTCTTCTCTTTCCAGCAGCCACACGATGTGAATGTTGGTAAATCTGAAGTTGTCCCAGAAGCTCCTTACACTCTAATTTTTTTAAATTCTTTTTTTTTCTTTTTGCTGTTCTGATTAGGTGGTTTTTTTTTTTTTTTTTTTTGCTTTCATATCTTCCAAAATCACTGATTTGATGCTCTGCTTCATCTACTCCACTGTTGATTCCCTGTAATGTATTCTCTACTTTATTTAGTGTATTCTTCATTTCTTACTTATTCTTTTATGTTTCCCATCTCTTTGTTAAGTTCTCAGTACGTTTTTATACTCTTTTCCCTAATTTCATTGAGAACACATAACTAGTGTTTGGAACTCTGCATCTTGTAGATTACTTTCTTTTCTATTTTATTAAGTTCTTTTTCTGGAGGGTTTTTTTTTTTTTTTTTTTTTCATTTGGAACATGTTTCTTTGTCTCCTTATTTTTGCTGCCTCTCTGTGTTTGTTTCTATGTATTAGGCAGAGCTACTATATCTCTGGTTTGGTAGAGTGGCCTTATGTAGTAGGTGTCCTGCTGGGCCCAGTGACACAGTCTCCCTAGTCACCCAATCCAAGCACTCCAGGTGTGCCTGTGTATCAGTTGTGCACCCTCCTAACGTAGTTGATTCTTGATTGCTGTTGGTACTTTGATGGGAGGGATTTATTCCCAGGCTGATCAGCTGTGTGGACTGGCTAGGACCACCACCCCACCTCTGAAGAGGAGCTGCTGTACAAGCGCTGACTCCATGGAGCAGGACTAGCTTTAGCAAGGCTCTGGTGGTTGATTCGTCTGCCTTTTGATTGTGCTGCTCATGGAGGTGATTGGTGTTGCTCTGGTGTGGTCTAAAGCTGTCTACTTGGTGTGCTAGTTCTAGGGCCTCCTAGGTAGTGTGGGTCAAGATCAGCCCCCACCTGAACCCTGTCCAGGGCCATTCAACATGAGCTACAAAGTGGTCCGCAGATGGCGAATACTTGTGCTGGGCTTAGGGGTGCCTGGAAGAGGCCAAGCTACAAACTGAGGCTGGTTCATACTCATGCTGTACCTGGGGCAACTTAGGAAGAGGTATGGGACATGCTGAGGCCAGGTCCTGATAGTTTGGGGTTTTTGAACCTGCAGAGAATTTAGAGAAGTCCCTAGCATGAGCCATGGCATGTCATTTATGGAAGCCACTGAAAATGGCTTCTGTGGGCCTGCAAGTTGGGTAGAGTGGGGTTTCAGGGAATCACCAGGGAGGGCAAATAATGGTAGCCGGATAGGACACCCACCTGCTGGTTCTCTGTAGGCAAGGGCTTCGCAAACAATGACCTTTTCCATCAAGGAGAAGGGCCTCTCCAGCCCTTGCTAAACAATTTAGTTCCAGCCTAAATGTCCGTGGCACCTTTCCAATTGCTGCCCAGCACTGGAGCTCAGAGCAAGTGAATATGAATAAATCTGTGTGTAGGCCCTTTAAGTAGAATGTGTGGGACTCCAGAAGCCCTGTATTTCAGGCACAATCTCTGCTGTTTTTTTACTGCCAGAAGTTATGGGGGCTTTTCTTCTAAGCACTGGAACACTGAGCCGGGGGTCCTGGTGAGGGGCTGGAACCCCTCACTATTCAGAAGGTCCTGTGCACTGGAGATATCCCTCCCGATTTTTATCCACCACATGTAGGTGTGGGAACTTCCTTTGCCCATCTCTACCATTCCTACTAGTCTTGATGTGATTTCTTGTTTATTTCTTAGTTATAAGATTTTTGTTCAACTATATTTCAAGTGATTCTAAATGATTATTGTTCTATAATTTAGCTGAAATTTTGATGTGGTTGTGGAAGGATGGAAGTTCTACATTTACCTATGCTGCCATCTTAACCAGAGCCCTTTTCTATGTGTTTTTTTGTCCAATATGTAGCACATAGTGTACATTCAAAAAATATCTGCAAGTGTTATAAATGGATGGTAATATCTTTCTTTATCAGATAACATCATTCACAGAAAATTGATTTTTAATGTAAGTACTAATATTTCATTGCACACCTATGAAAAATCATATGGCTTCATTAACAAAAGTAGTTGGAGTATTCTTAGAATGATTAATTACGAAACTGGATTTCAAATATTGAAAAGTTAATTTATACATACAAGCCATGAGCATATATATTTATATAATTTTATATAATTACTATATATGTAATATATATGCAATGGTATTATAGCATTAATCCACATATATATGTAGATTATATATTTTATACATTATATAAAATTATATATAGCTATATATTATATATTATATATTATGTTTTTCTTTCATATTATATATTGAACATGTTATGTTTATATATATATATAACACATGTATTTGTATTACATTTTGGTCTTTTTTTTTTTTTTCTTTACTTCTAGACCTTATGCTGCCTGAAAGAGTGCCTCTAACTTGTGATTGCAACAGGATCCCCTAGCACAGTATGAAGTACAGAGTAGGCACATGAAATACTATCTAAATGATTGACTTTACCAAAGATGCCTTTATAGTTAGATGACATTAATTGAACAACAATTATGATTCAGGACTTAAGGTATAAACCATGGTATAAATAGTTTCGATAGGACTCTAGTAGTTCACTGCCTAGGAATAGAATCAGACCTACACAAGCTTTTGTGACATGCCAAGTGCTGATAGATACAAAGTTAAGAATGCAGAAGTAAGTGAGGCAATTTCCTGGCAGATGAGGCAGATGAGAAATGCTTTATAAAATGAAGAATTACATAAATAGAAAGCATCTGTGGGTTGAAAAGTTTGGGAGTGAAATTCATTAATCCCTTTTCTTCTTAGAAAGATAAAGGTCAGAGCCCCCACTGGCAACAGCTCTGACTAATCTACTGCACAAGCCATCAGTTTTGGTTCTGGTGGTTCCTGACACTTTTCTTATAAATGAGAGGAAGGAAAGATTGAGGAATTCCAGCAACAACCTCATGCCTCCAGTTGCACTGGGTTTTGACCTGGTACCATGTGACTGTCCAGTTTGCCTTAAAAATCTGTTTTCATGTTTTTAGAGGAAAAAACTCACAAAATTAAAGAATATTTTCACTTGCTTCTTTAACTTTTATCTACATTCTAAGCATTGTGTGTTATGTACAAAATTTACTACAAAATCACTTTAAGGCAGGAAATTCTTGTCTTCAGATCTCTTCACCTCTGTTTTTTGTCACTGTTCCTCCTGAGGATGATAGCTTTTACCTAAAATATTCTTAGTTCTTTTTCTCTATTACCCCCACCAAACTGCTGCTGAACATTATAAAACTATGCAACATGTTGTGAATTTTAGTAGATATGATAATTAACATTTTATTGATTTAATGTAATTATTGAACACATACTGCTTAAATGCCCAAACTGAATAAAGAGTTTGCATGCACCAGCAGGAGAAAGTACCTGAGCTGCAAGGGGATGTGCTGCTCAGTGGTCAGACTTAAGTGCTTCCATCAAGGCCTGGCTTTTATTAATTTATTTTTACCTATTTGTTTTATAGTTTAAATAAAAATATTGATGAATTACAGTTATGTATATAGTTTATAATTATTAAAATGTTCCTGTCCTCCCTCCCCGCCACACACACTCCAGGCTTTCACAGTGTCTCATTGCTCAATGTCCTTGAAAAGATAGGTGAATAACTGATAACCATAATCACTGGTGTAATGAAGAGAATTAAAAAATGTGTACACAATAGCAATGCAGGAGAGAGGAATCATAATTGGCAACTCTTAATCTAATAGAGAGAAAAGTAGATGGCTGGAATAATTAACACATGCCACACAGAGTGATTGTTTATGATAAGGATGACTGAAAAGGCAGCAGCATTACTTAGCTGCAAAGAAAGCCAGAGAAAAAACAGAATGAGTCTTGGCCCAGAGAGCAGCCATCATGTTTTCTGAGCTGTGGTGCAAATAGCCTCTTTAGGAATCCATTTAGTAATTCTCCTTTAATCCCTGTTGTCACTAGGGAAAAAAAAAAAAAAAAAACATATAATCTTGGGTCAGCAGCACAATTAATGCACCCAAATTATATTTAAAACAAGCCTTAGTTGTGAAAATATTGATCCTTGGGCACAATTTGATGAAACAGTCATAATTTGAGAAAAAAGCTCATGTGCTCTCTGTATTAGGTTTGGTCTATTCTAAAATATATCACACCCAAAATATCACTGAAAATTGTTCTAAATGATCCATACACAGGCATGTAGCCCTCATCATTAAGGAGAGATTAAATCTATTTACATAACATACAGACAGGAGCATAGAACAGATATTGCTAATGAAGACCTCATTTGGCTGAATTCGCTAAAATAATCATCATTTGCTTATTTTTTGGTATTCTCTTCACATATAAGTTAATAATTATATTGAACATCACTAATCATAAGAGAAGTGCAAATTAAAACCATAATGAGATATTGCCTCACAGATTTTATTGATGACATCTATCATCAATAATATCAATAACCAAACAAATGTTGGCAAGCACATGGAGAAAAGGGAACACTTGAGCACTGCTGGTGGGAATGAAGACTTGTGTAACCACTGTGGAAAACAGTACAGAATTTCCTCAATAAATTAAAAATGGAAGTACCTTATGACCTGGCAATTCCTCTGCTGGGATTATGCCCTAAGAATCCTAAAACATCAATACCAAAGAGCCTATGCACCCCAACGTTCATAGCAGCACAATTTACAATAGTCAAGTTCTGGAAGCAAACTCAGTGCCCATAAGTAAACGAGTGGATTTAAAAACTATGGTACATTTACACAATGGAATACTATGCAGCAGAAAGAAAGGAGCTACTACCTTTTGTGACAGCACAGATGGAACTGGAGACCATTATGCTAAGTAAGCCGAACAGTGAAAAATGAATGCCATATGATCTCACCTATAAGTGGAACCTAATCAACAAAACAAACAAGCAAGCAAAGAATAACTTATTTATGTTGTAAATATTATTTTCTCCTTTTCTTTGTCTTCTATCTATCCCTTACCCTTATTATTTTTCCTCCCCTGCCCTCTCAAAATCATTTTTCTTTATATTAGCCACCTCATATTCTTTTTTCTTTTCATATAATCTTATTTCTTCCCATATTTATTAATTTTAGCTCATTTGTTGTTGATATCCTGGTAGTGGTTGGGGGTATTTTTGCAGGTGTGGGTTTTGTTTGCTGGATTGTTTTGTTTTGTTCAGGCATCTCCTGTACAATAACACACAAGATGTGGTGGGAGTTTTGACTTTCAGTCAGCCAGCCAGAGGGGAGAACCCAACAATGAATGAGCTAGCAACAACAAAAACCCAATTACAACAACACAGGCCACACATATTGCATATATTGCATAAAGGGCATCCCTAGATCATCCAGCTCAGAAGATCAAGGAAATTATACCACTGAGTGGTACACCCCATGAAGACAGGGAGTCAAAGCAGATCAATCTAAAGTGCAGAAACCAACAGAAAGGGTCACCTAAAATGGGAAGACAAAGAAACAACCCCCAATCAAAAGTAAAGAATGAATCCCCAGGAAGAGTGCTAAGTGAAATTGAGGCAAGGAATTTATCCGATACAGAATTCAAAGTAATGGTTATAATGATGCTAAAAGAACTCAGTGAGAAGTACAAGGAATTTAGTGGGAAATACATTAGCATGAAAAAGGACGTAGAAACTATGAATAAGGACCAGGATGAAATGAAGAATACACTGGAAGGAATTAAAAGCAGGGTCAGTGAGGTGGATGATTGAAACAGTGAGCTGTATGACAAGGTAAACAAAATACACAGAGAAACAAAATGATAAAAGACTCAAAAATAATGAAGATACTTTAAGGGAGCTGCGGGACAACATGAAACATAAGTATTTTTGCATCATAAGGATACCAGAAGAGGAAGAAATGAGCAAGGGATAGAAAACCTGTTTGAAAAATAATGACAAAAAATTCTTTAACTTGGTGAGGGAAAAAGTCACACAAATTCAGGAAGCACAGAGGGACCCGATTAAGGTCCACCCAAAAAGGCCCATTCCGAAACACATTATAATTAAAATGGCAAAAATTTAAAGACAAAGAAAGACTCTTAAAGGCAGCAAGGGAGAAACAATGAGTAATATACAAGGGAGCTCCAATAAGGCTATCAGCTGATTTCTCAACAGAAACACTACAGGCCAGAAGGGAATGGCAGAAAATTCTCCAAGTAATGAAAACCAAGACCTGCAGCCAAGAGTAATCTGTCCAGCAAGGCTTTCATTTGAAGTGGAAGGCAAAATAAAGGAGCTTCCCAGAAAAAAAGAAGGCTAAAAGAATACACCTACTATACCTATACCTCTCTTTATTATACATATAGATTTGGTGAAGAGATCAATAGTAGACAGGAGTTTGGAGAAAAGTGTTAAATAGATAAAGCACGGCATACTTTTTAGGGATGTTACATTATTCTGTATGACTTTGCATCGGTGGATAAGTGTTGACACTATTCATTATCAAAAGTCATGGAATTTTTTTTCATTTAAAATATTATAACTTTATAATAATAATAATAATAAACCTATCCATGTTAACATAAGTGATGTACTTTTTAAAATGCTGTTTTTCAAAATGAAGTTTGAGCAAGATGACGGGTGTCACTTTTACCTTTCTTAAAATATCTTCAAAGTCTTTTTGCTTCATAGAGGAAAGATGCATTCTCACATCAGCTTCTACTTTTTTTTAATTACTGACACTATTACAGGTGTCCCCCATTTCCTTCCCCCCATTTTCACCTCCACTGAGCACTCTCCTCCACTGACTTTCACCATATTTTTGTCTGTGCCCATGGGCTATGCATACATGCATATACATTCTTTGGTTAATTTCTTCCAGTCCACCTATGCCCCCACCCCTCTGAGTTCTGTCAGTTGCTTCATGTATCCATGCCTCTGGTTTTATTTTGTTCCTCAATTAATTTTGTTCATTACATTCCACATAAGTGAGATCATATGACATTTGTCTTTCTATGACTGCCTTATTTCACTTAGCATTATATTCTCTAGGTCCATCCATGCTGTCACAAATGGTAAGCGTTCTTTTCTTTTTACAGCCACATAATATTCCATTGTGTAAATGTACCACAGCTTTTTTATCCACTCATTTATTGATGAGCACCTGGGTTGTTTCCAGATCCTGGCTATTGTAAATAACACTGCTATGAACATGGGGATCAATAAGAAACAATATATGAAACTCTATGTTTTTAAAAGTTATAGAATTTTAATACCAACAGTAACTGTTAATGTAAGAATTCAGACTCTGAAAAAAGATCAAACTGTATTATGATTGTAGAAAATAACCTCACAAATGTTTAAGAGAGAGGAATAGTAACTGGAAAATAAGTAGAGGCTATAAGAACAAAAACAAGAAAAACTACCTAAGCACTGAACTCTAAGTGATAAAATAGTTTTCACAGTGAGTATAGGTTATCAGTTCCAAAAAACACTATATATGTATACTGGATTTAAACATTTAAATAATGGATAACCTATTATGAGAACCAGATTCCTTACTATTGGAGTAAGAGATTACAAACAAATAAAGAGAGACTAGAATAATCCATGTGGTATTGGATTAGGCTTGAAAATATAAATATGAACTCATGCTGGTTCAATATAGAACCAGCATGAAGAAATATGGGAAAATATTAATACAGGTATATATACAAACAGCTTAGTAAACCCAAACATATATATGTCCTTGTTCTGTCAGCCAAGAGAACCTCGAAGTCATGAGAGCCAAGTAGCAATGACTATATCTCATTTCTAGATAGTGTTTATTACCATTTTCTAATAAAAACAACTAAGACTTCTAGAAGAAGTAACTTGTTCGGAGGCTAAGACAGGAAATGCACAAGATCTGAAGCATTTATAGTGATGGAAAGTAAAAAAGTACTCAAAAATGTGTAACACAGAGGGACACAGGAGATAACCGAAAGAGACCCCGTGGCCAAAGTTTGAACAATTTTGACCAACAAAATGAAATGATATTGAAGTATAGAACCTACAGTATTAAATAAATATCCCCGAGTCTGTACATATATAAATAGTTGAATATTTAAATGAGGGAAAAGAGACAAATCTTTCTTGCAGAAAAATTCGAAGTAATTTGTGTAAATTCTCTGCCCTGAAAGTAGAAGAACATAATTTCTCACCCCTTATGTGTGGACTGTATATTGTGACTTTCTTTTAATGAGTATAATATGTAAGGGAGGAAAATTAAATTTACTGTGGAGAAACCTTTTGAAACACTACATTAGCCAGGAGATCAAAGTTAGCATCAACAGTATTAAGCCATGAGAGCCTGTATACTAGATATAATGTGATGAAAATAACATTTTATCTCTGTGAACTTCCTCTAAAAAAACATAATTCTAGTTTAGTCAGCAGACAAATACAATACAAACTATATTGTAGGTCAATATATATAACACACCTGATCAGTATTTTTCAAAACTGTCAAAGTTCTTGATAATAGGACAACTCTGAGAAATTATCACAGGCAAGAGGATCCCATTGGGACATGGCAACTAAATGTAATTTGAAATGATGGATGAGATTCTGGAACACTGAAAGGACATTAGATAAAACTGAGTACATATGAATAAAGAATGGATTTTATTCAATGAAAATATTGGCTCAGTAATGTGACAAGTATATTTTATTAGTGCAATGTATTAGCAATAAGAGAAATGGCATAAGAGATCTATGAGCATTCTCTGTATATGTTTGAACTTTTATGTAAATTTAAAACTATATACAAACTCAAAAGTAAATGTTAAAAGATGAGCAAATTATTTTAATAAGCACTTCACTGAAGAAAATATATGGATGGCAAAGATGTGCATGAAAAGGTGCTCAACTGTATTGGTCATTAAGAAAATCTAACTAATACCACAGTGAAGAATTACTAGACAACTACTGGAATGACTATGATGAAAAAAGAATAAACATGTCACATGGTGGTGAAAATGTGGAGGATCCAGATCTGTCATACACTGCCAGTGGGATTTATTATGGCAGAGCTTTGGAAAGTAGTGTAGATGTGTCTTAAAAGATACTCACTTATGACATAATCCAATCATCCTGATCCTAGATATTCACTGCATCTACACTTTACTTGTTATGACCAGTACAAATTAACTGGTGTTCCCAACCTCTTACCCCGACTACTACACACATACACACACACACACACACACACACACAATATTCAAATTATTATTAATTTGAATAAAATTATACAAATAATCTTATGTTTGTTAAGAGGATACTGCATTAATTATTCTTTCAATGTTATGCCTGTAATTCATTCAGGAAAATTTAGATATTGAATCTAAAACTAGAAGAAATCTTAGAGATTATCCAGTAAATTGCTCTCACTTTACAAGTAGGGATACATAGAGAAAATAATACTTAAGTAGCTGTTGTATGTAATCACAGTCAAAAATAATTAACATGCTGGACTACCACTTTCTCTTCTTATATCTTGTAGAGTTATCAATAGAATACTATAGTTTATCTATATATAAAGTATGTCCAGAAAAAAGTCCAGAAAGTGTTAATATAATGAGAACATTGTGTGTGACATTGATGTAACCTGACAGCCAAGGAAAGTGGACTGGAATACTCATGTGTGAATAATGATGACTTCACTGTACTAGTCAGTGAGGGCAGTAGACACCATTGACTGAGCATGTGTACTGTGTGGCCATTGCGTTCAAAATGACTGAGCAAGTAAAGAAATTAATCTGTATTAAGTTTTGTGTTAAGCTTCAACATTCCTCCATGGAAAACATTCATATAACTCAGAAGGTCATAGCTATGGTCAACTGGTGATTGGAGCTTCATCACGACAATGCACCTGCCCATGCATCAGATCTCCTGTAGAGTTTTTTGGTGAAACATCCAATCACCCAGGTAACTCATTCCCTCTACAGCCCAGACTTGATGCCCTGTGATTTCTGCCTTTTTCCAAAACTAAAATTACCTTTGAAAGGGAAGAGATTTTAGACTGTCGATGAGATTCAGGACAATACAAAAGGGCAGCTGATGGTGATTGGGAGTATTTTGTGAGTTCCAAAGGTGCCTACTTTGAAGGAGACTGAAGTGTCATTGTCCTATATACAATGTTTCTTGTATCTTCTTCAATAAATGTCACTATTTTTCATTTTCCATTGCTGGGACCTTCTGGACAGACCTCGTATGCATTCCTGTGCAATGTATTGTTTCCCATGTTTTCTCCACAGTTTTACATATGACATCACACTATTTTAGTTCATTTGCATCTTTACTATTGTAATCGGTGTTGACATGACTTTGGTGCATTCATTCTATCTTATAGTGTCTCACGATATTTATAACACAAATAACTCTATAACCTAAATGGTGTTTAACGTTAAACTTATATGCAGGGATGGAGGAAGAAAGAAAGAAAGAAAGGAAGGAAGAAAGGAAAGAAGGAAAAGAAAAAAAAATTAGAGGTGACCACACATTGATATTTCTCACCCTCTCTTTCTCTCTCCCTTCCTCTTTCTCTAAAAATAAAATAAATACAATCTTTTAAAAACAGAAAAAAATTTGAACATCTCAAGGCCTTTCTAAACCACCTATAAATGTTCTGAATTGTGTTCTTTGTCAAATTAGTTAAGATCAAAGAGAAAATAAATCAGCTATAATTCATTCATTTTACCAACCTTAAAATGGAATCAGGATTCATCTCAGTTAGAATTCTGTTGATGACTTAGATGTATGAAAAGGTGTACCCCACCTCTCTATTCTTTTAATATTGTTTCTGTTAAAAGTGTTTTTATAAAAGATTAATTGTTAACTAATATGTAACCTGTGGATAAACTGCATATTTTTGGAAGAGTAACAGTAATTAGCTTTGGGGAACGAAGCTGATTCCAGCAACCAGACATTCTGGCTCCAGGAGACTTGCTGATTCTCAGCCATAAAAGACAGACTTTCACTTACCCAGTTTCAATATAATCATCAGAATGGGCTTTGCTGACTTACACATGGAGAACCTTCTACCCTCCTCTCCCTGATTTGTTCTGCTTTCCCTCTCCCTCCAAATGAAAACCCCTGCCTGAGCTGAAATGTTAAGATGAGCTTTGGGACAAGAGTTCCCCATCTTCTCAGATGGCTAACCCTTGAATAAACTGATTCTTCATACCAGCACCTGTCATGAATTTGGCTTTTGTTATGGCAGGCAGCTAGCTGAACCTGTGTTTGGTTACAAAAGTGGAGCATATAATCAGTTTCTCTGGACATTGATAACCTGCTATGTAAAACTAGAAGATTGACTTACATTATGTTTCTAGCTTTAATATTCTATGATTTTTCCAATATATTATGTTGGAGGTGGGGTGGAATGGAAGTAAGAGATTGACACAAAAAATGTTAAGAAAATAAATAGTGAATCCATAATGACTTTCATGACTACCACAGGGCATAGTGAAGAATTACTGTGATTTTACTCTACAAAAATTTCAATGCTCTCTGCTATGCTGAGCATTAGGAAAAAAATTATACAACTGCCAGTTCCTACATTTACAAATCTATACAGACTAATTAGCAATTAAATGGAAATATTAATAAATGCTATGAATCAAGCCTAAATGCATATTCTGTCAGCTAGCAGTGATGTGAGAAATGCCATTTCATATTTTTCTCTATTACTCTGAATAATTGAGAATAAAGTGGGTGTGAATTGCTGAACAGTTCCTTAGTATTTCAAAATCATCAAGGAAATTCACAACTCTTCTATTTACTATGAAAACATTAATCAATTTTACATTTTCTTAGATATGAATATGAAACAAGCAGATCATAGAAACATGTCTTATTCTGAATTATGACAGTAAAATAAATACATTCTCTCAGAGAGGAGAAATTAGTCTTGAAATACAAAATGTTTATGTTTATGCTCCAGGCACCTTAGATGATGGTCTATATAATAATAATAATAGTAATAGCATAAAAACAAACTCGAACATAATAAATTATCCATTTGTGTCCCATTTTGCAACTTATGGTACAATGAATCATGAAGGCATCCTTTGATAAGCAAACAACCAAATGACATTCTTTTATTTTTAGTTGTTGAATAATATTCTATAGAAAATAATAATAATAAAACACATCTAAAATGTGTTCTAAAAAGTTAGTAGCCCTGGCTGATGTGACTCAGTTGGTTGAAATATCATTCTGTACACCAAAGGATTTCAGGTTCAATTCCTGGTCAGGACACATGCAGATGGCAGCTGGTTGATGTTTCTCTCTCACATTAGTATTTCTCTCTCCCTGCCTCCTTCCTTTCCTCTCTCTAAAAAAAGCAACAAAAAAATGTCTTCAGGCAAGGATAAGAAGAAAAAAAAAACAACTTAGTAAATCCTGAAGTGCTACATTATGTTTGTTAAGTCAAGAAAATCCTACCTTCAGATGTAATATGTATTAATAGGTAATCTGAGAAATATTATATCTCAGCATGTAGAATCTTAAATTTTTATAAAAGGATTACTTCATGATAGAGGAACAATAATCATAACTTAAAATACTGCTTCTACTAGTTATCTGTTGCATATCAAATTACCTCAAAATTTAATGGGTTAAAACATAATTAATATTTATTATTGCACTGCTCCTGAATCAAGAATTTGGAAGTGGCTGAGCAGAGTAGTTCTGGCTCAAGCTCTTATGAAATCCACAGACAGGTTTCAGCCATGTTTGCAGCCATTGTAATAGTCAGTAATTAGCTATTTTCTTTATAATTCCAAGATTAAAAAAATAAAATTCTCAAAAAATAAGATTTGGGACACATTGTTTTAAAAAACATGATCAGTATAAGAAGTAATCTGGATTAGTAGATAAGGGCTTGACTTGGAATCTAATGCCAAAATTTCGAATCCATAACTCTCTACCTTGTACCCACTGAGACACTGAGCAAGCCAAGTAGACATTTAGGGCCTTAATGTCCTCCTTGATGAGGTGAGAATAACAGCTCTACCTCAAAAGTACCGATAAGAATCCACTGAAATATCTTTTAAACATGTTTTAAGTTTTAACATGTGTTTAAGATCTGAGACATTATCAGCACACTGATTCCAATGCTCAATTGTGTAAAAATAAGTCAAAGGTAATTTAATCAATTAAATACAGTATAGTGACTCAAAGAAGCAGGCAATACATAATTTTAGACAGCTTTTTCCATTTCGATTGTGTTTTTTTTTTTAATTGGGATTATTATTTTTGTCTATCTCACTAATATGGCTATCTATAATAAATGCAATTATAAATATTTGGTATAGTTGTGAAATTCTTTTTACCCAACTACAAAGATACTGGTGCATTAACCACAATTTTGTAATGTTAACATTGTGCTCCATGCATTCAACATCTCCACATTGTGAATCACATTCTAAAAGTAAATTTAATGATGCAATTCATGTAAGCTGGCCTCTGCAAATTTGTAAAATAAACGTGATTCAAACTCTCAATTATTTGTTTTTCTTAACTTCCATACTACAATTTTAAGACAAAAACATTTTTGTCATTTTGATGATTCTGTTTATTTGTTCTTTTATTACTAAAGGTTTAGGCCATATCCTTAGCTCATGCTAGTATAACAAGAACCAATCATAGCACAGTTTACTACTCCACAGTAACAAAAAATTAACCTAATTTTCCTGAATCATTGCACCTACCCTAAACCATATTACAATAAGAGAATCATTAAGCAACATATATTCTTAGCAAGAGATGTTTTTCTGTTTCTTTTTTATTATTTTGTTTTATTTGGTTGGTTTTCAATGTTAACACAGACGTGTGATAGACACATGAAAAGAATATGAAGCTTTGAAAAGAAATGTAGTAGCCAGTCTCCAAGATGGCTCACAATGAACTTCACTTTCTATTTAAATTTTTAAAAAGAACCACCTACCCCACACTGTAGTAGAATTGATCTGTGTGACCAATACAATACAGCATAAGTGAAAACATGTGACTTCTTTTTTTTTAAATATATTTTATTGATTATGCTATTACAGTTGTCCCATTTCTCCCCCATCATTCCCCTCCACCCCACCCACCCCCTCCCACCCACATTCCCCCCTTTAGTTCATGTCCATGGGTCATAAGTTTTCTAGCTTCTACATTTCCCATACTATTCTTGCCCTCCCCCTGTCTATTTTTTTCCCATTATCTATGCTACTCATTCTCTGTACCTTTTCCCCCTCTCTCCTCCTCCCACGCCCCTGTTGCTAACCCTCCATATGATCTCCATTTCTGTGGTTCTGTTCCTGTTCTAGCTGTTTGCTTAGTTTGCTTTTGTTTTAGGTGTGGTTCTTGATAGCTATGAGTTTGTTGTCTTTTCACTGTCATAGTTTTATCTTCTTTTTCTTAGATAAGTCCCTTTAACATTTCATATAATAAGGGCTTGGTGATGATGAACTCCTTGAACTTGACCTTATCTGAGAAGCACTTTATCTTCCCTTCCATTCTAAACGACAGCTTTGCTGGATAGAGCAATTTTGGATGTAGGTCCCTGCTTTTCAAGACTTCAAATATTTCTTTCCAGCCCCTTCTTGCCTGTAAGGTCTCTTTTGAGAAATCAGCTGACAGTCTGATGGGAACTCCCTTGTAGGTGACTGTCCCCTTATCCTTTGCTGCTTCTAGAATTCTCTGCTTCATTTTAATCTTGGCTAATGTAATTACAATGTGCCTTGGTGTGTTCCTCCTTGGGTCCAACTTCTTTGGGACTCTCTGAGCTTCCTGGACGTCCTGGTAGTCTATTTCCTTTGCCAGATTGGGGAAGTTCTCCTTTATTATTTGTTCAAATAAGTTTTCCACTCGTTGCTGTTCTTCTTCCCCTTCTGGGACCCCTATAATTCGAATGTTGGGACGTTTAAAGATGTCCCGGAGGTTCCTAAGCCTCTCCTCATTTTTCTGAATTCTTGTTTCTTCCTCATCGTCTGTTTGGTTGTTAGTTTCTTCCTTCTGGTCCACTCCATTGATTTGAGTCCCAGTTTTCCTTCCATCTCTATCAGATCCCCATGCATCTTCCTTCATTTCACGGATTGTAGCCTGCATTTTTTCATCTAGTTTGTGAGCAAAATCAACCAATTCTGTGAGCATTTTGATGACCAGTGCTTTGAACTGTGCATCTGACAGGTTGGCTATCTCTTCACTGCTTAGAGGAATTGGCTCTGGGGCTTTTATTTGTTTTCCGGTTTGAGCCATTTTTGGTGGGGTTTTTTTGTTGTTGTTGTTTTGGTTTTAGTCTGGTCGCGGCTATTACGTAGTGAGGGGGTGGAGCCTAAGGTGTTCCTCAGGGCGGGGCAGCCCAGTCGCTGGGTTGTGACGCTACAGGTGGGGGCAGGGTCTGAGAAGGAGCAATGGTGCCTGCTCCGCTCTCTCCTGGACTCCGGCCCTTTCTGCTGCTTCCCCTTCACCTGGATTATCTGCGCACGCGCGCGTGCTGTTACGTAGTGAAGAGTGGAGCCTCTGGCGCTCCCCAGTGCGGGGCAGCCCAGTCGCTGGGTTGTGACGCTGTATGTGGGGGTGGGGCCTGAGAAGGAGCAATGGCGCCTGCTCCGCTCTCTCCTGGATTCAGTCCCCTCTGCCACTTCCCCTCCGCCTGGACCGTCTGCGCACTCGAATGTGAGACCACCTGGTCAGTCAGCCAGCCGCCTTGTGTGGCCTCACTGGGTCTGCACAGTTGCCTCCCAGTGCCCGGGGTCCCCCAGCTGCTGCCTGTAGGCCCGGGGACCGCCAGCTGCCGCCTGTGCACCTGGGAACTGCCAGCCGCTGCTGCTTGCGTTCCTGGGTCCGCACCTCCACTTTCTCCTGCTGCGACTCCGCCCCTCTTACCGGTCTGGATGAATGGTTGTTGGACTTCCGTACAGTTCAGTTTTCTATAAGTTCTGGTTGTTTTCTTGTTTCTAAATATTTGTTGTCCTTAATTTTGGTTGTGAGAGGAGGCACAGTGTGTCCGCCTACGCCTCCATCTTGGCCGGAAGTCCAAAACATGTGACTTCTGAAGATGGGTTATAAAAGATGTTGCCGATTCTAGGATGCTTTATCACGAATCACTAGCTCTGAACAAAATCAACTGGCCATTTGTGAAGAGAGGTAAATTGCCCCAAGCAGTGATCTTTGCTTAAAGAAACTGAAAGCCCATCCATTCTATGACAGTGAAAGACAGCAAACTCATAGCTATTAAGAACCACACCTAAAACAAAAGCAAACTAAGCAAACAGCTAGAACAGGAACAGAACCACAGAAATGGAGATCATATGGAGGGTTAGCAACAGGGGCGTGGGAGGAGGAGAGAGGGGGGAAAGGTACAGAGAATGAGTAGCATAGATGGTGGGTAGAAAATAGACAGGGGGAGGGTAAGAATAGTATGGGAAATGTAGAAGCTAAAGAACTTATGACACATGGACATGAACTAAAGGGGGGAATGTGGGTGGGAGGGGGTGTGCAGGGTGAAGGGGAATGATGGGGGAGAAATGGGACAACTGTAATAGCATAATCAATAAAATATATTAAAAAAAAAGAGAAAGAAACTGAAAGCCCCTAACAGTAGCCAACACCAACTTACTAAGTTGAGTGAAACAAGTTAGAAGCAGATTGTTCAACTTTAACCCTTAAAACAACTGCAACCAGGCTGGAATTTGTCTGCAACTCAGAAGAGACCTTGAGCCAAAACTACCCTGCTCAACTGCTTCTGAATTCTTGATTCAGGAATTGAGGTAATTAGATATGTAACAGAGATAATTAGAAGAAGAAGCAGCAGTATTTTAAATTGTTATTGTACATGTGTCATAATTACATGTACATAATTCTTTTATAAAATTTCAAGATTCTACATACTAAAATATATTATTTCTCAGATTACTTATTAATATATTACATTTGAATATAGAATTTTCTTGGCCTAACAAACATGATTTAACACCTTAGAATTTATTTCCTTTCACAAACATTTTTTAAAAAATTTTCACTTGTGAAAATTAGATTCTTTCGGTCGAAGTCCTCAGGGCCAAGGCATTTTCACTGATAGTCCCATTTCATTTGCCCATTTTAACACATCATATATTTCATTGATTGGCAATCTCATGACTCTTGACATTATAAAATTTTACCTATTAAACCATAAGCAGGATTTCATAAAATTTCTATTAATGATTTTATTGTAGAGGAATACTGTAAGATATTTTTAAGGTAAATAAAAAAAAAAGAGAGAAAAACTAACCTAGGAAGGCTTATAAAGTCTTTCTAATGAAAAATCATGGTAACCCAACTCTTTCTATGATGTTATTTATTAATTACTTATGGGCTTTCCTGTAAATTTAAAAATAAAAGACTTTATTTGTATTCAGCTTTACCTGATACATTTGAAAAGCAACATAACTTGATGTTCAATATTAATTAATTTAAAATTAATGCTATTTTCCTCTAAGTTTTAAAACATAATAAAAATATAAATTAAGTTTCAATTATATTTCAGGTATTAGTTAAGTATTCAAATAATAAATTTTTTAAATGATGGAAAAATGTACTTTTTCTTTCACAGAAATGAACTGGAGTTGATATTCTTTTGTTCTCTACTTTTGAATCATGAGCAATCTTGTTTCTCAAATGGAACGTTTTACTCTTATTATACATATAATGTAGCCAATATTAAAATAGTTACTTTTAGAAACTTTAAAAGTAAAATCATTTTTTGCCAAAATAAAGTTGATTTTAATTTCTTAAAGATTTTGTTCATTTATTTTAGAGAGAGAGGAGAAAGGAGGGAGAAAGAGAAAGAGAGAAACATCAATGTGCGGGTGCCTTCATGCACCCCCTACCAGGGATGCGGCCACCAACCCAGTCATGTGCCCTGACTGGGAATAGAACCAGCGAACCTCTGGTTTGCAAGTGGCACTCAATCCACTGAGCCATACCAGCTAGGGAAAATTAAGTTAATTTTAAATAAAATTAATTTTTTCAACCTCATTCCTTAAGACGAAAATGCAAATTCAAACCACAAGAAATACTAATTTAAATTTATTAAAAGGATGAAAATTAAAGTTTTTGACATACTAAGCTTAAGTGAAATAATGATCTTAGACTTTAATAATCCAGTATGGTGAATGCAAACAATTTGGAAATGATTTGAAGTCAATCAGTAAAGCCGAAGCAATAATTTCACTCAGTGTCCTTAGATAAGTTTTTGTCTAAATACACATGGAGACATGGCTCAAAATGTCTATAGCAGCATTTATAATAACAAACACAAGGGTGACTCAAATGTGTCAAAAATAATTAAAAAATGAATGATGAGGTACTCATAATAAAACATTAAATAGTAATAAAATGTAAGTAAACTGGAGCTATGCAAAATCAATGTGACTGATTTTCAGGAGCATACTGTTGCAATAAAGAGCAAGTTTCAAAATTTCACATACAGTTTAATTTTATACATTACACTTTCAAAACCATACAAACTAAAGAATGCATATTAGTCACAGATACTCAGTAGAGGAATAACAAATACAAATGTATAGATAATTTTCTTTTGGTGTGATGAATGAGTTTATACAAAGAGACACAAGTTACTTCAATTCATCATATAATGTTCTATTTTTTTGGTCATATATATGTATATATATAGCCACACATATATAGTCTTTCTATATTTTTCATATGTGTTTACATAGTCTTTTGGATATATCTCTATGTATGTAAATATATATGTATGTATATAAACTATTTATAATATTTTAAGTAAAAGTATATAGACATTAGGAATATACCAAAGTCATTTTAGAATGGTATATCATATACTGTGGACTGTAACAGAATAATTAATATATGTTTAAAAAGTAAACTGTTATAAAGAGCGATTAGAGTATGTACAGATGAAAAAAAATTGGGATTTCCTTAAACTACAAATATAGAGTGAATATAACTTAAGAGAAAGAGATGGAAGGTAATTAAGAGGAAAAATTTACTTTAAATTACTTTGGTAAACACAGATAGGCATCTACAGACAAAGTAAGATGCAGGAAACAGACATAAGAAAAATCAATTCAATGTTATGTTATATTTAATAATGACTAGTGTGAGTTGGCTTATGTGGCTTCATGTGACAGGAGCCTAGTTGCAAGCAGCAAAGGAGGAAGAGGGAAAGGTGTTGAGGGGGGAAGGGGAAACAAGGAAAAGCATAACTAAAAAAACTCAAAAGGATGGTAGGTAAAAATTCAATATATGGAGGGATAAAATGAAATTCGTTCACTGTAAACTTTTAATGTACATATTGTTAAAATTTAATTTATAACTACTCTGCATTGATGGAGATTTGCTTAGGAAATAGAGGAAAGAACAAATATCTAAGTAGCATGATTATTTATTGCAGGAAACCAGTTACAGTATTATAGTTGAATCTAAAGCCACAATATTGCCAGACTTACCAAAGTAGGTGCTGACCTTCTGTATCAGTATAGCATGAAATTATTTGTCCTGTACACTTTTTTGATAATCCTTATTGCTTCCTTAAACAAGATCACACACGAGTGTGTCTGTAATAAAATGTTCAAGCAGACATTTATTTTTGCTTTAGGGCATAAGTCAAGTGTAGAAAAAAAGAAGCTCCCTTAGCAGCCATCTACATTAAACAACACACCACTAAATTATGGTTAATATGCTATCATAGTCACAGATCATAAAACACAGCCATGCTTATAACACAGTTATGGTAATCATTTCAAAACCTTGAAACATAAATTAAAATGCAAAACCAGTCCTTATTCTTTTAATCTTCATCTGAGGATATATTTTTTAAATTGATGAGAGAGAGAGGAAGAGACAAAGAGAGAGAGAGAAAGAGGGAAACATCAATATGAGAGAGAAATATTGATCTGTTGCCACCTGTACATGTCCTGACTAGGTATTGAACCTGCAGCTAGGCTCGTGCCCTGACTGGGGATCAAACCCACAACCTTTTGGTTTATAGGACAACATTCAAAGCAACAGAGCCACCTGACCAGGGCTAAACGAGACTACTTTAAATAGGTCAAAGATTTGAAAATATTTAACTAAAACATTATCCAAAAATTTATGGTATTTAAAAAATCATATAACCCTTCCATATCTATGTAATATTTATTATTCTCTCATTCCAATAGGCTTCCTGATTTGGTCATCTACACCCTCTATGAAAGGAAAGCTTTGTGAAAGACTCAACACAGATTTTACTCGAAACCCTGTAGTTCTTCTGTGAGTCATTCCTAAAGGAATACAGGGCCAAGGTATGTAACCTTTCTGAGCCTGGGGCAAAGTAATTAGGTGATACAGACAGCAAGATAACTGTTTTTGTCAAGCCATTTGGGAAATCATTGAAAAAATTCAAAAATAAAATTTGATGTTTAAAGAAGGACAGTAACATCCTGCATATTGAAACCTGCCTATCTCCCCCAAACCTTGACACTTCCGACAGATGCCTCAGGGACTTCCTCTAAAATTATTACCCATTTTCCTACTAATGCATCAGAAAACACTAGAGAAATTTTCAGATTTATTCACTCTATAATTTTAACATATGTGTCTGAAATATTGTGCAAAAGAGCTTATGTTTCTGTCATTTCAAGAAAAAATAGCAAAAACATTATTTTATTTAACTAAACATTCTGGGGGGCTATGCATTTTTTCTTCTCTATAGACAAAGCCTTGGACACATTCTTTTAATATTTATTATTTGAAATAAGCCATTCACCTGTTTCCTTTTATCATGCTATTGAGAATATACCAATATAGAAAAATAGTGACATAGTGTTCACCTCATCCCCTGACCACATCAAAATTACAATTATATTATAGAACAACCACCTTGAGAACCAGGCGAACACTTGCTAAACAAAACTCATAACTAAGGATAAAAAGAAGAAACCACATCGAGACTGGTAGGAGGGGCGGTAACACAAAATGGGCTGGTCCCACACCAATGTGTGGCAGTTAAGAATTGGGAGGGATTTCTTGGTGGAAGAAGTCCCTGCTAAGGAGCAAGGAGTCCCAGCCCCACAGAAGGCTCCCGAGCCAAGAGCACTGGTACTGGAAAAAGGAGTCACTATAACATTTTGCTGTGAATCGCTATGGGGATTTCATCTGGGTGAAATGGAGGGTTGTTGTAGACCCAGGTGACCTCATAAAAGTCCCAATCACAGACTTACTTTCTCATCAAGACTGACCCAAAGCTCCAGAGAAAAAAAAGCAGCTCAAATAGTTCCAAGGACATATAGGGAGGAACCTAATCATCTAGCTTCAGAGTGAAGGTTTGGAGGGGCAGCTCTCTCCTAGACAGAAGTGTTAGCAAAAGCCATTGTTTCTTTTTTGAGCTCTGCCCCCACATAGCCCATAAGTGGAGGCTGGCACTGACTGAGTCTACATTAAACTGGCCAACACTACTGGCTATGCCATTGTGATTCTAACTAGTGTACTGGCCTGAACATCATTCAGCAGAAGTTCCACACAAGTCGCCAGCCTCCATCAGTGCTTCAGTCTATACTAAAATCTCTCAAAGATCCAGAAACACTAAATAAGCAGAGGCTGGCTTCAGCATGCCCTATACAGATGGTTGGCATCTCCAAGCCCAGTACTAGTGGCAGCAGGCCTTGGTTCACAGCACAGAATCTCTTAGGGACCTTTCAATCAGCAGAACGGTCTTGAAAAAGAAGAACAAAGTTGCAGCAATCACACTACCTGATATATAAAACTATGCTACAAGGCTATAGTAATCAAAACAACATGGTACTGGCATAAAAACAGACACATAGATCAATGGAACAGAATAGACAGTCCAGAAATAAACTCACACTTTTATGCTCAATTAATGTTACACAAAGAAGGCAAAACCTACAATGGGGTAAAGGCAGTCTATTCAATAATTGGTGTTTGGAAAATTGGACAAATACAAGCAAAAAATGAAACTAGACCACCTTACATCATACACAAAGATAAACTCAAAATGAATCAAAGACTTAAATGAAGGACTCAAAAATATAAAAATCCTATAAGAGAGCATAAACAGTTATATCTCAGATATTTATTTTTTCTTTATTTTTTATTTTTTATTTATTTATTTTTAGAAAGAGTGGACAAAAGACAAAAAGAGAGAGAAACATCAATGTGTGGTTGCCTCTCACACACCCCCTACTGGGGACCTGGCCCACAACCCAGGCATGTGCCCTGACTGGGAATCAAACTGGTGACCCTTTGGTTCACAGACTGGCACTCAATCCACTGAGCTACATCAGCAAGGGCTTGGGTATTTCTTGTGGTAATATTTTTTCTGATATATCCTCTTGAGCAAAGAAAACAAAAGCAAAATATATAAATGGGACTATATAAAACTAATTTTTTTTGGCTCAGAAAAGGGAACCATCAACAAAATAAGACAATTTACCAAATAGGAAATATATTCACCATAAAAGGTTAGTAGCCCAAGTTTATAAAGAAGTTGTACTGGTCAACACCAAAAACAACAACAAACACTCCCACTGTAAAATGGGCAAAGAATAGACAGTTCTCTAAAAAGGACATACAGATGGCATATAAATATATTTATAAAATGCTCAATGTCACTAATCATCAAATAAATTAAAATTAAAACAATTAGATATTATCTCACACCCCTCAGAATGACCATCATCAATAAATCTACAAATAAGTGCTGGAGAAGATGTGGTGAAAAGGAAACTCTCATGTACTGTTGATGGGAATGCAGACTGGTACAGCTGCTGTAGAAAGCAGCATGGAGTTACCACAAAACCATAAAACTGGAACTGCCTTATGATCCAGTGATTCCACTTCTGAAAATATGTTAAAAGAAACCTGAAAAACTAATTAGAAAAAAAAATATATGCACCTCTATGTTCATTGCAACAGTATTTACAATAATAAAAATTTGGAAGCAGCCCGTGTCCATCAGTAGATGAGTGACTAAAAAAGCTGTTACATTTACATAATGCAATAGTACTCAGCCAAGAAGAAGAAGAAGAAGAAGAAGAAGAAGAAGAAGAAGAAGAAGAAGAAGAAGAAGAAGAAGAAGAAGAAGAAGAAGGAGAAAATCTTACCTTTCGTGACAGCACAGGTGTGCCTGGAGAGTATTTTATACTAAGTGAAATTAGCCAAATACCATGTGATTTTACTTATATGTGGAATCTAATGAACAAAATAAATGAACAAACAAAACAGAAACAGACTCATAAAAAGGAGAACAGACCAACAGCTGTCAGATAGAAGTGATATTGGGGGCTTGGTGGCAAAATGTGAAGGAATTAAGCAAGAAATAAAAACAATTCATAGGCAAGTTGACAGTATGGGGATTAAGAGAGAAAGGGGATGGGGCAGGTAGAAGAGGGTAAAGGATGGAGAAATGGTGTTGAATGGAGATTTGACTCATTGTGGTAAACACACAATACAACATAGAGATTATATGTTATATAATTGTACACCTGAAACATATATAATTACCAGTGTCCTCCCAATAAAATCAATTGAAAAAAAGATAAGCCCAGGTAGCTGCCAACTGCTGGCTACTTTCTAGCTTTTACCTGGTGGCCCTGGAATGAGGCATAAGCAGCAGTTGAACTGGGCCTGCACCAGAACCACTCCCAAGTAGCTTTAGAAGAAACACATGGTAAACAGCTTCAGACCATACTAGAATCCCAACCAATCCGAAACACAAATGGCATGCCTAACGTGTCACTAGAGCACAGCTAAAATGAACTCCATTCAATGGAATCAGCCTCTGCACAGCAGCTCACCCACTGTAGTCTTCAGAGCCATGTCAGCCAGAGAGTCAGCCACATCCACCGATGGCCAACAGCAATCAAGGACCAAACCATAACAGGAGGGCACATAAAACTCATACAAGAGATATCCTTGGAGCACCCAGCTCATGTGACCAGGGAGACAGTTGACACAGGACCTTAAGAACACTTCCTACAGAAGGTCACCATGCTAAAACTGGGAGATGTAGCAGATTTACTTAATATATGGAATGACACACAAGAGAGGTAGCCAAAGAGAAGACACACACGCACACAAAATTTCCAAATTAATGAACAGGACAAAGCTATAGAAAAATAACTAAACAAAATAAAGTCAAGCAATATACCAGAAGCAGAGTTTAAAACATTGGTTATAAGGGTGAGTTTAAAACATTGGTTATAGGGATATAGTAGATAAACTTAGTGAGAGCTAAGAGACAGGGAACATAAAGAAACAGTCATAAATGAAGAACATAATAACTAAAACACAAAATACGTCAGATGTAATCAACAGCAGATTTGACAAAGCAGAGGAATGAATAAGGGATTTGTAAGAGAAAACAGTGGAAAACACCCAATGGAACAATGGAAAAGGCAAAAAATGGAAGCAGTAGTTCAAGGGGCCACCAAACAACTACAAGTATAACAACATTTGCATCATAGGTTTACAAGAATGAGAAAAGAGACTAAAGGAGTAAAAACTTATTCTTAGAAATAACAACTAAAAACTTTCTTAACCTGATGAAGGAAATAGATGTACAAGTCCAGAAAGTGTACGAAGTCCCAGACAACATGAACCCAAAGAGACCCACGCTGAAACACATCATAATTAAAATGCTAAAGTTTAAGGACAAAAAGAATTATAAAAGCAGCAAGAGAAAAGTAGTTACCTACAAGGGAGCTCCATAAATCTCTCAACTGATTTTCAACCAAAACTTTGCAGGCCATAAGGAAATGGTACAAAAGATTCAAAATTATGAAAAGAGAGGACTACAAACAAGATTATCTAGCAAGGCTATCATTTAAATCAAAGAAAAGATAAAGAGATTCCCAGAGAAGAAAAAGTTAAAGGAATTTATAATCACCAAACCATTATTACAAGAAATGATAAAGGTACTTCTTTAAGAAGAAAAAGAAGAAGAAAAGACGATCGAAATAAAATTATAATAACTACGTCCATATCAATAATTACTTATTTTTAAATGTATTTTCTTTAGTCCTTACCCGAAGATATATTTATTAATATTTTAGAGAGAAAGGGAGGGAGAGACAAAGAGAGAGAGAGGTAGAGAGAGAGAGAGAGAGAAATATGATGTGAGAGAACAATATCAATCAGTTGCCTCTTGTATGTCCCCTGACCAGGAATTGAACCCAAAACCTAGGCAAGTGCCCTGATGGTGGAACAAACCTGCAATCTTTTGGTGTATAGGATAATGCTCCAATCAGCCATGCCCCTGGGCCAGGTCCTATCAGTAATTACTTTATATGTAAATGGATTAAATTCTCCGGTCAAAAGACAGAGAGTGGCTGAATGGATAGAAATAGTAAGACAATAGATAGGCTGCCCAGAAGAAAGCCACTGAAATTTGAAAAACACATAAAGACTGAAAGTAAAAGAATGGATAAAAGATATGAAACAAACAAACAAAAAAGCTTGGGTAACAATACTTATACAAAATAGACTTTAAAACAAAGGCTGTAATAAGAGACAAGGAAGGGCATTTCATAATAATAAAGAGATTAATTTAACAAGAGGATATAACCCTTGTAGGAGCACATAAATATATAAAATGAATATTTATGGATATAAAAGGACACTGTCAGTAAAACAGTAATAGTGAAACTGGAAAAGTTGGCATTCTTGCTTCCTGTCACTACACAAACCACTAAGTAGAGGCAAGGATGGAATCTTTATTCAGATGCTGAATATCCGAGAAGATGGGAGATTATGTATCCTAGAAACAATTTTAACATCTCTCAAGTTGATCTTTTTTATAAGGAGAAGAAAAGGATAGCAAAGGGGTTTGGAAAATAGGTAAATCAGATAAAAGTTTCAGTCTTGGGGTGATTTTCCTAGTACTTCTTTATCTGTTAATCAACAAGTATCTGTTTCACAGACTTCTCTACTTGGAACACAGTGGCTCAGATACCATCTTTTTTTTTTTTTTTTTAAAGATTTATTTATTTATTTATTTATCTTTAGAGGGGAAGGGTAGGAGAGAGGGAGAGGGAGAGAAATATCAATGTACGGTTGCCTCTCATGCGTCCCCTGCTGGGAACTGGCCTGCAACCCAGGCATGTGCCCTGACTGGGAATCGAACCGCGATCCTCTGGTTCGCAGGCCCGCGCTCAATCCACTGAGCTACACCAGCCAGGGCTCAGATACCATCTTGATCACTTGCTGACCCCTGCCTGGGGCACAAATGTTGAAGTGCTTGTCAACCTCTGGAGTCACTTAGGTCATATATTCTGGTTCCTGGAAAAACAGCTTTCCTCCTAATCACTTAAGCCTACCAACTATAAAAACTACAGCTAAAATCTTTAACTCTTGAGTTTCCCTATCAATAGTAGGAAACTTTAAGCATGCATGGACATTAATGGGTAGATCATCCAGGCCAAAATCAACAAGGAAACAGCATCCTTAATTGACACGTTAGACCAGATGGATTTAATTGGTATTTTTAGAACATTTTACCCCAAAGAAGTAGAATACAGATTCTTTTCTAGAACATATGGACATTTCACAAGATAGAACATATGTTAGGCCACAAAACAAGTCACAATAAATTTTAAGAGGATTGAAATTATATTAAACATCTTCTCCAACCACAATGGTATAAAATAAGAAAGCAAATATAAGGGAAAAAAACTGAAAAACACCCAAACACATGGGGCCTAAATAACTTGGAAGTAAGCAATGAATAAATTAACAAGGAGATCAAGGAAGAGTCAAGAGATACCTTGAGAAAAATAAATATGAAAACACTGAAACCCCAAATCTTTGGGACATGCTAAAGCAGTGTCAAAGGATAATTCATAGCAATACAAGCCTACCTCAAAAAAACATGAATTATATAAAATAAATAATACAAGCTTACATCTAAATTAAGTAGAAAAGAACAACAAACAGAGTCCGAAGTGGTAGAAAGAAAGAAATAATAAATATCAGAGAGAAAATAAACAGCAAAAAAATCTAGAACAATACAAAAGATCAATGAAACCAATACCTGGTTCTTTGAAAATACAAACAAACCCATCCCTATAGGATAAATTAGTCTATGACAAATGAAACAAGTATATATAATGGGGGAAAACAATCTATTCAATGAATGGTGTTTGGAAAAGTGGAAAGATAGATGCAAAAATAAATAAGAAACTAGACCACATTTTTACTCCATATACACAAATAATCTCCACTAGATTAAAGACTTAAATGTAAGTCCTGAAACCATAAAACTCCTAGAATAGGCAGTTTTGACATCATTCTTAGTAATATTTTGGGGGTATGTCTCCTTGGGCAAGGGAAATGAGAAAAACAAAGGCAACTGCATTATACTAAAAAGTTTTGCACATAAAATGAAACATTCAACAAAATGAAAAATCAAACTATTGAATGGGAGAAAACATTTGTCAATGATATATCTGTTAAGGGGTTAATATACAAAATACCAAATGAGTTCATTCAATGTAATACCAAAGAAACCAAACAATTTAATTAAAAAATTGGCACAGTACTTGAATAGACATTTCTCTGAAGAGAACACACAGATGGTCAATAAACATATAAAAATGCTCAATATCACTAAAATCAGGGAAATGCATATTAATACCACAATGAGATATCACCTGATACCTGTCAGAATGTTTATAACCAAAATATCAACAAACAGCAAGTGCTTGGGGGATGTGGAGAAAAGGAAACTCTAGTGCATATTGGTGTGATTACAAACTGGTGCAGCTACTTGGAAAGCAGTAGGGACTTCCTTCAAAATACTAAAAAAGAGCACTGCCATACTATCCAACAATATTCTTTGTGGGTATATAACCACAGGTGATTGGTATCTTTATGGCATAGGTTATAGTGATGGTTTCATAGATGTATACTGATTGCCAAACCCATCAATTTGTATACATGAAATATATATTGCCTTCTGAATGTTAATCATGCCTCACAAAAGTGCTTGTTTTTTTTTTTTTTTTTTTTTTTAAGAACTTAGTTTTCTCTATATGCAATTGAAACTATATATTTTCCTCAAGGCTCGCTTTAAATTACTCCACAAATTTTGATGTTTTGTTTTTATGTTCCTTTTGTTAAACATCTCTTTTCCCTGCGATTTTTTAATTCATGAATTATTCGGAAGAATATTGTTTAATTTTCAAATGTTTAGGGCTATAGAGTTTTATATATGGTTTTAGTCAGTAAACTCAACTAGTTTAGATGTATTGAGACTTGATTTACTATTTCCTGCTGCTTTTCCCCACCTAATATTTTTATAGTATGACAGATATTGTAAAAGCTATAGGTCAATAGTTGAATTTATTTATCTCCTGCAGAGACGATGAAGGTTTAACATATAATTACTTGTAGATCAGTTTGATTGCTCTGAGAACTATTTTTAAGCATTACTATGGAAGGTACAGATTAGTCTTCACTTCAGGGATATTTGAGTTCTATTACTAAGAGTTCACTAAGAGTTGTGGTCTGTCCGGAAAAAGTCCAGCCACTGTCAACATAAGGAGAATGGTTTGCACGACAAAAATGTAACCTGGCAGTCAAGGAGAGCTGACTGTAATGCACATGGGTGAGTGATGATGACTTCATTGTACTAGTCAATGGGGCTGGTAGACGCCACTGAGTGAGCATGTGTACTGTGTGGCCATCGCATTCGAATGATTGAGTGAGTAGAGCAACAAATCTGCATTAAATTTGGTGGTAAACTTGAACATTCCTCCGCAGAACCTGTCAGGTGATTGACAAGGCTGCAGCTATGGGCAACTCGTGACTGGCAGCAGCATCATGTCTCCATGCAGAGTGTTTTGGAGAAACATCAAATCATCCATATGACTCAGCCCCCATAAAGCCCAAATTTGGTGCCCTGTGACTTCCGGCTTGTCCCAAAACTAAAATCCCCTTTGAAAGGGAAGAGATTTCAGACTGTTGAAGAGATTCAGGAAAACACAATGGGGCAGTTGATGGCAATTGGGAGAACTGTGTGAGGTCCCATGGTGCCTACTTTGAAGGCGACTGAGGCATTACTGTCCTATGTACGATGTTTCTTGTATCTTGCATCTTCTTCAATAAATGTCTGTTTTTCATAGTGCATAACTAGATACTTTCTGGACAAACCTCGTATGACCTCAAAGTGCTCTCCACCATGCCTGGTTGGGGTTTGAATGCCCCCTTTCTTGGTCAGACTGGGATTGTTCATCTTACAACTTCCATGTAGTCCTTTGCCAGAGCTTACTGTGTCTCCCTCTGCACTGCAGCTGAGTGGTCTAGTGCTCAGAAAGAAAATAAAATTTAAATTAAGTAACTCTTATTGAAATATTTGGAGCTCTTTCTGTATCTTCCTCTTTTATTGAAGTTTGTCCCCCAACTTCCAATTGTATCAGATCCTTCTACTTTCTCTAACCACAATTTTGGTCTTCTCAACTCAGTGATTCTCTGGATTATTTAAGATTTTCCCAGCCCTGGCTGGTGTAGCTCAGTGGATTGAGCGCGGGCCTGCGAACCGAAGGATCGCGGTTCGATTCCCAGTCAGGGCACATGCCTGGGTTGCCAGGCCAGTTCCCGGCAGGGAACATACAAGAGGCAACCGCACATTGATGTTTCTCTCCCGCTCTCCTTCCCTTCCCCTCTAAAGATAAATAAAAAAAAAAAAAAAAATCTAAAAGGAAAAAAAAAAGTACTTAAAAAAAAATCTTAAAAAAAAAAAAAAAAAGATTTTCCCTCCCTCTTTCCTCTTCTAAATATTTTATCCAAGTATGAAATTAGGGTAGCTATTGGCTCACATTTTCTGTTTCTGTTATTCTCAGATCACAGTCATGTTCTGCCTGTTGCCCAAAGTCAGACAACTATCATTACATAGATATTGTTTGGTTTGGTCTTTGTTACTCCATCATGACCAAAAAAGAAATTCTTCTACGTCTGCTTCTGATATATTAGAACAGAAATAAATGTAGGCGTATGTGTTTGTTAGTACATAGAATTCAGCAAAGGTTCATTGGTCACTAAAGCATAAAAACTAATGCCTAATTTAAGGATGGTAAACTATATTTCAAAAAATAATTTAAACAAGTCTAGTTAGATGAGTATCCAATGTAATGTAGGTGCAATATAAGTACTTTTCATTTACTAGTTTCCTGAAATGTGTCCTTGTTGTAGATGTTAGGCTTCATATTAATCAGAAAACAAATTCTAAACAAGACTATTTTATAAACCTTTTTAATAAAAAAATCAGAGAATTCTAAAATCATGTTTTAATGTATTTCACGAATATCATAATTTTAGTGGTACTGCTTGTGGGATTAAAAATAGAAACCTATCAAAAATATGTCTAGCTTTTCCTCATACAGACATGGAATATTAGATGTGATGATAAATTATAGATATAATTGGATGTGGCACAGAATGATTAAACTTAGGCCAAAGAGTAAGCAGCCAGTAAATACCACTTGACTGATTTATGGGCAAGGTTGTAATCTTAAATAAATCTAAACATTAAAAAAAAGCACACAGCAAAAGTACCAGAAATAAATGCTAATAATGTGTTATTATAAATCCCCTAACCCTTTATTTCTTTGAACAGATGAACCGAAATATAAGTTTGCCTGTCTCTGTGGTCAATAAACTGATTTTCCTGGTAGGCCACTTAGGAAATAGTGAACAAATGACATATCTGAAAATTTGTCCATTTTCTGTAGTTTTGTGATGGGAAAGTCTAGGTAAACTACTGAAGTGTCTAACTTAGTATATAAGCCATAAGATGTAGATATTTGTATTTTCCAAATATTTTGACTTCAGAGTTATCCTTAAGAGAATTAAAAGATATAATGAATAATTTTTGTTAGCTTTTTATTTACTTCCATTTTATCTTCATCTCTCTGACACTAAAATATGTACGTCTCAGTGTTTTCCTTTTGTAATCAAGTATAATATCACCATCTAAATGTTTCTTTCTTATCCTCCAAAAATGTAACTGTTATTTCTCATTATTTTATGGGCCTTATATTAAGGCAAAAGTGAAGTTATTGGATAAATTAATCTAGGATGACTATTATAATATCAAAATCTATTAATATTAACTCTCTAAACCTGTTCCACAATGGAAAACATCTCTGTGTAATAGTGGCCTTCACTGCAATAAACTCATTTTGTTTTTAACTTGCAGAAGTTGAGTTAACATAAAATTATTAGTTTATGCTACTAAGCAGGGCAGATTTTGTTATGATGACTTAGCAGGGAATGTATCTAGAGAGACTAAATCTAGTGGAACTCTGAATCACTGCACTGGCCTTGTTCCAGGATATGAATTTCTTATCCTGTTCTCATAATGTTAAACTAAGTATGGTAACTCATTTCCTGCCATGTGGAGTCTAGTTTAGAGAATTCCTTAAGTGTTCTTTTGCTAACATTCAATAGACTTAAACAGAGGTCTCTAACCTATGACATAAATTTTCATTTGTTGCATAAGTAACAGCATGTTCAATTTACCCTCATAGAAATTTGGCATAATGTCTATGAAAGATTTCAAAGTGTTGCAATCAAGTTTTTCCCCTCTACCTTGTTACAGAAGTCATTTTGCTAGTTAGAGCTATGTATTTTGATAGCAAGAATGCAAAAACAGTTAACAAAAGCAGAAACTAAATTTACTTTCAGAAATTCTGCTAGTCATCTGAAACAGAATTTTTTTCAGAGAAGAAAATTGCATTTAATCAATATACAGCTTTTATAACTTTAGGGTACCTTAACTCTTATTCAAAGTTCAAATAAGTTTCACTGTCTTGACTGATGAAACACAGGCATATATATGATTTTTAGCAGAGGTTGTATTATAATAAGAAAGATAAATTACTTGATCAGAATTAAATGCCCATCTGAGAACAATTCCAATCAATGGCAATGGGTGCAATCAGACATCACAAACTTGGATTATTGTTCAGCCACAAACTCCTGATTGTCAATTAAGCACAGGAAAGAAGCTTCAAATTTCAATCAAGATCTGGAAAAATCTCAAAGCCTGGGCAGATCTGTCTTATTTTTAAAAATCTTTGTGGATCTCACAATTATAACAGATTTAAAATAGTGGGGAAAGAGAAAAACAGTTATATATAATTCTCTTAAATAAATCCCAATATCAGAAAAAATTCAAACAGCGTATATTTTACCATGTGATATTAATCTATATTGTTCCTCAGATGATTAAACTGAGGTTCCCTGTAAGGACTCTTCAACCACACTTGAAACTATACTAGAGAAGACAGGTCAAACCAGAAGAAGAAAGCCTGTGTAACACTCTTCACTTTTATATAGCATGCTCTAACAGTTAACGGTTTTTTGTGCCATACAATACAATATCACGTTGGATTTTTTTTTAATTGTGTGTATTTTTTTTAATTTTATTTATTTATTTTTAGATAGAGGGAAAAGAAGGGAGAAAGAGAGGGAGAGAAACATCAATGTGTGTTTGCCTCTCACATGCCCTACTGGAGACCTGGCCCACAACCCAACCCCATCATGGGCCCTGACTGGGAATTGAACCATTGACCCCTTGGTTCGCAGGCGGGTACTCAACCCATTAAGCCACACTGGCCAGGGCAAATTTTTTGTATCTTTTGATATAACAGGATACAATTACACCAGTGTGCTTCTAAGAGGCACTCCTGAGGAGATAATATTTTCACTAAGAAAGACTACTTAGATGGCTATATCTATATCTGATTTTCATTTATATAACTATCTTGACACAGGTACTTAGAATTTTTACAGCAAATTATCTACTACTAAACTTATAAAGAAGAATTATCTTTATACCAAAAAGTAATTTATTTCACAACATTCGAGTAGGATTTTATAAGAAAAGTATGCAGTGAATTTTTGAATTTTTTATTACTCTAATTTTTAGATTAACAGACTATTTGAATATGGGCTAGTCACTAATTTTCTCTGGATCTTGGTTTTCTCTTAGGTAATCATGGAATATTAAACTATAGGATTCCCTAAGGCTATTTTTGTTTATTAAATTGGAAGACAAGCTCTCTGTACACAAACACCTTAAATTCTACTGGATTATGGATACAGTGTTTTTCAGTTCCCATATTTTTAAAACTGTTATTGCTGCAAGAAAGCTTCATACATGAGAATGTATTCAAACTTTTTGTCAATGAATAATATAATCAGGACATATCCTTTAGAATTTCTTTGAAAAGACCTTAGCAATTCCTTTCTTTTTAAAGCTATAAGTATGTGGAATATATTTCAGTTGCAAAACATTCTCCAATCTTGTGCTTACCAAGTGAGAACAGGAAGCAGACAGATCTCCCCATACATGAAATAGAAAGATGCTTGTCTGGTTTTCTAGTTGATATAGACTGAAAACTTGTGATTTAAAAGTTAGCTAATGGAAAGGATGCATCATCTGTATTTTTTCTCATATTGTAGAAGGATATTTAAACTAACAATTGTTTGCTCACTTTAGTTCTATCTTCACAATTGTCAGGAAAATTTCTCTAGAATTTAAACAGTGGTTTATATTTCAGTACTCTTATAAGCCTTTAGCCTTCTGGAACTTAGGGAGAGATGCTTGTGGATATTTGGTACTTTAACCAGAAATCCACTGTATATTAATTTCATGTTGCAATCTAACAAATGTGATAAAAGTATTTAAAAATTATTTAGTTGAGGCACTTAAAAGTTTAGTTTTACCTGATCCTGAAAAAAACCTGCGAAGCTCTGGTAAGATAAATAGAAGTAAATATTATTGTCACTTTGATGGTGTTAAGGATATCATTGATAACTAAATGCTAAATGTTACTGCACTGTCATCTGGATCTCTCTCTCCCCTCATATATTTATGTTTGTGTTTATGTATATACATTACACACACACACACACACACACCCAGATCTGGTTAATGAATCATCTGCCAGGTCTAACCACTCCCTTTAGCAAAATATCCCACTGCCATTAGTATTTAGTTAGGAATTGTGTATATTTTATAGTTAATTTGGGAGAAAGCAAATATCCTCTGCATTTATGGAACTAGTTATCCTCTCTTCCCACAATCTTATATTTATAAGTTCTACAGCTTCTACTGGATTGAAATTCATACTCTTGAATTTGTTAGTTGAATACTGATGAAGGAAGGTATAAGAGGAATCTAGCCTCTTCCCGAACTTGAACACATTCAATAGGGACAATGCTGGCCTGCTTTGCAATTGCACATATACTGTGGATCTCATTTTGTAAAAAATATTACATGACAGCTGAATCCTCCACATAGCTTCTATTCTAGTGAACATGATTTATCATATTCATATAAATTATCATAAAATCATCACACATTTTGGAATATTTTCTTATATCTATTATATAAAGTTTTAGCAAGCATGTATTCTTCTTGTAATTTTCTGTGTAAATTTTCTGGCAAGTATGTATATGCCCATATGAAGATTTTAAGGCAAATTAAGAGATGGTATATAACTAGCATACCATTTATATTGCCCATTTTCTTGGAGTGTTTTCAATATGTACTTAATGTGTAGGTTGAACTTGGCTAAAAAGAATCACCAAACATACAAATGACAGCAATTTAGTTCTAAAATATCCAGTCTGGTGATTAAGAATAAATAAAATATGTTAAAACTCTTGGTATAAATTTTTTAAAAGAACTGTTTTTGAAACCTTTTTTTTTTTTTTTTTTGCAGGAAAACCCTAATAGATTAGAGATAGAGTGGGGGATGTGCTTTCTTCTGATAAACATTTAGAAATAATTTTTGGCACTAAAAGTTAAGTCACTGTGTACAGAATAAATAATAAATAATAATATAATATATCTATATAGCATTTTCATCTCTGAGATGCCAAAGCAATTTAAGGCTTGGATGTATAATTTTGAAACACTGAGGAGGGGAGCTGCCTACTTTCTTTCCATTAGCATTTATATTGAGAACCCAACAGAGTTTGGCTAACACAAAGGTTGAACACCAATTACAAGTTTGTTGGTTTCAATAGAGTCGCATGAGTGCATATCATGTTGTCTTGGAAACTAGATACTCGGAAAGTATGTATAAACACAATTGTCCTCCATTTAGATTGTGTGAGCATCTATGGACACTTTCTTGGATTCCAAATTATACAAACAGTATGTTCATATTCATGTTACCATGGTAACAGGACAGGTGGTCCATTAAATAAAATGAAAAACAAAGAATTTGACTCAAGAAAGTAGACTCATATATAACTATAAATGTTTCCTTTTTCTTTGACTCTGTTTTTTTTTTCTAAAAACATGATATAAATATAAAACACATTTATACTCCATACAATACATACTCCATCTATTTCACTTATTTTCAGAAAACTTTATACAATTCTTAAATGTTTAGTGATTCAGTAAATTATCTGAAAGTTCATTGATTAATATTTAGTTGGTATTGTTTCTGGCTTGATTTAATTTTCTCTGTAATATTAAGATGTATTAAAACAAAATACAAAAAAGACAAAATATATGAACTAGTTAATGATACTTCTCTTTGAATCACAATTTATACAAACTCAGTAGCATATTGCACTTACTTCCCTCCCTGCATTTATTATAGATAAATACAAATTATTAGTGTTTTTGTTAAGATAAAAGAGTTTTCTTGTTACCAAAAAGAGGATTATTTTAATGGTTGTATTAAAATTAATAAAATTTAAGTATGTAGGTCTTTGACCGTATTTAACTGTTTGAATATTTTCTATAGCAACTGAATATTAATAATTTTATTTTTTAATTAATATATATTTTATGGTGAACAAGATTTATGATAATTTAACTATAAATAATAAGCATTATAAAGGACTAGAAGTCAGTTGTAAAAGGGTTTTGAATAAAAGCCTTTGATAAAAAGGTATTTTTCATTGAAAATAGTGTGTTCTTTTTTATTTTCTTAGCAATCCCTTCATTTTCAAATTATTAGTTTTTAATCATTTTTTATATTTCAATTACAGTTGACATACAATATTATATTAGTTTCAGGTGTACACTTCCGTGATTAGACATTACATAACTTAATAAGTGATCATCCAACAAATTTCTTGCTCCTGTGACACCATACATAGTTATTAGAATATTATAGACTATATTCCCAAGGCTATACTTTACATTCCCATGACTATTCTGTAACTACCAATTTGTACTTCTTAATCCCTTCACTTTTTTAACCATCTCCCCTCCCCATCTGACAATCATCAAAATGTTCTCTGTATCTATGAGTCTGTTTCTGTTCAGCTTGTGTTGTGGACCGTTCAGCCTGGTTTCAGGAGTTGTAACCCTGACCCCATAGTGGGCTGTGTAAGAGCCCAAGGGACCCACTTCATCTGGGTCTGTTCTGTCACAAGGATGTGACCTACTAAGGAGACAAAGCTTATCTCCCTGGCAGGAGTGCTGCTTCTGCCTCATCCATCTCTGGCCCCAATGCTTGGTTGGCAGTCAATGACAGGTAAGACTCCTCATGGGAGGGGCAACCTAAGCCAGATGCAACCACTTGGGAGGCCTCATGGAAGGACTCAGGGGGCTGCAGCAAAGAGGATGTGATGGACCCTCGCCCCTCCCCCCCCCCCCGGCTATTCTGACATAGCCCGGGTCCTCATTTCCATCTGGGAGATGTCTCCTGCTTCCTAATAGGCTTAAAGCCTGAAACTGTAAGGGCAAGCGGTGCAGCGCTGTACTGGCCAGGATAGCTCCCTGGGTGATTGGGCATAAGAAAGAATTCCTAAAGTCCTGTGAAACCTGCTTTGCTAAGAGTGCTTTCCCTTAGGTGATAAGTGTCCCAGGAGAAGATGAGTATGTCTCCCAAAGTTTGGCAACCCCCTTTCCTGACAAACACTGGCTCAGATTAAGCCCTCAGATTTCTTTGACATGTTAAACCTGTATTCCGGTGCTTTTGAGCCCAAAAAAAGCCTAGTGAGGAAGACGCTCTGGGTCATTCTCCTCTGAGAGTTTGACCACCTTTCCTCCCCAAGCAGTCATGTCTTGGTAGTTTTTATTTTCACCTGTGACGGAGAGATGGGGCTCTGCGGGCGGAGCCCCCACACATCTGGCGTCCAGGACAGGGGCCCCCCGCAAGCTTGTTTTTCTATTTTGTTTTTTTTTAGATTCAATCGATAGATAAGTATTTATTGACATTTGATTGTTCATATTTTTGTCTTTTTCTTCTTCCTAAAGAAGACTCTTTAGTATTTCATGTAATACTGGTTTGGTGGTAGTGAATTCATTCATATTTTTCTTGTCTGAGAAGCTTTTGTCCGTCCTTTGATTCTAAATTATATCTTTGCTGGGTAGAGTAGTGTTGGCTGTAGGTCCCTGCTTTTTATCACTTTGAACCTTTTGTGACATTTCTTTCTAGTGAGCAAAATTTCTGTTGAGAAATCAGCTGACAGTCTTATAGGAGCTCTCTTTTAGGTAACTATCTGCTTTTCTCTTGCTCCTTCTAAGATTCTCTCTTTGTCTTTAACCTTTGGCATTTTGATTATGATGTGTCTTGGTGTGGGCCTCTTTGGATTCATTTTGCTTGGGACTCTCTAGGCTTCCAGGACTTGTATATCTATTTACTTAACCGGGTTAGGCAAGTTTTCTGTCATTATGTTTTTCAAATACGTTTTCAATTTTGTGCTCTCTCTGTTCTCCTTCCAGCATACCCATAATGCAACTGTTGGTATGCTTAGGGTTCTTCCGGAAGCCCCTTATAAAATCCTCATTTTTTTGTATTCTTTTTACTATTCCAACTGCGTATTTTTTGCTTTTTATATTCCAAATTGCTGTTTTGATTCTCAGCTTGGTCTGCTACAATTGACTCCCTATAAATTATTCTTGATTTCAGTTAGTATATCCTTCACTTCTTACTAGTTCTTTTTAATGGGTTCTATTTCCTTTTTAAAGGTTTTTTTATGCTGTTCTAAGTTTATCTATTCGTCCCCTAAGTTCGTTGAGCTCCCAGTGTTTTGCATTCTGTATCTACTAGATTGTTTGTCCCCATTTCATTTTGTTTGTTTTGTGGAGTTTTGTTTTGTTCTTTTATTTAGGACGTATTTCTTTGTCTCCCTACTTGACAGTCTTCTTGTGTCTGTTTCTAAGTATTAGGAAGAGTGGCTGCATCTCCTGGGTTTTGAAAAGTGGCTTAATGTAGTAGACATCCTGTAGGGTTCAGTGACACCTTCCTGTTCCCCCAACCTGGGCACTCCAGGTGTGCCACACTATGTGGGCTGTGTAAATCTTCCTGGTGTACTTGATTCTTGTTTGCTGTTGGCACACAAATGGGAGGAATTTATCCTAAGGCTGATTGGCAACAAGAACTGGCTGTGACCACCATGGAAGACTAGCCATTCAGGGCTTTACTCTGCAGAGTAGAATTTAGTTCAGCAAAATTCTGGTGCCTACTGAGTCTGCCACTTGAATGTGTTACTTGTGGAGGAGGTTGGGTACTGGTGCTTCAGTATGGCCTGAGACTGTTTACCACATGTGTTGGCCCTGGGGTCTCTCAGGAGGACACATCAAGGTCAACCATCACCTGTGTTCTGCCCAGGGCTGCCCGGCATGAAATATAAAGCATGGCTTTATAGTGCACATGGTTGCCACTTGTGATGGTCCTAGAGGTACCCAGGAGAAGCTGAACTATTATCCAAGGCTGGCTACTGCTAATGCCAGGCCTGGCATGACTTAGTGAGAGGCATGGAGCACAGTATAGCCAGATGCTACTTGTTTGAGAGATTTTAGAGAAATCTGAAGCCTGAGCCAAGATAAGCCGTTTGTATTGAAAAGCCACTGGAAACAGCTTTAGTGGGTTTAAAAGTCATGTGAGGTGCGGTCTCTGGAATCATCATGGTGGGACAAACAGTGTAAACCAGGTTGATAGAGTCTCAGATAGGGCACCTGCATACTAGCTCTGTGGGGGAAGGGCGTGGGGGAAAGGCTCATCAAAGGAACAATGTTTTCTGCCAGTACTTCTGTCTGGCAGAAAGCTGCCCCTCCAGACCTTACGGGACAATTCATTCCCTCTTCAAATGTTCCTGGCACCTTACAGGCTATTGGCCCAGTACTGGAGCTCAGAGCGAGTGAATCTGTGTCTGTATTCAGGCCCTTGAAGTGGAAAGCCTAGTTCTACCTCCACCCCTCTTACCAGTCTCAGAGTGTCTTCTTTATACCCTTAGTTGTAGGACTTCCCTTCTGCTAGATTTCAGATGGTTCTGAGTGTTTGTTGTTGTTCTTGTTTTGCTTTGTTTTTGTAATTTAGTTGTAGTTTTGGTGTGGTTGTGAGAGAATGCAAGTACTGCATTAACTGATACCTCCATCTTGACTGGGTCCTATATAGCGACTGAATTTTAAATATCATGCATGCTGCCTATACAATTTTAAATGTAAAAAAGTTAATTAGAAGAACATCCCAAATCATGTATTTTTAGAAAAATTAGTTATCTTATTTGGCTTCTTCTTTACTGATTCTTTTCCTTAAGAAGATGTATATATATCTTATATGAACATATCTATTTCAAAATTATCTGTATAACTATTTTATAATTTGTATATATCATTATTTTTGTGGCTAATTCCCTGTTAATAGAAATTTAGATTCTTTCAAATTATCCTGTTACTAATTATGTACAATGAACATATTTATATATATATATTTTTTTTGCTTAAATCTATATAGTTTCTGTAGGATGAATTTTGAGAAAAGACTTTGTTTCTCAAATAAAATCCTGATAGAAACAATAGTATAAATGATCTTTGACAGCATTTACTAATAAGTATATGAATGTATACATTTTCTCTTACTTTGGCAAAAATGCAATATGCCTGCATAAATTTTTATTATATATGTTCTAATGCATAAAAATGCAGGATACATTTTAAAAATTACTTATCCTAAATACATATCACACACACAAAGATGGTTTTAATTAAATACCTATCCATGAGAAAATTCACGGTCATTTTTTAATTGTTCAATATAAGGTGTTTCAACTTAGAATTAATAATAAAAAAGTTTTAATAAATAAATACTATATAATATTAGTTCTTAAAAAATCAACTATGATAAAATCCATGAATCCAAGAGACAAATATTAAGAAGAGAGTCTGACTGTGGGATTACCACTGTCATTGAGTACTTCAAATTACAAAGTGTAGTGGAGAAGTGCTAATGTTATACGTAGAACACAACTAGAAGTTAGCCCTAAATTTGTGATAGTGGGACACTTGCAGATTTTAAAGAAGTGTTTTTTAATACTTTATATAATTCAGTATTCAGGTATGGCTCAAATAAATAAATCTTAGTAATCTTGAAATGTATATGAGTAATCTCAAAATATATCAAGCCCTCATTCCATGATACTTCTGTGAGATAAATTCAGGTTTCCCCATGACATTTTTTTCTTTCCGATGTTGAAGGCTTTCTTCCTTCTTTCAATGCTCGGGTTCCTTGAAAGCAACTCTTTCTGTGATTTGTATTACCAAGAATTAAGTGTATCAACTCACAGAGCAGTGAAAAACTGAGTCTTTCATCCTCTGACCAGACCCCAAATTTCAGTGCTTGATTCTCTTCTATGACCACCTCAACCGTACATCCTCATGGTGGAGTAAGCTCTTCAGTACCTTGATAGTATTCATTTTTGATAATGCTATCCATCATAGTTGTTCTTTGACCCTTTGATAACAGAAGTGTTAAAACTTCTAAGTGAACACTTGTTTTTTAATTATTATCATTATTATTATAATCGTTATAGTTGTTGCTGTTGCTATTTCTATCATTGTTGCTTGCTAGTGAACCATCTAATATAGTTTTTTGGTGGATTCCAGCCTAGTGGCAGTCTTTTCTCCAAGGCAAAACAGGAATAGAGTGTCTCAAGATTATAGAATGTTACTTAAATATTGCAAATTTTTAAAACATTATTTTAAAGTTTCAACATCTCTGGTTATATTTTGCTTGCTTGTTTGTTTTGTTGATTAGGTTCCACTTAAAGGTGAGATCATGGGCATAACTGTGGAAAAAGGGAAACTCCAACTCCCTGTTCCTTTCAATCTGTGTGATGATATGAAAATACCTGCTGCCATTCATGTTTATATATAAATATATATGCCATTTATATCAATATATACACTCTAGAGAGCCTGACAATACTAGGGTACCCTACAGAATCATTCAACACAACAAACAAACAACAGAAAAACCGCCAAGATTCAATTGCTATCAAACATGGTACATGACCATTAAGGTTGTCTGCCACAACTGACTGTGTCCCCATGCAGGGTTCCCCCCCCCCTCAGAATAATTAACCACCTAGAAACTCAGAAACAATGTCATAAAGACTCACTCATGAGTCTCTGGTTTTCTAAGATATAATTATTTCTTTTACTATTAGAATACATTAAAAAAATGGAAGGCAAGAACATGTTTGTCTAAACAAAAGGCAAAAAAGAAGACAAATGGACAAGAAATATCTGATGTAAAAGAAATATCTGAATGTATAAGGTATGTAGAGAGTTAAAAGATAAACTTTTCTATTTAACCTAGTAAATAGATTGAGCTGATTAACTTATTATATAGACTGACAATCTGTTCAAAAATAAATGGATCAATTCCTTTAGGTTCATAATTGTTAGATAACTCTCCACAAATGCAAGATTCTTTACAACTTTGCTAACTCAGGCCTTAAAAGATGATGTAAGAGCAATTTTCATTTGAAAAATTTCTTATACTTTAAGAATTGAATAACTCAGTTATTTTATACTTATTGCAAGATACTTTTGGAAGAAAAAATTGAGTCATTATATCATTAGTATAATATAATACCAATAAAATTTGAGGCACTATGATATCAGTAATATCATATCATATAAATATTTTGGCTTTATTTGCATTTCACTGATAACTTTTGCTTTTGGTTATTATTGATATATAATATCAATAATATATTCATTATTAATATATAATAAATTATATATTAATATATAATATATAATATCAGTTGATATATTCATCATCATATGTTCTTGTAATTTTGTGAGGTATGATTAAAATATTTTGTCCATATTTGTCTTTTATAATTAAGTTGAAATATTTGTTTATAATGCCATTTTATGTATGTTTTGTGGATATTTTATACCCATAGAGGCTTTATTTTTTTATTATATAATGTTTACTGAAGAGTAGAAGTTTTTAGTTTGATAAAATCCAATTTATCATTTTTTATACTGTATTTTTATTTTTTCCCTGAGAAACCATTGTGTGTTTCAAGGTTTGCAAAGATCATATCCATGTTTTTTTCTACAGTTTTATAGTTTATTTATTACATTTAGTATGTGACCAATTTCAAGTATAATTTTGTTGGCATGAGGTAAAGTCAAAGTTATTTTTCACATTTATATGTAATTTTATAGCACCATTTATTTAAAAGATTTATTCCACCATTTATTTTTTAAGACATTCATTTTTTTGATAAATAAATCACATATATGTAAATTTATTTCTTGATCCTTTTACATTCCATTGAGCTATATGACTATGTTTGTGCTAGTACCTCACTCTTATTACTGTAGCTTCATTATAAACCTTGATGTCATATAGTAAAACCCTCCAAATGCTTACTTTTCATTCAATATTGCTTTTTCTCTTCCTTTGTATATTTGGCAATTTTTACACACCAAACTTTAAAAGAAAAAGCCTTCTGGGATTTTGATTTGGATTTTATAAAATCTATAAATCAAATTGAGAATTAAAATCTTAATTTTTCTTGTTTATGAATGTGCTATATCTTTTTATTCATTTAGCTTTCCTATAATTTTCTCACCCATGGTACAAAACTTTCAAACACAAAGCCTTTCACTTACATTATTCCTAATAGTTTAGTTTTACAAGCTATTTACATTGTATGTTTAAATTATATTTTATAATTGTTCATTGATAGTTACATAAAAATTCAATTCATTTTTGTATTTTGAACTTTGTCCCTTTGCAAGTTTACTTATTATATCTGGTAGCTATGGGGGGAATATTTTAAAGATTTTCTATTTAGGCATTCATGTCATCGTGATTAAAAGTATTTCACTTCTAAAATGTATGCCTTATTTTTTTTTCATGCTTTATTGCATTGGATGCATTTTCAGGTACCTGGTATAATTTTTCTCTCTATCTCTCTTTTTTTCACTCTTCTCTGATTCTATGCTCTGCTGATTCTACCCACCTTTTCTTGATATTTTATTTATAATGTGTCTGAAATGTAATTTTAACTTTTAATGAAAATAAATAAATCTAGTACCCAGTACTTCTGTATTGCTGTAATAGTCCACTGGTAAGACATGATCTCAATGGGATTATTCACTGAAGCACTGTAGATTCTCAAGGACTCACCATTTCACTGCTTAGTACTCAAATATCTCTTAACCTTGTGTCCATTCTGGAAACTTTCAATTTTTTGTACCAGGATCAGATTTTGCACAGCTTCATAGAATTTCATGCTACATATAACATAGATTAGTTGTCTGTCACAAACTCAGGGTAAGTTTTATTACATTCCTGACACTTTTTCTTGATGCAAAAAATCTCTTCCTTAGTACTCTATAAAAATTCCTGACACCTCAGCCCTTTGATGGCTGGTAACTTCTTCTCCAGTCAGTATGAAAGCTGTGCAGTGCTTGGGTTCCATCTCAATGTAACTAATCCAGAAAGTGTTTTCAGACAGAGGGCCTGGGCAGTTGTAGAGCTCACTGGCTTTGTTTTTTGTTTTCCAGGCATCAGTCCTGTGCTGTCTATTGTTCACTGTCCAAAGACAGTTACCTCATGGTTTTTTCCCCAAGCTTCTAATTGTTTCTGTTGGAGTAACTGCTAGCTATTTATCATTATTATTGAAGAAAACATTTCAACTTTCCGTGATTTAGTTTCCTTATGCTCAGAGTTTGGATAATAATATATAGCTTTAAAAAAGTTATCTTTATTACAAACTGCACTACAGATAAGATCCTCCCAACTTTTATTGTTTCATTTTCCCATAAATGTGAGCTTTTCTCCAAATTGCCAAACACCTTGGGAGATAGTTATGTAAGGACCAAACCATGACACCGAATGTATGGATTTATTTGAATCATATGCTAGCAGTCCTTCATTAGACTATCAGATGTAATCATATCCATCTGATGTGCCAGTTTGTCTCTGTCACCAAAAGTAGACACCTCATTCGTCATCACTAAGATATTTATTCTCATAGTGCTTTGCACATGTCAGTCTTACCAATCCTCCTTTTGCCTGTCCTCTTCAATATTTCTACTGGAACCCGAATTTACCACATTCTCAGTTTTTCTCAATCTCTTTAAAAGTTTCTTCCACCTCCTGGCATTAACTGACCCCTGGATGTTTTCTGAGAGTGTTTCTGAGCCGATAGCCTCTTCAGTTGGAAGCTGCTTCCTTTCAGCACTTCTACTTGTGTTAGTTGTGAAAATGGTAGGAAGTATCCTTCCTCCCTTCCATCTCTGCTATCCAACCATTTCTTTTCTTTCTTGTTAACATATCCTACTCTCTTTTAAAATTGTGCTGTTTAGGTCATCCACAACATTTCTTCCTGCTATCACTCTTAGTTACTCATAATTATATGAAATTTTAGCTCAAGTCTGCTCTAGCCCAGTAACTTAAAATTTGAATTATTAATATAACCCCTCCTTCAATCTAAACAATATTTCCATGGAGCTAAGAACCTCTTTATTCTTATGTAATTGATTTACCTTCCTCATTCTTTTATTTTCTTTATAGTTTTAGTGACATTCAATTTTATGGTTTCCCTAATAATCTTTTTTTCTGGTTCACCCTCATCTTTTGTAAAATTAAATATTCCCAGAGTCCTCTTTATTTTCTTCACTTTCTGTTTAGTTTCCCCAGTCCCCCTACTTTACATACTACCTATAAACTTATCCCCATTTATCTTTTTAGTAGCATTATTTCTCCTGAGCTTAAATTTCATATAATAAACTACTGAATAAAAAGCTAGATGTCTAATAGGGATCTCATTTAATAAAACCAAGAGTTTTTAATTTTCAATATTCTGTCACAAAATTATATTCTCCAGTCTTTCTTAAATTTATTTGTAACATTAGTAACTCAATTGTTAAAACCAAAGAGTGCCACCCTTATTATCATTTTTCTCACTATTATCCACATTCAATTATTTAACAAATATATTCAGTGTCCTGTCAACTTACATTTCTATCTTGTCCTATTGCTAATGACATTATTATGTAATCTGAGCTACTGGAACTATCTCTCAAGTTAGTTTCTTTGTCTCCCATTTTCTTTTCCCACAACTCAATACCCACTGTATAACCAGAAAGACCTTTCTTACCCTCTGTAATGGATATTTTCCTATAGATATACTGACATCTTTTCTTCTAAAATGACCCAGTTCTTTCCCATTTTTTGAATTTTTTCACTTGTTTTGCCTCAATTTAGGCATACTTTGCTTTACCAGGAGAGGGGCAGTAAACTACTTTCATAGTCATTTTAATTTTTACTTCTCAGTTGAAATTTCAGAACTCTGACAAATCTTTTACTAGTCCATGAATAATTATTTATTTAATAATTTTAACATATTGTTTGTATTGATTCAAAACACTTATGATCTAATTTTGTTATTAATTTCACATTTTTTTCATATTGCTTGTAAGTTCCTCAAAGGAATGATAATTTGTCTTTCATGCTTTCCAAAGCATTTTCAGAATTTAGAAGATGTCCTATAAACACATATTAAATATTTGTTGAATAAGTAAATAATAAATCAATATTGAGGAAGGCATGTTTCTAAATTACCTGGTAGAGTTTCTCAATAGTTTATGTTATATCTGCTCTGGAACATTTTGAAATACCTGTGTAGCTTCCCATTTCCAATTTTGCATCAAAAGAGTCTGCATTTTAGGCTTGATTTTTTTAAATTAGGTAGACACTCCATATACTTTCCTAGAGTCATGTAAAATCTGAGATTAGGAACCTTCTCTGAACCCCATTTAATGGCCATGCGTTATATCCAACTCTTAGTAGGCTTAACTCTCTGGTTCTACATATTGCTAGCCATACTTTTCCTCTCTCATCTGGACACCTCTCTCCATGGATAACACTTCCATTATTGATAATTTCTTCAACTTCTGAATTGATCATTTGGCATAACCCTCCTAAATTAGAGCACCTGGTATGATCACCAAAATCAGTGATTTATCAGTACCCTTTGGTACTTGACTATGAATTTCTGACTACCTTTGCCAAGTCTTTGATTATGTATGTGGATGAATTTCCTCTGCCCATCTGGATACCTTATCCTACATCCATCACCAGTCACATGTTGCAAAGTGTTAGTTTATTTTTTATAGTTTATTTATTATTTATTATGCTTAAAATCACCATAATTATGAGTCAGCGCATATTTGTATTTATACTATTTATTAACAAGTATTTTAAATATTATTATATTTTAATATGTAAAGCATCTAGATAGTAATTGGTTTTAGTTTAAAATGAATAAGCAGACATCTACAAAGGAGTGCAGGAAAGTCCTTCTACTTCAAAGGTATTTTTCTCTTGGTTTTTATGTTCAAACCATTCATATGAGGTTTTTGTTCAAGGAGTAGGAGGAACATGATAAAACATAAAAGTGCCACCTGAGAAGGTAAAGTAATAAACTACCTCCACCCATTAATCCTGCTGCTTGAGGGAAAATGAAACCTAAAGGCTTCTCAGAAGTATGTAGCATTTCTAATAATTGGAACCAAAAAATGACCCTAATTCTAGTTCCAGTTGACCTACTTATTTTCATTTACTTTCATGAACAGTAAAGTATGAGTAATGGACCACCATCTACATTACCTATCTGGAATCTACTTTAGATATCTGTTCTATTGTTCTGGTTTAAATTAAATCCTTATTGTAGCAGAAACTTAGCAAATCATTCTGTTTACTTAATCTTAAATTTATTTTCATAAAACATGAATAAGCCTAAAACTTGAATTATTAAAAAATGTATTTTTTACCTTTTTTTAAAGACATGGGAAGTTTCCCTCATGCATTTCAGATTCCAAAAACACCAGGTGGTGCTGCCATGCAGTATGGGATTCTGGCAAAAGGCCTTGGACAAAACCGTTTTTTTCATGACTTTTTTTTTATTAGTCACAACAAAGTGAACTTGTAACAGTGTGCTAGAGAAAAGGTGAAGAAACACTTGAAACAAACCCAACCAATTAAAACTAAGTGGAGCTTTAAATTTCAAAAAAATCTGTTTGAGGGAAAGCTTTAGTTATTTCTAAAAGCACAAGGTAAAATCATGTTTCTCTATCTCTCAAACTCAATAATAATGTTATTATTTACTTAGATTGTCATAATATGCAGTGCATGTTTGTGTGTGTGCTAAAAATTAATAGTCTATTAAAACTTCATACTGACTCTATAATCTGTAGATCCAAAGCAAGTATCTGTAGGGACCCATACATTAGCCATTTTTCCATATATATATATAAAATTTTCTGTTCATTTTTGATGTTATAATTTGAATACATTATTTGATAATTTTGTGCCAATTTCAATTGCTTATTTTGTCACCTACCAATATATGCAAATGATAAATGTTTATATAATTTTATTTTTCTAACTTTTCCTAATTCTTAGGTACTTAAGGATTTTAAAACAATCAAAAATCTTGAAAAATAGATTTTTTTCAGATTTTTTAACTTTCTATTACAAATATGATTTTCTAAATTTAATAATCATATTTCTGTAAGTTTTGATATTATCTTTAACTGGAGTTTAAATGAAAGATAGAATATTATGAGAAGAATTTGGCACAATTGAATTTGACTTAAATATTTTCCAAAGAAATTCATTTCTGAAAAACAATTTTGCTTAAAAAGCTGTGTTTGAGTTATTTATTAGTCATGTCATTTTATTTGTTAATGTCATATATTTAAGAAGAAATTGACTGGCTATGATCAGGCTGTTTTAATATATAAAGTCAATAAGGTAAAACTTGAATTCAATTTTAATTTAGTTTTTTATTCTGATATAGAATAGTTTCTAATATAAATTTTAATTTGTGTCTGTATCAGTGACATCATTTCAATGTCTTAATGATTTTAACAATGTACAGTTTACATGTGTTTGTGCCTGTGTAGAGTATTCATGAATGTTTTGGGCAAACTTAAAATACCTTATTTATCCTGATAATAATTCTGTAGAAAAAGTTATTTATTATATGACAATTATTAATTACATGGTAGATATTTTAATATTTAATCATCTTTAAGGATTAAATTCTAGGAAACATGATATGTATAAGTTATACTTTGAAAGACAAATACAATTTATAAAAATCTAAAGTATTGGTTCTTTCACTAATGTGTTTGTATTATTAGCTTTGTGGAAAAGGAATCCAAAAGTCAGGAAAAGAAAAGAAGAAAGAAGCAAATTAAAGCAGAGGGAAAAGACATATTAAAGAAATAATTATACCCCATAATTCTTGAATAACATACACATTTAATATTTGATAAATGTGATATATTAAAAATTTAAGCAGTGTTATATTATGGGCATATTTCATTTTATTAAAAGGAAATCAGTAGTTTGCAAAAAAAACAAAAACAAAAATGATGTTCTTAGAGAACTCTCAGAATAAAAAATAAAGAACTTAGATATTATTATACTTAATATGGTTATGCTCCTGATTTAATAAATACTTTATTGAGTTATGATAAGGACATTTAAATGTCATGTTTAGTATTTCAAATATTTGCATTTCATTATTTAAACTAGAAAAAGTGACTAAATATAGCAATTGTTTCTAATTTACTTAGTGACTTTTTTGTCACAAATTTTTATCTTTCTATTATAAAATATCAGGCATGTAAATCTGATTATGCCTATGCTTTTTACTCTGTAGAAGTCATAGACTTGCCTAAAAGGATATGTAAAATTGAGGTGATATATAAATTATATTTACAATGGGATGAGAAAGTAATGCTTCAGATGTTTCATTAGGAGTAAAAACAAATCCTGAAGACTTTTGTGGTTCCAAGTAACCAAATAAATTAGGATTGTGTATTTACTAAACTGAATTATGTTGGAGCCCAGGAGGCCTGTGAGGGGTCGAGGATAGGGTCCTGCACCGCAGGCGTGGTGACTGGGCCTGGTTTCCGGCCTCGGGGCTGTCTTGGGCTCTGACTGTTCTCTGAACCCTTGATAAACCAGCCACCTTTCTTTATCCATCAACTCATATCTTTTGGCCTGCGCGTCATGTACCTGGTAGCAATGTTAGCCTAAGAACATCCCGACCTTAAGGGAGTAGATAAACTTTGTAGGTCAAGGAAATGAGCTACGTGCCAGAAGGCTTCTCCTTTGTTCTCTATGCACTCAAGATTGTATTTAAGCCTGAAGACCTCGCAATAAACTTGCCTTATGCCAGCTGAGCATTTGGTCCTCTCCCATAATCAGTCCCTCGCCCAGCCTCACGACCACCCTTGCCGCAGCGGGCTGCGGCAGAATTATATGTATATCATGGAATAAATCTGGAATGTTGACTACAGTAATGAGTATACTCAAACAACACCAATATTTCATTCACTAATAGTAATATATATTGCAAGACAGGTTGTAATGTGTTTGCAGAAACATTCAGGCAGGGAAATCAGACATGTAGCCTTATTTTGCAGAGCAGCATACACTGATTATGTTAGGAGACTGTACATCATCTCTGTTCAAGTCTATAAATCTATGTGAAAAAATTGAAGATCAGATTTTGATAAGGTATTATTGAAATTAATAGTGGCAAAATACTTAGCTTACATATGGTACTTGAGAAATAAAATCTATTTTTCTTCATCCAAAATGGAAGTAAAATATTTTTCTTTTTCTCTTTAGTATATTATGAACCTTAGTTTAAAAGTACAATTTTAAATAATACAAATATATTTAAAATTAATATGACTTTAGGAAATTTAAGAATATACATTTTAAATAAAATGTATTTATTTGGAAATTATACTATATAATGTTAGGTTATTTTTAATCTTGGAATAGATATTTTCCTCCTTTTTTTGGAAATGTGGACTTAACCAGGTGGTAAAATTTACTCATCTTTATAATAAAAGTATGAATGTTAAAAAAATAGAATTTCCATTGTTTTCAACAATTTTATAGAAACAAAATTTTTATTATTCTAAGACTAGTGGATTTCATTTTCTGCCATTTCCAGTCTTCTTAAATGCAAACATCCAGGGTACTATTTGCCATTATAAAATTAAGCAAGTATAGCCCAACCTTAAGCAATGCATTCTTTATCTCATCTTCCAAAATAAAGATACCGATATAAGTGAGTCATCTTCAAGGTTTTTATTTTTATTTTTGCCAGTTCTAAATGCTATGAATTGATTAGCAGAGCTGTGGAAAACTGTCACTCATACATTTCTGGTGCAAATTCCAATCAGTAGAACTGTTATAGAGAAGAATTTGACAATATCTACCAAAACAACATGTATGTTTATCTCATGACCAAGTCACCCTCCTAGGAGTTTATGTTGAGGATACATCTACAATAATGAAAATACATATGCAGAGAGTTATTAATTGCAGCATTGTTTGTATTTATAAGATGCCGTGAATAGTCTGAATGCTCTTATAAAAAGAGTGGCTGATAAATTGGTATAATCACAAAATGATCACACAGCTCTGTAATGGAATGGAAAAGATCTACAAGGACAGATGTAGAATGATTTTCAAGAAAACAGAAATGAGTATATATACATAAAAAGAAATAACATGTTTTGTAATAAAGAAAGAAATAATAAAATATATATGTACTTCCTCATTTATTCATGAAGAGATAAAGAAATACAGAAAGGATAAAAAAGAGACCAATGATATTAGCTACTACATTGGGACAGATGAATATAGGGTAGAAAGAATAGAAATAATAGGGATCGAGAATGGCATTACTGTGAATATACCTTTAAAATACAATTCTGACTTTGCAAATTGTGTTAAAGCTTCACAAATTAAAAATACTATTGGAAATCAAAAAGGATAGAGAAAAAAGAGACCACATGCAGACAGTCAGCAAGAATATGTGGAACATTTTCCCACAACTGCAAAAAACTAAATTTTTGAGTTTGGAAGAGAAGCCTAGGTTCCAGAGAAAAGCAAAGCACACCCAGTAACTTTGAAAGGTTCTGAATGAAGGACTCAGCTCAGCTTTGCCCAGTCTCCTAATTCAAAGAAGCTTTGAGGAAATAAATTCATGTCAGTTCATACTCTGAAGTTTGTGATAATTTATTACACAGCACAGACAAAACATACATCTTACCACAACCATATTAGCTCTGCATCTGTAATATGTTCTTTTTTTATTTTAATTGTTGTTCTTGTACAGTTTTCTGTCTTTTACTCCCACCCCAGTTCACCACCCCAGTCCTCCCCACCTCCCTCCCATTTCCACCCCCCGTAATATGTTCCTGATCATATTGAAAGTATATGTGGCATTTACTTTGTTTTATACAGTGTAGAATACATTTTTAATACATTTAAAATTTTATGTCCAATTATCTTCATTTCACTCTTAATTAGGTTTCTTAATTTATTAATTTTTCAATTACAGTTTATATTTAATATTATTTTGTATTAGTTTTAGGTGTTAGGCATAGTGGTTGGACAATCACATACTTTACAAAGTGCTCCCTCTGATATTTCCAGTACCCAACTGGAACCATACATAATTGTTACAATATTACTGTCTGTATTTTCTATGCTGTACTTTACACTTTAATGACTATTTTGTAACTACCAATCCATACTTCTCAATCCCTTCACCTTTTTCACTAGTTCCCAGCCCCCTTCCCCTTTGTCAACCATCAGTTGGTTCTCTGTATCTGTGCATCTGATTCTGTTTTATTTGTTCATTATTATTCTTTAGATTTCACAAATTAATGAAATTGTATAGTATTTATCTTTCTCTGATTGATTTATTTCATTTAGCATAAATAACACCCTTTAGGTCCTTTCATGCTGTTGCTAAAGGTAGGATTTCATTCTTTTTTGTGGGCAACTGATATTCCATTGTATATATGTACTAACACTTTGTATATATGTGTGTGTATGCATATATATATTTATTATATTCTTTCCATTACCAGTGAGTCCCCTTATACCTCCCCCCCGCAGCAATCATGACACTGTTGTCCATGTCCATGAGTCTTTTTTCCTTTTTCCTCAATCCCTCTGTCCCTTAACTTCTCCCACCCACAAGCTGTCAACTGTTCTCCATCTATGAGTCTGTCTCCACTTTGCTTGTTAGTTTAGTTTGTTCATTAGATTCCACACATGAGTGAAATCATGTGGTATTTGTCTTTCTCTGATTGGCTTATTTCACTTAGCATAATGTTCTTCAGGTCCATCCATACTATTGCAAAGAGTAAAATTTTCTTCTTTTTTACAGCTGAGTAGAATTCCATTGTGTAAATATCCCATAGTTGTTTTATCCATTAATCTACTGATGGACACTTGGGCTGCTTCCATATCTTGGTGATTGTAAATGACCCCATGATAAACATAGGGGTGCTTATGTTCTTTTAGATTAGTGTTTTGGGTTCCTTCTGATATATTCCCAGAAGTGGGATTGCTGGGTCAAAAGATAGATCCATTTTTAATTTTTTGAGATATCTCCATACTGCTTTCCACAGTGGTTGCACCAGTCTGCATTCCCACCAACAGTGCAAAAGTGTTCCCCTTTCTCTACATCCTTAGAAACACTTGTAGTTTGTTGATTTATTGATGCCACTCTGACAGGTGTGAGATGGTATTTCATTGTGCTTTTTATTTGCATTTCTCTGATGATTAGTGAAGTTGAGCATCTTTTCACATGTCTAGTGTCCATCTGTATGCTCTCTTTGCAGAAGTGTCTGTTAAGGTCCTTTGCCCATTTTTTAAATTGGGTTGTTCATTTTTTTGGTGTTGAGCTTTGTAAGTACTTTATAAATTTTGGATATTAACCCTTTATCAGATGTATCAGAGAATATGTTCTCCCATTCTGTGGGTTGTCTATTATTTTGCTGACCATTTCCTTTGCTGTGCAAAACCTTTTTAGTTTGATATAGTCCCATTTGTTTATTTTTCTTTTGTTTCCCTTGCCAGAGGAGAAATATATGATAAAAAATTTCTGTGAGAAATGTCAGATATTTTGCTGCCTATGTATTTTGCTAGGATATTTATGGCTTTGAGTCTGTCATTTAAGTCTTTAACCCATTTTGGATTTATCCACTTGTCTATTTATGGTCACTTGGGTTGCTTCCATAGTTTGGCTAATGAAATAAAGCACAGATGGCAAAGTAACCCAGCAAAAAAGAAAATAAAAGAAAACCCACTGAATGAGAGAACATAGTCACAAGGATATACCTGATAGGGGTTAATATCCAAAATTTATAAAAAACTCATTCAACTCAACACAAAAAGCCAAACAACCCAATTAAAATATGGGGCAAAGTATCTAAATAGTTCTTCAAAGATGACATACAGAGGGCCAGTAGGCATGTGAAAAGATGCTCAATGTTACTAATCACCAGACAAATGCACATTAAAACTACAATGAGATACCACCTCACACCTGTCAGAATGGCCATCATCAATAAATCAACCAACAACAAGTGATGGCGAAGATGTAGAGAAAAGGGAACCCTCATGAAATGTTGGTGGGATTGCAGACCGGTGCAGCCACTGTGGAAACATTGTGGAATTTCCTCAAAAAATTAAAAATGAAACTGCTTTATGTCCTCATGATTCCACTTCTGGGACTATATCCAAAGAAACCCAAAAGACTAATTCAAAAGACTATAGGTACCCCTGTGTTCACTGCAGGGTTATTTACAATAGCCAGCATTATTTACAACTGTTAAATATAAAACCTACCACAAAACCAAATTTTAACTATCACTGATTTGTTACTGAGAATGGGTTTAAAAAAGTAAATCTTTCCTGGAACAATATCATATGTGACATTATTTAAATAGTAAATAGCTATTTTTTTTTGTATTTACTTGTAATAATGTACCCCAATTTAATTATTAATATATGTGTCATACATACTCTGAAGGACATACGTTTTTTAATGTTTTGATCAAACTTTTACTTTTAAGAACAGTTTTATATTTAGTAAAAAAAAAAAAAAAAATGGAGAAGGCAATTAAAAGAGTTCCCTGTTTCTCCCATCCAAGTGCTAACCAGGCCTGACCCTGCGTAGCTTCTGAGATCAGAGGAGATCCAGTGCATTCAGGGTGGTGTGGCCATAGACTTTGTTTCTCTTATTATTGACACCTTAGGCATTTATTACAGTAAGTAAACCAACACTGATAGTTTAGAACACCCAGAGTTTATGTAGGTTTCATTATTTTTACGTAATATTCCCTCTGGTTGCAGAATTCCACACTACATTTAGTTTTCATATCTCTTTAGGCTCTTCTTGGCTATTGCGCTTTCTCACTTTCCTTCTTTTTAGTTTTTAGTTTTTTTTTATTTTAAAACTCTAAATGCTTTAAACAGAATGCTGGTATTTTATAAAAGTTTCACAGTTGGGATTAGTCTGATGTTTTCCATGATAAAAGTAGTGCTATGGGTTAATCCAAGAAAGACCACAGTAGAAAAAAATGCCATTTTCATTACATCATAGCAAGTGTACATATCGTCAACATGATTTATGACTCTTGATGTTGCTATACATGTATACTTAGAATAATTAAACAAATGGATGACAGATGGTAGGAGACAGGTTTCTCACTGCTGCAGTGGGAGTTTACAGATAAGCAAGAGAAGGAAGCTAGAATGATGATATCATGAGGGACCGGAAACATCAGAAAAAATTCAAGTTTACCTTAATATAGACACAAATGGTTACATATAGAATTACTTATAGATATGTGTATATATGCAGGTTTGTATGGCCACATATAATTTTGATCTGTTAGCCAAGAAGGCAAAAGAAACAAACAAACCAAATAAGAAAACAGAATAAAGAAGCAAAAAATCTCAGTAGCAATGAGTACATATAACACCCTGACCTTGTTTTACATGTCATTCTCCAATAAAAAGAACCAGGGCTCTCAGTAGAAATGGCTGATTCTAGGAAAAAAGCAGGCTATACATGAGATGAGACTATATCCTCTTATAACAACAAAAAGTAAGGATGTGCCCAAACACACACACTCACACACATCTGCAATGATAGGGAAGTATGTCCAATGAATACAAAAGCCAAATGAATGAGTCCCCGATGTTCAGCTTAAACTGAAACAATGTGAGCAATGTTAAAAATCATACATTGCAAACTGTAAACTAAATATATACTCATACAATATAAATAATTGAATAAATTGATTAATTAGTAAATGGGGGAAGAGACAAATCTCTCATACAGAAACATTCTAAATAATTTATGTAGATACTTTGCCCTGAAGGTGAAGGAGAGTAATTGCTCATTTCCTAGGGGTGGACTGGGAACAGTCATTTTCAAGGTGAACAGTGTGAAAAGGTGGGGAGAGAGAAATGTGCAAGGTAGTAACTTTACAGAGCAGAGGTTTCAGTAGGCAATTAGGCCAACGAAAAAGATATCAACTCATTGTTGTTTTGAATTTGTTATTCCACCAACCTGTATTAGTGTCTGAAATTTATTGAGTATGGTGTCAACATGTTGGCATGCCCAGTCACAGGATAAACCAGGCCATTGGAACTGAGAATGGGTGCCTAAAAAGGATTTAGAAAGAAACTATATTATTAAGACTCTGTCTTGTTGGATGCATTGCATCATTTTTTCAGAAAATATAATTTATGGATTTAGAAATAAGTAATTTCAAATTAATAATGTGATTCTTAAATTTATAAAATTGTGTAAAAATAATTCTGAAGCAAAGGAAAGAATCTACATATTACTTGTTTCTTAGTCTTATTCTGATGCTACTAAAGTTCAGTGGTTAATGGATTGCCTTGCATCTACAGATGATCAATACATAATTTTTATTTGATGTGATTATAACTTCATAGAAGAGAAATAGTGCTATAAAGTGATTTTCATTTTGACATATAATTTCCTGCCCTTATAAAATATGAAGATTTATGTATATGACAGTTGCATAATTTTAAGGGTACTCCTATTGATGAGAACTTGGTTGGTCTTTCAGAAAAGAAATATGTAAAAACTATCTTTTTTACCAATTAAAAATCAGGAGAATAAGGATTTTAATAAGCTTCCTGGGACATTTGTCTTTTCTATCTTTGATAAATACATGATTATAAGGACAAGTTATATGAGCAGCAGTAATTTCCCAGTAACGTGATCATTAAAAGACCTCTCAACTGTAATATATCAGTATTAATTGGGGACAGATGATCGTTTTAGTGACATGCTCAAGTAATTATCCATATTTCAATGCTCCATGAATACCTGAATATTCTTAACAAAGTGATTATGTTTTATAATATTTTCAGTGCAAAATATCTTAAGTGTGGTGTATATTAAAATCGTAAAAATAAGTAGAATTAAGCATTGTTAAATAAGACTGTTTACTAAATGTATTTGGAAAAAGTGAAGCAAATATTAATTTTACTAATTTTGGAAGTAGGGATGCTTTAATATTTACTAAAGTTATGTTAACTCTTACCAGTTTTGTTATATAAACAAAACCAACCACTGATGTGTGTTCTGAATCATTGCTCCAAATTATATTGAAATACCAAATAATGTATACCCCAAAATCCTTATAAAAATCCTGTATTTTCTAATAATTAGTATTTTTATTTTTTTATTTTTATTTTTTAAATATATTTTATTGATTATGCTATTACAGTTGTCCCATTTCTCCCGCATCATTCCCCCGACCCTGCACACCCTCTCCCACCCACATTCCCCCCTATAGTTCATGTCCTTGTGTCATAAGTTCTTTAGCTTCTACATTTCCCATACTATTCTTACCCTTCCCCTGTCTATTTTCTGGAAAGAAATATTTGAAATCTTGAAAAGCAGGGACCTACATCCAAAATTGCTCTTTCCAGCAAAGCTGTCATTTAGAATGGAAGGACAGATAAAGCGCTTCTCAGATAAGGTCAAGTTCAAGGAGTTCATCATCACCAAGCTCTTATTATATGAAATGTTAAAGGGACTTATCTAAGAAAAAGAAGATCAAAAATATGACAATGAAAAGACAGCAAACTCACAGCTATTAAAAACCACACCTAAAACAAAAGCAAACTAAGCAAACAGCTAGAACAGGAACAGGACCACAGAAATGGAGATCATATGGAGGGTTAGCAACAGGGGCGTGGGAGGAGGAGGTGGGGGGAGGTACAGAGAATGAGTAGCATAGATAGTAGGTAGATAATAATTAGTATTTTTAAATATTTTATTGATTATGCTATTACGGTTTTCCCCATTTTTCCTCCTTTATCAACCCTCCACCCTGCACCCCGCAACCCTGCAGCATTCTCTCCCCTTAGTTCATGTCCGTGGGTTGTACATGTAAGTTCTTTGAATTCTCTGTTTCCTATACCATTTTTGACTACCTTTTGCTTGTATAATTTGTTTAATACTTTTGTGTATATTTCTCCATCTATAAAATGCAAGCTCCAATATCTGTTAGAAGGGATTCCAAAATAAATCAAGTTTGTTCATATCTTTATTCTTTCTATAACAAATTATGTATTTCTTAATTTTGAATATATCACAATCATGTCTTGTTATTAAGCTTACCAAATATATCAAAAGTGGTTTTTACTACAGACTTATTTCCTAAATTTAAGCTTGTGCTGTTTTAATAATACAAAATTCAATATTGCATAATATTAGTATAAAGCCAAATTCTTGACAAAATATACTATGCTTCTTTCTTCTGATAAAACCAACATTTTTTTCCTGCAGTTTTGAAGTTCATATCCTCTCCATTGGCCTCCTTGGCACCTCTCTATTCTGTTTCTCTTCTTGCTTGTCCGGCTACTTTTTCTTTTCCAACTTGATATATATATATATATTTGCAATTCTTCAATATCAAGATTCTACAAGTTCTGTTGGTTGTTCATTTCTGTTCTAAATTCTCATCCTGCTACTAGTAATCTTATTTCTATGTTCATTAATTTATGAATATCAGAATGGTGTTTGCCCTACCTTGAGATTGTCACTGTTTTAAAATTAAAATTGCTATTTCATTTAATCTTTACACAAACTTGTAGCTAGTTCTGTTCTCATTCTTTAATTTTAAATAAGCAGACATACAGGGAGGTTATATAATTTGCTCAAGATCACACAGGAAAGTGATGGAGCCAGTGTTCTAACCAAAACAATAGTGCTGCAATTACTGTCCTTCATAAATATCTTCTGTACCTTAAATTTAACAAATCTGTGACTTCCTAAGAAAACATGTTTTCTACTAGTCAGTAGCCCATTCTGTTAAACTGGAAGAATTATTATTCTCTTTTTTTATAATCTAAATTCTTTAAATTTTATCTCTTCTTTCTCAAACCTGACTTTCACATTTAACCATTACATTCCTCTATCCACTGCTATAATTTTGGACCTTGTCATTCTTAATTTTAGTGATTATAACGGCCTCTCATCCATGTCATCAATCTCTTACACTATTCCATTTCCAATTAATAGAACAGCATCCTACCTGCACTGTCTTCTCAAAAGATAAACATTGATCATATTACTATGTTGTTTAACTGATAGCATTTAAGATATTTGTATGCCTTTTAAAGATAACTTTAAAAATTATTTATTTATTTTTAGAGGCGAGAAGGGAAGGAGAAAGAGACAGAAACATCAATGTGTGGTTGCCCCTGGTGCGCCACCTACTGAGTCCCTGGCTTGCAACCCAAGCATGTGCCCTAAACTGGGAATTGAACTGGTGACCTTTTGGTTCGCAGGCTGGCATTCAATTCACTGAGCCACACCAGACAAAGCAAAATATTTGTATGCCTTGAATTGGTGTCATGAAAGTGGGAGAGTATGACCAAGTCAACTATATTGGTCACAATGCACATTAAGAAACAAAACTATGAACATTGGGGTGCACAGGTTCTTCTGAATTAGTGTTTCAGGATCCTTAGAGAATAATCCCAACAGAGATATTGCCAGGTTAAAAGGCAGTTCCATTTTTAGTTTTCCGAGGGAACTCTATACTGTTCTCCACCAGTCTGCATTCCCACCAACAGTGTACTAGGGTTCCCTTTTCTCCCTAATCAACAAAACAAACAAGCAAGCAAAGTACAGCTAGAGACATTGAAATAAAGAACAATCTCACAGTAACCAGAGAGGAGGGGGGAGAGGGATAATAGGGGATAATAGGGTGGGTGATCAAGGAACATATATGAAGGACACATGGACAAAGCCAAAGGGGGTGAGTTAGAGGGTGGTGAGGTAGGGATAGGTTGGGGGGGGCGTGGTGGGGTGAAATGGAGACAGCTGTACTTGAACAACAATAAAAAATAAATAAATAAAAAGAAACAGGTCTTCCGGCCAAGATGGAGGCGTAGGCGGACACACTGTGCCTCCTCTCACAACCAAAATTAAGGACAACAAATATTTAGAACCAAGAAAACAACCAGAACTTATAGAAAACTGAACTGTACGGAAGTCCAACAACCATCCATCCAGACCGGTAAGAGGGGTGGAGTCGAGGCAGGAAAAAGTGGAGGTGCAGACCTGGGAACGCAAGCAGCAGCGGCTGGCAGTTCCTAGGTGCACAGGGGGGCAACTGTGCAGACCCAGTGAGGCCGCACAGGGCGGCTGGCTGACCAGGTGGTCCCACATTCCTGTGCACAAATGGTCCAGGCAGAGGGGAAGTGGCGGAAGGGACTGAATCCAGGAGAGAGCGGAGCAGGCGCCATTGTTCCCTCTCAGACCCCGCTCCCACATACAGCGTCACAACCCAGCGACTGGGCTGCCCCGCCCTGAGGAACACCTAAGGCTCCACCCCTCACTACGTAATAGCCGCGACCAGACTAAAACCAAACCAAAACAAAACAAAAAAACCACCAAAAATGGCTCAAACCGGAGAACAAATGAAAGCTCCAGAGCCAATGCCTCTAAGCCCTGAAGAGATAGCCAACCTATCAGATGCACAGTTCAAAGCACTGGTCATCAAAATGCTCACAGAATTGGTGGAATTTGCTCACAAATTAGATGAAAAAATGCAGACTACAATCCGTGAAATGAAGGAAGATACATGGGGAACTGATAGAGATGGAAGGAAAACTGGGACTCAAATCAATGGAGTGGACCAGAAGGAAGAAAGTAACAACCAAACAGAAAATGAGGAAGAAACAAGAATTCAAAAAAATGAGGAGAGGCTTAGGAACCTCCAGGACATCGTTAAACGTCCCAACATCCGAATTATAGGGGTCCCAGAAGGGGAAGAAGAAGAGCAACAAGTGGAAAACATATTTGAACAAATAATAAAGGAGAACTTCCCCAATCTGGAAAAGGAAATAGACTACCAGGAAGTCCAGGAAGCTCAGAGAGTCCCAAAGAAGTTGGACCCAAGGAGGAACACACCAAGGCACATCGTAATTACATTAGCCAAGATTCAAATGAAGCAGAGAATTCTAGAAGCAGCAAGGGAGAAGGGGACAGTCACCTACAAAGGAGTTCCCATCAGACTGTCAGCTGATTTCTCAAAAGAGACCTTCCAGGCAAGAAGGGGCTGGACAGAAATATTTGAAATCTTGAAAAGCAGGGACCTACATCCAAAATTGCTCTATCCAGCAAAGCTGTCATTTAGAATGGAAGGGCAGATAAAGTGCTTCTCAGATAAGGTCAAGTTCAAGGAGTTCATCATCACCAAGCCCTTATTATACGAAATGTTAAAGGGACTTATCTAAGAAAGAGAAGATCAAAAATATGGCAGTGAAAAGACAGCAAACTCATAGCTATTAAGAATCACACCTAAAACAAAAGCAAACTAAGCAAACAGCTAGAACAGGAACAGAACCACAGAAATGGAGATCACATGGAGGGTTAGCAACAGGGGCGTGGGAGAAGAAGAGAGGGAGAAAAGGTACAGAGAATAAGTAGCATAGATGGTGGGTAGAAAATAGGGGGAGGGCAAGAATAGTATGGGAAATGTAGAAGCTAAAGAACTTATGACACATGGACATGAACTAAAGGGGGGAATGTGGGTGGAAGAGGGTGTGCAGGGTGGAGGGGGATGATGGGGGAGAAATGGGGCAACTGTAATAGCATAATCAATAAAAAAATATATATATAAAATAAAAAAAAAAGAAACAAAACTAAATCAAATTTGACTGTGGTGCAGTGAGCAAAATTGTATATGGTAATTAGAAAGACCCTTCCTGCTGACAGAGCCAAACCTCCAGCTCACTGGTATTCTGGTTTCCTTTGACTTGGCAGATTTCTCCTTCTCTAGAGACTTCATTGGTCTTTTTTATTGGTAGCCTTCTTGGGAAACAGAGAATAAAAAGTATCTTATTGACTCACTTGCTTTCCTGACCTTGTGAGTATACTTTGCATGGCTTATTAGTTTATTATTAAACCAAGAGCAACTAAAAACACTCCTGAGTCTGTATTCTCCATCCTCATCTGCCTTTGAAACAGGACCAGCTTTCGTGTCGGCACACTAACAGCCTTAAAATCTTACCCCAGCTTAATTTATCTCCACCATGTAACTAACTTACGCTATGCAAAATTTTCTATTCTGGAGACACTGTGCTGCTTTTTGTGCTTCTACTTGAAACATTCAATTCTTTGACAAACTCCATCTCGGCCTGCCAATCCTATCAAACACATTGTTTTCCTCAGTCACGCCCACTTCCCTGTGTTCCCAAGCTGTTCTGTTGATCTGTGCTCTGCACATCGTTTCTCTGGGTTTCTCATACTTTATTGTAATTTATTTGCCTCTGCCTCCCATTTCATTCTTTTGACAATTAGAACTTTAAGAGTGCGAATTTTGCTCTTTGATTGATGTTATATAGCTTGCTCTTTTTTTCTATTGCTGCTTTTATATCAATTATATAACAAATATATGGAGAGTTTTTGCTCTTTCCTGCTCTAGGTGCCTCTTGTTTTATGACACAATGGCTATTTTACAGCCGTATTTCTGTCTTATTTTCCTTTCTTTACTGCCTCCCACCTTTACCATTAAATTACCAAATGCTGTGAAGATAAAGGTCTTATTTCACTAATTTTTATTCCCTCTGAAGCCCCTAGAACATTGTTAAGTATGTAATAGGCTCAGAATAATTGTTTTTAAAATAATGTGTCTAAAACCATGCAAAAGCTGGCTTAACAGATTCCTGATGATCCTCATATTTGAGGCTCCGTTAGCCTTTATTATAAGCCATTCAACCACCAAAGAGAATGTTAATTATTTTCCCTGATAAATTCTGTATTCAATCAAACTGTATTTTTACATACAATTTAATCTGTGATTAAGCAAATACATATAAAACTGACCATTAGGGTTTATCATTAATTAAAAAAAATAACTACAGTTATTGAACTAAAATAATTTCTGCTTTAAAAAATAATGAAACATTTAGTTGTCTTTCTAGTACCTTTTTAAAGGAAAATACATAGTTTTCATTAAACATTGTTTTTCTTTAAATAGCACCTCTGCAGCAACTTCCCAGACTCTAATGGTCCTGAATTTAGGACAAGGCACCATGGAACATGTTTGTCATTGGTCATATTTTAAAATGTTGTTATTTTTTCAGGAACGATAACAGATTGTTATTGTCCTCTTTCTACTTTCTTCTATTCTTTTAGTCAAAATGAATGTAACCTTAGCCAAAATAAGTGTGTGCATTTTGGTTGTTTAAAACAAAATATTTTATGAAATGAATTAATACTAAAGAGACTATTAAAAAGTGTTTTTCTATTAAGATTGTAGTTAGCTAGGGAGAGATGGGAGGATAACAAAAAACAAAATGAAAAAATTCTAAACAGCGGTGTAGAGGCTGTGACCTCAGGGTTATAGAAATGGAACCATGGGAGACTGGAAGCTAATATCATTACACTGGTATAACCTGGAAGTTTTACTATAATTGTTAAAGATAAAATGCATATTTTCAAAAGAGTTTTTGATTGACAGAGAAATCGATGACATACTGCAGCAATTCCCATATACTCCATACTTAGCTTCCCCTGTTATTGACAACTTTGGTAATTATGGGACATTTTAAAATAATATTAATATAGTATTATTACTACATAAAGTCCATACATTGTTCAGATTTCCTTAGATTTTACCTTATGTCTTTGTTCTGTTTCAGGAGCTCATCCAGGATGTCACATTACATTTAGTAATCAAGTTTCCTTAGGCTTCTCTTTATTATAACCATTTCCCTAAATTTCTTTGTTTTTGATGATCTTGTCAATTTTGCGGAGTTCTGATAGATTTTTTTTGTCTCTCTATGATGATTTTTCTGACATTTTAAAAGTATTAGGCCAGTGTTATGGGTTTTGAGGAGGAAGATCACAATGTGTCATTCTCAGCACATTATATGAAAGGTACATACTATCCTTATAGCATATCGCTAATAAAATTGACCTTGTTATCCTGGCTGAGTTGAGGAAGTATTTCTCAGGTCTTTCCACAGTAGTATCACTCTACCCTGCCCGCTTCACACACATACTTCACACTGTCCACTTTGAGAGGAAGTCATATATACAGTTCATACTTAAGGACTGAGTAGTTACGCTCTACTTCTTCAAGGGTGAAGTGCCCCCATAAATTATGTGAAATACGTCTGATTAGGAGATTTGTCTATTAAATTATATTTATGTACTCATTTATATTCATATGGCTCATAAATATTTACATTACACTTTGGGTTAGAATCTAACACTACTTAATTTACTATGTTGTTCAAATTGTCTATTAGCATAAATAGCTAGGCAGTTATTAATACAGAAAGGGAACTAATGGAATCAAACATTAAGTCTCTTTAGTTAGGACACTGTAGCATTCAGACTCCCCAGGGGACAATACATCCTCTACCATACTGGAGGCTAATCTCCAAGAAGGCAGGAAGAATCTGCTTTCCAATCTCTCCCAATCTGAGGGACAGCTGGCTAATTAGCTGGGATTATTGGTTCAGGGTGGAGGTGTAAAACAGCAGGGGAAATCCTCCTGCTGAGCCCATGCTCTGTGGAAACCAAAATGGCAGAGTAGGAGGTAAGAGTATGTGCAGTAGAAACTGAGTAAGAAGGCAAAACTTTGGGGTACGCACAGCAGGAGCCAAAATGGTGACAAAAAGAAGATGTTTCAGAAAATCTGGGAAAAGCATTGAATGCAGATAAGGGCATGCAGCTTGGGAAGATAAAGGAAAGTGATTGGTTAGTGGGAACCCAGCACAAACCCACAAAGAATTAGGAAGAAAATTGGTTGGTTTGAAAGATAGCTTAATCCTTCCCAGGTCCAAGGAGATATAATCAAAGTTTAACAAAGGCCTGGGGCTCGCTGGTTTTCGAGCTCTGTGTAGCAACTATGGCAGGCCTGGCAGCAACACAGTCTCAAGCACAGTGCCGGTCCGGCAGCATCCAGCCTTGTCAGCGGATGTACCAGCGGGGAAAGGAGACACAAAGTTCTGTATCCGTAGGTCTTAGCCCTCCTGAGCCTAACAGGCTGGATGCATGTATAAGGTGCCATACGCTGGAATTCTTCCACTGTGAGTCAGCGCTGAGCCACCTGGTTGTGGATGAGGTGTCTGGGAGACCTTTGTTTTTGCACCAGTAAAATTTGTCATAATTGCTCACATCCTCCTATGAATGAGTCCAAGAAATGCCTTTCTCCGGACTCTGTGGAAGAATCCTCTTTCCCCTAGCAACAGTTTCGGTGTTGGCCATTAGCTCTTTTACCTGACTCTTGTGTCCTTTGGACATATACTATCACTGTTTCTTTTTTTAAAACACGTCCTCACTTTCTGGCATGACAAAATTCTCCATTTATGTATGCATTTATTGATTTTTTGTTAATATTTTGGTTTTGCATGAGAGTATAATTTATTATATATGACCTGAACTACTCTTTTCACATTTAAAACAACACAGAGTGGGGCAAAAGTAGGTTTACAGTTGTGAATATGCAAAGCACAGGGTTTATTTTCATATTATTATTTATTATTTATTGTACTATTTTCTATACAAACAACTGTAAGTGTAATTTTATCCTATCCTGTGTGTCTAAAAGGCTTATTTTTGGATCATGAATAAGGATAACATTAAAGTAATCTTAAAACCACATATTTATTATACATATATATTGCACATAAACATAATTTTATAGATTATAATTAAAGGAAGAATTTTAGGATGACCCTAAGACCTTTACCCTTCACTAATATGCTTTGGGTTGTGTTATATTAGTAGCAAATGCAGATTACCCAGGTAGGCCTAATCTAAGCATGATCCCTTTAGAAGCAGCAAGTTTTCTTTCTTTTCTGACAGAGAAATTAAAAGAGATTTAATCCAAAAGGAATATTCTGTTTCTGGCTCTGACTATGGAAAGGACATGAGAGCAGCCTATAAGAGCTGAAAGTAACCATAAGAATATGATATAGTCATATTGTGGACTTGATTCTCGGGCCCACAGAAAGACATTGAAAGTTTTTAGCAGAGGAAGGACATAGGCTGAGCAGTGGCTTTTAATATTTACCCATTCTGTAAACTAATCAATTACCATCTCTTACTTGATTCTGAGACCTACAAATTCAAATGTGTACTCAAGCTTCCCACTTGGAGACCTAGTGGAAAACTTGACTTCAAACCCAATGTCACAAATACTTGTTCATCTCCATCTTAACCTATACTCCATTCCAAACATTCTATTTCTTGAAGTCATTCCCATCTCACTTCAAATATAGAAAAATTAACCTCTTTTGTCCTCTTCCTGTATCATTATCTCCAAACAGGCCACTCACCATTTAATTAGGACTATTGCAAAAACCTGCTTAATATTCTTCTTGTTCCTCTTCTTGCAGTTGCAGCGATCCTTTAAAAATCTAATCAGATTACGCAGGCAGCATAAGGCTTTCCATTGCCTTCCCTTTTAATCAAATAAAAGGTAAGGGGTTTATCATGGTCAACAAAAATCCTAGCTAATCCAGCTCCTCTTGATCCTCTGACCACATCATCTTTTAGGTCGCCCCAGTGTCCCTCTACTCCAGACACACTCACTTTTTGTTCATTTACAGGCATATGCCTTCCTCAAAGTTTGCACTGCTGTTTACTCAGCTTGGTAGGATCTTGCCCCAGGTACCCACATGGCTCATTTACTTATTCCTTTATGCATCTGACCAAATTTCACTATATCTGAGAGGCCAACCCTGACTTTTTTATTTTTAATCTACGACCAGCTTTTGCGCTTTCATCATCACTGTCTATTCCCTACCTTGCTTTTATTTCTCTTTATAGCTCTCAATGCCACCCAGCATATTATATATTTCTCAATAATATCCCCTTTCAAAGAAATATAAACTTATTGAAATCAGGGTCTTTGTTTTGTTTTCTTCTGTGTGTTACAACCTGAGGCATCACCTGAAACATAGTAAATATTCATTAGTTATTTGTTGACTAGATGCTGATTGTGTGACTACATTAGAACAGTCAACCTTCCTACCATGAGAAGAATTGATCTTGGCCAAGAGATTGAAATGCTAAGAAAATAAATTGGAATGATATTGCAGTAGTTTTGAAAAGACCTAGTATTCATTCACACAACAGCGTTATTAACAAAGATGAAGAAATGTAGAGATACAGTATTTGGTGATAAAACACCCAGGGTTTCTGGAATTGAGGGAAAGAGGGAGAGGGCGTATTGCAGACAGCCCTTTGGCTAAAGGTGGTACAACTTACTAACAAAATCAATTAAGGATTGGGAAAATAGTAGAATAAAGGCTTTGATTTTTTACCATTTCAGGTGTCTATTACATAATACTTTTGGATATTTTAGTTTTTATTTTATTTTATTTGGTAAAATATTTTATTTTAGTTTTTATTTAGTTTTTATTTATTTTGGAGTTACAAATTTAGGAGTTGTCCTATAATAGATTATTGTGACCCATTCATTCTTCACTTATTTCAATTTCCATGTGATCTAATAAAATAGATGAAGTAAATGTCCCAATTTAATGATTTTTGACTATTCAAATGCTGTTCTGTGGCCAATAAAAAAATAAGAAAGGGGAAGGAATTACAGGAACAAGTATAAAGGGCACATGGACAAAAACTATGCGGGGGTGGAAATGGGAGGGAGGAGGGGAGGGCTGGGGTGGGGGGTTCTGGTGAGAATAAAAGACAGAAAACTGTACAAGATCAACAATTAAAATAAAAATTAAAAAAAATAAGAAAGGTGATATAAGTGGAATGTTGCCTGGTCAAGGTTGTCACCTTGCACTTCTACAATCTTCAAAGGACATCTATCAAAAGACATGACCCCTAGCAGCTATCAGTTTAAGGGAAATAAAGAGATAAATGGAATAAGCTTATAAAATGAACTGATTGAAGATAAATTTAGCTGATCTAAGAACTGTAGCTAGTTTCACACTCTTGAGAAAAATAAGTGTGTGGTGAGTTATAGGTTGGTTGCAGTATACACCTGGCATATAAATTGGCTTATAAATGATAAAGTATGGATTTAGGTAATTTAGGCAAAAAGGAAACTGAAGAAATGAGAGTCTAGAACACCAAAGCATTCTGAGGTTGTATTATTGAAAGAGGTTGAATATTGTGTGTATATAGGAGCCCAAGAATGTAAGGAAGATAGAGTTAACTATGTTAAATGATGCTAAAAGGTAAACAAAATTGATATTAAAGAATTATATCTTATATTAAGTAACATTGAACAAAGAGCAGCACCAAAGAAGATATCTAAAACAGATAGCTGCTGAGTTAGCTCTTTAGTTCTCTTGATAATATAGTTCTTTTGTCTTTGAGATAAATAATTTATCAAGTAAGAATAAAATATTTATCTTTTTTCAAGTTCTATAAATCTTATGAAGTGAAACACAATCATATGGTATCTTAAGACCTGGATAGTTTCTTTTTATTTTTTTCCTGTTTATCACCATATTATTTTAATTAGTGGCACTCAAAAACTTATTGTATAACAAATGTTGTTCTCATATATAAAGTTAGGTAAATTTTAAGTAGTTAAAACTGTATTACACTTATGAAACTATATTTTTCTCTCTGTTGTCATGAGTGTTTTTACTGAGTAAGAGATATTTGACTCAACAGTGTGGTCTTCAATTTAACCTCCCACTTCACAGATATTTAAGTACGTCTAGTTGATATTTTATTTTCTTCACAGAAGACAAATTACTCACTTCCCAATGTCAACTAATCTGAAAGTAATAAATTTATAAAAATGTATTCTATAGCTCTGAAATGTATTATTTCTATAAAAAATGCAACTAAGAATATATACATTAATCAACTATTTTATTTCCACAATTTCAGTCACACACAGTTTTAATTATAATCAATTTACTTTAGAATCCAAAAGTATATAATTCATCTCTAGTACTGGGCTTACTAAGCTTTAATTGATTACCATATTTCTTTATATATATATTTTTGTTCTCGCCCAACATTTCCTTTAGTTCTTCCCTCTGTGCTTGTTTTTCTTCTGTTTCTTCTCTTTCCCCCTGCCCCCCTCTCTTTTTCTGTCTTTTACACTTGCACACACACACACTTGAGATGCTTCTATACATGTTTTTGACAAAGTGGAAAAGAAAAGGCGATTTGCATATTACTTTGAAGTGTCACTAAAATTTTAAAACCACAACGTAAAGTTTAACCACAAACTATTCATTACTGGTAAGAAATTGTTATTTTTTTAAAGTTAATCATGAGAAAATTTTCCTGAAAAGGTAATAAAATGCCATGGTTTTTATTATGCTATTTTGAAATAGATTGATATAAAATCACTCCAGCAAGTTTCCTTGATTTTATCATGTGTAAAATTAATTTTATTTTAAGCCTTATTTCCTTATGTTACCTTGGAGTAGTAGAAGGGAGATTTATTATTTTTTGCTGTATAGAAAAGTGCAATTTTTAAAAATTCCATTAGACATGTTCTATTCTTTGGTTATGCTTTAAATTTGAAAATACTTTTAACAAGTCCTCTGCTCAGAGTCATATCAAAGATCTAGTCTTTCTCATTGTTAGCTGGAAGGGAGAGAAAATAAGGGAAATTACATAATTTGGTAGTCTTGTTTTTCTCTGTTATGTTTGTATTGAGATAGCTAAATGTTAAGTATATTACCAAAAGTTCAATGTTTATACTGGGGGGGAAATAAGGAGAAGCATTTCAGTTAGTAGCACTAGGATTTTTCATTTTCTTGATTATAAGGACTTCCATACTTGATCCTTCTCCAAGTGGTTTCCCAGATAATTTTAATCTCATGCACCTACTCTCATAATCACCATTTTATTACTATTTTAATAAGTTGGAGTGAGTAGAGCTGTTTGTCCTGAAAGAGTTCTGTCTTTCTTCTATTCTTAACCCAATTTTTATGACTAAATAAAGTGAGATTTAGAGACAGTATGAATAATATACTGACAGTTGACTATTCATTTTGTGCCCTGACACACACATTTGCTATTGCATGCCAAAGCTTGTTTTTGATCTTCTACACTGTGGTTCTTTATTTAATGTTTTCTTGACTGTTTTCTTGTTGGTAAATTCATTTGTTCTTTGAAATCAATACCAGCTGTAGATAAGCCTTATTCTCAGCCTAAGTTTTAAATTTGGATTTAACTCACTGGGAGAATTAAAACTTTAGAACAATAATTCACTGAGTCAACATTAAACTAGCCTCAGAGCACATCTGTCTTGACTGTGACAACCAAGTTCCAATACCAGGAAAATGTGCACCAAAGCTCTAGGTTCCTGATCCTTCCACTTTCAGAGACTAAATCTCAGGCTTGTATACTAAGTTTCTCTCAAATGAGTGAATACTGGACACGAACTCCAATCTTCCAGTAAGTCCCTCTTCTCTGTTTAAAAAAAAAAATATATATATATATATATATCAAAAAATTTCAAGTACAGATGACATACATTATTATATTAGTTTCAAACGTACAACATGGTGATTAGACAGTCACATAATTTATAAGGTTATCACTCTGATAAGTTTAATACCCATTTGACACATACATAGTTGTTACAATATTCTTGACTATATTTCTTATGCTGTATTTTACATCCCTGTGACAATTTTGTATCTATTAACTTGTACCTCTTAATCCCTTTACCCTTTTTACCCATCCTCATCAACCCTTTCCCATCCAGCAACCCTGAGTTTGTTCTTTATATCTATGAGTCGGTTTCTTTTTGTTTATTTTGTTTTTTAAATTCCACATATAAGTGAAAGCATATGGTATTTGTTTTTGTCTGATTTATTTAATTTAGTGTATTATATTATATTTTATATAAATTATATTATATTCTGTAAAAAAAGAGACAGCTAAAAACAAATACTTATCTTTTCTTAGACTCCTTTCTTGGCCACAAGATACTGTAGATGCAAAACTGAAAAGACACAGTTCCAACCTTTGCATCTTCATTCCCTATTAACTATTGCAGGAATAGTTAGTGGGAATAACTCCCACTATCTGTCTCCTTAACACTCGTATGCCTATCTCACATTTAATGAATCTATGTCTTCCCTTTATTACCATTACAAGTAAAGACACATTTCTTTATGACTAGCCTAAGAATTATCAATTCCTTGACCTTCAGTTTAGAGAATGTTAATTTCCCTAAACTTGCCATACTAGCCTGCCTTCATTTGTCTAGTTTTTGCTAACTGAGAACCATTTATTTTTTAATATTCTGTATAACAATTGTTCTTACTACATTGTATAATAATATACTAGTATAATATAAAATTAAATGAAATTACTGCACTGTTTTAGCCTCAAATTATCTCTAATTATTAGTACCTACTCCATCATATATTTAACTATAATAATAATGAGCGTATTTAAATATGAAAATATATAAGAATGTTGATATACATATTTCTATAGTAAGTTTATGTGGTGCTTAATAAATTAAATAAAAATAAAGTCTTCTACTCCCTTATTACTGATTGTCTTCATAAGTAAACTCAAACATTGTTATAATAATTGAAATTACCAATAACTAATAATCTATTTTCTTTTAAAGAGATTCCTTAGCATATTGCTATTTTTCTCTGGTGTTTTAGAGATTATCGATTGTATCAGTGAGGCTTCAGTATAAATATACAAATATATTTCTCAACTTTAGATGTTAAAAATAAGGTGATCAAAGTTGTCAAATATAATATATAAAGTAATTTTTAAGGAAGTCAGATTTTATTTACTGTTTCATCTGCTGAGATGACCGTCTTCATATGACTGAAGTAGTCAATTCTATAAATATTTGATGGAAAAATTTCTTAAACTTGGTATCATATTTGGGAAAAAGTTATTTGAATAATTCTTTCAAGTGCTTGAATGTATCACTGTGATTTACAGTTCAATCATAAATGTCTGTTGAAAAACAAAATAATATGACATTTTACATTTGTACATTTAGAAAGTATAATCAAGGAACTTAGAAGTAAACCACATGTTCAAATGTTTAAGAAAATACTACTGCAGACAATTCCTCTGTCAAGTACTGTGATGGCTAATTGAGAAAGGAATGAAATACAGATATATTTTTATTTGATTATTTCTTTCCTCTTTGTTATGGCTTGTTTATTGGATATTTTTTTGCCTTTTTATTTTTATGGAATATAGAATAAAACATTCCTGGGTTTATAAACCTGTCCAGGATGGAAATTATCTAGGATATTTCTTCAAATTCAAGATAATGTACTTTCAATTCACTTAAAGATATGAAGAAAGTAGGAATTCTGATTTTAAAAGATATGAAAGTCTTTCACCTGATGTTGAAAATAACAAATGCCAATAATACTGACTTTAAAAATGATTCAAAAAGCAAGTAAATTGTTAAAAGATGAAACTGTAATTATGCTTTATAAAAAAGTTTCATTCACTTTTATTTCTTTACACAGGTGTAACCACTGATATAAAAGTGAAAAACAGATTTATGTCATTTAAATATAAAAAATGAACTTATAGCAACACTGAAGATATATGAAAGGTCTAGTCATTTTGAACATTATATTAAGTTATTTTCCAACAACACAGCTGCCACCAATATAAAAAGTGTCTAGGCAACAACATGGAAGAATAAGCCACATAATATTTATGTAAGCTTGTATTCTTAATATATACTTTCTGTGAAACTTGAAAAAGTAGTTAAAATGATGAAAGGTGTAAACTAAATATAGTTTGCTTTCTTACACTTTATTATGTTGGAACAGTGCGATCCTTCGTAAAGTTTAAATCCAATTTTCTTAAGAAAAAGAAAACACACTCACCTTAAACTGCTGCATTTTTCCTTGGTCAGATGAATTAAATAGATTCTAAACAACAAAACCACACTACAGTAGTCAAAATATGTCTTATATAGAGCTCCAGCTTTGAATTAAAATAAAAAGGCAAGAAAAATACAAAGGGGAGGGAAGAAAGGAAAATAGAAAGAGAAAAATGGAAAGTACACATTAGGTTAGTTTTGGCATTAAAACAAATTTACTGAAAAAAATGGATTCGACCCAGTGGTTTGAAGCTTGGGAAATTACCTAGACCTAGATGAAGACTGACATTATTAATGATTCAAATGTTTCATGATTACAGATTGTTAATCCATTATCTGGCAGAAATGTATGAATGCAATCAGAATTTCCTTGTTGAATAGTACTAAAATAGAAGTCACAATTCTGAGTCTTCAAAGGCTTACTACAGTCTGATTGCAGAGAAAGAAAAATGATTCAAGCACATAGAAATCTCTAAATCATAAATTATCTAAGTATAAAATCACATAACATTTTCCATGCTTCAGACTGGATGGTTAAAAACTTAGACAGTTTGGGATGTGTAATAGGCTAAATAATGGCCCCCAAAGATGTCCATATTTTAAATCCTGGAACCTGTGAATGTCATCTCATCTGGTAAAAGGGACTTTGCAGGTGTGATTAAATTAAGGTTCTTGGAATAGACAGATTATTCTGGATTATCTGGATTGGCTCTAAATAAAACCACAAGTATACTTTTCAAAGGGAGGTAGAGAGAGATTTGTCCATAGGAGATAGAAGTGGAGTTTGGAGAGGTGGGAGGCACTGTGATGAGCAACAATGAAGAAACTGGAACAGTCTCCAGAAATACACGAAAAGCAAGAAAACTAATTTTTGCTGAGAGTCTCTGAAAACAGTGCAGCACTGCCTACATCTTGATTTTGACCCAGTAAAACTGATTTTGGACTTCTGACCTCAAAAACTAGAATATACTATGTGTTTGTTTTAAACTACCAAGTTTGTGATTATTTATTACAACAGCCACTTTAAACTAATAGGAAGTGCACTCCTGAATTCATTTTTCCTGTATTTGTTAAGGACTATATGCTAATAATTCTAGCAGTACTCCATCACTGTAGACATAAAGAAGTTATCTGCTAGCATGAAGCTTACATGTTTTGTGGAGTATATGGATAGTAATTAAGTAATCCCATAAATAAATAAAAGAATGTCACAAACTGTTAAGCACTATGCAAAAAAGATGGGCAGAATTATATAAGAGAGAATGACTTTTAAGACAATGAAGGACAGGCTACACACTAGAAGAAAATATTTCTGAGTCATACATTCAACAAGGGACTTAACTAGAATACATAAGGACTTAACCTCAGAATCTAAAGCAAAAACCCAATTTAAAATACATACAAAACACATGAATGACTCTTTATGAAAGATGTGCAATGGCAAAGATTATCAGTGTTTAAGGAAATGGAAATTGCAGCCTCAATGAGATATGACTAGACACATATCAGAGTGGCTAAAATAAAAATAGACATTTTTTTTTATTTTGCATAATACCAAATACTGGTAATAATGTGGAGCAACTCAAATTCATTTATTGGTAGAAATGAAAAATGATACAACTATTCTTAAAAGCTGGCAGTTTATTATAAATATAAACACATGGTTACTAAATGAACCAACTACCCACATTTTGCATATTTATGCTAATAAAAAGGGAATGTGCTGATACAAGTAAAAACTGAATGAATCTGAAGTGCATTATGCTGAGTGAAAGAAACCAGTCTCAAAATGTTAGATATTGTTTGATTCTGTCTATATAAAATCTTGTGGAGATCAAATATAGTGCTAAGAAGAAGTCAGTGAATGCTCGTGGTTTGGAGTGGGTAAAGAGTGTGCCTACAAAGAAGTAGCACAGGGAATATTTTGGGCATTTTGAACAGTTTGGTATCCTGATTAGAGTTGTGGGTACACATACCTAAACACTTATTAAAATTGATAGAATATACACCAAAACAGTAAATTTCATTGCAAGTCATTTTTAGTTTAGTTAAAAAATAAAATCTAAAGAAAATGTTTCTGTGGTTTTCCTTTTTCCATTCAAAAATAATAAATAACAGTGGCAAGAATAAGGTAAAAGAAATTAGAAAAGAGGGGTCAGGAAAAGGTTCTGAAGAGTTAGAATCTGAGCATTAATTTATATGACAAGAGGGACCAGTTATAGGGTGATCTAGAAGAGATGAATTCCTGACATGGGTGGGGACATACTCAGTGTTAAAACAGGGCAGGCTTTATGTGTCTAACTGAGAGAAAAGGCTGATGTGGGTGGCACCCGATGGGGCTAGGAAGGAAGGTAGCACTAGAATAAGGGAGGAGAGAGATTCGTTAACAAAAGCTTCACAAAATGGATGGTTCTTGAGCAGTTAGAACAACATAGTAATTGAATTTAAAAGATCTCAAAAAAAAAAAAAAATAGGAACCAAAAACCTGTTTGAAAGTCATGCATACAATATGATTCCAACTATATGACATTCTTGGGAAAAAAACAAAACTATGGAAACTAAAAAAAAGATCAGCAGTTGGCAGGGATTGAGGTACAGAGGCGGGTTGAGTAGGTAGAGTATAGAGACTTACTAGGAGAGTAACAATGCTCTGTATAACACCATAGCACATACATGCCATTTATTATACATTTGTCCTAACCATTTGAATGCACATCAAAAATGAATGCTAATGTAAACTGTGGACTTTGGGTTATTATGAAGTGTCAGCGTAGGTTCATCAATTGTAACAACAGTAGCACTGTGGTGGGGGATGTTGATAATAGGCGAGGAGGATATGCATGCATGTGTTGGGGTGAGGGGGTGTGTATATGGGCAATCTAAGTGTTTTCCCCTTAATATTGCTGTGAACCTAAAACCACCCTCCAAAAATGAAGTCTTAAAAATAAATAGATCTAAAACAAAACAAAATATTTAAAAAACTTTAGTACATTTCCTATGTAAAAATTCTTTACTCTGAGCTGTTTTACTTCCACTGCCAAGGTCAATCCTTAGGCAAGAACTCTACACTATCTTAATAGCTCTTTTTCTTCCCTTATTTCTTCCCTCTCTTCCTCTTTTCTATCATTCTTTTCTATTTTTGTGTGTAATTTTTGTACTTTAATTATCTTGTTATTTTTTCTTCCAAGTTACCATAATGACAATACAAATACTTTAAAGGTGAGAGTGAATTTAAAATTTACTTGCAGTCCCAAGACTGAGGATAGTCTCCTCAACATAGTAGGCACTTGATATTGGTCAGATTTTTGTTTGTTTGCTTCTAAACATTTTCATAAAATGTATGCATTGTATAAAGAAATAAAATATAAAGTTGTCTTTAAATTAATTTTCTAGCATATTATAAAACAAATGTTTTTTACTGTGTTCTATATTTATCTCAGTAAAGCATTCCCACTTCAAGATGTCTAAGAAAGCTATCAAGATGCTTAGAAGGGAAAAAAAAGTGGTTCTATGGAAAAACATAGAACAATGAAATATATATATATATATGTATGTATGTATACATATATATATAATCAAATTTAGATTAAGAAATAAAAGGTTAAGGGTATGTTTTAAGTGTACTAAGCTTGATTATAGGAATCATGTTGACCATATATATTTTTTTAATTTTTAAAAGTCATGACAAAGATACAATCATGAGTTACTGTAATACTATTAATTAGACATAAGGAAGGGAAAAAGTATTTAACCATGTCATTAATTAATTGCTAAAGCAAATTATCATGGAGGTTGTAAAATTCTAATCCTGAAAATGAAAAAAAATACATATGTATATTTCTAGATTATTTTTGTCTTAAAAGAAATGTGTAATATACATTAACCTTCGAATATAATTTCTCTATCATAAAAATTTGCTTTAAATTATAAATCTTTTATGAATAAAGTTGCTTAATTTGAAAAACTCAGTGTCTTAATTTTAAAAATTAAATACAAGTTATGTCTACTTGGATAGGTTTCATTAATTGCAATAGTTTTTCTGATAGTTTTCTAAGTAAAGTGAAAATACTAAAAGTATAAAAATAAAAGACTTTATATTAATTTGTATATCTCGTCTATATTTTTTACCTTTCCAATGAAATGTATTTTCTATAAGCAAAGAGAGAATATTTTATGTCTTCACTAATCTCAGAGTTTAGCACACGACTAAGCACAGAGAAGACTGTTGTACTAGATTTTATGTTTTAAAGCCACACTCATATATTCTAAATATGGATCAATAGCAATTTATTAAAAACATTCAGGCATTGTGGTAGGTGATGTTGGTGATGTATATAGAAGAAATATAAAAGAGTATCCTCTATTAGAATTAAAAGATATAGAATATGATCACTGACAAAAAAACAAATTTTGTAAAATTTATGTCATTAGATTTAAAATTATATTTCCAAGGATGGGAGGGTCTGCAACAAGTGAGTAGCTGTTCAAGGCTTTATTTAATTATTTATCAGGTATCACACATTCACCTATATAAGTTTCTTCTGAATTGGGAATTACCAATGTAGAAACCTAGCCTCTGCATAGAAGGTAAAATCTGAGCAGTGACGAACATTTCATAGTAAAAAAAATTATGTGTATATGCAGAGAGAGGACATGAACATACTGTGATGGCAGGATGTTCTGGTAAATGCTAGAGGTCACAAGGAAATGTGATTGGCTGGGCATACCAACTGAGAACTTTTACTAGAGATTGTTATCAGTAGTATAGAATTGTTACATTCCAGGTTCTTGTTTATGGATTCATTTTTGCCCTATTGTAAACTCACATAAATTATCACATGACTATTAATGACACAGAGAATTTCTTTTTCTCCATATGTACTTCTGTCTCTGAAAACTTTTCTATATAACCTATGGGAATATCCTTAAGGAAGACTGACATTGCCCTCTTCGCTTACCAATATCCATCATATTTACCCTTCTAGTTTAAGCATAAAATCTGTGCATAAATGAAAAAAAAAAAAAAAAAAACCTGCCTAAAAATCACAGGCTATTCTATAAACCCAGCACCTTGACTTCATTCATTAAAATCTGATGTTTCCTTTCAAAATGAACTATTTCCTGGATGACTCATACTCAGAGGCATCATTAATTTCTATCTAAATTATCAGTTAAGACCTTGGCAGCTATTAACCAGTAACCCAGTAACCCAAAAGGAAAATGAATTCCAGAATCAGTGCTAGGCTTGTGAGAAGGTTCTCAGAAAAGAGGAGGGCATTCTGCAAAAAAAGGAGAGTTATTTATGAAAGGGTGATAATTATCACATATTGTACTCTTTATAAATTTGATGAGAAATACTATATAGATTCTAACCCAGGTATGTTTTTCAGGTTTGTACAAGAAATTTTTTTTTATTATCTTATGTGGGTGGTTCTTAATCTGATTGTCACCATTGATATAAAATTCTGCTTTAAAGTATTCTGTACAGTGACAATTTTTAACTCTTTCATCTCATGTTACATATAAACTAATTATTAAAATGTTATATATTTTTCCTATCTGACAAAAATAGGTATAGTTTCTGATTTATTCATACTGGACAGCCCTTGTTGTGTTCGCTGTTATCTTTCTATTTAACAATCTAGGGGAAAAGAGTCAGTGCCCCTGACTAAATAGTCAAGTATTGCATGTTTTAAAAATTCCTGCAGCAAACCAGTTGAAAATAGCTGATGCACAGTAATAGATTTTCCATTTCTGCCAGGAGCCAAAGTGTGGTAGAAGAAGAAGGGTAATTGGTTACATTAGCCAGTAGCAGGATAAGCTGATTGTAAATTGGACTAAATCTGACTGTAGGCTCATCTGAGTGGCAGGATACAAACACCTACTGAAAAAAAAGGTGTTGGTAAATACTAAATATTCAAGACCTGGTAACTGCGAAACCTTGGTTAATCTTCAGATTCCTAGGGGTGTAAAAGAGGCAGGAAGTAGAAGACCAAAATGCCAACTTGAGGAGACGAAGAACTGTTTTGAAATAAGGCCAACCAGGACCAGGCTGTCATTCCAAGAAGGAGTTTCAAATAATCAGAGGTCTTGGGAACCTGCCCATAGCAGTGAGTGTTGACTTAATGGGGAGGTGAAGGGCAAGTTGATTAAAAGACATGAAGTAAACCCAACAGAAAGAATATACAATAAAAGAAAGCAGACAGAAAGCCCGTTTTCCTTTTTCTTTGTTTTTCTGATCAGCCTCACGACCTTAGGCAAGTTGTTTAATATTCACACATATCTCAGTGGACACTCCATACTTATGTGACCAGGAGTAAGTAGGGCACCAGGGATGCAGAAATGAATAAGGCATGGACATCAGAAATGAATAAGGCATGGACATAATAATATGGCACATGCCTGAAGGAACCTGACCAGACTAGAGGATATTGTGAAATCCCCTTGTGTAATTTTGTTAGAGATGCAATAAAAAATTCTTTGTTACTGATTTTTGTATCTGTGGTTTGTTTTGTTTGTGCTAAGAAGCCACCTCAGTGCATTGGGAAAATTTCATTTGCTACCAAAGAATCTAAGCAAATGTGTGTATATGTGTGTGGTCACTGAAATTTTTCTATACTTCTTATTTAATCTTAAATAGTCTATTCGAGTTCACCAGTAAGAAACATATCTAAGTCATTGCCTATGAAGAACTAGGGTACATTAGAGGGACTGAGAACCCTGTTCTAATTTTTATTTTGAGGTTTACCTGATTTACTATTTTGTCAAAGTCAGAATAGGCTTTGTGTAAGGCAAAATTTACAATGAGACTTTCCCTCCCTAGATTATATTACAATAATTCTATTTTTAATTTAATTTATGAACAAAGTCCATGCTAACATTATAAAATGAGAAAGTGGCCAAATGGTTAATATATGTTTTGTTTTAAGTCTATTTTTTGGGGGGGATTTCATGTTCTATGAGTCAAGAAGCATGCCTCTTATTTTCCTAGACTCTGATACTATGCCTCACATATACTAAGAATTTGGTAAATGTTATAAATGGAGAGAAAGGGAGGGAGGGAAGGAGGGAGGGAGGAAGAGAGAGGGAGAGAAGTATTCATTTTACTCAGGATCTTCTCTTAGGCTAATTTCTTCTTGACGTGTCTTCCTTTCTGTTTATTATTAAATAAATTCCTCTTGATTCTACAAGATTTAGATTAAATATTATTCCCCAAGGAAGCTTCACTATCAGCTCAAAATGGCTTAGGCTTCTCCCTCATTGTTTAGTCTAATCATTGTTCTCTATACATTTACTTTTTAGAGCTTATCAAAATTGACAGTGAATTATTACATTTTATTTCCATAGGGAGACAATGACAAAAAAATACTCAATCCAAAGTATTATAGCTAGCCTTTAGTATTTTAGGGGTCTGGGCTCCCTTGGACAAGGGGAGATTTGACAGTTATTTTAAATGTGTCACAATGCCTAGCCTTTAACATATCTCCATGCTGGCCTTGGTCCCTGTGCCTGTGCCTTTCCTTCTCTCTCACTGGAGGACACAGAACTTCCATGCTTCCATTAGAAAACCAGGGACTGGCTAGATGCCTAAAACATTTTATGCATTGTCTCTTTTTTTGGATGGTGTGTTCTGAGCGCAAGAGTTATGCATGTCATTGTATTGCTAAACACTGATACTCTGTTTCATACTAAGAATTCAACAAATGACATAAAATTGATAAATGAAACATTATTCCAACAGTGCTTCTATCTAGGCTTTTTATCCCACTTCTACACTTCTGTCTTTACATTGACCTCAGTCCTTACAACGTTACAGTCTGTGTGTGTGTGTGTGTGTATAAATAATATAAATATAAATATAAATATAAATATAAATATATTTACCATTCTTATAATGGACACATTTCCTTGAATGAGTAACATATGCTTGGCAAGAGTAGATGTCAGAAAGTTTGCTCTCCCAATAGTATTTAAAACTCCACAGTTCTAATATATTTTGAAACTACTAACAGTTTGTAACTCAATAATTTCTAATTAGTTTTGTGAAAGATAAAAACAGAAATTGAAGGGTAATTGAATTTATCCAGTTTCACAATTCACATCTCCAGAGAGAGAGAGAGCTGGAACAAGTACAAGAGAGAAAATCAGAACCAAAACATTACTTTAAGGGGAAGAAGCATGACGCCACGGACTTTTTTCATTTGAAACATTTTATGGCATAAATCTGTTTCCACACAATATGTTCAATAGTTCTCATTCCAAACTAAAGCACATTAACTTTTAATCGTACATAAAATGTCAGTTCTCAGCCAAAAAAACAGGAAAATTCTTTACAAAACTTATCCTGATAAATTAAAGCCTAATGTTAGCTCTGCCAAATCTGCTAGCAGAATTCTTTAATGAATTTCAATGTAACTCAAGGAAAGAAATCACAGCTCAGAAAACTGCCAGAAGAAGCCTTTCAATTTGAGTTCTTCTCCCTCTCTGACTTCAAAAAATAGAGTTGGAAGAAGAGAGGGGGTCTATAAAAGGCACTGCTTTGCAAAGTGAAGCTTATACTAATATTCAAATGCATATGATAGATAAGGTAGATTCAAAATATATTGTAAAATAATTTTTCTCTCCTATCATGTTTTCTATTTCATTTTTTCTCACTCAACATCTTTTTTTTTTTTCATTGTTTTTAGAGAGAGAGGGAGGGAGAGAGGAAGGGAGAGGGAGAAACTCAGATGTGAGGGAAAGAAACATCAACTGGTTGCCTTCCATACGTGCTCAGATCAAGAATCGTAGAGCATCCAGATTGGGATTCAAACCCACAGCCTAGGCATGTGCCCTGATGGGGAACTGAACTGCAACCTTTTGATTATGGGATGATGCTCTAACCAACTGAGCCACACTGGCCAGGGCACATATTCTATTTTAAATAAAAAGTCATTAAAATTAAATAGTTATTTATGCAACAAACTTAAAAGTGTAGAATTTCTGAAGATTCAGGACACTGCTGTTTTTACTGAGCAGCTTATATTTAGCGAGAATTTACTACTGATTCTTTTTATGAAGCTATTTACACAAATGGGTTTGAAGAAATTAAAACTGATCAAGAAAATGTATTTGAATCATCAGATAATGTTCAGAGAAAATAATGCTTACAAGCAGACTGTTGCTGTTATAAAGTAAATAGAACAGTTTGAAAATTGGTAATTTTATTTAACTATCTTAATTTGTGTGAGGTACAAATACCACCATGAGCATTTGAAAATAATTGTGAGTTTAATACCAATGCATAATTGAACACTAGTATTCTCTTCCCCAGTGTGCTCTTTCTTGTCTTCTTTAAAATTGTAGTTTTTCATTACAGTTCAAGTGTCACTTTCTCCTGTGAAGCCTTTCATTCTGAATGACCTCACCTAAAATTTGCCCCCAGGCCACACATTCCCTTATGCTTAATCAGCTGCCTTTTGCTTGAGCACCCAATGACAACCTACTGCAGCTCTTACATTGGGTTTGTGTGAGCTCTATTCTTCTATAGCTCCACGAACCACCAAAGTCACAGAATTTGTTTTTTATATATGTAAGTATCAGCATCTAACCTAGTGTCTATTCCAAAGCAGGCTCTTTAGAAATGTTGAGTACTTTATGATTTTTTGGTTCATTGGTAATTGTGTTTATTGTCATTTTATTGTTCACAGTTTTGATCTTTTTCTTGGATAAGTGCCTTTAACATTTCACATAGCAAGGGCTTGGAGATGATGAACTCCTTTAACTTTACCTTATCTGGGAAGCACATTATCTGCCCTTCCAAACAAAACCAAAAACAAACTAAGCAAACAACTGGAATAGGAACAGAGTCGCAGAAATGGAGATCACATAGAGGGTTATCAGCAGAGAGGGGGAAGGGAGAGAATGGGGAAAAGGTACAGGGAATAAAAAGCATAAATGGTAGGCACAAAATAGATGGAGGCAGGTTAAGAATAGTATAGGAAATGGAGAAGCCAAAGAACTTAGATGTATGACCCATGGACATGAAGTAAGCGGGGGAAGAATGATGGAAGGAGTGGGGTGCAGGGTGAAGAGGGATAAAGGGGAGAAAAATGGGACCACTGTAATAGCATAATCAATAAAATATACTTAAAAAAGGAGAAATGTTGAGTACTTTAGCCTATTATGTAAAACCTAGGATAGGGAACAAACAGTTCATGCATTGTAGTTAAGAAAATCTACATTAGTATCCCATAGACTTTAACTTTTAGAGTACTTCATTATGTCAGTTCCATTTTGAATATGTGGGATTGATTATGTCACTTTGACACCAGGGTGATTTTGTTTAATACCCATAGGATGATTCAAAACAGGGGAAGCAAAGTCATACACTAAAAGGGACAAGGAAATTAGTATAATTTTTAAAAAATGGGATATCTGAATGAAACAGTTATCCTATGCAGTAGGTATTTTTGCCATTCGAAAGGAGGCAGATTCTACTCACTCCCAGATGAGTGCACAGAAAGAGTGTACTTTTGAATATGCTAACTTTTCAAGAGAAACTCAATCTTAAACTAGTTTGGATCTCATTCATAACATATTTATGGCAATCCTTCCTTTACTTATTTGTCTTATGCAACTCTCAAATTTAGACCATGACCTTAACTGTTCATATGAAGATATGAAAGATGTATATATCTTTATTATTCAATGCCATACTTTGGTTGAACATTTTTTGACTTTTGTGCTGACTATGAGAGGAATCCAATGTGTCTAATCCTGAGGTTCTCAGGTCTAACAGCATTCACCTAATTCACATTTATACATTTTATCAAACTTTATAATTTGGAGCAATCAATCATAACATTGTATTATCTTCCTGTTTAAATTTGTAGAGCACTCTCTTAAGAGAGCAATTTGCAAGGAAACTTACAGTACACTTGAGTCTCTTAATTAAGATTCTACATACTTGATTATGCAAGGGTCTGATTTAACACATTCATTGTCATAGTCAAAAGTTATCTTTACCATATCAAACACATCCAAAGTGTAAAAGAGCAAACATATATTTTACACATTTACAGATTAGCTAAGATTCTGAGAATATTTTTGTTTTATAGTTTAAAAATTATTCCAAGTAATAATTTGCATTACACAGTTTGAAAAAGGAGCTTAGGAAGTGAAATGCCTCTTACTTTTTATTATTAAAGGTAATAAGAATCAGAGTTTTGAACATTAAAGTAAGATATTTATCCATATTTTATCTTTTTCCTTTAGTCTTATATTCATTGCAGTATAAATGTTCTACAACTTCATCTACATTATCTGATTGTTTTTAGCCCAGCACTTTGATATTTCACATCAGTTAATTTTAGAAGATTCTTGTCTTGAAGTCTTACCATGAAAAATAACTTCTATCAATTTTATACAAAGCCCAATAATATTTTATTCTTAAATTTTCTGTTTGTAATAATGAATACCTTTCTTTCTGTCCTTTAAACATGCCTTGTATGTACTCATATTCTCATGCCTCTTATTGCTAACCCTAACCTCAACTTAATTATACACTATGAAAATTGGGAACTTTTAACATTTTAAAAAATTCCTCCAGGTCATAGTAATCATTTTTTTAAAAATGTTACCCATTAAATTGTATTCCATTGCTTAGAATTTTTTAAGCCATGTTTATTTCCAAACTTGCTGTAAATAAGCAGTACAAGAACAATTTTTTTTCTCTTTGTGTTATACTTAGCATAGTGCTTGAACTCTATAATTGGGAAATAATCTGATAGAAAGAGGTACCAATAAAAGTGAGGCTGGCATTGTAACTTAGAACATAAAATTTGACTAAGGCTTCTTGTAAATTAAAATAGAAATGGAGAAAAGTCAGTTAAGATACTCTCATCTCCTAATAAAAAGGATGTGAATACATTTATAAGGAAAGGGAAAAGAAGCTTTTCCTGGACCTAAATATAAAGGGAAATTCACTGCATAAATATTTCTTTGAATGTGCCTTAATGGTCATGTCTTTAATAACAATGTCACAAGATATTAGATCTGTTTGTCATCTTATTGTTTCTTATGTCTATTCACAGTAAGAACAATACACATAATGCATAATCAAGTTTCTATGAAGGGATCTCTGGAATTAAATAATATTGCAGCATAGGTTTGAAGAGTTACTGTTGTAAGAAAGGACCATTGAATATTTTCATGTTCCTGAAAGTGTAAAACTGTATAGGTAGAATAGGAGGTGGAAATGATAAAATTATAGGTTGGAGGTAGATAATGAGGAAGTAAAGGTATTTTGATTTAACTTTGCTAGGAAAAATGAAGGATTGTAATGTGAGACAAACATGGTTGGCCTTGAAGTGTAGAATGACAATTTGGATTGCTTGTATGACCACCCTAATTTCTGTGTGTTTATTTTATTGAAATAACCACACAGATATATTTCCAAAGGCTGCTATAGAACAATGCTTTGTTGAAAAGTAGAATAATTTGTGACTATATTAGGAATTGGTTATATAATATACTGTAAATCCATATTAAGAAAAGTTGTAGTCTTGTCCAGTGTGGCTCAGTTGGTTGGAGTGTTGTCTCATAGATCGAGACGTGATGGTTTTGATTCCTGATCAGGGCACAAACCCAGGTTGTGGGTTTGATCCCCAGTTGGGGCATGTACAAGAAGGCAGCTGATTGATGTTTATGTCATCTCTCTCTCTCTTCCATCCTCTCCCTATAAAAGCAATGAAAAACTGTCCTCCCATGAGGATTTAAAAAAAAATAAAAAAGGAAAAAAGAAAAAAAAAACTGTAGAGCACTAAAAAAATGAAGAAGATTTATGTTTACACATAGAGATAGATTTATAAAATGTGCTAATGAAAGAAAGAGGTTCAGCCTCAGGATCTTGCCCCCAGCATCTATCTATCTATCATACTATCATTCAGGTCTGGTAACAAGTCTGGAAGGAAGATTAGTGAGTATAGGTATAAGCATGATGAAAGCCAGGATTTAAGAAATTGATAGGGGCAAAGAAGTGTAATACTTAGGACAAAGGGAACTATATGTCACATTTATTTGGGTTATTTTGTTTGATATCACATATAAATAACATTTCTGTGAATGTCTAGCATCCTGAGAGGCTAAACTTGCCAGAACTTTATAAATACATATTAATTCTGATGTGCTTTCTGGAGTTATTATTTTAAGGTGAGAAGTAGTCATGTATAATGAGCCTGAGTCATCAGGGGAGCCTCAGACAGAGAAGTGGAGTACCAATGGCAAATGCAGCGTGATAGCATCAGCAACCACATTTCTGGCCTGACCACAAGAGGACGTGTTGTTATGTTTCTCAGCTGGAACCTAGGAAGAAATGTTTTAAAAAAAAAATTCTGCTTAGATACCAAATAATAGAAACAATAGTACACCTTTCAAACTTCTTTACTGCAAAGCTTTGTTACCATAAAAGCTTTTATTCATGGGGCCACCAACAAGTTGGAAAGAAGTATCACCTCAAGAGTAGACTTAGATTACCTAGGTAAAAATAAAACATAAGTGGAGTTCTTAATAGATTTATTTGTTGGGGAGATTGATGGTTAATTTTTTGAGTGTCTACTTGACTGTGATAAGAGATGCTCAAGAACTGGTAAACATTATTTCAAGTTATGTGTTTGAGTGTCTCCAAAAGAGATTAGTACTTGAATCAACAGACAGATGAAGGAAGAGTGGCCTCACAAATGTTCTTGGGCATCATCCAACACATTGAGGGCCTAAGAGAACAAAAATGCAGAGGGAGGGCGGATTATTTTCTCTGCCTCATGCATCTTTTACTCAAACATCAGTGCTCTGGGTTCTTAGGATTTTGACTCATAGCGGGACTTTCTTCCTTTCACCATGGCCCTCCCTCACCCCTAACCCCCATTCTCAGGCCTTTGGACTCAGAATTACACTACAGACTTTCTTTGTTCTCCAACTTACTGATGGGAGTTCATGGGACTTCTCCCTAATCACATAAGCCACGGGTGGCAAACACAAGGCCCTCCACCTTGTTTCATCCAGCTGTCACCTTGTTTCTATCCAGTGGCAGCACCGAGTTCTAGCTTAACTGTTAAGGAGTAGTTTACATTTAAACAGCCCTAAAATGACATTTGGCCCTTTGAAGGCAACCACGAGGCTGATGTGAGCCCTGGTGAAAATGAGTTTGACACCCCTGAAAGCCAATCCCTGCAATAAGTATCCTCTTGAATGTATGTATGTATGCTTGTATCTATTTATCTTTTCTGTTGATTCAGTTTATCTGAACAACCCTGACTAGTCCTGAAGAAATTTAGAGAATCTGGACTAACAAATGAGCGTGAGGGTTATTGAAATTTTAATGATACCATAGAGTTTTTCAACATCAACTTCAAACTCCTAAATCTCTTTTCTGGACTAGACGGAACATAACATACTAACTCTCCTGGATTCCTGTGTCCCTGAAGTTGTGGATGTGATTTCAATTCTGCAACCAAGCACAGTGATATGAGAAGTAAAAGATGAGGTAGAAATGAGGTGGTTACAAAGCCAACAGTGGTCTCATTTTCTTGAATGAGCTGAAGATTTGTGATTATTACAGAAAGACCAATGCCATTTCTGTTCAATTTTATAATGTGGTCTTGGTAATACACAGGCTGTGAGATCATTCTTGAATATGTGTCTTCATCTTTCCCATGATTCTTAATCCAATTAAAACCTTGAAAATCACTTTTTGCTTAAACTCACTTTAGAGGTAAGGAATGTTTGAATCTGAAATCTGACCAATGTAATCAGTCCTTGACAACCATCATTTACTAAAAGTTTCCAAGGGACAGAAAAAATTACATTCCATATAGTGCAGGAAAACTAAAGTGTATTGGACCGCCATCCTGAGAAGAGTATACAAATCCAAAGGAGAAATTGAGTGGAGAGTAGGCACAGTCACAAAAGGATCTGTGCTCACACCAAATATTTCTCCTAAGTTTTCTGAATGGGATGTTTTCTGTGGATGTTGGGAGCCTTCACATACTTCTCCCAAAATCACTAGAGGGCATTGGAATCCTCAGCATTTGCCTTTGGTAATGTCAAAAAGCGCAGAATGGCCTCACTGATAGGCAAAGCTTCTCACTCTCCTCACTTCAAGACCAGTCTTTACTCTCTCCATTAGCCAATTATAAGTAATCAACGGCAAACATCCAACCACCAACTCTCATCACTCACCTGAAACCCTTCTATTTAAAACTTATTATCTCTCACTTTCTCCTTTTCTCACAATTCCTCACCTATATTTAGACTCATTTTGACAACACTGCTCTTTTTGGTGCCATCCCTCTACACCCCCAGCGCCTACTTCTCTTGTTCTTAAATATACATCAGATAATCAGTTATTTTTTTATTGTGACTTTTACTGTAAGGGATGATAGCATAATTTTGACCATGAAACTCAGGCCATATTATGCAATTTTAATTAAAGACATGATAAGGTATATTCAATTTGCTCAGGAAAAATTGGCCTATCAAATATTGAATGAGCCTTCATTACATCTTGGCAGTAATTTTATTAATTTTTAATTGACTTCACTTATATTTTATATACACTTCAGTGGTTTTATTTCATTCTTTGCAAATCAATAAAAATCTACTACTCTCTCTGCTCTTAACAGATCTCCCACTTCTCTATTTCCCTAAGAAGATCAGAAATATTTTAAGTATGTTGTACATCTGAAAATAATATAATATTGTATGCCCACTATACTTTAATAAAAAATTAAAAAGAAATATCTTATGTGGGTTTCTTCTCTTCCTTTCTCTGATAAAATCAATATTATACATTCTCTCCTAACTGAAGCTTTTTTCCTATTAGAGTACATGATCATTTCTTCTCTCTTCTGGTATCTTTTTTTGAATGATCACTTTTTTCATTCATATTTTTAATTGCACTAATGCTGTTGGCTATTTCATATGAGTATATGTAAATAAGCTTAAGCCCCCATTTTTGTAAAACATATTTTGAAATGAGAAAGTAGCCCTGGCTGGTGTAGCTCAGTGGATTGAGTGCCAGCCTGCAAACCAAAGGGTTGCTGGTTTGATTCTCAGTCAAGGTGCATGCCTGGGTTGCAGGCCAGGTCCCCAGATGGGGGCATGTGAGAGGCAACTACACATTGATGTTTCTCTCCCTCTTTTTTGCCCTACCTTACCATCTCTTTAAAAATATATAAAATGTTTAAATATAAATAAACAAAATGAGAAAGCAAAATAATGTTTGCCATTATCAGTTTTTTCTTTTTCTTTTTATTTAAACAAAATGATAATAAAGGTCACCACTTTCTAGAAAGTATTATTTTTCACTATCCCCTAGTGCCAACAATGTTTTCTCTCCAACTTGGTCTCTGCCCTCACTGCCTTCACTACCCTCACTGTTTCTTGCTCATTCTTGTCTACATTGCTTTTAGCTTTTTATTTTGCTATTTTATTTTATTTTATTTTATTTTATTTTATTTTATATTTTATTTTATTTTTGTTCCTCCCACTTAATGCACTCTCAAAGCACAGGTTAAATTCCACTTGTTTTTGAAACTGAAGTCATATCAATTTCAATACTGTGAACACACAGTATCATCTTCAACAATTCCTTACTTTTTATGATCATTATAAATATTTTACTGTTCACCTTTCCAGAATTCTACCCTAGTCAATTAACATTTAATACAAATAGTAATATACTAATCATATTATACAGCCTACTGTCAGAGCTAACTGCCTGTGTCATTTAGTTATATTATTAATATCTTTCCATGTCCTATATAAAAGCATATTTTTATGACTACATACAGAGATGGGCAAAAGTAGGTTTACAGATTTTTTAATTAAGAAATAGAGGTTATGATTAATGAATGCAATAGCCTTATTAACTCAAAAGAATGTCACAATGAAACTGTAAGACTACTTTTCCCATCCATGTATTTTTATTTTGTTATGAGTGCTCATAATTTATTTCATCAGTCCCTCATTTTGGGATAGCTAGATTATTTCCAGTTTTCCTTATTTATTTACAAGTGCTTCTTACATTTAGCAAATTAATATTTAATGTGTTATGTAGAAATTTTGTCATCCAGTTCCCAGTTTGCCTTTTAACTTTATTGTCGATTTTTTTCTTTTTAACTTTGGACCCATTTTACCCATTTCTTACACCTCTCATCCCCTGTCTCTGCAAACCACCATCTATTCTTTGTATCTATTAGCTTATTTTTGTTTTGCTTTTATTTGTTTAGATTCCACAAAAGAGATCCTACTGTATTTGTCATTTTCTGACTCATTTCACTTAGCATAATGAACTTGAAGCTCATGGATGTTGTTGTAATGGCAAGATTTCATCCTTTTATAAGGCTGTATTATATATTCATATAAATATATTATAAAAACATATATTTATATATACATATATTATATATAATATTAAATATATTTACATATACATTTATATATCAAATATATTCATAAATTTAATATTTGCATTAAACATATAATATAAATATCAATATAATTAATTTTTATTTATATAATTTTACATAAATATATTTTCTATGATTATCAAATATATAATGTGAAATATACTTATATTTAATATTTAAGCATATTTATATATTTATATTTATATAGGATACTAAATTTATATGCATATATTTATATATACATATATTTACATATACTTTATATATGTATATGTAAATATATATTTACAGCCTTATACATGTAGATATACATATTTATAAGGTTAGCTGAAAGTGCTGACCTTTATATATATTTACAAAACAGAGTAATAAATGACTTTTTTTCAGAATACCCAAAATGGAAAGTTTAAATGAATGGAATACCACACAACAGAAAGAAAGAACTCCTACTCTTCATGGCAGCATGGATGGAACTGGAGGGTATTACACTAAGTGAAATAAGCCAGGGAGTAAAAATCAAATACCGTATGATCTCACCAATAAGTGGAACCTGATCAACAAAACAAACAAGAGCAAAATAGAACTAGAGACATGGAACAAACGGACAGTAATCAGAGGGGAGGGTGAGGGAGATAACAGGGGAAAGAAGGGGAAGGGGTACATCAAGGATCATGAATAGAGGGCTTATGCACACACACAATGAGGTGGAGTGTGGTAGGGCAAGATGGAGCAGGGTAGAGCAATGGGGGAAAAGCTGGGATAACTGTAACTGAACAATAATAAAAAATAAATTTCAATACTGAAAAAATAAAAATAGATAAATTTACATTTCGTTTGAACAGTGTATTAAGAAATGGAGTCAGGTTAGCTCCCTTTCTGAGAAAGTCTTCTAATTTAAATCTTATATAACATTTCATTGAAATGCTATTAATGCCTCCCCTCCAAAAAAAAAAAAAAAAACTCTTGTAAGTGATTGTAATTAAGTCACACTGATGACATGAGATCCTATAGAAAGACAAGAGATAGGTAGTGAAACACACAGAAATTATTATTTGTGCTTATGATTAAAAGTATTTTTCCTTTTCGAAAAAAGAATAGATGCAACATCTTAAAGAGACTGTTACCTTGTAAAATCTCAAAAGTCTTAGGACTGTTTTATTTACATATTTTGCTGAGTGTAGAATGAATATCAATGTGTTTAAAATGATTTCATATGTCACTACTGGGTAAGCTTAAGAATGGGTTAATGGAGGTTAGAATGCAAAACTCCTATCTAATTTCATGTAAGTAAATGAAGGGTTTCTTTATATAAAGCCTTTTAACCTAGAATAATGAGTGCAGCAGTTGAGATGGGTTATGAATGAAAATGTAATCAGCTGGCAGCTGACTTCAGGATATAATTATGTTACTTGTATAAACATGTTCTAGTGGCCAATATAAACCAGATTCTGACAAGATAGGTAGTTTATCCAAAAGGGAATCCAGGATAAAGAATGTCATAACAACTGTAAAAACCCTTGTAGAGGAACTGACACTTTCCTTAATTGCAAAGGAAATTTTTCTAGAATACCATTTGAACTTAGAATTGATTTTAAATGTGTGGTGTTAACTTATGGACATTGAAAATGTCTACACAATCTGAATAGGCTGGCTGCCCCAAACTGGATGGTACCATAGAGTCAGAACAGTATTAGTACAATTGAATATCTCTAGCTTGCTCCTGTCACCAGCAGAATTTGTTTCAAGGTCAGAGACATAAAAGATGGCATTTTTTTTCCGTAATATTTTAAGCATACATGGAAGAAGGAAATTTCCTAGAAATAGTAAAAATGACAAGTGATTATTTATTATAATTTAAGAATAATTCCACCATTGCATGAACTATTGAACAACATATTTAAATCATTTAGTGAACTGATAGGAAGAAAAATGTCTCCAGGTGGCATTTTGGGGTACTAGTCCACTTTGTTGTGGAATCACTGATGCTATATTCTGCTGGGTAATGAACATCTACTGTGCAGTACTTTTTTTTAGAAGGCCATGAAGTCATGCTACTTTGTGCTTTATTTCCTTTAGGGACTGTAGTCTTCTTATCACTTAATTTTTCTTAATTACTGCCTATTCTTACTGAAAACTTGCAATAAACTAATTCATGGTATGCCATGCTCCAAATTACTCCTTTGCTTTTCTCCTGGAACCCAGTACCAGTGTAGTAGATTGTTAGATAAGCATGAGCAGAATAGGCATGATGGGCCAGGTGCAGAGCGTCACCAGGGTGGAGAGCCCCAGGTACCTAGCAGCCAGCAAGACTAGGAGCCCTTGCATGACCACTCTCTTAGGCACTAACTCCTGGAGATGACATATAGGCCTCAGTTGTGTTTGAACTCCAGGCCCAGAGGAACAGCAAAACCAGGCAGAGCTACACCATGGTTGACGTCATGACAAGATAAAATGACTGATAACCCCCCTGCCCTGGAGCTAACCAATCAGTGAAAACTGTGACCCCAAGGAGACACACCTGGAAAAGCTGATGAATATTTCATTGAGATCCTCCCCTGAGACCTCAGATAAAAACCCTCAGGACGAAGAACCCAGTGCAGCTCCAGCTGTCTCTATGGAGCACCCAATCTTTCCCCACCCCCTTCTTTCTTCTTTCTCCAGGGCATGCTCTCGCTCTCTCTCTCTCTCTCTTTCTTTCTCTCTCAATATCTCCTCTCTCTATTTGCCCCTCTCTCAACTTCCAAGGGTCCTTCTTTTGCTGTAACTTGTTTACTGAGCCCATTTCTTCTACGGGGGTCACTTCTACCTCTGTGACTTTTTAAATAAACTTTCTCTTATAATTTGAGTCTGGGCTCTGAATTCTTCTCTTAAAACTCAAGTATCAAGGTTGCTGAACTAAGGTTAACACCTGGTGCCATTTCCCCACTGCTAACACCAGGATCAGCCTCTGTACCTTCAAAACGAACAATTTCCCCACCCTTTTGTAATTAAAAAAAAATTTGACACTATTACAGATGTCCCCCATTCCCCCCTCTTCAATTTAAATGCCACCCTCTATGTTTTGACATTTGAAGGAGAATTGATCTTAAATTGCCAATTGGTACTGCATCCAATCATTTTCCTACCCAAATACACATCCTCTTCAACACTCTGATCCTGGTTCACACTACTGTCTGATCTTCTAAACTCCCATAATTTTATTTTATATTTAATTTAAAAAATAATTAACAGCCAAACTGAAATTGAGTGTCCAAAAAAAGAAAAATGTTCCATTTATTATTTTGTTCTTTTTCATAGATGTTAACAGTGGAATTCTTAAGATCTTTGATTAGTAAAAGTTATTTCTTTCTTTCAGTCAGTAAATATCATTTTCTGGCATCAGATAAACATAATAGATTGAATTTTAACTTCAAGATAATAAATGTAAAATTTATAAGAACTTTTCTAAAATAGCTTAATTTATTTTCTTACAGTGTTAAAAGGTTTTTTTTTTTTTAAATTATGTGAGACTAGAGTTTCCATAATTGAATACATTTCTAAACTAAAGACAAACAATGTTAAAGTTTAACATACAAAGTCAAGTATAAATGCAGTGTTTGCCCTGACGGACATGGCTCAGTTGGGTGGCTGTCCCCACTCAAAGTGAAAGTTTGATGGTTTGATTCTAGCCAGGGCATATGCCTGGGTTGAAGGTTTGGTCCCTACTCAGGTCGTATAGGAGAGGCAACTAATTTTCCTTTCTCACATCGATGTTTCTCTCCGTCTTTTTCTCCTTCCCTTCCCTCTCTCTATACATAGATAGATAAATAACTAAACAAAATCATAAAAGAATAAATGAAGTAAGTTCTGGCCAAGATGGAGGCATAGATAGAAATGTGTCACTTCCTTGCACAAGCAAAAGAAGAATAACAACCAATTTGGAAAAAAAAAGCAATCAGAACTCCCAGAAGATCAAACTGCATGGAAGTCCAACAGCTAAGGAGTTGGAGAAACATTCATCCAGACTGACAGCACCAAAATGCAACTACAAGGGTTGCCCCGCCTTGGTGAATACCTAAGGCTCTGCCCCTTACAACATAACAGGTGCACCCAGACAAAATATGGCCCAAATGAAAGAACAGATCAAAACTCCATAAAAAGAACTAAGTGATGAGGATATAGACAATGTATCAGATGCAGAGTTCAAAACACTGGTAATGAGGATTCTCACAGAAATAATTGAGTTTGGTCACAAAATAGAGGAAGAAATGAAGGCTATACAAAGTGAAATAAAGAAAATATACAGGTAACCAACAGTGATGGGAAGGAAACCAGGGCTCAAATTAGTGATTTGGAACAAAAGGAACAAAATTCTAGACTTATCTAAGAAATAGAAGATCAATAATTATGAACAGTAAAAAGGACAACAGACTTACAACTATCAACAACAACCTAAATAACAAAAACAAACTAAGCAAACAATGAGAACAGGAACAGAGTCACAGAAATGGATATCACATGGAGTGTTATTAGTGGGGAGGGGAAGGGGGTGAGTGCGGCGGGGGGAGGTACAGGGAATAAGAAGCATAACTGGTAGGCACAAAATAGACAGAGGATGGTTAAGAATGGTATAGGGAATAGAGAAGCCAAAGAATTTATATGTACAACCCATGGACATGAACTAAGGTAGGAAGGGGATGCTGGAGGGTATGGACATGCAAGGTAGAGGGAGATAAATTGGAGAAAAAAATGGGATGACTGTAACAGCATAATCAATAACATATACATAAAAATTCAAAAAATGCAATATTATACATGAAAGTCCACTGGGTCTTAAATCAGGAGAATGGGGTTCTGGTGATTTCAATTTTCATGAACTCATTGCAACTCACGAACTTATTGTAACTATTCTTGATAATAACAACCCATTTTAAACATATTTTAGTTGCTAAATACCATCATGAGATGTGTATTTATCTATAGATTTTGTGAATAAAATAAATAAAAAGTCAATTAATTCCAATAAAATAAACAATTATAACTTATTTGGTTGACCAGTGTTTGTATTAGTTTACTACGGCTGCCATAACAAAGTACCAGAGACATGGTGGCTTACACAACAGATTTATTTTTTCATGATTCTGGAGGCTAAAGGTCCAAGATCAAAATATCAGCAGGATTGGTTCCTTTTGAAACCCTTCTTTGGCTTGTAGATGACATCTTTGTGTGGTCTTCTTGTGTCTGTTCTGTTCTAGTCTCTTCTTCTTATGAGGTCACTATTCATATTGGATTAAGGCCCATGCATATGAGCTTATTTTACCTTAATTAACCTCTTTAAAGTTTCTATCTCCAAAAACAGTCATATTCTAAAGCACTGGAGATTAAGATTTCAGCATATTAATTTGGGGGGGACATAATTCAGCCTATAACAGCATTAAATTAAATAAAATAAATGCATAAAAACATAATAAAGTAATCACAATGAAAGTATGTGTTTGAAAATGATTTGCTAATTATGAAGCCAGAATAGTTGGAATGTGCTTATACTTTACTTCTACTGTTGAGTTTATATACGTGCTAAAATGTATAATCTGGGGAATCCATACATCTCTCCCAGAGCCTGGAATACAGCTCTCAGACAACAATGCTGCGAACCATAATATCACCAAAAGACATATAAACAAATCATGCCATACAGTATTTGTTTCAAGTTCAGAGACAAAAGGCTGGCATATTCTGTGATATTTTAAGCACACATAAGAGATTGAAATTTCTAGAAATTCTAAAGTTGAAAAATGACTGAGTGCAATTATAATTTAACAATATTTTCAGCATACCATAAACTTTTAAATGAAATATTTAAATCATTCAATAAGCAAGAAAAATGCCTCTAAGTGAAAAATTTTAAATGTTAATATCAAGGAAGAAATATAGTATACTTCCGATGAATCAATCTCAAATGAAAAACGCTGCCCTGAGTTAACCATGTCTGTGATGGACTGCTCTCAGTCCCGATCCTTTATTTTGATCACCTTCATACTCGGTTAACATTACCACTGGTGTATGTAATGCAATTTTAACCTCTGACCCTCTTTGATTATCACATACAAATTTCATAAATACTTGTATATTTTCATAGTTTCTTCATCTGGGGAATTTTGACTTTTAATTATGAATACATGTTATAGTAATAACTTAGTTGCATAATATTTTATGGTGTGCAACATGTTTTTAAAATGTAATATTTAAATTGTTAAAACAATTTATAAAATAATATTTTATTATAATTTAGATACAAGTACTAAAGGTCTAAGAAATATCAAACTTAAGAATTAATGGATGCCAGGGTTTGTCAATTATAAAACAGACTCTTGAGCCTAGGCTTTTTATTTATTTATTTATTTAGCTATTCCTTCTATAGGACATGATTCATTTGGCATAATGTTAATAAAATCATTTTTAGCCCCCATTCTACTTGTACAAGGTTAGAAAGCAGTTTAAGTACTGAGGAAAACAATGATTTTTGGATGACTATCAAGGGCATAAACTTGGGGCATTCCTTGTTTATTTAATGCTGATGGGACAAAGGCAAACTAAAACAGCCACATAATGGAGAGCACATTTGACGGGTTTTTTTTCCCTTATGATAGAAATATTGAATATCAGAACATTTAGTTCCAAGTGGAGAGTTGGTTGCAAGCAAAGTTCATAAAGTTCATTGTTTTACAAAATAAAACAATTTTCCTATAAATTGTTTAATATTTAATCTTTTCCCATAAATGTAACACTAATCCTCTGGTTACAAATGTACTTTTTTTCTCCTTTTCCTTTACTGAGTAAGTGTATATAATCTTACTTAAAAGCACATCGTCATCCATGGAATTAAATAAATTTAGCAGATCACGAAATTATAGCTTTGTAGGGATTCCAGGGAAATAAAAAGATTCCATTAAGGAGTAATATTTCAGCTCTTTTTTTATATTATTTTCAAAAATATTCTTACATTATTACCATATAAATATTTAACAGCAATGCAAAGAAACTGCACATGATATTTAAACCCAAAGTTGATTTCAAACACCTCTGTTTTTATACATGTAAATGCAGGAAATGCCTAGTATATAGCAGAAGAATAAAATCATTCATATTTTGGAACAAATTATGATGGGGTTAAGTAAAATTAAAATGCATATCCTTGGTAAACATATTAATTCAAATCTAGCCATGTAATTAGAATACTGAATTATTAGATGGAGAGTGGATGAGTTTTCCTTGGATGAATGAATATTCAACATGTATCCCAAGACACACTCCAATTTCATCAACATTCCAAATGCACTCTTCTGTTATCGCTGTGCTCTCCTGATTTAGAGTATTTACCTTACCACACTTTCCATATTTTAACAAACTTTGTATCTATCGTTTAGAATATTGAAATGTTCTAAGTCGTTTAGATGAATTAAGTTCACCATTTTTCTACTTATTTGTAGTCTATAACAACCCTTGCTTCAATAACTGATAATGGAGTTGTTACTCAAATGCTTTAAGTACGTGAATATGTTGCAATGCAACTAAAATCACTCTGCAATTACTTCCTTTCAAATGGTTCAGAAGATTTCTAACAAACTGTTTAGAATATTTAAACAGAATAACATAATGATTTAAATTAAAATTCACTAGACAATGCTATTAAACAGTGAAGTGAATCCTGTGTAGATGGTAAATTTACAAATATGCTATTAACACTTGCTTAAAATCAGGCAGTTTACACAATTTATTAATTTTAGTTTGAATGATATATCTTATACATGTACCTTATGCAACTTAGAAAATAATATGTTAGGAGAAAAGTAGAATATCTAATATGATCAAAACGGAGAGCAATATTTCAACATTTCTTTCAAATCAGCAAGGTATATCAATCTACTTTTAATAGTTTACTTTTCTCTTGTCAAGACCCAGTGCGTGTCTATATGTATATATGTGTGTGTATATTAAACACACAGTGTATATATATATATACACACACATATATACACACACACTATATACATATATACACATACTTCACTGTTCTTCTATAAGTGATTTTTTGATGCAATTGATAGTGATAAACTATAATAGATTTTACAGAATAGAATAGAATAGAGAATAGAATAGAATGAAACTGTCAGAATACATAATAGTGACAAGACATCATTGCCCAGGCTGCCTAAATTCAAATGCACTCCTTCACGCTTAGTTGTGTAAAAACTTGGGTATGTTACTTAACATTTCTGTGCCTTAGTTTCCACACATGTAGAACAAGAATGATATTGATGCTTCCATTTCAGAGAGCTTTTGTTGAGATTAGTCATAGTGAATAAAGCACTGAGCACCTCACATATTGATACCCTTTAACCAGAAGCTTTTATTATACAATATGTTGTGATTTTTAAGTCGTCTACTTTGTTGCAATACATATTACCTGCAGGAGGAATACATTTCTCATTCTCTTTATGCTGGGAAAGAACAAATGTTGGAACCATGTCCAGGATAAAAATAATTTTAATTTTATAAAAGAAATTAGTGATACCTTCAAAAGAGGAGCCTTAGTGTAAAAGACATTTATTTAAGTATATGAGTTTAAATCCTTGTTATGTCACAGTGTTATATAATAATCAAATCAACTAAAATACAAAATTTTAAAATATAAGATAAACATTGCTCTGTATAATTAAAAGTAAAGAAATGTGTTTATCTCAGCTGGAACATAGTGAATATATCTGTGGATTGTGATTTACCAATAGGTTTATACTTTTACTTTAAATACATTGAACTAAATATCACTTGTCCAATAAATGAATGATCTTTAGAAAAGAGGGCAATCTCCCACACTTATCAAATTTTTCAAAATTTTAATATGTTTGACTTTCCAGTGGGAATTTTGGCAAAATGTATGCTTTTGGGAATTTGTCAAAAACAAAATAAATAGACAAAGGTTTATGTGGGGAAAGCTCAAATGCAGAACATTATGCTAAAACCTTAACACAAGCAGACTTGAGTTTTCATGGTCTTGATACACATGGAGTTCTATTACCATGGTTTAATGGTTTAGTTAAATAACACCAGTTCCCAAAGAAGTAGTTTGAAAAATTCCATAAAGTACAATACAAACTTGGCTGCCAGTTATTCAGCCCAAAAGTCACTATGTCAAAACAGATGTGCATTGTAATGATAGACATGTCTCTTCTCTCAAAGTCTACACGTCAGGTATTCAGCTTACACATAAACATAAAGCATATAGTTTGAAGCACGTCCTTGTCTCTCAGTAATGAACACATGTGATATTGTACAATGAATCATCAAGAAAGGACATTGGACAACACACATGAAAGTGAAAAACAAAAAGCAATAGCTCTCTTAGTGAGATGTGAGTTAAATGTAAATAGAGTTTTGGCAGAAGTAGCTGACTCATGGAGTGTCTACACAGCTGCCGGTCAAGGGACTGTAAATATGGACATAGAGAAATGTGGTGAAAGCAAACTTACAGGCACAAAGGGGGAAAGGGATGGAAAAGATGAAGATATGGCAGAGGAAGTGACACCAGAAAAAACTTCACATTAAAAGCATTCTTGGAGATATTATACAACATCAAAGCCCCCCAAAAATCAAATAATAAAAACTGATCCAAACTTAGAAATAGTATGCTGATTGTCCAAGGCATAGAAAAGCTTCTCACTCCCTATCCGTAGCATACCAACCAGAGAAGACAAAAACTTTTCAAACTGCTTTTGATAAGATTTCTTCCAAGCAAATAAAACACTTTTCAGTGAATCCAATGTTTGAAATAACAATATATTAAATACCAGTTTTATTGTTTTCATATATATTTATAACTAATGATAAGAGAGTTTTAATGCCCTACTTAAAACTTTAAAGGTCATGAAATAATCATAATTTTGTGATTAAGTTTACTTTGCATGCTTTCATTCTGCATGTTGTCATATATTCTTGCAACACCATGGAAAGCAGGGACTGCCTGTATTATTTATGAGTAGAGAATTGACATGTGACTTTCATTTATTACAGTGAACATGTGTTACTGTTAGTAAATACATGCATATTAATAAATATACAGTATATATTTATATGTAAAGTTGATGGTTCTAAAAATTATAATGTTATATTATAACCAGAGACATTGAAATTAAAACTGACAGTAACCAGAGTGGTGGAGGGAGGGGATAATGGGAAAAAAAGGGGAAAGGGTTGTCAGGAACATGTATAAAGGACACATGGACAAAGCCAAAGGGGGATAGGATCAAGAGAAGGTAGTGGGATTGCTGTGGTGGGGCGAGTGGTGGTGGGGAAATGAAGACAACTGTACTTGAACAATAGTTAAAAAATTTAAAAAATTATAAAGTTCTATCAAAGCTGTCCTCTAGTTTTGGATAGTATCATAATGCTGATAATAAAGCATCTTAAACCAAAAGGACTATTATCATTAATGCAAGAAAACAAACAAGGCCACCGCAATACCAAAAGCAATAATACTATTTCAAAGCTAAATACATCACCACAAAAATGGTGTAGTCTATATCAGAAATGTCCATGAAAGTCATATCCAAATACATCATGGTGATTATAGAACATGTTAGTACTAAATCAGAAGAAACCCACACTTGAGTTTATATAATGGTATTCATATAAGCTGATTTCCAGTGAATGATTAAGGTGTGACAATTGACAAAGATACATGTTATAAATCTGTATAATTAAAGGCATAATCTGCAAAGGGGAAAAAAGACTCTTGTAAAAATCTAAGAAATACAGGAGAGGAAACATTAATACCACACTCACTGGACAATTAACTGTTTTAAAATATCTCCATAATACTGATATTTCTATAATGTTTACAAGCTAGAAAATGTCTAAAACACAATGGTGTGTGACTATAGTGAAAGCATCTGAAGTTACACCTTATTGAAAATATAAATATATAATATATTGAGATATTCTCCCTATGATAAACTAGGACCAAGTCTACAGTTACAAATATTTTAAATATCTCCAGATTTGGTCCTTATCTATGGAATGGTAATAAAAACATATTTACGTAGAGCACATCAGATATTTAGAATGGGGTATAAATAAAATATGATCTATGAAGGAACTTATACCTTTCAAAGTGTTATGCAAAATTAAATTATTATAGCTTATGCATTCCTTTAGTCAAGTAAAACATGGGCTGCTGTCTTGAGTAATGATATCAAGCCTAAATTATACTGTATAGACTCTTTTCAGAGGACAGATTGAAATACTTTGAGTAAATAAAAGACATCAGCATTTCTTTATAGTTTCACCTTGCTTTGCATTTTCAAAATTAATTTAGATTTCAGTGGATCAGAGGATATGTAGACTCAACAAGAGGTGATTCTAATATGGGTCAAATATATTAACCCTGTTCTTCATATTACTGAGATGTAGTGGAGTGAATATTGTCTAGTCAGGAGGAGGGCAATAAAAAGAGTTTCAAAAATCACTTACCATATGCTAAACTGATCTGACTACAACTTATTCCTGATGAACAAGTGATGACAAAAGGCTATTCATGACTACATGAATGTGTTACAAAAGAATTAGAAAACTTATGTTGTTCTGAAATCAATGTTTCTTTTATAATTTGTGAAGCATATAGCTATTCATATTCTGACAAGGTGTGTGAATAAACCAAATCCCCAGGATCAATATATATAATTTCCTAGAGGATATTCTGACCTGTTAATTACTTCAAAATGTGCATTCATATTTATTATCATATTTTCAAAGGTTATACAGACACTAAAATCTTTTTTCTTTCTAATGTCATTCATTATATTAAGTGATATATGTGGTACTCTCAAGATAAAGTCTTGACAAACTATTATTCAATAGAACACTTCTATATACATTATTCATTGCATTTTTTGAGGAGATACTAGTAAAAGAACAAGATGCAAGGAAGAAAGGACATTTTAGTTGCATAATTCAGATACAAAGAACATAAAATTATAAACTAAAAATTTGGAGTCATAATTCTTATATTTTAGGTTAAACATTCCCAGAATAATTCATGGATTAAGCAGACAGACACTGGATCTCAACTCACCGTGTAAACTTGACCTAGATATTGATTGAACTCTCTATTCTCTGTTTTCTGATCTATAACATAGTGATGAAAGTGGAACCTATCTTAGGAGAATAAAATATGCCTGGAAGAGTAGAGTGCGTAAAGTAAGTACTACATAAAATTTAAAATTATTATTACAGCCCACAGTGTAGCATGGAAAGAAGTGACTAAAGATGATGGTACAGAGGTCCTCAAGAGAACAAAACAAGCTGTTATCTTGGCATATAGAAATGTGAACAGATGTTGATATTAGAACAATTAGTGTCTTAATCCATTTTGGCTGCTATAACAAAATACCATAGGCTGGGCGGCTTATTTATAAACAACAAAATTCATTTCTAACAGTTCTGTGCAGTCCAGCATCAAAATGCCAGCAGTTTCAGTGTCTGGTGAGAGCTCACTTGCTGGTGTATGTAGACTTCTGTCTTCTTGCTGTTTCTTCATATGGCAAAAAGGGGCAAATATCTCCCTAAGTCTTCTTTATAAAGATGTTAATATCATTCACAAGGCCTTAATCCTCATGACCTAACCACCTCCCAAAGGCCCCCTCTTCTAATACGATAATCTTGGAGGTTATGATTTTCAAATATGAATTTCAGGGTGATACAACCATTAATTTGTAGAGTGCAAATATTATAATTTTGGGGTACTTTCCTTAAAAATAAATGTCAAAGTGAGAAATATACTACCTCAAATTACATTTGAAATATCTAACAAAACCCATACATACCACAAAATCTAGAAAAACAGAATGCTAGTTTTATTGACTTCACCCCCAGCACTTCTAATTTTCAAAAGACTAACTTGGGCTTCAGACATTTTAAACTTTGCTTCTCTGCTATGTACATGTTTCTGGTGCCAGTTGCTGCTGAATGCTTTGCTATGGCTCACACTTCGTTCTGGCATGCAACTCCCCCTCGTAACAATGGGTAAATGGAACTATTGCCAGTAAAAATTGCTATAGAAGTCAAATATTCACTGGGATGATGAGGAAAAACCTAACAATTCAAGGCCTAGTGTTCAAAACCTCTAAATGAATCTATTAAATGCATACCTGGATCATCTTCTTGTTTGGCCAATTCAAAATTAAAGCCCAGACACTCAAGTACCACCTCACATGAAAGTAAGTATTTATCATGACTCATCTTACTAGGGTTACTCTTTTCACAAGTGAATAGTGGGTAAGTCAGTATCAGAGGGAATGTGCATGTAAAATATAAAGAAAAAAGACACAAGAGTGTACATTTTACTTATCCTTTTTATCTCCACAATGGTCAGAGTTATGGTAGATTTCAAAGGAATTAAAAAAACTAATATGTAGTTGTAATTGTTATGGTGACAGTATATCAACCCCTACATATCAAGAATGTTGAAAGCTGATATTCCCCCAAAACACATATTCTAGTGCATGAGTTAAGACTATGATAAATAGCCCTGGCTGGTGTAGCTCAGTGGGTTGAGTGCTGGTCTGCTAACCAAAGGGTTGCCAGTTTGATTCCCAGTCAGGGCACATGACAGGGTTGTGGGTCAGGTCCCCAGTTGGGGGCACATGAGAGGCAACCACTCATTGATGCTTCTCTCCCTTTTTCCCTTCCTTCCCCTTTCTCTGAAAATAAATAATTAAATAAAATGTTTAAAAAATATTGAATGAGAAACAAAGATAAAAAGGTATAATTTATGCAGAATAATAAAACTTAGTTACACTGATAGGCCATAATGTGGCATTTTATCTCAGATTTTAGAATGTAAAGAAAATATTTTGACCTCAGTGATTTTATAAGCATATAATAATAGCCCATTTGTGAAATCCTATCTTAATTGTGTGAGACACCTTAAACTGCCCATGAAGTTTTAAGGCATGATAAAACACTTCTCTACGTTGATTGTGGTAATGGTTACATGTCTGTATGCACTTATCAAAATTTATAGAATTTTACACTAAAATGGGTTAATTTAATTATATATAAATAATGTTCTAATAAAATATTTTTAAAACACCTTTGCAATAATAATAACACTAATAAAGTAAATAAAAAGCATATGCAAAGCAGTTGCAATTGAATCACAAAAAGCTCATATGGTAATTCTATTCATAATTTTTTGAGAAAACCTGTATTGTTTTCCATAGTGACTATGTGATAGGATAGTAAGAAGCTAGGAAAATTCCTGGGCAAGTGGAATGAGAAAACGGAGACAAGAAAATTAAACAACACCAAAAAATTTGAGCAACTTACAGCCAGCTGGTGAATCATGCAAGACCTTGTCTCCCCAGACTAAGGACACTCAAAAATAAATGGCATAGCTCTCCTCCCTAACCAAAGAATACATAGTTTAAATCACCCTGGTCTGGGAAAATAAACAACAAATGCCCAATTAATGCCATTTGTGCCAGCTAAACCAGGGGCACGTGAAGTTGGGAGAACAAATAATAAAAAAATTCCAGTAAAAGCCAAACAGACCCAAGATAAAAGTAAAACAGTATAGCGGATCAAAGAACATTCCCACCCCACCCTCATGCATGCACCCCACATGATGCATCATGTGCTCATTTTGATGCATCAGCATATTAAAAATGTACCTGAAAAGCCAATGAATAGTCTGCTGAAACCCTACTGTAAGATTCTCATGAACAGGGAAAGAATAACCAAAAGCCCTCAGGGCATTTTGCTGTAGAGCGCACCCATGCCCCTTCCTGGGCATAAATTTTTGATTCCCTCCTAAACTCTAAGGGTCCCCAGGAAACTTGCAGCCAGGGCTTACTCCCTGTTCTCTTTCCAAGGCCGCCTTTTCTCTGACTTTCCAGCGAGCTAACAGCAGCCCTGCCTTGGCTCCCTCCTTTCTGGTAATGTTTTTAGAGAGCCAAAACAGAGTGCTGCCTAGGCTCTCTCTTGTTACTCTCCTATTACTTCTTTTACCCTAAGTCCTTCCATTGTCTCCAGATTTAAAATACATACTCTCAAAATCACCTGGGCCCATGTTGTGACATCTTTCCAACACAAAGAACCCACACACTACAGGCCTACCTGTGGCAGACACGCTCCTGGCTGATGCCTGTCAGGTAACAGCTGTACCTGTTTACATTCCTACCAGCAGTTAATGAGGGCTCCTTTTTCTCCACAACCTCTCCAACACTTGTTGTTACTTATCTTGTTGGTAATAGTCATCTAACAGGTGTAAGGTGGTAGCTATTGCAGTTTTGATTTACATTTCCCTAATAGTTAGTGAAGTTGAGCATCTTTTCATATATCTGTTTGGCCATTTGTATGTCTTCTTGGGAAAGATGTCTGTTCAGGTCCTTTCCTATGTTTTAATAAGATTGTTTGGTGTTGATTTGTATGAGTTCTTTATGTATTTTGGATGTTAACCCCTTGTCAGAGTTGTTGTTTGCAGATAATAGATTGGCTGCAATGTTCATTTAGTTTTTCCATACAATTGGTCTAGTAGTGCTTAGTTGTCAACTTCACTGGAAACCATTTTTGTTAGATTGTATTGTGATGTCTGGCATATCAGCATGCATTAAAATTATCAAAATTGGTGAATTTTTGTGCAATCATTTTAATATTGAAGATGGAAGAAAATATGCAATATTCGCAGCATATTATGCTTTCTTATTTCGAGAAAAGTAAAAACACAACTGAAAAGCAAAAAAAAAAAAAAAAGATTGTTGCAGTGTATGGAGAAAGTGCTATGACTGATCAAATGTGTCAAAAGTGGTTCAGGAAGTTTCTTTGTACTCTTGACATTTTGGACAAATAATTCTTTGCCGTGGGGCTCCCTTATGCACTGGAAGATGTTTAACAGCGTCCCTGGTCTCTACCCACTAGAAACCGATAGTGGGGTATAACTGACATACTCAAAGTATCCAAATCAATAAACTTATTGGTGAAAATGAAAAAAATATGTCTTTTTTAAAAGATTTTATTTATTCATTTAGAGAGAGTGGAAGGGAGGGAAAAAGAGAGGGCAAGAAACATCAATGTGTCATTGTGTCTCACATGGCCCCCCACTGGTGACCTGGCCTGCAACCCAGGGATGTGCCCTGACTGGGAATCGAACTGGTGACGCTTAGGTTCATCGCAGCTCAAGCTCAATCCACTGAGCTACACCAGCCAGGGCCATGTCTTTTATTTTATGGCAAAAACTAAATGGACTTTTGGGACAACCCAATATCTTCTCTCATTCAGTTAGTTGCCTTTTTGTTTTGTTGATATTTTCTTTTGTGTGCAGAAGCTTTTTAGTTTGACATAGTCCCACTTGAACAGAAAATATGTGAAAATAATTGAACAAAAACCATAAACAGATATTTAATAGAAAATAAGAACACAAAAGGCCTTTTAATATGTAAAAATGTTTAACCTTACTCATAAGTTATGCAACTTTAAACTAATCATGTCTAACGAATATTTTTTAAATCAATGTGTGATAACATATTCTATTAGCAAAGTTCTGGAAAAATAAACATGCTCATAAATTGCATATATATATATATATATATATATATATATATATATATAAAATTTGAAAATACTATGAAGAAATCATGGTACAGGGCTTGAAATGCATTCACCCAAGACATGTTGGCCATATTCACTGGACAGGGATCACTAGAAAAATAGTATTGAATTGAAATGAAAATACTGAAGAGCTCAACAAAGAGCATGTAAAGATTTTAAAACAGAGAACAGATAATTGGGACTTGCCGCATTTCAAATTTCTAAATTTTGTAAAAGAAAACTACATACTAAATAAAATTTTCTTAGAAAAATATATTCAGCATAGATAGCACCTTTTCTTCTCCTCACCCCACGCATGCAAGTTTTAGTAACTACACAATGACAAAATTTGCTGAGAGAACTCTCCTAATTAAGTTTAAGCACACAGGTTAGGTCATGGATTCTAGATAAATAAAAAGATTATTCTGCATCCTGGGGAAATTATGATTATGGATATAACTGGATTCTCTGAATATAATTTTCCCTGAGATATTTGCTCTAAAACCCTTTAGGATTTGTTTCCTAAACATGAGTGTAGAGATTTAGGTTTTAATAATTTTGTGTGTTGGAGTAACTCATTACAATCATTAGAAGTGAGACTCATTAGGGATTTGGTATTCAGATTTTACAGTTCTGATATCCTGAGGTAGGATTGCTAGCTATTCTCATGGGAAAGAGCTGCATCTTCAATTGCTGACAGACCATACTCTACCCGTGCATCAAGAACTCCTCTATCTCAAATTCAAAAGTATAAGAGAATAGGTGAGGATGAATTTTATAACATGATTTATTTGGAATATAGCTGATGGTCAAATACTTTTATTTTGGACTATAATTCCTTTAAAAATTAATATCATTGGACTGGAATTTTCAATGGCATTGGAGAGTTGACAGAATTTTTCTCTAAAAATGTAGTAAAAAGGAGAGGGATTGTATTAAGCAGCAAACAAATGGGTGAATTTTCAGCCTTTGTTGCAAAGAGCCCTTTGATTTTATTAGTTCAGTTAATGCAGTGTTTGACTGTATGAAGGTTGGAACAAAATTGTCTTCACATATAGTTGCATCACCCTGTTTCTATATGGCAACAAACTAAATACTTCCGAAAGAAAATAATTAAGTGATGTGAAAGGGATCTTGTCTCCTTGGTCCTGATTTTTTATTCACATGAAGGTAGATAAAGTGGTTTGAAGTAACTCTCTTCTCCCTGCCCCTTTCTGCCCAGAATAATTTCAGTGACATTTGATCCCCTATACAAGAAAATAAATTGAGTGTGCTTTACTCAGTTTCCTCTTTTTTCTTTTTTTTCTTTTGAGAGTGACTAACTATTGGGAGATTTATTGTCTCTTATTTCAGACCATAAATCTTACTTGGCAAAATGCCCGAATGACAAGTGTGTATGCGTCTCTGTGTGTGTCCTGCGTGGGTAGTGTAGGTAAGTATGCAGTTTTAGCAATTCTGTTGTATAAAGAAATCCTTTTTGCTCACACAAAAGTTAAATCCTCAAACATAGTCTTTACCAGTAAACTGATAATTTGGCCTCCACCTGCTACAGCTTACTTAGTATTATTTCTCAGTTGTATCAAAACTTGCTTAGAATGGTGTTCTTTGTTGGGACTGTGCACAGACCTTTTTTAACAGCCTTTGATAATCCTGGGATAAGAGAAGGAGGCAAAAACACTCAATCAGAGGCTTAGCCACAGAATTCGGGAAGAAAAATATACTCAGGTTTCTTCTTTAGCTTAACCTGATGTAAGTGGATTAAAGGCCTTTAAAATGTTATTTGGTACCATGTTTCTTATTCACCTCTTATGTCAATTATTGAATCAATATGTGTTATATTAATGTTACATAATATATGTAACACATGCTATATGCCATATCATGTACATAATGTGTTGTTTATTTCTTATAAGAGTTGTTGAATATCGTGTCTATTCTATATTTCCAACATCCACTGGAGTTGGGAATAGAATATGTCAATAGAAGCTCTATTCCCCAAAAATAAATTACCAAGAATTATTTGCATAAATGAAATTATATTCACTCATTTATTAATTCAAAATAAGTTAAATATTGCTTAAATATCGAATATATGCCCCAAATGTTCTAGATTATGGGATGCAATAGTAAACCAAGTAGAGAAGGCATTTCATGTTATAGAGCTTGTATTATACTGAGGAGATGCAGTCAATAAAGAATAAAATAAATGAATACATTAATAAGTTTGGTATTTGTTGATAGTAATTTTTGCCACAAGAAAAATAAAACTACATTGTCATAGGGAGTGTATCAGTATATCAGTTCTATAATGCTATGCATCTAACCACCTTAAAACTTAGTCATTTAAAAGTACTTTCATCTACTTTTCATGATTTGTTGGATTGACAGTTTAGTCTGCTGTTCATTTGGTCTCACTTATGCTCACTTCTGCAAATATACTCATCTAGTTGCTTGGCTGAGGCTGGAAGATCACGGTGGCTTTATTCACGTCTAGAAGTTTGTTCTAAGCTTTTTAAAAAAATTGTTGTTCAATTGCAGTTGTCCCCATTTTCTCCCCATTACTCTTCTCTACCCCACCCACCCCAAACTCCCACATTGGAATCTCCCCCCCCAACCATTGTCTTTGTCCATGGGTCCTTTACACATGTGGGCCTTCCCAATATGTTTGCACGGCTTCTTTACATGACAGTCGCAATGCAAAAAAAAAAAAAAAAAAAAAAAAAAAAAAGAGTACAAGCCCCATTGTGTGTTACTCATTAAATCTCTTCTTACATTAAATATGCTGATCTTCCTTTGGCCTATACAATTCATATGGCAAAACTCAGACACATATGTGGGGTGGCTACATAAGTGTATGGTTATTGGGTACTAATAATCTCAGAGAGTTACTGGTATGCCTGTGTATGTGTAATAGTTTGGGGGCTGGTGGTTGGGACCATCCACCAACTTTAGTAGCCATGGAAGCTTTCAAACATGAAGTAACACTTGAACTCAGATCCGAATGTTGAGATCAACTAGACTTGCATTATAATCCAGTAATAAAGAAATGAAGTTTTCTACATATTAGAGAGAAAAAAATTACACTGTTGATAAAAACTTGACTTTAAATATAATCATAACATCCTTCATTAAATTTATTCCTAAACCTTTGTTTTGATCCTAGTGTAAATGATTTTATTTAATAGATTTTATTTTCTAAGTATCTGTTACTATCATATAGGAATGCAAATTTAGTATAATGGCTGGTTATCCTGAAATCTTGCTATATTGACTTATGATATCTAGTTGGTATTAGTAGATTCCTTAAGATTTCCTAAGTAAATAAGTAAATAATCATGTTTCCTGCAAATAAGGCAGTGTTGTTTTTTTCTATGTGTCATATTTTCTTTTCATGCCTCATTTAATGGTAACTTGAAATGGTGGACATTCATGGGTTTTTTTGGAATTTATTGTAATAATGGGGAATAGGGTCATCTTGAGGGTACAATTTTTCAAGATATATGCATTCTTTTCTCTATTTAGTGTCAAGGACAGGAAGGTTTTTTTTGTCTTCTTCTAAGCACTTGTATTAATTTCAAATTCATTCATACCTTAAATGTGTATCCCCAGGAATCCCAGCTGTATGCAGTACTGTCCTGTTAGAATTCCCAGCATGGACATCCTGGATTTTACTCTCCTTTCACAATTCATTCATCCATCAGAAGCCTCGTATATCCAAAGTGCAGTGAAAATCCTTGGAGCAGAACCATATTTGGCACCTGTATTTATCTTCTAGTATTGTCCATCTCATTTTATTTGGGGGCATGGCATATTCCTACCGTCATGCCAACTCATTGATGTATTTTAAAAGATCTTTAAAAATTTTACTATTACTTTACTCTATACAGTTAGAATGTTTCACTAATGTGTTAAAAAGAAGAACAAAATGTGAAAACAAAACTTCAAATTTGCTCTTTAGGGAAAATGAGATCCTTTTACTGATATCATGGTATTTGCAGGGTGGGGAGGTATAATTAAATAAGTCAATGCATGGAAAGCAGTTACAATAGTGCCTTGCATTTGGAAAGTGTTGGAGAGCTATCACTTGTTTTATTATTACAGAATTTAGTCATAACATGGATTTAAAAACAGTTGTGTGCTAGTAAATTATAGGAACTCCCATGCACTAACATAAAAGATTAATATATTATGTTGTTATTAAATTAACTCAACTTTTGTGAATATATGTTTATGAATTTTTTTTCTGTTACATTGGTTGGAAAGATGGTATTTGGATAATCTGAAATATATGAGATAGAAATGAATACTGCCTGGGAAGAGAAGACTTGGGCAGCCGAGCCAAACAAAGTCTTGAATGAAGAGGACGAGGAAGAAGGCTACGTTTGCTGAGTGCTTAGTATGTACCAGGCACAGCATTATGTGTTTTAATGAAATTATTTCACGTAATCTGAAAGCTGAAGCTACAAATAATATTAATATAAATACTCATATTATTATATGAGAAAATTGAAGTAGAATGATTAAATACCAAACCTAAACCAGCTTGTAGGTGGTGAAGCTTTATTTTGAAACAAGATGATTTCAAAATTTTGTTATTGGTATTTAATTAGATTCTTCCCATTTCCCACCCCCATGGCATCCCCCTGCCCTGCTCACCCGCCTTTCCCATATTCAATCTGCTGCCCTATTGTCCTTGCCCATGGGTCCTTTATATAAGATCATTTTTTAAAAATTGATGAATACAGTGCTTAGTAGTAGTTGGTGTTTAATAATTCATCTATTGTATTATTAATTTTGCACCATGTTTATAATACAACTAACTTGTTTATTATTATTTCAAAGTGCTCTCAGTTGTTCATGTACTCATCTGTGAATAGCCACTGGATAGTGTAGTTAAAACAAAGAAGTTGTCACATATTGGTGCCTAATTATAATAATAGGGACCATTATTTATATATCTTCTTCAGTATTATAATAATCATCACCAAACCTATAGTTTTTGAAATAATCATTTTAAAGTTGCTGAATTTGAAGCACGACAAAATAAAAACAGAAACACCCTTATCTCTCTGGCTATAAATTCTTTCTATGTAAATGATAATATGCAGTTCAAGTAAAGAGGTAAAATCAATATGATTTGAAATTTCAGTGCATAAGTATTCTTAATATTATGAAAGTTTGCTCATACTAAAATAGAAGCATATCATGGTCTTTAAGAAAACCAATGTTTATCCTAAATATATGTAGGTATGGCTATAGATATAGATTGAATGAGAAAATTGGCTTCTATCTTCTATTTTTACTTCAATTGTTTCAGCAATATTTACAAGTTCATAAAGAAGGATAATAAAATATATGTGTTTAGTAGCATGTTATTAATACCATCTACTAAATATGGTGCTGGACATTTTTATAGTTCAGGGCATTTTAACTGGTGTAACAAAAATCCAGTGCCTTTAAGAGCAAAGGGGAAGGCTTGGTTTCATACAATCACTGATGACTCAATTCTTGGTTCATCTAACATGGCTGCCCAGGCAGGACCTCAGAACCCATCTAGGCAGGGTGATGAAGAAAGAGTGATCATGGAGGATTGTAAGTCAAATTAAATAGGTTGGGTTGTAAGTTTCTCAAACTTACTTTTGCTTATATTCTGACAACCAAAACTCAGTCACATGGCAATACCGAACTGCAAAAGGGGCTGTTTACTCTAGTGGTGCTCTTGTGAGGGCAGTAAGAAGACTTGGGCAAACAGCTAGCCAAAATAGGTCATGACCTTTTAAAAAACAGAGTAGATAATGTAATTTAGTCCCCACTGTTATACTCACTTGACCATATCTCAGACAGGAGGCCCGACACGCACAGGATCACTAAAACCGTAATCAAGAATTAACACAATACTATGTTTACCATGACATCATTAAATGAATGCATGGGTAAATGTATTTCTTGACTCTCCTGCCATAGAAATTTTTCCACATTAAGTAAATTTCAATGTGGAAAAATGTCTAAATTTCTATGGCAGGAGAGTGAAGAAATACATTTACCCATGAATTTATTTAATAATGCCATGGTAAACATAGTATTGTGTTAATTCTTGAGTACATGGTTATGGGTTAAATATGTCCCTTGACATCAATATAAGCATAAAATTTTGGAGATAGATTGATACATAAGAATAGCATATACTATACCATCATGTACAATTAAATAAATAATATTTAGAGATAACTGTGTTTGTTAAGCATCTTGACTGTGAGAAAATATTGATGAAACTTGTTTATTTTTGGTCACTATGAAAAATTTTTTAAGTACAGGTTTCGTGGTAACATGTTTCATGATTTATAATATTGAATTCAGAAAAATATTAAAATTGAATAATTTATAATAATTATTTAAGATTTAGAAAATAAGGCTTCAATATACAGCTGAAGGTCTAGAGCAAGAGATAATTTCATTTTTTAAAATAGAGTTTGTAAAAATGCATTTACATTCTAAATGGGCATTCAGATATTTCTATCAGTGAATCTGTACTCTCTTTAAAACACCTTTACTTCAGAAGACATGACTTTAAAATACCTTTAAAATATGTATCTTTCTTTCAAATGTACACATCTATCAAAACAGCAGACTGTTTCATTATGGTTCCCACCATTTAGTTTTATTTATTTATTAATTAATTTATTTATTTGCTGACAATGTAGCTGCATACTTTCAATGAATTTATACCTTCTCAAGGCAGATGAGCAGTTTCCTGTTACCTGTCTGCAAGCCCTGGTGTGACTTTAGAGAACCTTTCTGGAAAGGCATAACTCATTCTCATTCGCTTTTTATAAATGTTCATTTGTCTTAGCAAAAAGCAGGCAAACCATATTTTTACAAGTATTTTCTATCTGTGCTTTAAAATGTAGGGAATCACTTTGATATCACAAGAACTTTGGGGGGGTATTTATTTATTATTTATTTATATTTTTATTGGTGTTCAATTACAGCTGTCCCACCCAGTCTTTCCCCTGTGGCTCTCCCCTGCCTTGCCCATGCCCTTCCCCCTCAGTCAATTCCCACCCTGTTGTCTGTGTCCTTCTTCCTTGACTAGACCATTTGATTTTTAAGTATTGTTTCTCAAAAGAAGAGAAGTTTCTGCATTTATCTGAAAGATGACTTTTAACCAGTATAGTAAATTTCAACTCAAGAATGATTAAAATTAGCTATATACATTTTACTTATTAGATTTTAATGAAATGATGATATACCATTCAGTATAATAGCCATCAAGAGCAAATTCAAAATACAATTTTCCCATTTAATAATTTGTGATAACATTGTGTGACTCTGATATCAAATGAATAAGTTTTTTTTTTGGTAGTACTACTAGTACAAAGCATTTCTCTTCATATATTGTATCTAGTGATTAAAATGTTTACAATAATGTTTAAATTTTTTTAAATTGGTAATGGAAAAATACAATAAAAATTAACTATTGAAAATAAAAATGTTGAAAATTCTCAAAACATGACATTCAAATCTGAGTATCAATAAAAATAAAATGTAACAAAATGTAACATTTTGTAAAATAAAAATATAACAAAGAATTAATGCTTCTTAATTCTATTGAATTTATCTCAGTGTTGACTAAGTATGAATAAGCTTTTCTGAAATAACTTTTCATGAATTCAATGTAAATAATTAAACTCACTGAGGTAGAACCAAATCTTGAGTAAAAAGATTTGAGCTTATATTTTCTATGTGATCTTTCAAAGATTTCTGGCTTGAGGTCAAAGAGAAACTGAATTTCCTCTAAACTGATTTTTTTCCTAAGAAAGTAAGCTCTCATATACATTTAGCACGAGTGATGGGGATAGATATATAAGACCAGAGTCCTAGGAGACATCTAGGGCAACCGTCCTCATTTTAAAGGTGAAGAAAATGTGGTTCAGAAATGAAGTTACATTCAAAAGGTGTAGCACTAATGTACTTTTGATTGGGTATCCTTGAAACTCTTCAGCAAAGAATGAAAACAAAAACCCAAGAGCTTATGACATTATGTAACTTTATTAACTCATAAAGTAAGCTAGTATATTATAATGTTTATTAGCATCCATTTCACAAGTCAGGTATACAAAGGCTGAGCACTTTCCATTTTTTCTTTTATTACTTACTACTTTTATTAATACTATTTTGCCTTTCCAGAAAAGTTTAACTAAATTTATTATCACTATTACAATTTTGTATATGTATTTTATTATATAATGGTATCAGGTAAGAATCTCTGGAGAAAAAGAAGAAACAATAATATATAATAGGCTATATAGATACATGGATAGAGAAATGGAGACAGCTAGAGACTCGAGACGGAGCCAGAGGTTGGGGCAGATTTTAGAAATAGGATCACGCCACAGTGAAGGTTAGCAAGCGCAAAATTCATAGGCTAGGCTAGCAGGCTGAAATTTCAGACATATTTTGAAGTTAATCTTGAAGCAAAATTCCTTCTTCTCCAGAAATGTTCACTATTTGCTTTTAAGGCCTTAAATTGAGTGAGGCCCACCCACATTATAGAAGATAATCTGACTGATTTAAAGTCGCCTGATTATAAATATTAATCACATCTACAAAATACCTTCACAGCAGCATCCAGATTGGCAAACTGAGCCACATGGCCTTCTCACGTTGACATATAAAATTAACAATCATGATTAAAGGAAAAATCCTAAATATTTATAATGTCAAGAAAAACTAGATGCTCAGGTAGTTAAACTCTTGTACAACTATCCTCTGATTGTTCATTGGAATTTATAAAGTTTGTGAGTATCCAGTCTGAATTGCTTTCCATCAGTAGATGAAGCAGAATTGCAGTGAGAGTCCCTATTATTTTCTATGTAAAAGTAATATTCATGTTATTTTCCCCATCAAGTCGATGATGATGTGATCATGGATTAAATAAATAAATAACATTTTAAGCCAAGAGGTCCACAAGCACTAGAATCAAATCCCAGGCTAAATAGATGCATATTACACATTGAGAACCAGGCATTTATTGAAGCTGTAATGACAGGCTTAACACAAGAAAATAAATTAGACTATACAAAATTAAATCCTGTTTTTTTTTTCTTTTAGTGACTCGTTTACTTTGAGCAAGTACAAAACTTATTAATACGGCAATCATTTCACCTATAAAATGGGATTTCTCACTAAAATATTTGTTTTTAGAATTCAATGAAATAATTCTTGCAAAGTCTTTAACCTTTATTTCTGACACAGTAAATATTCAACAAACACTAACTATAATTAACATTACTGCAAGTCTTGTTTTATTTTGTTTTGTTTTACATTCAGTCCATGGCATTTAATAATGTTAGCACTTGCTTTAGTTTATGCATGAGAAAAATGAGACTATAGAAGGTAAGTGACTTGAAGGACATCACAAAATTGGAGAGGGTTTTGTATTCATGTTGGTAAATAGAAGATGAAATATTTTACAGGCAGATTGTAGAATGTCAAATAATATCTGCGACCTGGAAAAATATTGTCATGTGATAGAAAAGCATCTAAGATGGAATCAGTTTTTGGGTGACACTAAGCCATTAAACAAAATGACTGTTATTGTAGAATAATATATTGAAGAGGCTTTCATGTGTGTAATACGAAAGGAACAGAGGTATTAAAATAAGGTACAGAGTTTTGTTTTCCAGTGTAGCACAGCATACAACGTCCTTTAAAACTTGGCAAAAACAATAAAAGCATGCATAAGAAAATGAAATAATCAGTACTCTCATCCATCAGCGTTTGCCACTGTTAACATTTTCTTACACACAGTTTGTTTCCTTTTTTTCACTAACCAATACAAACATTTCTAGCAAGTAACTTTCTGTATTTCTGACTGCATTTTAAGCATAATAATAATTGTGAATATTATAATTATTACAATAATAACAATCACATAACAAAATAATTGTATTTATTTTATTTTTACCAAATTGGTAAGTTAAAATGATAACTCGTTGATATTTAATCTAATTTTGTGTTTCTTAGATTATTAGGAGACCGAACATTTTTCTTATTTATTGGCCATTTATTTCCCTTATCTTATGTATAGCCTTTTTGAGTGTTTTAGTCCTGGTCAAATTCAAATAATTCTCACTCACATTTTGAACTTCTAAGAATATAAATACAAATGCAACTATATATTTGAGTAAACTTAATTTAAATGTCCTGCATTTTTCTATTTTAAATGTAAATGATTTTCACTATATAAAATTAAAAGAACATAAACCATAGTAAAAAAAAAAGTAATGAAGCCCAATTACCTTCATATTATGTTCTAATAAACAGAATAATAATTATTAGCATACTGTTATATGTCTTTTTGGTGTTCTTCACTTATATGCTCAATCGTATATCCTCGTTTCTCAAAGCAAATATAAATAGATAGGTAGATAGATGATGGATAGATAGATAATAGGTAATAAGTTGTAGAAAATAGATTCTCCAACACACCCTACACACAAATTCTTCAAAACAAACTCAAAATATCTTAAAGGTGTATATCATGTTACTTAGCTACTTAAACTCCAAAACTTATATAAATATCCTCATGTCTGGATATACTACATTTTGTTTATCTATTCATCTGTTAGTAGAGAGGTGGTCTTGCATCTTTAAATCTATAGTTTCACATTTTGAAATTTATTTTAAGAAAACAAACAAATATGGATATGATGTTTTATGAACAAAGATGTTGACACATTTTGAACAGGTATTTATTGTCTACTGTGCACCTGAAACTATATTAGCCATTGGAATTAAAATAGTGAATGGTACCAACTAAATCTCTAACTCCAGTGAGATTATACTGTAATGGGAATGATAGACTCTAACCACATATAATTTAAATGTTTTATGCATTGAACAAATATAAATATATATTGCCACATCCAATAGCATTTTGAAGATAAATGTTTATATATAATGTACACAAATATACAAATATACTCTAAAGGAATATTAATCTATAACATCAATGAGCTTCACAATTACTATACTGTGTGAAAGAAATCAGATGACAAAAAAATATGCAGTGTGGTACCATTTTTATAAAATTATAGAAAACACAAGAAACATATCACAAATTGTCCTCAGGTAGAGAGGAAGAACTAGTAGATTACAAAAAGTACAAGAAAACCTTTGCGTATTACACAATACCTTAATTGAAACCATGTATATGTTGCATTGCTTTAATTTGCCTTTTTTTTTTTTTTAGTTATTGATGGGAATAAAAATATTTTTCTCATTTTTATATAATCCATAAACTGTCTTTGCCCCTATTTCTGTCTTTTCTTCTATTAAGGTTTATTATTTTCTTATTGATTTCCAAAACTATACTCATATTTAAAATTTTTTTTCTACTATGTATTGAAAATAATTTGCTAACTTATTTCTTACTTTTTATTTTATTTAAAATATTGGTATAAAATATTTTACATTTATAGATAATCCACTCAGTTCAACTCAATTTATTTATTTTTTCATGTATTCAAGTGTTTGTGAAGTATCTATGTTGGGGACTGAATTAATACATTATTATGTTTATCAAAGAATCTCAGTTCTGCGAAAAATAAAATGAGGCATCTTAAAATTTTAAAGGGGATATTTGAACAAATATTGATTCCAATAGGGGAGCACCAAGCCAGAAGTGGTTAAAAGCAATATCATCCCACAAGAGCTATGAGCAAGATGTTTATATAGAAGATGCAGAAGCAAAGCAAGGGAATTATTTGATTGGTTGTAACTTAAGCCTCGTTGGCTGTTTGTGATTGGGGGTTGCCTTCAGGATTTTACTTCTTAACCTTAAGGAATTTATGGGGTTGGCCAAAAAGTTAGTTTAGTTTTTTCCATAAAATGACAGGCACATTTTTCATTTTCACCAATAAATTTATTGACTTTGGATACTTTAAGTATGTTGGCTATCTCCCACATGGTATAGTTGATTGTTCTCAATCAATGTTTCGATTTGGTTGCTATCAACTTCAGCTAGTCTACCCAACCTTGAAGCAATGTCAAGGGAGAAATCTCCAGCATAAAATTTTGCAAATCAGTTTTGACACATTCGATCAGTCATAGAGCCTTCTCCATACACTGTACAAATCTTTGTGTGTGTGTGTTTGTGTTCCTTAGTGTTTTTACCTTTCTTAAAAGTATAAAGCATGATATGCTGAATATGCTGCTTATTTTCTTTCATCTTCAGCATGAAAGTGGCTACGCAAAAATTCACTGATTTTGATGGTTTTTTAATGCATGCTGATAATGACAGTTGTCACAATACAATCTAACAAAATTGTTTTGAACGAGGCTAAAAACAATTAAACATTACTAGAGCCATTTTATAATGCAAAAAAATGAACTTTTGGCCATGAATTACAAGCTTCCGTTTGGGTTTGCTTATGCAGGTTGCTAAGGCTTTAGACACACGGCAGTCTAATGGACTCCTTGCTTAGTTAATCTAACCATTGCAAATAATATTTTCTTGTCTTTTATAGAAAATAATATAAATTTTAATTATAAGCGCTTCAGTTTTTATGCACTTTTTTAAAAAATCAAGAAAGATTCTTTGATGATCTATTTAGGAAGGGTTAAAATATATAAGCAAAGTGTATGCTACATTTCAAGCATCAGAATAAATTACAGTGCTTGTTAAACCATTATAATTTTTAAGTAAACATTTTTATTATTGTACCTTTTGTTAAAACTAAAGCAGTTTTTCCCCTCTTTGCTATGCATAGGAATTATAGTCATCTTTAAAATCTCAGTTTTTATAAAAAGTGACGGGTATATAAATAGATCATGCTGAAAGTCACTAGCTACAGAGACAAAATTCTATTTTGAATTATTTTAGAAATGTTAGAGTTTACACAGACTTGTGAGGAGTTATATTGCCTTTGGAAAGCTCACGTGCCTAAGAGTGAGAAAACTTGTAAGTAGATGAACAATCATCTCTCTGTAAATTATCCCCATGGTCCCAGCTGAGTGACCACGCTGATTCAATCTGTAGCCAAAAGATTATTTTTGATTTCCCAGCAAAAACAGATGGCAATTTTTAAACAAATGCACCAAATTACAAGAACTTATAATTGCAACCTCTACTTGTCAACCAATAACAACTATATAGTCTACTCACTCAAATTTCAAAATTCATCATCTATTTTATAGTACAAAAATAGATGAACTACATGTTTAAGATGTAATCATGTAAAGACAGGAAGAATGAGATCAAACTTGTTTCCATGTCCGACCTGACACCATTGCAATTGAGTGCTTGATTCAAAAACACCATGAACACAATGATCAATAATGATAAAGTCTAAAATAGCTAATGTGAATTAGTTTTGTCTCCTAGATTAACGTTCATCATTTTTCTTCTTGACAGGGTAAAAAATGTGCTTATTTTTCCAAGTCCATTACTAATTATAGGATTTGCTGCTAAATTATTACATATATATACATTCCTTAATTTGAAAAATAGACATAAAACATTAATTTACATTTTTGTTTGTGCAACATGTTAATTTCCCGACTTAACTCTTATGTGATGTCCTCATCTGTTTTTTTTCTTTTCTGAAGCCCTATCACCTCCTAATACACATGCACACACACACACAGAAAATGTATCCACTTATTCAAAAAATTTAATGAGTTAGCTCAGGGGCAGAGTGAGCTATACAATCATGATCCAATTATTTTCCTATGTAAAATTTGGTGAAGGATTGAGAGCTTGAGGCTGAATAAATCAGATGAGTCAACATTGTTGTTCTCTCAAAAATATTGGTGTAAATAACGTACATTGAAAGTACAGGGAAAATAGAAAAATTATCATACTGTTAAGTTAAACATCTTATAGAAAGTCACTTTCTTACATCATATATAAGAATAAACTAAAATGGCCCTGGCTGGTGTGGTTCAGTGGATTGAGTGCTGGCCTATGAAACAAAAGGTCGCTGGTTCTATTCTCAGTTGGGGCACATTCTTGACTGGCAGGTTGCAGGCCAGATCTCCAGAGGCAACCACACATTGATGTTTCTCTCCCACTCTTTCTCTCTCCTTTCCCTTCTCCAAAACCAAACAAATAAAATCTTTAAAAAAAGAATAAACTAAAATGGATTAAGGACTTAAATGCTATACTGAAAAGCATAAAAAATTCTAAAGAAAACATAGGCAGTAAAATCCCAGACATTTAAGGCTGGCAGTGAACAGAGGGAAGAGGGGAGGGAATTTCTGGGGAAAAGGTGTAGGGTTTACAGGAACAAATATAAAGGACGCATTGACAAAAACTAGGGGGCGGGTGGAAATGGGAGGGAGGTGAGGAGGGATGGGTGGGTGTGCTGGGATGGGAGCAAAAGACAGAAACTGTTCTTGAACAACAATTAAAATAAAATTTAAAAAATCTCAGACATTTTTCATAACATTTTTTAAATATACCTCCTTGAGAATGGGAAACAAAAAAATAAGTAAGTAAACAGATGGGACTACACCAAACCAAAACATTTCTGCACAGCAAAGGAAGCTATCAACAAAATGAAAGACAACCCCCTGGATGGGAGAACATATTCACCAATGCACTTTTGATAAGGGGTTAAAATCTAAAATTGATAAAACACTTAAAAAACTCAACATCAATAAAACAAACAATCCAATTAAAAAATGGGCAAAGGGCCTAAATAGATACTTCCACAAAAAGGATATATGGCTGGCAAACAGATATGAAAATATGCTCCATGTCACTAGTCGTCAGAGAATTACAAATTAAAACTTATGTGAAATATCATCTCACAACTGTTAGAATGCATACCATTAATACATCAGCAAACATCAAATGGTGGCAAAAATGTAAAGAAAAGAGAACCCTCTTCATGCACTGTTGGTGGGAGTGCAGACTGGTGCAGGCACCGTGGAAGGCAGTATGGAGTTTCCTCAAAAGATTAAATAGAACTTTCGTATGACCCACTGATTCTACTTCAGAGAATATAGTGGAAGAAACCCAAAATACTGATTCAAAAGAATTTATGCACCCCTATATTTACTGAAGCGTTATTTATAATTGTCAAGATTTGGAAGCAGCCAAGTGCCCATTAGTAGATGAGTGGATAGAAATTATGTGGTACATCTACAAAATAAAATACTACTCAGACATAAAAAAAAAGAAAATCTTACCTTTCTTAAACAGCGTGGATGGATCTGGTGAGTAGTATGCTAAGTGAAATAAGCTAGCCGGAGAAAGACAGATACCATATGATTTCACGTATTTATGCAATCTAATAAACAAAATAAACAAACACAAAATAGGACGGGCTCAGAGATACAGAGAACAGACTGACAGCTGTCAGAAAGAGGGCTAGGTGAAAACGGTGAATGGACTAAAGTAAAAAAAAAAAAAAAAACTCATAGACACAGACAACAGTTTGGTGATTACCGGAGGGAAAGGTGGTGCAGGTGGGGGAAGGTAAGAGGAAAGGGGGGGGGGTAAACAGTGATGTAAGGAGACTGGACTTTGGGTGGTGAACAAACAAGGCATTGTATAGATAGTGTATTATAAGATTATACATCTGAAACCAATTAACAGGTCACATGCTTATTTATTCCTTCTGAATATTATTTAAATGCTGTTTTCTAGTTGCTTCTTCTTCTCTTAATACCACACCTCTGCACTTTGTACAAACAGTGACTGAGCACTTGAAATGTGGCTGGGACTACTGAACTGTATTTAATTTTAAGTAATTTAATTTAAATTTAAAACTAATCTATTTAGTTATGAGAAAATGTTTAAGTATATTTGGAACATTGTGAGCATTTTTATCTAATGGTTTGACTACCTACATTTTATAAAATCTAAATACAGATTAATTATTTCTCTATGGAAATTTAGTATCTTAACTGAGATGTGCTTGAAGTATAAGATACACACTAGATTTCAAAAAATAAATACAATAATAATGTAAAATAGTACAATAATAATTTATTGATTAAATGTTAAAAATAATTGGTATTTATGATATAAATAAATATATTTTTAAAATTAATTTGCCTGTTTTGCTTTTTACATTTTTAATATAGATATCAGAAATTATAAAAGAGGAAGGATTAAAGCAGCTAATGTTGGTAAAGTAGTTAACAATTTCTATAACATATAACATAACTAACTTATTAATATTCATGAATTTCACCAGGATCTATCTTATAGACAAAAGGGGCATTTTCTTTTATAATTTGAAGATTATCATTAAAAAACCTGCTCAGAAGCATCACCTTATTCTGGCCTGGCCTAGGACCTAGATTTATATTTTTAGAGTGGCCTTACATACGAGCAAGAATATCCTATCAAAATTGATACCCAGAACTAACCTATCGAGTGTTTTCAAACTAAGCTAAGAGTGTGGTACTAAGTGCATTTCCTATATTATTTAATTCTCACAAGAACTCAATGTAGTAGGTAATAACTCCAACACAGAAAGTAATTAATGTGCCCAACACACACATGTGCAGTTATTCAATAAATGTCTTCTGGGTATCTCCCTTGTGTGTAGGCACTCAATGTGAATGACTATCACCCATGAACAAAAGCAACAAAGACCCTTCTCTTTCTGGAGTTTATTAAAGCTATATGTGCTTTATTAAAATTTCTTGCCTTCATTAAATTATACTGCTTACATTAGTTTGGTGACTTAAGGATAGGTATTTAATCTCTCTTGTCTTTATTGACTTCATGTCCAAAAAAGGTTTATAACAGTAATAACAATTGTAAAATAAATACAACCATGCAGAAGTTGGGGTTAGTAAAATATCACATGTAAACACTGTTTTATTAACTGTATCTTCCATATGTTTACTTTTTAAAATACTTATATTATTTTAAAACTATTCATCATATGTCATAGTATATTTTACCATATTTTTTTATTTTTATGAAAATGTTTAACCATTTAACTTAGCAAATGAATATAGTCATATTGTAGCAGAGAAGATTTTAATAATAAATCCCCAAGTTTGGAACTGCAAGGTGTAGGAATAGAAAAAGAAACCACATTTTTTCTACATGAAAGAGAGAATGGAAAGCAGTATAAAGTTTAATATTTTAGTTTTAAAAGTTTCATCAGAAAATTCAAAGATTTTTTAAAATTTGGGGAGTTAAAAGTGATTTCATTAATGTTTTCACATAAAATCTAAGAAAAATTTTTTGGATTTCTATTAACTCAGACATCAAAGATGTGTTGATACCCTTGAGTGAAAAGAGCCTCAAGACAGTCTTTATTTTTCATCTCTGCCTCATTTTCTTAATCACGTATTTACCTTATTGAAAACATGCATATTCAAACATATAAAACAGTATTTGATTCCTGCAGCCCTATTTTCAGAAATAAAAATATTCATGAGAATCTAGGACAAAATATTCTTAAGACATTTTAAATAGTAGAGTAACTTTTTAATAAACTCATTGCATTATTAAAAAGGAAGTTCATGTTTTTAATTGAAAGCTAAGAGTAGCTTTAAAAATATGGGTAAAATGACTCTGTGACGCTGTGAAGTGAAAATTAATAATGGCCTTTTAATTCTGAAGAACACCTTACCATTTAACTGCCAAACACCAAATAATTAAATCACTTGCCAATATAATTTGAAGATGGAATAAATGTTTCTATTAAGTAAAATTTATGAATCTTGGCCTAGTTATTGACTAAAATATTATGTGATGGTCAGAATTCAGCTATTCTAATACTTTAGATAATAAGCTTTGAAATAAGTGATTCACAATACCTCCCATAAATAACATTATAGAAATATCAATTCAAAAAGCAAGATATATTGTTGTATCTATTAATTGATTTTCCTGATTGATTTAGCCTGTTCTTAGCCAAAAGAAACATATGAAAGATATGTGATTAGAATAAAAGTAAATATGTCTATGCAAAAAATAAATAAATCCTATCACTTGGAACAGTGAGTTGTAAAAATTTGTTTAAAATAAAGAAATAAGTAAAGGATAGTTGCTTTCAGGGCTTTGATATTTCATTGAAACTGATGGTTTTCTTAAAAACAAATGGCTTACAGCAATAAGCCATTAAAAATCACTGCCGGTTATTCTATAGGGATTTATTTTGCACACAGTTATGCACAGACATCATAAATGTTAGTATATCTCTGAGAATTATTTTATCATAACCTTAATAAAATGATGTGGCTACAAGCTTAATTTTCTAATTAGTTGTATTCTGATTCACTTTATTAGATGTACTAAGTTTAAGCATATCAGCTAGCATGGGATATACAAAATAATGAATAGCAAAAAGGAATACAAATACAAAAAAAAAGAATTTTTTTCTTTTTATCTACAGAGAATAAATTACTTCCATTCAAATGAATTTTTTTTTAAAAATGTATTTACAAAAATATGATGGTAGTTTTACAAATTAAGACTTATTTGGTTAAAAGAAGATTTTCTAGGAGTGGTTAAAATTAATCCCCTTTTCTGATAAATACATACTGGTGAACATTAGGCATTTGCTAGTTGGGTGTTCATAGAATTTCCCCGACATCTGGATTAATTTGTAAGAGGTAACTTTTTTTTTATAAAGTCTACCCTGATGCTAAAGTAAATCATAAGAAAAGGTATTAATTTGATGTGACAAGATTGCCATTCATTTACCTAGAAACTAATCGGAATTTCCTAAGGGATAATGCTATTTTTTTGTACGTGCCAATAACTATTCAATGAAGCATAAAGAATTAGAAAGACATGTTGCAGAAGTCTGAATTATTCTCCATTACATACATGAAAATCACTGAACAAACTGAAGTATGGAAAGCCACATGCATCTCTAATACATGGTCTAAATTATTCTAAGAATGTTCATGAATTAAAGGAAAAAGTAGAATTAAAAACTGCATTTCTGAGCATTTACATTCTAATGGGAAGAAAAGATATAGGAACAGAAAAATGTATAAATTAAAAATTTGAAGAATAAAATAGAGCATAAATTATGAGCAAAAAGGGAAGTTTATTAGAAGTCAAAAATTAACTCACAGGTAGTTCTATGTACAGAGTTACATTATACAAGAAGTTAGACATCAACAATATTGTGATAATTTCTATACAAGAAAAAATAAATTGGAGGCTTAAATAACTTGTTGGAGCTGAATGCCCATTGGGGGGGGAACAATATTGGAAGTATGGGTCTTGTAATCAAAGTCTTTGCTCTTTTGATCATACCATCCCTGTTGACACACTAGTGCTTAAAGGTGCTCAAGAGGTCTGAAGGATTTTGAACTTCAATTGCCTGGTGAGAGAACTGGGAGTGAAATTTTGGTCAGAGACCCCCTTAGTGAATTGGAATATACCATATTTCATAGTGTCTCCCCTATTTGCCTCATTTTTATCACATTTTTGTTATTTTAGGAGGGAAGTTGCTTGCATAGTGCAGATGTGAAGCCTACAACACACTGAATCTAGGCTGTGTCTGAAGTAAATGAAAGAACTAGTGAACAAATCGATGTTGGGATTTTGCTTCTACTTAACCTGAGATATATATTTTCTTACATTGATTTTTTCTGTCATGATTAAAGGCTTATTTATTTATTTTTAAATAGGATGTGTAGTAAAAACATTATTGATGTATTTAGAGTCAATCTGAAATTCACCTTAACATTAAAAGAGGATAAAAATAAAGATACCTTGGGAGAGGTAAAGTATTATTTATTATTCTGGTTCCATTTCAAAGCTTTGTAATTTGAAAGCAAAATAAGGTAAACATTATGTTATACTGAAAAGAAAATTCTTTAAAACTGTTTATTAAAAATTTAAATTTTTAATAAAAAAAACTAAGCAAACAAGCAGAACAGAAACAGAATCGTAAGTGTGGAGATCATTTGGAGGGTTGTCAGCTGGGAGATGAAAGGGTTAGAGCGGGGAAAAGCTGCAGGGATTAAAAAGCACAATGGGTAGAAACCAAACAGACAGAGGGAGCTTAAGGACAGTGTGAGAAATGGAGAAGCCAAAGAACTTATATGCATGACCCATGGACATGAACTAAGGTTGGGACTTGCTGGAGGGAAAGAGGGTACCAGGCAGAAGGGGACAAAGGTGGGGAAAGTGGGACAACTATAAAAATATAATAAATAAAATATACTAAAAAAACCTCATCAACTTTTCAACAAAATTATTTTGTGAGTTTCAGTTCTTTGTGCTAATAAAAGGAAAACAATGTTTTAAAAAGAGCCAAGGAAAGAAAAAGCCATTCTGATTTACAGGTACCACAATATGCAGTAATTCATTCTATGCACATTTCTTTTTTATTGTTATTATTTTTTATTATTGACACTATCACAGATGTCCCCTCATTTGCTCCCCACGCTCCCCTCCACCCAGCCCTCCATTCACAACATTTTTGTCTGTGCCTGTGGTCTATGCAAATATACATATATGTTCTTTGACTAATTTGACTACTTCCTCTAGTGCTAAGGAAAAAAAGTGACTCATTGGTATAAATAGGAACATCTACCTTTACGCACATCTAATTGTTAAAGATTATTAAATATGGGATACACAAAATGAGCAATATATTTATTTTTACTCTTTACAATTGTTATTTCTGACAGCAATATCATTTAGCAACTGAGTATTTACATTAGCTGAAAATGTGAAACGCCAGATAGTTTTGACTGCCTATCTCCAGTAACTGTTATCTGCCGTCATTTCTAAATCAGTGTTTCCCTGTCATTTTTCATTCAAGATAAATTAGAATTCATATTGCTATTTGATATACTCCTTGAAGCATTCAGTTATATCCCTGCACTCTCTCCTATAATTTTACAACTAAGAAGTTATAGATTTGGAGGTTCTTCATGACTAATGTACAGCATCATGAATTTCCCTTTCATCATTGTTACCAAATCACCTCATTTAACTTAAATATTTAAAAGACATTTTCAGAATAAAATTTGTCACTTAGATAGTGAATAGCATTGCAAACATAGAGAAAAACAAGGATAAATTGTTCCATTAAGTCTTAAGTGAATGCCTTTGCATTCATTTTTCAGTTTTATTTAAATGCCAGCTCTATACCCCTGAAAATGTAATGTTACAGAGTACAAACCCTGACCAAAAAGACCCTATTTGGTCATGGAGACAGGCATAAAATGTCACTACAGAGTATGGTAAATTCTATTTTGTAGCTATGGTGTATAATTGGTAATGGAAAATTCAGATGAGAAATGCCTAATGTGATCTGAAAAGGTTAGAAAACCCTTCACAGAGAAGGTGACAGCTGAGGCTTTGAAATAGGAGTGTGAGTTGCACCAGAGTGTAAGACATTGCAGTTTAGAAATTCAAATATTTAATAGCCATTTATCAAGTTTAGAAGGTGTAAGTACATACAGTGTATTTTCAGAATTATAAGCAACTCAACTCAATTTATTACCTCTTTTGTGTAACTGTCCCTGCTCTGTTCAGTTTGAGTTTGAATAAATCTTTTCTCTTCTGTTGTTGCCTTTCATGTGGTTCAGTCTGATTTCTGCCTGACAATTTTCTAGGGAATGTGTTTGTTGATGACATAGATTAAGATAACTGAGTTAAAAAAATATATATATATATTCATAAAATTGTTACTTAGAACAGCAAAAGAGAAAGAAAAATCTTTGTTTAAACTAGAGATATCATTAAATGAAATGTTCTCTGATATGCTTAAGTAAACTAATTAACATAATATAATTAATATAACATAACATAATATATGTAACATAATATTAATATAATATAATACCCTTGTTGTAAAAGATGGATAAATTCATTAGATTTTTATTGTTATAACAAGTCATATAAAATGTATATGCTATTCTTTCTGATTTATATCATATGTAAGAGTTTCCAATTTTGCGTGGATTTTCTATCTTTTCAAATATCACCTGTACCTTTCTCTTATAAAATTCTTTTGTTTGTGGGAGAAAGAGAATAATCTGCCAATCAATGCCCTAATATAGAAAAGGTCAAACATTTCCATGAAAACGTTCAGTCATTCATTTCTTTGTTCCTCAGATTCTTCTAAGCAACAATTAATTCAATTAATCCAACTCTAAAGCTGTAGATTGTCATAGATCATAACCTTTCAAAGCGCCTTTGTGTTCTTCCTTAAATTTACTTTACTTAGCATATTTTAATGGTATCACACAAAGGAACATTATTAACTATTCTTGGTGTGAAAAAAATGCTGTGCTCCTGCCAATTGCATTCAAATTAGAATGAGAGTGGTGGTATTTCAAGACAGAGAGATACCAACATAATGAATCACGTACAAAAGATCAAGAAAGATAAGGATAAATATACAAAGTGACATATCAACCTCAAACATTTATCATGCTGGCATTATGGTTCACCTTTATCTCTTCAGTTGTATTTATAAGAAAATAAATATTCAGTGGGGAAATCTAAATGCTATTTAATTAATTTAAAAATAAAAGAGATAGTATTGTTTTTCATATTTAAAATGGGTAAATTATTATTATTGAATTATGTTGCATTGATATGTGGTGTTTCTTGTGTGTGTTGTTAAACGAAGATTGTCTTTATCCAGGATCCAATTTGTTTCATTAAATATGCTGCTGGAATATCCTGGAATAAGTACACTTTCAGACTAAGAGTACAATTATGTGAATACAGTATTATTTCTCTGAAGCATATAAGACTTGATTTTATTTTAATTTTATTTTTTGGATAGAGGGGAAGGGAGGGAAAAAGAGAGAAACATCAATTGGCTGCCTCTTCTATGCACCCCAACCAGGGACCAAACAGGAAACATTTTCTCTTTGCAAGATGATTCCCAACCAACTAAGGCACACTGGTCAGGGCAGGACTTTATTTTAAACACATTATATACAACAAATATTTAAAAAGAATTGCATTTCTGAAATTTTTCCATTATACAATTTGATATGCTTTTAAAATTTTTAGATGAACTTAATTTTAAGTATATTTTATTGGTTATGCTATTACAGTTGTCCCACCTTTTTTCCTTTTAACCCCCCTCTGCCTTGCACCCAGCATTCCACCCCACCCCCTTAGTTCATGTCCATGAGTTGCACATGTAATTTCTTTGGCTTCTCTATGTCCAATACTATTCTTAACTTTCCCCTGTCTATTTTTTGCCTACCAATTATGCTTCTTATTCCCTCTACCTTCCCCCCACCCTCCCTCTCCCTCTCCCACTCCCCACTGATAACCCTCCAGGTGATCTCCAATTCTGTGATTCTGTTCCTGTTTTTGTTGTTTACTTAGTTTTTGTTTTTTAGGTTTGGTTGTTGATAGTTGTGTTTGTTGTCATTTTACTGTTCACAGTTTTTGATCTTCTACTTCTCAGATAAGTCCCTTTAACATTTCATATAATAAGGGCTTGGTGATGATGAACTCCTTTAACTTTACCTTATCTGGGAAGCACTTAATCTGCCCTTCCAGTCTAAATGACAGCTTTGCTGGACAGTGTAATCTTTGGTATAGCTCCTTGCCTTTCATGACTTTGAATATTTCTTTCCAGCTCCTTCTTGCCTGCAAGGTTTCTTTTGAGAAATCAGCTGACAGTCTTATGGGCACTCCTTTGGAGATAACTCTCCCTTTTCCTCTTGCTGCTTTTAAGATCCTCTCCTTATCTTTAATCTTGGGTAACTTAATTATGATGTGCTTTGCTCTTCCTTGGGTCCAATTTCTTTGGAATTCTCTGGACTGTCTGAACTTCCTGGAAGTTTATTTCCTTTGCCAGATCGGGGAAGTTTGCCTTCATTATTTGTTCAAATGAGTTTTCAATTTCTTGCCCCCCCCTCTTCTCTTTTCGGCACCTCTATGATTTGGATGTTGAAGTGCCTAAGGTTGTCCCAGAGATTTCTAAGCCTCTCCTCACTTTTTTGCATTCTTTTTCCTTCATTTTGTTTCGGTTGGATGCTTATTTCTTCCTTCTGCTCCAAATCGTTGATTTGAGTCCAAGTTTCTGTTTTTTCACTTTTGGTTTCCTATTTTCCTTTATTTCACTTTGTATAGATTTCATTTCTTCCTTTGTTTTTCAACCAAGGTCAATCAATTCTGTGAGCATCCTGATTACCAGTGTTTTCAACTCTGCATCAGTTAGGTTTTCTATCTCCTTATTGCTCAGCTCTTTTTCTGGAGTTTTGATCTGTTCTTTCATTTAGGTCATATTTCTTTGTCTCGGCACACCTGTTATGTTGTACGGGTCAGAGCCTTAGTTGTTCCCCAGAGTGGGGCAACACTCTTTGCTGCACTGTGGCACTGGACGTGGAGGAGGAGCCAGAGAGGGAACAATGTTGACTCTCCCTGCTCCAAGCTTTACTTTCCAACCAAATCTTCTGTGAGACTGGCAGTTTCTCCCACCTTCCAAACCCCCACAGGATGCTACATCCAGAGCTGCTGAGTCTTTAGTTTTTTTGGTCAGCCAGCTCCTGTCTTGTCACAGTCCACTGCCTTGCCATGGGTCCACTTACACATCTGCCAATCTCTACCTCTCCTACCATTCTGGATAAATGTTTCTTTAACTCCTTCATTGTCAGAGTTCCACACAGTTCAACTTTTCTGGAAGTTCTGGTTATTGATTGTTTTTAAATTGGTTGTTATCCGTCTTTTGATTGTACGAGTAAGCTAAGCTTTTCCACCTATGCCTCCATCTTGGCTGGAACTCCAAGATATCTTGTGAACCTAAGTTTTTCTAATCACATTAGTAATAATCCAATATTACAAAAATTTTGAAAATGCATTAAATATATCATCTATAATTTTAAAATAAAATCCAAAATTGTTCTTCTGTGTATTACTTTCCCAAATCTTACATATTCTTATAATGTTTTGATATGTAAAATAAACTAATAAATCATATTTACTTAATTATAGACTGTTTTTGTTCTGTGATAACTCAGAAATGAAGTATTTCTTCTTATATTCTTATTTACTTAGAGTTGATTTTCAGAAGAAAGATTTTATGGGAGCTGCTGTGTAAATGGGAGCAATTGCATCACTGAATATGGTACAATTAGTACTATTTTCCTTTTGATTATGTTGATATGAATTAATATATCTGTGATGATATTTGAAGTTACTAAGAGATAGTATCTACATCATCATTCTTTTTATTTAGCATAATGCTAAATGTATAGCTGACTCTCAATAACTTTAATAAATGAAAGTTATGTTTATCAAAATAACATGGAAATCAAGCAATCGTTATAGCTCTTGGACAAATTGGAAAATTTTAATTGTGTTTTTATTTTTAAAAAATTAACTACTGTTGACAATTTTCTTAAAAGTGATGTTTACTAATTTGAATAATATGTATGACAATTTAATATTTAAAAGAAATTTAACTCCTATGTATTGGAGGTCTTGGTATATAGGTAGAGACTGAACTGTTTTTGACACAGGTAGTTATTTGCTCAATGCTCTCCCAAAAATACAACACATTCTCTCGGACTTCCAGCCCAGATGGAGGCATAGGTGGATACCCTGTGCCTCCTCTCACAACCAAAATTAAGGACAACAAATATTTAGAAACAAGAAAACAACCAGAGCTAATAGAAAATTGAACTGTACGGAAGTCCAACAGCCATTCATCCAGACCAGTAAGAGGGGCGGAGTCGAGACAGGAAAAGGTAGAGCTGTGGACCTGGGAACGCAGACAGTGACGGCTGGCGGTTCCCAAGCGTGCTGACGGCTGGCAGACCCTGGGTATGGGATGGCAACTGTGCAGACCCAGTGAGGCCGTGCAAGGCAGCTGGCTGACCAGGTGGTCCCACATTTTCGCGCGCAGATAACCCAGGCAAAGGGGAAGCAGCAGAGGGGACTGGAATCCAGGAGAGAGCGGAGCAGGTGCCATTGTTCCTTCTTGGACCCTGCCCCACATACAGCGTCACAACCCAGCAATTGGGCTGCCCCGCACTGGGGAACACCTAAGGCTCCACCCCTCACTATGTAACAGCCGAGACCAGACCAAAACCAAAACAAACAAACAAACAAACAAACAAACAAAAAAGCATCAAAAATGGCTCAAACCAGAGGACAAATGAAAGCCTCAGAGCCAATTCCTCTAAGCGACGAAGAGATAGCCAACCTATCTGATGCACAGTTCAAAGCCTTGATTATCAAGATGCTCACAGTATTGGTTGATTTTGCTCACAAATTAGATGAAAAAATGCAGGCTACAATACATGAAATAAAGGAAGACGCATGGGGAACCAATAGAGATGGGAGAAAAACTGGGACTCAAATCAATGGAGTGGACCAGAAAGAAGAAACTAACAACCAAACAGGAAACAAAGAAGAAACAAGAATTCAAAAATATGAGGAGAGGCTTAGGAACCTCCAGGACATCTTTAAACATCCCAACATCCTAATTATAGGAGTACTAGAAGGAGAAGAAGAAGAGCAAGTGGAAAACTTATTTGAACAAATAATAAAGGAGAACTTCCTCAGTCTGGCAAAGGAAATAGACTTCTAGGAAGTCCAGGAAGCTCAGAGAGTCCCAAAGAAGTTGGACCCAAGGAGGAACACGCCAAGGCACATTGTAATTACACTAGTCAAGATTCAAATGAAGGAGAGAATTCTAGAAGCAGCAAGGGATAAGGGGACAGTCACCTACAAAGGAGTTCCCATCAGACTGTCAGCTGATTTCTCCAGAGAGACCTTCCAGGCAAGAAGGAGCTGGAAAGAAGTATTTTCTTTCCAGTATTTTGGAAAGAAGTATTTGTCTTGAAAGGCAGGGATCTGCATCCAAAATTTGCTCTATCCAGCAAAGCTGTCATTTAGAATGGAAGGGAAGATAAAGTGCTTCTCAGATAAGGTCAAGTTAAAGGAGTTCATCATCACCAAGCCCTTATTATACGGAATGTTAAAGGGACTTATCTAAGAAAAATAAGATATGACAGTGAATATGACAGTGAAAAGACAGCAAACTCACAGGTATTAACAACCACACCTAAAACAAAAGCAAACAAGTAGAACAGGAACAGAACCACAGAAATGGAGATCACATGGAGGGTTCGCAACAGGGGAGTGGGAGGAGGAGAGAGGGGGAAAAAGTACAGAGAATAAGTAGCATAGACAGTGGGTAGAAAATAGGGGGAGGGCAAGAATAGTGTGGGAAATGTAGAAGCTAAAGAACTTATGACACATGGACATGAACTAAAGGGGGGAATGTGGGTGGGAGGGGGTGTGCAGGGTGGAGGGGAATGATGGGGGAGAAATGGGACAACTGTAATAGTATAATCAATAAAATATATTTAAAAAAACACATTCTCTATAAAAAAGAATACTTTTAAAAATAGGTTGTTTCAGGTAGAACTGAGTCACTTCAAAAGATATTTCAAAGTCCCAACTTTTCATACTTCAGAATGTGACAATATTTGGAATAGGGTCATTGCAGATGTAATTATTTAAGTTGGGGTTATATTGGAAGAGGGTGGTGTTCTTACAAAAAGAGAAGAAATACAAAGATAGACATGACAAGGCAGAACACCATGTGATGGCAGAGGCAGAGACTGAACACTACAGGAACCAAATAGCAGGTGCTAACCAGAAATCTTGATGATGCTGAGACCCTGATCTTGAAATTTCAGCCTTCAGAATTCTGAGAAACAAAATTCTGTTGATTATACTTTGTAAGGTGATAGTATTTTTTATAAGCCTGAATGGACTATGATAGTTGCTGTAGGAAACTCATATAAAGGCCATTAGTTTTAGCAAGTTAAAAAAAAAATACAGAATGTCCAGTTAAATTTGAATTTCACAAAGACAATATATCCCAAATACTGCATGCATGTGGCAACCCTATTTATAAAGCAGTCTAAGATTCAAGACTTGAAAAGCCTGCAGACTGTCAGTGAGATAAGATTTTCTGAGGAATATTGATATTTGAGAGACAAATAATATACAAAAGTAAAAATGCATTCTATTCTCCTTTCCAAGTCTCCTCCAGCCTCCCTTTAAAGAATAATGAAAAATGACCCACATTCTTTTGTTTTAATTTTATTTTTTCAGTTACAGTTTCCATTCAAAATCATTTTGTTTTAGTTTCAGGTGCATAGCATAACAGGCAATCATATACTTTGCAAAGTGATCCCTCCAATATTTCTAGTACCCACCTGACAGCATATATAGTTATCACCATATTATTGACTATATTCCCTATGCTGTCCTCTACATCTCTGTGACTATTTTGCTAACCCCTTTAGGTTTTTCACCCAGCCTCTCAATACCCTTTTTCCTCTGACAGCTTTCAATGTATTCTCTATACCTATGTTTCTAGTTTGTTTATTTCTTTATTTTGTTCTTTTGATTCTACATGTTAATGAAATCATATGACATTTGTCATTTCTGACTGACTTACTTCACTTAGCATAATACCCTCTATGCCCATTCATGTCACAAATTTGTATAGCCAAGTAATATTCTATCGTATATGTGTACTACCCCCTTTAATATCCAGTTATCTATTGATGGGCCATAGAGTTGAATCCATATCTTGGTTATTGTAAATAACATTGCAATAAATATAGGGGTGTATATACCCTTAGTATTTGGGGTGGGTTGGATATATACCCAGAAGTGGAATCTCTGAGTCATAACATAGGTCAATTTTTAACTTTTTGAAGAAACTCCATACTGTTTCCCACAGTGGCTGCACCAATCTGCATTCCCATCAACAGTGCACAAGGCTTCCCTTTTCTTTGTATCTTTGCCAACATTTGTTGTTTGTTGATTTATTGATGATAGTCATTTTGACAGGTGTGAGGTGATAGCTCATTGTGGTTTTAATTTGCGTTTGTCTGATGATTAGTGATTTTAAGCATCTTTTCATATTCTCTTTGGAGATGTGTTTATTCAGGTCCCCTACTCACTTATTAATTTAATTTGAAGTTGAGTTGTCTGAGATTTTAATAAACCTTAGATATAAACCAGATATATCACTGGCAGATGTCTTCTCCCATTCAGTAGGTTATTTTTGTTTTGTTTTGTTGATAGTTTACTTTTCTGTGCAAAATCTTTTTTATTTCATGTAGTCCCATATGTTCATTTTTCTTCTGTTTACTTTGCTCTAGGAGATATGTCAGAAAAAATATTTCTGAAAGATGTGTCTAAGATTTTACTGCCTGTTTTCTTCTACGGGTTTTATGGTTTTAAGTTTTATATGTGGCTCTTTATTTTTTAGTTTATTTTATATGGTGGAAAGAGGTGGTATATGGTATTGTTTCATTTTTTTTTTTGCATGTTTCTGTCTAATTTTCCTAGCACCATTTATCAAATACTGTTTTTATCCCATTATATATTCTCACCTCTTTTGTCACATATTAATTGAGCATATAGGCGATGACCCACATTCCTAATTAACATATAATAAAGCACTTACTACAATATTGAAATTATATGTGAACTAATGGAATCATCAACACCAGTAAGATCATACAGAGCATTGACTTGGATGAAAATAAAAATTGGTACAGAAATTTGAATACTTATGAACAAAAATGTAGGTTTATTTATAATACAGTTAATTGGATGGTGAATTGAATCTCTAGCCATTAAGGACATTTGACAATTATACAGTCATCACTCACTGGTGTGGCTCCATTGGTTGGTCATCATTCAGCAAAGTGAAAGTTTGCTGGTTCTATCCCGGGTGTCGGGGCATGCCTGGGTTTTGGGTTCCCTGCTGGTAGGGGCGGTGGTATAAGCAGCTGATCAATGTTTCTCTCTTACCTCGATGTTTCTCTCCCTCTCTTTCTCCCCCCTTCTCTTATCTCTAAAAATAAATACATAAAATCTTTTTTAAAAAAATTAGACTCATATGGTCCCCTCAGTTGACACTGGGAAAGTAAAAGAGATGGTCTCATGGGACATCTATGAACAGTATTGCTCACCATCCACAGCCTTTTCAGGACTCTTTTGTGAAGATCTAGAAAATCTACTACTTTCCATTTGTCCAGGTGAGAGTTTACTTGAAAAACAAAGCTGGAGCATTTGCCCTGGTGGCATTACTCAGCAGTGTTTGAAAACACACTGTAGACGGCAGTCGCTGAAGAGTCAACCTGCAAACAATAAAAAGACGTGCCTAGAACCTAAGAAGTCTGGGTGCACTGGAGACAAATCTGTACCTATTGTCTCAGTGGTTGCAAAACTCCCATGCTAGAACTGGCGACAGCAGGTGAAAAGTCAACTGTTCTCTTCCTGTGCCATATGAGGAACAGTCACCTAAATAAACCCCCCAAAACTTCCATGAATGGAGGACACTTAGGCTTCAAGACAACGAATCATTTATGGAAAGCTGAAATGTAGTGCTGATATGTTCTGCAGCTATATATTAAATCATGAATAGACCTGAGGAATGATGGTATTTAATTAAATAAAACTATATTGAAATTCATTTCTTTTTTTACTGAAATTTTTAAACTAAGCTCTGCACAGAGAAAAAAAAAAGTTCCATATCTGCAAAAGTGACTGATCTTGACCACAGTAATTATGCAATAATTTCCAACACACCAGATGATAGCCATGACCCTTAACAGAAACAATATATTTTAAATACAATGGAAATACCAACTCTTTTCCTATAGATGTCTGATTTTTTAGAGAACTGTGCATTATAACAAAGGATATAGAGAGACTTATTCTCGGAAGACAATTCTCTTTTTTTTCCACTGCCAATTTTCTAATTTTAATCTGAAACTAACTCAATTTTTGAGGGAACTGAAGTTTTAATTTGGTGGGGAAAGTAAATTTTCTTCCAGATTGCCTTATCATTCAGAGGTGTTTCCCTCTTAATAACCATATCAAAACAAAATACTTTCCTAATAATTGAAATATTTACCTTAATAAAAATGCTGAATCCTCACTTTTAACTTTTTTTCACAATTATGTTTATGGAGTGCCCTTAAATTATTCTGTCACATCACATTTTTACTGATGAATCTAATTTTTACTTTGTGGAATAGCTGTAAATTTTATTTGAAATATCTAAATGCAATTTTTCTGGTTCAATATTAAATAAATGATTTTTCATTTAAGAGTTAAGTAAGTAAACGCTTTTAATTTTTAATTACAAAGCTGATGAAGTTATTATTTAAGGTTTACTATGTTATATTGGGACTTCACACATACATATATTGATGTGTATACTGATCCACATACACAGATTGATACATATACTAATTTGCATACATGTATTGGCAGCCAGTTGTCTCTGGATGCCAAATATCAATCTTTTCAAAACAAATCTAGTAACATTTTAACAATATACCTTCTCATCTCTTTTGAGACATTGAATGAAGCCATGTGAAAGTAAACATAATTTTTTAAAATTTATTCTATTTTTTATTTTATTTTTATTTTTATTGTTGTTCTTGTAAAGTTTTCTGTCTTTTACCCCCACCTCAGCCCACTGTCCCAGCCTTCCCCACCTCCCTCCCATTTCCACCCTCCCCCCTAGTTTTTGTCCATGTGTCCTTTATACTTGTTGCTCTAAACCCTTCCCCTTTTCTCCTGAAATTCCCTCCCCTCTCCCCTCTGGTGTCCATCTGACTGTTCTCAATTTCAGTGTCTTTGGTTATATTATGCTTGTTTGTTTGTTTTGTTGATTAGGTTCCTGTTAAAGGTGAGATCATATGGTATTTGTCTTTCACCACCTGGCTTGTTTCACTTAGCATAATGCTCTCCGGTTCCATCCATGCTGTTGCGAAGGATAGGAGCTCCTTCTTTCTTTCTGCTGTGTAGAATTCCATTGTGTAAATGTACCATAGAAAATCCTATAGACTCAGCCAAAAAGCTCCTTGACCTAATAAATGAATTTGGCCAAACATCCGTACACAAAGTCAATATCCAGTAAACATAATCTTATGATCACCTTTAGTATTTATTAGCTTCTACATTTTTAGATATGGGAAAAAAACAACTCAATACTATTTTATAACTAAATACAGTTGAAAAGAGAAATCCATTTAAATATTAATACATTTTTCCTATCAAAGAAAAATTGTTTTTCAATACTACATTACTTATCCAAATTTATTTTAAATACCTGTCATAGTATTGTAGAAAATACTTTGTTTGCAATACTCAAGTTTTTTCCTCTCAGGAATTTTAAGCCTTTTTCTGTAGGCTGTATTATCTCTTAGATAAATTAACAAAGTTCTCACATTCCAACTTTAACATTATAGTGCTTTCACTGAAAATAGATTCCAATTTTCCCGTGCTATTGCAGCAGTTCAGATTAATGATGACTCTGATTACAAATATCTTAAATGAGAAAATATTGCTTTAAATATAATTGAGTCTTTTGATTCATGGTTTTATTTATTCCTAAATTTCTACTTTTTATACACAATGTTTATTATTCACTGACTTTTAAATTGATATGAGTATTTATATTTCCTGTATAGGAAACTGTGTGTCTTCCCACCACATATACAATCATGTTCAAACCATTCATTCTGTATGAAAGTTAGTCTTCTAACAAAACTGCTTTCCTATGATAAAAAAAATTCAAGAATGTCCATCAACTTTCTTTTATAAATATAAAACTAGTTATTATGTTCACTTAATAAAGTCAAGGAGAAAAATCAAACAAAGTATACTTTAAGGAGAAATTTGTCACTAATTTGTCATTAAGGAGAATTTGTCATTAATTTGTCATTTGTCATTTAAGGAGAAATTTGTCTTAATTTGTCATTCAATATACATGAAAATTAAATAGACCAAGGTTCAGTTTCAAAGATAAATATTATATTTCCTTCTCACCCAAGAAAAATCCAGTTTTATTTTCATTGTTTGTGCATCTGCTTCAGTGTTACAGGCATTCATCATTTTGAAACTTTGCGCTGTAAACATATATGCAAGTCAAATGTAAGAAGCAACAAACCTTACTTCGATTATTTTAAATCATTTCTAGAATTTGAATTTTGAAATAAAAAATAGATTTCTATTCAAGGCATCACCAAGTAACATTTTAAGCATTTCAAATTTATATAGCTGATTTAGTGATTTTTCTTGAAAATGTGTAGTCCTTACAGTATATTGGGTGACATGTATACAGTCTCAGGAATCAGGAAGATTATGTAATGGCAAATTGAAACAGATCATTTAGCATGGTGACAGTATCTGTAAATTCAGAACCTTGCATGTGATGTTTTTGTCATGCATATGTCTGATGCTGCTCTGGAGCACATGTACATGATTGGTGAACTAGCCATGTCCCCTGTGTTTGGAGAGTAGTGAAGCATGACAATCCATATGCTATCTTAGCCTTTTCCTGTTATCCTTGATGACAGCATCTAATAGCATCTCTGGTTTATACCATTCCCCTGCAGTAAAGCTGAATAGTTGTGATGTCTTTCCAATTCCCCACCAAACAATTGTTTGGGAACTTGGCTTTACTTTTATTAACCCCAAAGGTCTCTCCATTTGTTTTGTTTTCCCAAACTGTATCCAACTTTCAAAATTCAGCAAAATAGATAGTGCACAGTTCTACACAATACACTTTTTTGTAAGATCCCCTTAAAAGCTTCAGCACTTAAGGAAAATCAATAGTGCTTGATGTGGTTTTGTGGCTTTCCGTCTCTTGAACACTAAATTCAATTTGATCCATTGCTATTAGCAGCTTATATTTGCAGTTCAGCCATCTAGAAAGGTGAGGGTCTTTGGCCCATCATATGTCATAGATTCAATCACACTGACAAGTTGATGAGTTTCAAACTTACAGATTTCTTTTACAAATAAATGATAAATATAAAATCATGTTTTATTTTATGTAACCATAACATCATGTGCTAGAAAGCTAATTTTGATGTATCATTAAATCATTTATTAACACAATCCCAATTTCGATATAAGTAGAATTTAAGCAAATCTGGACGTACATAGTAAATTTTTTCCATGGGCCCAACCATCAGTATTTCTGTATGGAGACTGAGAACCCTCATGAAGGGAAAGGTTTAGACATATTTTGTGAAATTTACCCTAAATATGTCAATTGTCATGGAACCAAGAAGTTGTCCATTGTAAAGGCATTTAACCTAGGGGAAGAAAACCCCAGGAATCATTCAGTACTATATTTCATAAATTAAGCTTTTAGTACTGGGGAAGAAAGAGGAGAGTAAAGCATCTGAGTATAATATAATGAAAATATGCCTATACTCTAGTACAAGAAAGGCTTATTTCAAGAAATTGGTACAAAATAATCTCACCTTACATCCTCGATATTATAAAATAAATTGAAGCAAAGAACTGAACTCTCAATAGTATTGCTATAAATGTATGACTATGAAATTCACTACAATACTTTGAGATTTCTTTAGAAAGAAAACCTGTTACTATATTATCTAAGTCAATGCTGTTTAAGAAGCTATCAGTTGCACTTATGTTTACTGAAAACATCATTGCTTTGGGTTCCTGTTAACTGATATTTATATAAAGGGAGGAACAGCAGTTCATCACTGACAATCTAAGCTCCCTGAGAGACGAGCATGCAGGTCCATCTGCCCAGAAAAGATGATGAAGAGGAAGAACCGTGCAGAGCAAAAGCAGGAGACAGTGTGTCCCTCAGCCCCAGCAAACAGTAGGAATGAACTTATTAATGGTCACATGTTATTATTGGAGTACATTATATACATAAACACTATAAAATCTAATCATGTTCGTATATAGAAAGTAGTAAATATTTAATATTTTTAGTATAATGGATTACTTTAAAACTACTAACATACAATGATATTTATATACATAAGAGGTCTATCCAGTAAAAGTCTAGCCATTGTTAATATAACAGGGATGATTTGTTTGACATTGTTGTAACCTGACAGCCAAGTAGAGCAGACTGGAATACACATGCATGAACAATGACAACTTCACTGTACTAGTCAGTGGGGTGGTAGAACTCACTGAGTGAGCATGTGTACTGTGTGGCCATTGCATTCAAAATAACTGAGGAAGGAGAGCAATGAATCTGCATCAAATTTTGCACTAAGCTTAAATAGTTGTCCATGGAAACTATTTGGAAAATTCAGAAGGCTGCAGCTATGGGCAACTGGTGGTTGACAGCTTCTTCACATCAATGCACCTGCTCATGCATCACGTCTCATGCAGAGGTTTTTTTTTTTTTTTCTTGCTAAATATCAAATCACCCAAGTAGCTCAGCTGCCCTACATCCCTGGTTTGGCACCCTGCAATTTCTAGCTTTTCCAAAAAGTAAAATCACCTCTGAAAGGGAAAAGGTTTCAGAACTTCAATGAGATTCAGGAAAATATGATGGGTCAGCTGATGGTGATTGGAAGAACTCGTGCCTACCTTGATAGGGACTGAGGTGTCATTGTCTTATGTACAATGTCTCTTATATTTTGTATCTTCTCCAATAAATGTCTCTCATTTTTTAAATATTACATGGCTGGATACATTCTGGACAGATCTCATATATGACTAAGAAATATTGGAGTCTTGAGAAAAATCATTGATTGTACTGAAAGTTGAAATGTCAATGTATTGCTCTGTATATCCACATTTTATGGGGAAAGTCGACTTAGACATTCAACTATTTTACCTTCTTTGATTTAGTTTTTATATAGACACATTTTATTTGGGGGTTTTGGAAGAATGCTAGAGTTGTATTTAGAAAAATACAAGCCTAAAATGATGCATAGACCAAAGAAATAATTATAACAAAATGTATGCACTGTCTTAAGAAACCATATAGACAAAGTTATTATACATTATTCCACTGAACCTTGTAATTACAAAATAATTTAAAAATCCATGAAAATTAATTTTAAGGCAACTTTTATGAAATGCAATTTTGACAGTGACAAATACATATAAAATTAGTTTTATATGATTAAGGTTTGTTTGGCAAAGTCAAGGAACTATTAAGTAATTCATTTGCTGGACAATATTTTACCAAAATTAGGAGTAATTATGTTTTACTTGAACAATTCCAAAACATTTGATGATTTTTTGGTTCAATAGATTTAGAAGTACAGTTCTTATGAATATATTTAAGTATTAAGTTGTTTTAAAAATTAACTTTTTTAGGTAAGAATTTTATTAATAATTTTTCTTAATATGAATTATGTTAAACATTTAGACTCAAGGAATGTTATAGCAAAAATAAGAATAACTAGCATGCACTATAGCCCCAGGGATTGCATTGCCATCAGTATTGATTACTAAACATACAATTTGTTTAATCTTTACTGTGCCAATCATGAATGCAAATGAGATATCTGAATTATCAACCTTTTCTGTTTCTTAGATGTTTTCTATGGGTTTCTTGCTTAACTGTTTTGAATACCAAAAAATTATGAACAGTTAGGTTTTCTATGTACATTAACATATAGTATATGTTATTCATATTAGATGTCTGCATAGAAAATACATTCAATGAATGCCAATTATATGCCACCCTTACTTTAAACTTTTCAGAGTTAACTCATTTAATCTGTTCAACAATCTAGTGTTATAAATAAAATTTATTCCTTCAAATTAGAGATGAGAAAACTAAGCCATGAAATTGTATAATAAAAAAAATGCCCAGTTTATTATTTTCAGAAATCAATAGTACCAGGATTTATCTCACTTATTCTCTTAAACATTATGAAAGTCAATGAAGCAGAAACTATTTCCCTTAATAGCCATATGATTTTTAAGTACTCTAAAAATATTTAGGAGTTAATTTTCTTTAATAATAAAGTGTTAATTATTGCCCAAGCTACTATTTTTTAAGAAAGTGTAGTTTTATAAATATATATATGTACACATACATATACACACATACATATATACATTTACTAAAGACCTACTAGAAAAGCACTAGACTATACATTAGAGAATTTAAAAAAATGAGTAACAAACAATCCATCTTTTTTTTTTTCAGGTATACAACCTGGTCATCATTACCACTTTTACTCAGGACAGTTTGTTTGTTTCCCAAGAACTCTAGAATGAAACTTTATAATTACTTGTATTACTATTTCTCATTCTTTTAAAGTTATACTCAAGAAAGTACTTTCTTATCCATTTTCCTAGTTAATTTTTTACTCATTTATAATATAGCTTCAAGAAATTTACATAAATATTTTGCTGATCATAAAATCCAATGTAAAATAATATGATTCTTATTCAATTATTTAAAATAATTTAAAAAATATATAGGTCCATTAATAAATATTATTTTGGACAATAATATAAGCTGTCTTTGAACATAAGGAAACATAAGGCAAAATAATGAAGATTAAGAGGAAATCATTTAGTTTTGCTTTTTCAAAAGTTAACTACAGCCTTGGTCAAGTGTCAGTTTGTTGGAACATCATCTTGTACACCAAAATATTGCAGTTGGATCCGCAGTTGGATCCCCAGTTGGGTGTGAACAGGAGAAAACTGATTGGTATTTCTCTTTCACACACATGCCTCTCTTTCTCTCTCTCCCTCTCCCTCTCTCTCTCTCTCTCTCTCTCTCTCTCTCTCTCTCTGTCAGTTGCTTTTTCTCTCTCTAAAATCAATAAATATTGCCTAGATTGAGGATTAAAAAAATAACTAAAATATCACCTCATACCTGTCAAAATGGCAATCATCAAAAAACCAACAAACAAAAAATGTTGGCAAGAATGTGGACAAAGAAGAACCTTTGTGCACTGTTGGTGGGAATGCAGTTTAGTACAGCCGCTCTTGAAAACATTATAGTTTCCTCATAAAATTAAAAATGGAACTGCCTTATGACATAGTAGTTCCAGTACTGGGAATATACCCAAGGAAACCTGAGACACTAATTTGAAAACATATATATGCACCATTATGTTCATTGCAGAATTATTTACAATACCTAAGACTTAGAAGCAGCCCAAGTAAGTGCTCATCAGTAGGTGAGTGGATAAAAAACTGTGGTACATTTACACAATGGAATACTACTCAACTGTAGAAAAGAAGAAAAACCTACCTTTTGTGACAGCATGGATGAACCTGGAGAATATTATGCTAAGTAAAATAATCCAGTCAAAGACAAATGCCACATGATTTCACTTATGTGTGAACTCTAATGAACAAAACAAAACAAATAAACAAACAAAATAATGACAGACTCATAAATACAAAGAACAGACTGGTAACTATCAGAGAAAAGAGGAATGGGGTGGCTGAGTAAAATGGGTGAAGGGATTAAGCAAACAAATTCATAGACACAGACAACAGCATCACGACTATCAGAGGGAAAAAGGGGTGGGGGAGGTAGAAGAAAGTTAAAGTAGGGATAAATGGTGAAAGAAGGAGATTTGACTTCAGGTGATGAACACACAATACAACATACAGATGATGTATTTTAGAATTGTACATTTGAAACCTATATAATTTTATTAAATAGGAGCATACCAATGAATTCAATAAAAAATTAAAAAGAAAAAAATCTGTACCAATGTTCCCATACGTGATTTTTAAAAGGCCTAAGTACAATAATTATGTTATTGGGAAAAGTTATGTGACAGATAAAAGGGATCTCTCTGTACTATTTTTTAAAATTCCTTTTGATTCTGTAATCACTTCTAATTCAAAGTTTCAAGATAAAAATAATAAATAAAAGTTAACTGAAGTAATGAATATTAAATCTTATACCTTCATGTGTATTATTTCTGATTTACTTTTAAGAAATTGAAATCCAGGAAAAAATATGCTAGAAAAATAATTAAGTAATGCCTGTTTCCTTTATATGGGTGATTCAGACGCCACAGAGAATTGATAAATATTAGATTTAAATCTAGGGATACAAAGCATCTTAAAATCAGAAACATTTTTCCATATGTATATTTTAATGCATATATATTATATTAATATATATTAATGCAAATCATTTTTGGACTACAGATAGTATAAGAATGGTAATTGAAAATAACTACAAAGTGTTTTTAAAATAAGAACATTTATCCTATAGACAAATATCCAAAATTACCAGGAGGGCAATTATTTATTGGACTTCTCAAAAATGACTTGTCTGTGGAAGAATGACAATGTTTTTCATCTATTCCTTAAACTTGGAAATAAAATTAAGTCAAATATTCACAAGTTCCAACTTCAAAGAAAATTTGCCATGGTAACCGTACCTTGAAAGCCTGTGGTTGCAGATTTTTGCCAATTAGCAACTCCAAAGGGTGCTATTAGTTCCTTCAAAAACATAAGGGACATTCGTCTGGTTTTCATCTGTGATTTCTATTCCTCTTTTAAAACATGATAAAAGATGTCATGATAAAAGATGAAATACACAATGGCATACTGTTTAGTTCTTACTTATAATCATACAGCTGCTTAATAAAGAAAACAATGCATATTTTGATATAGCACTTTTCAACTAGAAAAAAAATTGCCCTTGTTAAATCATCACTAATGTAAAATTATTTCAGTTAAGCAGATTGTGCCATATCAACAGCAAAAATCTGAACCACATTTAATATCTAGACTTTTTTTCATAATGTCTACATTCTGGATTGTGAGGAAATAGAAGACAGATACATAACGAGAAGCTGTATTTAGTACTGTGAGTATGGCAACTGAAGATAGTCTAAGAATTATTCTTCATAATTAAACATTAACTAGATATTTGAATTGTCATTCCAAATTTCCAATTTATTTTTTATTTCTATTATTTTTCTGAAATTTTATGATTTTCTCTTCTACCAAGGATGCTCTGTATTCAAACAGAATTATGAAATTATTATCTTAAAGAATTAGTACAGATGATTTTACAATACTGCAACCAAACATAAAGAAAATGAAAGAAAATTAAAGCAAAATTACATTTTGCTTCTTTATTAGGAGTAAAATGCAAAGAAGTTTATTTCTTTATCATTAACAAAGTATTTGATCCAATTAAAATCATAAAAAAATTTATGACACTATCATAAGTATAGCATTATCCATTTTGAGATATAATTTAAATGCCTTGAACAAGTCTGCCATAGTAGTCAAGTAAGCATTGAGAATATTAATGTTTATCAAAGTGATGACTTATTATAACACAGCTCTAAAACTAAGAATATAAACAATTCTCATGTAATAATCAATACTGCAGTTAATTAAAACTACTCAAGAATAAGCAAAACCTCCAAATAATGTTAAAATTTCCTTTGAAAATTTAACCTCTTTTTTTAAACCAATTTTTTATTTCACTTATCTGTTGTATAAAGTAATATATTAGTTTAGATTGAAAAGTAATAATAAAGAAGCTCTTTTAATATGAGTTCTCAGTTCAACAAACTGTTAAAAACTATTGAAAAATGTCTGTTAGATTTCAAATTCTGCCTTTAGACAACAGCAGCATTTTAACACAAGATAAAAAAATTTAGGAGTGTCAATTTGTGGTAATTCTTATTGAGCACTGTTATCTTAGCATTTTATACTACATGCAGCATTTAATATCTACTTTTTCATAGAAGACTGACTGTAATGATATAAAATACATTTAATTGTTTTCTTAGATTAGCCCTCCCTCTACATGTATAACAGAAAGCATATAAATACCTCTGAAGGACAACAAAAGAAATAATACTAAAAGGATGAAAGAAACCCATAAAAATAATTTTTTTCTGGAAATACCAAGTGTCAAAGAGAAAAGTGCTAATGATTGGAGGGAATTTTATTATCCTGAAATAACTAGAGTTGAACCTATAAAATATGAGATACATGTTTTATTTAGAAACTAAATTTCATATTTAAAGGTTCTTGATCCTTTAAAAGTTTTCTTTGCCCATCAACTTTTTCTCAAGGAAAAAACATTGTCTTAGGAGAGTACTTCTGTCTAAAGATGGTAAAAATTTATATAGCAAAAATACCACTAGAATCTGTCACTAGCACATCTGTATCTATTGCCTTGAATAAGAAAAAAGAAAACAATATGTTCCTTATAATAAATAAGAGTGGAATTTTCAATGGTGTACTGCTTTTTGCTTTACACATACTAGATATTTAATTTGATTATTTATACATCAGTCTCTGCAAACCACAAAAATGACTTATTAAAATCTTCCTGATTTTTTTTAATCTAGAGTGATTAGTATGTCTCTAGAGAATAGCAAGAGTTACATTAAAGATTTCCTTTTAAAAACCAGCTCTTAACTCACCTGAATGATTTGTGTCTGATGGAGAAAACGTACAGTGAATAGACATATTAAATACCATGACATGTTAGGTTTGCTTTTATTCTGCTATTTTCTGAAACAGTTCTTTTTTATTTTTTATCATTTTTATTGTGATTCAAATACAGCTGTCTCCATTTTCACACCACCACTTTCCATGTCAGCCAGGGCCCCTTTTTGAGAAGAAAAGGAACACTGGGAGACACGGCAGTGGCAGATTTTAGAAGAGATCGAATTTGTTTTGTCCATTTGAAAATAACAGGAATATAACACAAACTTTTTAAACACTCTTTGGGCAGATTGACTAGTTAAAGTTTAATTTCAGAACCCAATAGACTATTTTTGTGAAAGTGTACATTATCCATATCATTGAACTTCAACTTTGAAATGCACCCTCAAAAAAGCACTTTTCTTAGTTTATTTAGTCTTTTGCGCAGCTAACCAATGTGAAATGAGCATTTACAATTGGTTCATTACTTTATTTGTTTCCTGAATACTTTGCCCTATATTACTTTAACATGTTTAAAACTGTGGATTTTGTAAACATAATCTTAAAATGCCTAAGCATGAAAGAAGAGTATATATAAAACCCAAATGAAAAACACAATGAATTCTGTAGTTGCTTTAGGTTTGCCTACCTTTTCCTTTTGACTATGAATAGTTGCTTGTCTTGAGAGCAGCGATGATTTTTTTTCTCTGTTATTAATGACAATGGTGATGAAACTGTCTCATATCACAATTGCTTATTTATTCACTCCACAAACCATAATGTGTACCCAGAGTTTGCAAGAGACTGTGCTACGTGCTTGAGACATAGCTGGGAAAATGATGACATGTTTTCCATCTCTTGGAATATATCATCCACATAGAGAAAAAACATGTAAACATGTACTTGCAAATGTAGAAAAGAGGAAGTGCAGAGAATTACAGATACATACAATGGTAGCAGCTAACAAGTCTACTGGGTCAGAGAAGGTCTGTCTGAGGAAAGGGGAAAGTTTAACTTAGTGGAGAAGGAAAGGAAGTATGGGCAGAAAGAGGGTGGGATTTTCCTGACTGAAAAAGATCATGTTTCTATTCCATGATTTAAAGAGGAGAGGAGAGGAGAGGAGGGAAGGGATGGTGAAGAGAGGGGAGGAAAAAGGAGGGAAGGGGAATGAGGATGAGAAAGAGGAAGAGGAAGGGGAGAAGGGAGGGGAAGGGGGATGAGTAAGGAGCAGGGGCGGGGGGAAGGGGAGAAGAGAAATAGCTATAACTGGACCATTGAGGGATTTAGAAAATAATGAGGCAGGTGAACAGACTTTATTTGTTTGACTTCTTAAGTGGTAAAAGGGATTAGAGAATTTATCTTAAGGATCATGATAACCAGATAAAATAATGTGAAAAATAATACTTTAAAAGATCATTTTTACTAAAGTGTGTTAGGAAAGAGTGGGGATGCAGCAACAATTCACACAGGAGGTCCATTCAGGTGAGACTAGTGTCATTTAGATGTTGTCCTATTTGTCTCAATTGAGATCACAATGACTTTGACTAAGTGGGCAGTATTAAGAAGATAAAGTAATAAATTTGAGAGATACTTGTGAATGAAAAATAATGGAATTGGATATTAGTAGAATGAGGCTAGACAAATGAGAGAGGAGCAAAGAAAGACACACCATTCTTAGTTTTCTGTTACTAAGAACATAATAGGTACTGCTGCCATTTGCAGAAATAATCCTTCACAGCGATAAGAGCCATAAAAAAAAGTTCTGTGGGATTGTACTTGTGGAATTTAAGCTTATTATGAAACATCCAAATATAAATATTATTAACATTGGTAAAAAAAAAGAAATTTGAAGTAAATTCTTAAGTAAAAAGGTATTAAACTAGGAGTAAATTGTGCCAAGCAAACTAATGAGAGGGATTATTTTGTGAAGGAAGTCTCTATAGATAATGCATAAAGTAATGTTAATGAACTAAAAATGTTATTTACTTAAACTGGATGCTTTAATAAAAGGAACATTATAGATCACATTTTTCCTTATAGAAGCAAACACTTTCAATAAAAATTCTTGATAAAGTTGATATACAAACAAGAAAACATTGCTTAGCATTCTCTGGGGACAACGTACCGAGGACTAGGCTATAATTGTCTAGTAGTTATAGTCTTTTTTTTTTTTTGAGCTCTTGTGTGCACCGGAAATGGGACCAATATATCTCATAATGACCTGTAACCTTCACGGCAGCCTATAAGATGGGTGTTATTATCACATTTTACTAGTTAGCAGATGATGAAACATCATACTATTTCCATTATACCAGATGATCTTAAACTTGATACATGGATTAGCTTTATAATGTAAGTGAGCCACCTGTTCCTTTTATCATATTCAAATATTAACTTTGTCAGTGAGGCTTTGGAGAGAAGTCAGACCATAAGCAGTTCAAGGGTCCGCTTAATGGTGAGTATCCAGGACATAGTACATCCTCTCACCTGACTGAATGGACATCCTATTGCTTTTTCTCACTTTTCTCTTACTCAAATAGTGTGCAGCATTTCACAAAATGGACTATACTTTCTATTTCAGAAATAAAATTACACAAATTATATTTAATAATATTATTCACACTTTTTAAAGTGTGATTATTTAAATTCTCCATCTTCAAAGGTCTTTCCCCTCTTTCTGGAACAATGAAGACAGAATCTTTCTAGCTCTCTGGACTATAGGTAAGGTCAGGGAGATAAAGAATGATAGTGGGGTAGAGAGTTGAGAGACCAAAATAGTGTTTTCCTCCATTTCTTCCCCCTGCCATCCTGATAAATCCGTGAGTCTGTTTCTTTTTCAAGGTAACTGGACTTTTTAACTTTATACACCCATGTCTAGGAAAGAAAGGGGTAGCCATGAAAACGGTTTTATTGAGGTCCTCTAACATGGTAACTCCCATCACCATACAATGTATTAACTATGAGTCCTCCCATTCCCCAAAATTCTCCTAGGTAATGTTTGTTCATTCCCCTTAATGGTTGAAGGTCTAATCTTCTACCTAAATTTGCTACCTTTTCTTCCAGGAAGATCTATGCTAATCCAACTCTGGTTACATCTCTTGAAAAACCTTTTGGGGTACCTTCTGGGGTACCTACTCTGGTCTGCAGTAAGGAGTATCATCCCTATTAAATAACAAGAGGTACACAGCAATCAGGAATAGGGTCCCAACTAAACTGCCAACATATGGGTTTTCCTTCTCAGAGATTCTAAAATGTGGATGTTTCTATTGAGCTGGCAAAACAGTGACTTGACCCTGTGGCCCCATACTATCTCCTCAGATTCCTGAGGTGTCCCAATACTTACTGTATACCTCTGTCGTGTAACTTATGGGCTTTATTTATGGATACTCCTTCTTTCAAGCTGTTTGTTTCTTTTGTTTTGATAAAGAAAAAAAAAACTTGAAATGTTCTTTTTCTTAGATGCTACTTTAATTTATTCATTGTTTAGAACTGTATAGTATTTCAGGATCACATTAATGTCAACAGAGCTGAATAGAAGTGGAAATTAGGGACCCTTTATTAACAACTTTAGAATTTCAAGCAGCAACAGAACATTAAGACAAACATAGGACAGTGTGAGACTACACAGACCACATGCCTGTGCACATCTTTCTTTGGTTTTCCTAAAAGCAAAGCCCGAGACTGGAAATCATATTCAAGTGATTTAATGGGAAGCATCTTCAAGAAAGTGTAATTTAAGAAACACAGCAAGAATGTGGTCTCAGCTGAAAACTAAGTCATGTCTAATTTCTCAGGGAAAGCTCTAGAGCTCAAATTTCTTTAATTAGACAAAACTTGAAAAAAAAGAAAGCTTTTTCTAGTCTCGTGTACACTTGATTCTCAGAGAAGGGAGAAGCACAACAGCTGGGTTAGAGTGCAAATGGCAGTCAGCAACATCTAGGCAGGAAAATAACTACCATGACTATGGTCTCCCTTCAATTCTGTGCTTCTGTAAAAGTCTCCTAGACCAGCAATTTTCAACCTGTGTGCCACAAGAGTTGTTGAACTGTACAATGCCTGACTCTTTAGTGAGGGACACTGACTCCCATTCCCTTAGAATGTCAAATGAAAATAACAATAATGATAATAAATGACACAACAATAGCATCCAGTGTGGATGAAAGAAAATTATACCCATTTTTTTATGTCAGATTGGCAAAAAATATTCTATTGGGGTGGCACAAAATTATAGCCATTATATTATAGGAGCCATGAGATGAAATAGGTTGAAAATCACTGCCCTAGCCCCATGTATCCATGGCAGACTACAGTTTAACACAACAGTAAGGTCACTCACTACTTGGCAATGTCCAAATTGCTATCTCTTAGTGATTTGAGCAGGTTTTGAGAGTACTACTCTAAGGGAAGAAACGAGGTTCTAAGCGAAAGTTTATTTTTAAATAGTGTGCATTAGTCCAGACTTATGAACAACATGCATTTACTTCCCGTAAGTATAGGGGGTGGTGAATCTAAAATCAAGTCACCAGCATCTGGTGAGACACCATCTTTCTGGTGTATAGCAGATTATCTTCCTGAAGTATCTCCGTGTGGAGGAAGAGGCAATGGAGTCTCCTTATAAGAGCACCTATCCCACTCACAAGGACTTCATCTTCATGACCCAATTAACTCCCAAAGACCCCACACTCTACCGCCATGACATTCAGGATTGTTATGTTTCAACCTATGAATTTTGAGGGGACATAACATACTGTCTAGAGCCTACCAATTTTTAAATTTTCATCTTTCATTTCTCCCTGTTCTATTCTGGAAGCTTTAGGGCACACGTGATTTAAACCTCAATAAATTAACACAGTCCTACTTGACTTTTCTTCCCCTTTATAGACATTTGAGGCTAAAAAATAGTTTGCCCCTTTGTGTAGAATTCAGTCACATGGACTCATCACAGTCTACAGGTATTCTTAAAATCACAAATGAATTCTGACAGTGTGCCTCATCTCTGCACATCATGTTGTTTACAGGGTTATAGCCCTTGTTTCAAGGTGAATTGCCTTTAATTCAAGTACTGGGCTTTTAAAACAATCACTGTCGCAGTTATGTTCTGTCAAGTAATTCTTGAAAATTCTTTGATATCTCAGAAGGATCCCATTAAATGAAGAAGCCATGGCTATCAATCCATCAGAGTGCTAAGAATGGTAAGCACCCTCACCATTTCTCCAAAGAAAAAATTTGGTTTCTATATGTAGCCCCAGTTCCATTGAGTGCCAATAAGACTTTTAGGTCATTCAAGGTCATCTTTGCCAAAGCAAATTTCTTACTTCTAACAACTTCCCTGGGGTGGAGGGGAAGTAGCCTTTGATTAAGTCCTGGCTACTGTGTCAACAGATAGGGTAGCCTTTGCTTTCAGTAAGTCTCAGTAGCCATTTCTAATCATGTCATTGCTGTACTCACATCTTTACAAACACAAGACCCCATTAAGTAATAATTATGGTTGTTAGGTCATTTTTATTTTGTTCTATCAACAAAGCCAAAATATATTGATCCAGGAGAGAACAAGATTCATTGGAACTAACCTTTCTTTCAATTATATCAAATTTCCCCAAGTTTGAGTTTTTAATAATTGTCCCCCTATATTGCAAGTTAAGACTGCTCCCCGACCATTTTAATCTTTTTATACTAGTAAATACCAGGTGAAGGAGAAAATTACTGTGGTAATTTATCCTGCTGTCAAAGAAAAATCAGGCTGTTGTTACCTAAGATAATAAGGAGGTTGTTGTGTAATTTATAGCATTTTCTGGCGGTTTCTCTTAAAAAAATTAATTTTAATAGTAAGAATTAAAGTGAACTTATAACTAGATAAAGCAATGGTCACTAAGCATTCAACTTATTTACTCCATCAGTTGAGGAAACCTAACTAGCTGAAGAACTGGCTGAGGGAAATGTACACAGGGTGGTCAGTGAAAAAGGATTTGATTTGTGTCCATTAAGGTCTTATGATCAGTCACAGAAACAAACATTTAAATAAATATGTGTATTTTTGTTGTTAATTATATATTTGTGTATAATCACTAATTGTACATTCTCTTTCCCCTGTTATTTCCTCCTGAGACTATTGCTTGTGGTTAACTTCAGAACGCCATCTCTAGGTTTATCTAAATAAATTTATTTTTAGATAATAATTCTCAAACTTTAATAAAATATTGTGCTAGGAAAAAAATTCTTATGAACTCCTCTGTATCTCTGTGCCAGGTAAAGTTTTCAAGGCCAGTCTGATCCCAACATAGCCTTTTCTGCCCCCTTCCCATTGATCCCATGATATCGCATACACATTTGTCTCTAACCCTGACAAATTATGACCATTGTGATCGCATGACTTTACTCCATTAAAAAAAAACTTTTTTTACTACTGCATATCACATATAATTTACTATTGCCTAGAATAACTGAAATGTGGTCAGCATGGCCTCAGTCTCCTTTGCTAGCTTTATTTCCATCACACACCTTCTCACTGCATACAGCAACTTTATGGCACAACTACTCATTATTCAAACACACCCTGTGCTGTCAGTCTCTGGTCCTTACTCATATCCTCTCACTGTCTAGATTGCCAATTATCACCAAATTCATCATTCCATTCATGAAAATTATGATATGAAATTCCAGTCATCTCCTTTCCAGGTGTCAGAGTGATTTATCCTTTTAGCAGAATAAATCACTCCCTCCTTTGTTCTTCCATAGCACATTTATTTCTATATAACACTAATTATAAAAAAGATCATGGGCCCTGGCTGGTGTAGCTCAGTGGATTGAGCGCGGGCCTGCGAACCAAAGGATCGCGGTTCGATTCCCAGTCAGGGCACATGCCTGGGTTGCCAGGCCAGTTCCCGGCAGGGGACATACAAGAGGCAACCGCACATTGATGTTTCTCTCCCTCTCTCCTTCCCTTCCCCTCTAAAGATAGATAAATAAATAAATAAATAATAAAAATAAATAAATAAACCTTTAAAAAAAAAAGAAAAAAAAAAAAAGATCATGACTGAGAAGATAAACATGCATCAGCATCAACAATTCTCCTTTATTTATCATTGTATTCTCATTGTTTAACACATATATAGCATGGGATGGCTGAATTAATGACTTGTTGCCATATGGATATATTATAGCATAATTTGTAACTAGTGATCTGAGCATAAATAAATATCATGATAGTAAAGTAAAACTATCGGTTAAGGACATGCACAAATTACATAACCTCCATAAACTTCAATTTTTCTAACTATGAGTATAGCAGAATCAACTTCAGCAATTTTTAATGAGATGAAGTGAGAAAACCAGCACATAATTCTGAGCAATCATCTTTCTATACAGTAATTTCTCAGTGAACATTAGCTATAAAGGCAATTACTATAATTATCAGGTTTATCATGTTATTTTGATTAAGTACATGGATCCTAGAGCCACCTGTCTAGGTGAAAGCCCCACTCTGTCTTTTACTAGCTGAATAACCTTGAATGAACATAGTCTCAGATCTTCAACTCTAGAAAGGCATAACAGTCCCACCTTTATCAGTTTTTTTTTTCTTTGTGACAAGTAATACGCACAAGATGCTCAGATAGTACTTGAAAACAATAGATATGACTAAACTTAGAATAAATAAAATAACTTTCATTATAATTTACTACCCTATCCTGCTTAAACAATTTTTATAGCTAGGTGACAGTACGTTTTCTAGTTTAAACCAAATGCTAAAAATTGAAAGTGTGCATTTTATTTTATGAATAGCTTCATTACACTATTTAGACTTTACACTTTTAAAACACAATCACCATGCATACACTCTATTAATATTTCATTAGAACCTGAATTAAAGAAAAACATGGTGTTAATATTCATAAATAACAAACAAAAAATTCCCCAAATGATGCTTGTAGAGTAGAAATACACACATGCGCACAAACAATTTCTATGACTAAGATGTAGATTATACCTGGGATTTTCTGTAGATAGTGAGTCAGACACACTTGTTTTGAAGACAGTTAACCCATATTTATTTCACATCTCAAACAAGAAAAGTTGAACTGATAGCTTCCTGATTGTTTCCCAAGCACAGCACTCAGTAGTACTACTCACAACCACTCTAAGCAAAGTTTTTAAGGAGTCTCTATCAATTTCTTTGGTCTCTTTCTCCTTAAACATTTGCATGAAGTCTTTTGAGGGCACACTGTCTACAGGCAGGTTTTTTACATTAAACAAAGGCAATAATATTGTTATAGCTGAAGCTTAACTCTGTTACCCCTGATGGCTAAAAATCAAACAAATATCAAACAAAAAGGAGTGAGCAATGTCCCTGAGCAGTAAAATGTACCTTCAGAGTAAATGCATTAAGACTCAATATTAAATATTTAGCTAGTATCATTTATTAACACAATAGTACAAACATTAATTAGTCCTCACAACTTTAGGAAATAGCTTTTGCTTCAAATATGAGATATTTGCAAGTTTATTAAGGTAATTGATACATAGAATGTTGATTTTTAAGTTATAATTACTGACACTTGACTCCTAACTATTATTTTATATGTAACAGGCACCAAATAGTAACAATTACTGTGAAACAAAAGACTATGCTTTTCTTTGAGATTAGAAACTAAACAATCATTATTGCATTTGTATTTCTACTGCTTTGATTTTTTATACTTTACAAGAATTATTTCAAAATGCATGATTTACAACGGGAAGATTGGAGTTCTTGGCAGCAAGGAGTCAGGTCTGTTGTGAGGCCTGTGAAAGCTGTGCATGATTGAAGCTGCTGAAGTCCAGGTGTTTTACACTCTATAAACCAATTTCATATTCACTTTTACTTGCCAATGTGAATATGTGTGCTTTAATACCTATCTACAACACCCCAGTGTCTACTATATCTACTCTTCCAAAGGTGGAAAATGAAGTCAAGAAGCCTTGGTAAAATTTGACAGGACACATAGCAAATACATCACTCTGACCTGAGGAGTGGTCTTGCTGACTATGAAGGCATCTGAGGATGTATTATGTAATTCACCCCAAGGGTCATTTTCCCTTGTCAGTCACACAGCTTGTAACCTCTGCTTCACAGGATGAAGGTGAATTATGCACAGCAAGGGCAGGAAGGACAGAATGAAGGAAAATGGCATTTCTGTCTTCAGATCTGGCATGCATCTCCAACAGCTCAGCCCTTCCATAAAAAATGACGTCAGCATCTACAGCTTTTGGAAAAGAAGGAGACTGCAGAGAAATGTCAAATGAAAAGAATAACTATAAACAGACCATTTGTCTCTCGTAATAAAATATGTCTCATCTTTAAACACTCCAAATCATGAGCTTTTGTATGTGGTGTATATGTACAAACTCATTTCATAATGAGTAACTAATAACAGAAATTGTAGAGAGTAATACAACTGTTTTATAACTTACTTTAAAAAGCATTTTATTTTGAAACAACTATTGTAAATTTCACAGGAAATTGTAAAAATAGTGCCTATTGCCCACTTTCCCCCTAATAGTAAATCTCACTACAGTACATTATCAAAACTGGAAAATTAGTGAATGACTTTGAAAAGACATTATAATTATAAAGATAATTTAAAGATTAAAATGTTAGTCTCCATTTAACATTATAAGCAAGTATTATAGTTAAACAGTTTAGCTATCTTTGTTTTCCTTTTTAAGCATTCTTCTGTTCATTTCAAAGAACTAGTGCACTATTTCCTTAAAGAAATTATAAGCATTTAGAACTACAAAATAAATGTCTTTATTTGTTTAGTAACAATAATTTCTTTTGAATTTGTTGAATGTGTGAATGGTGTAAATTGCCATATGATAAATGTGAATGAATAAATTTACTTTTTATTCATATTTTTCACATTTATACAATCACTATTTTTATAAAGTTTAGACTATTGACTAATGCTGAAAAAATTCTTATACATTCTTATGGTATGTTCTTCATAAGCTGAATAAAATATTGAGGTTTTTTATCATTAAATTAATTAAACAAGGAGGCCATTAGACTGAAGTGGCTCTAATTCTGTGACACCTACTAAGCAACCCAAAATCTAAGTGTATAAATGCCTCAAGGTTATAAAATAAAAATGCAAAGGATGATCACTCACAAACGACAACTAGGCTTTAAGGTAGAACCAAGCCAATAATTTCCTTCTTGCTTCCCTATCTTCTTATGTAAGTATTCTCTTGGCTCCTGTTCAAGAGACTCCTAAACACTTATGGTATTTTTAACAATTATTTGTGAATAAATTTCTTTGGAATTTATAACATATTTTTCTACCGGAAAAGAAAGTCAGAGATAAAGAACATTTTTTTCATCATCTCTCAAGGACTATTTAATAGAAAATAACTGAATACATACTTGCAATTAAACAATGAGAAAATACTGTTGCAAAATAAGTAAGCATAAAAAACATAAATCAACAGAAAATATCATAACAGCACATAGAAAATCTAAAGAAAGGTAGCATAACCAGAAAAAGTGACTTTGGTGGAGTTTTTGAAAAGTTACTTACCCTGCCTTGCAGACGCTGCCTCAGCCTCCCGATCTTCCTGTGCCCAGCCAATGTCAACCCCATGGTGTTCTTCAGCATCGCTGCCAACTGCAAGCCCTTGGGCTGTATCTCCTTCAAGCTGCATGTGGACCAAGTTCCAAAGACAACAGAAAACTTTCGTGCTCTGAGAACTGGGGAGAAAAGATTTGATTATAAAGTTTCCAGCTTTCATAGACTCATTCTGGGATTTAGAGATTTTGAAATAAAGAAGAAACTGACAGTAACCAGAGAAGAGGAGGGCAGGAGATAACAGGGAAAGAAGGGGAAGGGTCATAAAAGAACATGTATAAAGGAACCATGGACAAAGCCAAAGGGAGGAAGGATGGAGGGTGGGAGGTGGGGGTGGGTGGGGAGGGGGAAAGTGGTGGTGGGTAAATGGAGGCAACTCTTTCCAAACAACAATAAAAAATGATTTAAAAATTAAAAAAAATAATAAAATTTATTTTCAACTTAAAAAATAATTGTTCTGGGATTTAATGTGTCAGGCATAATGGCTCAGGCAGCAAGTCCATCTACGGGGGAAAATTTGATGAGAATTTCATCCAGAAGAACACAGGCCCTGACATCTTATCCGTATCAAATGCTGGAACCAACACAAACGGTTCCACTTTTCATCTGCACTGAAAAGACCAAGTGTCTGGACGGCAAGCCTGTGGTCTTCGGCCAGGTCAAAGATGGCATACATAGATCTTATGACAGCCATAGAGCACTGTGGGTCCAGGAATGGCAAGACCAGCAAGAAGATCGCCATTAGTGACTATGGACAACTCTGATAGATTTGACTTGTGTTTTATCTTAATCACCAGGCCTTCCCTTCTGTGGCTCAGGAGAGCACCCCTTCACCCCCACCTGCTTGGAATATTCTATTATCTTCATGTTCTTGCTGCAGTTCATTGGGTTCCATGTTTTCCTTACCCCTTCCAAGTCTAGCTGGATTGCAGAGTTAAGTTTATGATTATGATTATAAAATAAAAACTAAACAAAAAACAGTTACATACTTTCAAGTGATGTAGATATTAAGGATCCAAGATTTTTACTATGCTTCATTTCCTTTTTTACTTAATTTTTATATTTGGTACAATATACTGTATTATTTCTACAATATGTAAATTATAATTAAGGTCATTTTAGCCTACTCAATTTTTCATTGTGAAGAAAAAGTTTGGGTAGGAATGATTTGATCGAGGTAATTAGAGGAGTGCGGGATAAACGACAGATGTTAAGTGATATATGTATCTCCAGAGGAAACGAATTACACCATTCTAAGGGAAAATGAATCTGGATATTCAAACTTGGAAAAAGATTTATGAAAGTTATACAATTTTTTTTTCATTCTGAGATAATTTGCTTCATCAGCACAGTAATTATAGTCATTCATTCAACACATTTAAAATAACATACTGATATTTTCAGCAACTGCTTTGTTTTTAAGACACCAATCAAATGAAGTACTTTTTCTGCAAAATGAAAGTAAACTATATATGTACATAAGAACTCCAAGCATAAATACACACAAATATTTTTGGAAAAGCAAAAATAAATTAAAATATTTCAAAGGAGAAAAATATTCAATTTGGCCAGAGTTAAATGAAGGAAGTCACTTTTTAGTGGGTAACATGTAATTCAGACTTAAAAAGGATGCCCCTGAACAAAAGCATATACCACTTCATAGGGAATGTAGAATTAATTTAAGGGGAAAGAAGAAAATAGAAAAGTGAGGTCAAAATTTAGTGTGATAAGTTCTTAATTCTAAATTATTATGGGTATGTTTAAGTGATCACTGGATAGTAAATTAATACATTTTCAATTGAGAGTGATGTTACCAGAGAAATATCCACAGTGTGTAAAATGTGTAAAAAGGTGGGTAATGATTTCCACATTATAAAACCACTTCTAGAGCTATAACTCTGTAACTAAAAACAAAAGATGGAGAGAAAAACAAATAAATACAACTAGAAAAATATAGTATCCAAAGAAGAGGCTAAGTCAAAGTTGACTTCAGTCTCTGGTCCATGGAGCTCATAAGATTTTTAGCTCTGAAAAGTATTAAAAGTTATATAAGATCCATCCATGTTCTAACCATGAGAATAGTATGCTAAATGAGTCGGTCAGAATAAGCCAAGACCCATATCATTTCATTCAAATGTGGGATAGAAAACTAAAACTCAGAGGCACAGAAAGACAAAAGTATTGTGGTTACCACAGGAAAGGGAGTTCGGGTTGCTGGAGGGTAAAGGGGGCCAAATACACGGTGACAGAAGATGACATGACTATGGGTGGTGGGCACTCAATGCAACATACAGATCCTGCGTCACAGGAATGTGCACTTGAAACCTGTATGACCCTATTAATCAGAGTCACTCCAATAAATTTTTTAAAAAGTTATAAAAAAATTAGGTTAGATGAGAAGAGAAAGGTGAGGTCAGTTTAGATGTATTCAGTTTAAAGAGCTCATGATAATTTCAGTTGAAGTGTACAGTGGGAAAGATGAGAATGGGCATAAAATTGTTGTAATGAGGAATTTTAACAAAGAATGGAAGTTCATTTAAATTACCTCGCATTGTATATAGTCCCTTTAAGGATACACAACAAAATGAGCCTCTAAGAAAATTTCAACAAACAGGACTTCACAGAGTAATTACCAGAGGGCCATTGTAGACTCAAGGCAGCTCTAGGGACTTCAACAATAGGATTCTCTGTGGATGGAGTCTTGTCTGATCAGCTGTGGCTACAGGAACAGTGTACAACACCCTTCCAAACCAGAATTTTCACCTGAAGGATTCTCTGAATAGGGTAATAGTCCACAGAAAGGGCTACACAGGTTAATGGGGTGTAATAGAGAGGATTCTATGTGATGACTGAATCTGTTTTATTTTTATCCTGGGTATATGGCCCAGCTATATATTTTTTTCCTCCTTTGCAGTTAGGCAGGGCCTTGCAATTAAGTTCAGAACAACAAAACTGGCATTGTGAAGATAGATGTTTGCCACTTCCAGTACTGATGCCTTAAACATCTTGTATGGTCCTCCTTAATAACATTCTCTCATCTGTTAGCAGGATCACATCAAGGGAATCTTAAAACTATTAAGGAGAAACAAAAGGTCTCAAGGCCTAGGAAGCTCTTTCTAATTCTGTTCTTCCTAAAGGTAAAATGCAGCATGGTATTGTGCCAAACCAGCTGTTATTAAGATGAGCTGGACAGGAATACAAACAGATAAGTGTAGCCAAGTACAAAAAGAAATCAAAGTGTAATTAACCAAATAACGTATATAACCAATGATAAGCCTCCTTTGGGAGATACGGAACTTTGGCTATGAATACCCTGTCTCCTTTACTGGCTGAAAGTAAATAAAATTACCCCCAAACAGCTACATCTCTTTCTACCTCCCAAGAGGCGAACCCGTGTGATAGGGACCAAAGTCATGTGTTGAAGGTGGCATGAAAGATATCCAGACCTCTGAATCATCACTTGGGTTAAAGGCACTGGGCCCAGTGAGTGAAAACAAACTTTTGCTATATAAAGTCACGGCAATTTGACAACTCACTCGATTTCGACACTGGCTCTACTGGGGTGTCCTGAAAAGGAACCCATACTATCTCTTGGGTATGTCTGCATACATAGGGTGGTTGCATGCCATAGGGAGACAGTTTTAAAAATTTATCAACTCATCCACTTAAGGTGCTATTTTCATTATATTTTAATTTATAGCGATACAAAAACATATAGGTAAAGATGAAGAAGAATAACCATTCGCGTAATCTTATAAATCTCACCCACCCCACCCCCTCAGCCATACCATGAATGACCAATCAGGTTCACCCTTGCTGGCTGGTTCCAGGTGGAATGTTGCAGCGTCATCAGGTTTGTTGTGGCCTGAAGCTCCATGGTGACCGGGCAGTCCCTGTGCGGAAGGTCAGTGAAAGGGCTGCAGTCCGCTGTGGAGCTGGGCTTTGGGCCCGTCTTTAGGAAGATGGGCGAGGAGGCGGTAGACATGCTGCCGGGTGGCTTGCGTGTAGGCCTCATTGGCCCTATCTTCTGGTGGGAGACATTGGCATGCCCACCTGTCATTGGCTGCTTGGTGGGTCTTATATTTATACTGAGACTTGTTTGGTGTGTTCGGAGTCGACTTTATGGAAGACGAGAAGAACAGCTGGCAAAAGTGCTGACGGCTCAGATTGAGGAGAAATGCCAACTCATTGATAAGGTGAGCGCCGCTAAAGAGGAGTGCGCAGGGATGGAGTCATCCTTAGACGATGCCAGGCGTGTGAAGGAATCATTAAAGACACTCATCCTTAGTGACATTGGCACAAAGGTGACCACGACCTACTGGATGCTGAGGGAGGAAATTACGTCCCTGCTTCACCAACTGAAGGAAGAGAAATTCAGACGCTCCAGGCAAGAAGAAGAGATGGCAGAGATGTTAAAAACCATCAAGGCCCTGGAGGAGGTGGTGAAAACCTCCACTTCACGAGGAGCTTATCCTTACCTGCCCGGAGGCCAAGAGCCAAGCCCTGGTGGTCCGCTCCCCAGGAGTGGACCTGGATCTTAAAGCAGCGATGTTCCCTGCCCTCCACTGAGGACTCCCCAGCTGTCAGCTGTTCCACGGACCTCCACCTCCACCTGGCAGTCCCTGAGGCCAGTGGGTGCAGGAGAGCCCCACCCATGGGTTGGACTTCCCCTCCTCTACACGCTGCACACACAGTGGTCAATACCTGCATGGACAATCCCTCCAAGTGTAAAGAACATGAGACTTGCTGCAACACACCAAGAAATGGGCGTGGGGCTTCCCTATAGTCACAGAATGTTTGGATTCTCTCTTAGCAGCAATGGAAGAAATGCTGTACTTGAATGCAGCTTTGACTCAAACTGAATCTTTATCAAATTCCTTTGCTCATAATTATGAGCATTATGAATATTCATTAATCTTCTAAGTGAACCATTATATTGTATTCTTTCCTTAAATATTCTATCTTAATTTAAAAATATACAGCTTTGCAATAAAAACTTTTAATTGTCAGAAAGTCACTGAAATTTGGTGCTTTGTACAGAATGCATATTAATTATCTTATCACCTTTGTAAAATGACATATATCATATACTTTTTCCAAACTTAAGTTATATCAGGAAATTTATTTTTTAGGAAAAGACTACCTACTCTTGAAAAAAGGTTTGTTTTGATTAGAGTCCTTTTGTTGGTAAACCTTAGGCAATTACAAAACAAATGCATTAAACTCTATAGACAAAAAAAAATTCAGTGTACATGAATTTCAGGTACCCATATGTCATTTGCCTCAAATTGGGATGTCTCATCTCTCTGAATCCCAGACCATTTGATGCTTTTATTCAAGTTGAGAAAGAAATGTCAGAGAGATAAAATTTAGAACTTTCACAAAGGGTTTTTCTAGTTACCTTATTATGTTTTATCCCTCCTGGTTCTGCACACAGCCCTCTAGCTTAACTTGAAAATGTACAAAATGTCCTGGGCTGATAGGGGGATATTTGCCCTTGCCAGGAAATCAGTGTTGCCACGCATCTGCAGTTGAATGTCTGAGTTCTAATTCTGAGTTTGCTTTAGGCCAGGTAGAAGTGGAGATGTTTTCTCTGTTATTTATTTTTTGCTTAATCAAATGGCAGAGGTGATGAAAAATGTCTCCCAGAGGAAGCTTAATTCTATTAAACCTTGGAACAGATATGTCAAAAGATTCCTGAGGCCCTTTGATCTCAGTATCCAGAGTCCTTTCTAGTATGATAGGGTCCTGAAAAAAAAATCAGAACTTCTGATGTTACAAAGGGGGACTCCCCCTGAAAAAAACAAGAATCATCTTCTGAGTGGTGAGCTTCTTAGTACAGACTTACCCTAATAGGTGAGTGTTCTGAGAACCCATCTGTAGCAGTGTACTAGCTGGCATTCTTGTGAGAGGCTGCGTTTGGCTACATTGAGGGTTTTTGTTTTTGTTTTTGTTTTTTTTGAAGACTCTTTAAAAGCATTTCAGGATGGGTGATTGATGAGTGCAACTGCACTGAGCCTTCATTGGTTTGACCCAAAGTGATATGACCAAGTGCCCCACCCTCCCTAGTCCCTAGATCTCCTCCCAAGTGTTTTTTGTTCATTTGTTTGTTTGTTTGCTTGTTTGATGTGATGAAAAGACTCCTCATAGGGAAAAGTTTTGCCTATGTGGAGGAGGTGAAAAAATTAGCCGAAGCACTAAAGGCATCAAAATAAAAGTTCAAAAACAGTTTTGAGCAAAAAGAACAACCTGATAGATGTATTGCATCAAATGGAAAGTACTTTAAAAGTGACTGAAGTTTAACATGTAAGAATAAATATGCAATTTTTTAATCAATAAATTCCAGGGTTTTGGGAGCCCCTCCTAATGCCTTTATCATGTTTTTTATTATTTTCATGGAATATTGTTTAGATTTTAACTACTTTATCATAATACAGTTTATATTTCATCAGATTCCTCCACTCTAAGTGTAGAATTCAATGATATTTTGGTACTTTACTAATTTCTTTAACCATCAACATAATTCAGCTGAGAAAATTTCATCACCCCAGTAAGATCTCTAATGTACACTCAACAAATCTGCTGTTGATCCTTCAAAATCACTCTTCTTCTGACCATAATATTGGTTCCTGCTACTTGAAAAAAATAAATTATTTTTAAAACTTGGAAAATATTTTTATGCTAGATATTACTGTAGATACTTCCTGTTTTTTACTGAAGCATACAAAAGCATACTTTTGCTCTCACAGAAGTATGTTTTATTTTTGAGCTATTTATTTATGTACATCATGTAAATGATTAAGACCTATCTTTACTTATTTCCCCCCAAGGCAAGGCTGATTCAAAGACCTGGGCACAGACACGTTCTTTGGATGATGGCCACCCCCAAAGAAGGAAGTGAAATGGCAAAGGATGGGTAGGTAGCAAGGCTGTGTTGTTGAGCTAGTCGGCTCTGTGGACACTGAGGTTTACTGCTGCTTGGGACCCTCTGAGATATCTATAATTTGTGACTCAGAATCTTCTCTTTGAAGAATAGGAAATGGGAACACTGAGACACTGAGGACCCTTCCCTCATTTACTGAGGGTTTTTCCCAAGTTGCAAATTCATTTACACATAGAGGCTGCCTTTTGGTTGGAGTCAGCTCCTATGGCTTCAGAGAAAGTCCTTGAAAGAGAAAAGTGGAAAATTCTGAAGGTATTTGAGGTGAAACATGAGCATCAGGTACAAATTATCAGCCAAATGGCACGCATTGTCATATCCAAGCTACAAGGAGTCGTCCCATTATCCTAGGAGAATTATCTTGATATTAATTTCTAAGTGTCATTGCTGGGATTATTAATACTGAGTTCTTGAATGATGTTGCTAGGTGAATACATTCCCTGTTGTATTTTCCCCCACTTTGGTCCTACATTCTCAAGAATTATCCCTAATTATATGTTCCTAGTTCCTACTATTAGGAACTGTAATCCTGTTTGTGAATACATTTCCTCTAATATTAAGGACCACAATACTGTGCTTGAGCTACACTGGGCAAAGTTAGTTTTAGAGGTTATAAGGGGAGATATTAGTGAATTTGAGAAGACATCTTGTCATATTGCCAGGCATTTGATTCAGTTGTAGTCTTATCAAGAACTCCAGAAAAACAGAGCCTTATATTATTTGCAAGAGTGAGGGGACTGCTTTTATCAGCCTGGAGCACTGAAGGGTATTTCACCCACATGTTGAAATTTCAGCTCTCACCATTTCACTCCTTTCCTGCCTGGTCCTCAGCAGGGTAGTTGTCATATAAGGTGAGTTATCCAGTCTCAATATCCCACTTAGAGGGTCTGTTTCCTAGGACCACTGGCCAGCAGAAACTGTCTTTAAGTGGACTTGCCCTTAAAAAGGCCTGAAACAGGAACTTATGTATAAGTGATAATCTTTTGGGAAAAGATTCTGAGAAACTGGAGTGATGGAGTAGGATAAATAAGACTGTGTTATTGGTTTGGTTACTGCTCTTGGCACCCAGAGCTCAACATCCCCCAAATACCCCCAACAACCTTCAGAATACACCTCACAACTTCCTTTATGAAAGGTGAGCATCTATGGCATTTATACCTAGACTCCTGATCCCCATTTTTCATTTTTGCCTCTGGAAATCAGTGATCATGACTTCTAACTTCCAGGTCGTGCAAGCTCCTGGCTTTGAAGAAAGTCCAAGTCAGAGCAGCAGAGAAGGGAGAGAGCATGGGCAGGAGGTGGGGAAGGAGGACTTGGGTGGAATTTCTGCAAAGTGCAGTTCTGTTTTGAAAAATAGACAAGTGCACTATAAAAGAATGTGGTATGTGCACATCTACTAAAAGATGGATTTGAGAAAAGGTGAAGCTTAGATGGATTTTATGTAAAGATCACCTAATGAGGTTTTGTGTTTGTAAAGATGTGAGTACAGCAATGACATGATTAGAAATGGCTACTGAGACTTACTGAAAGCAAAGGCTACCCTATCTGTTGACACAGTAGCCAGGACTTAATCAAAGGCTATTTTCTACTCTCCTCCACCCCAGGGAAGTTGTTAGAAGTAAGAAAATTGCTTTGGCAAAGATGACCTTGAATTAGCTAAAAGTCTTATTGGCACTCAATGGAACTGGGGCTACATATAGAAACCAAATTTTTTCTTTGGAGAAATGGTGAGGGTGCTTACCATTCTTAGCACTCTGATGGATTGATAGCCATGGCTTCTTCATTTAATGGGATCCTTCTGAGATATCAAAGAATTTTCAAGAATTACTTGACAGAACATAACTGCGACAGTGATTGTTTTAAAAGCCCAGTACTTGAATTAAAGGCAATTCACCTTGAAACAAGGGCTATAACCCTGTAAACAACATGATGTGCAGAGATGAGGCACACTGTCAGAATTCATTTGTGATTTTAAGAATACCTGTAGACTGTGATGAGTCCATGTGACTGAATTCTACACAAAGGGGCAAACTATTTTTTAGCCTCAAATGTCTATAAAGGGGAAGAAAAGTCAAGTAGGACTGTGTTAATTTATTGAGGTTTAAATCACGTGTGCCCTAAAGCTTCCAGAATAGAACAGGGAGAAATGAAAGATGAAAATTTAAAAATTGGTAGGCTCTAGACAGTATGTTATGTCCCCTCAAAATTCATAGGTTGAAACATAACAATCCTGAATGTCATGGCGGTAGAGTGTGGGGTCTTTGGGAGTTAATTGGGTCATGAAGATGAAGTCCTTGTGAGTGGGATAGGTGCTCTTATAAGGAGACTCCATTGCCTCTTCCTCCACACGGAGATACTTCAGGAAGATAATCTGCTATACACCAGAAAGATGGTGTCTCACCAGATGCTGGTGACTTGATTTTAGATTCACCACCCCCTATACTTACGGGAAGTAAATGCATGTTGTTCATAAGTCTGGACTAATGCACACTATTTAAAAATAAACTTTCGCTTAGAACCTCGTTTCTTCCCTTAGAGTAGTACTCTCAAAACCTGCTCAAATCACTAAGAGATAGCAATTTGGACATTGCCAAGTAGTGAGTGACCTTACTGTTGTGTTAAACTGTAGTCTGCCATGGATACATGGGGCTAGGGCAGTGATTTTCAACCTATTTCATCTCATGGCTCCTATAATATAATGGCTATAATTTTGTGCCACCCCAATAGAATATTTTTTGCCAATCTGACATAAAAAAATGGGTATAATTTTCTTTCATCCACACTGGATGCTATTGTTGTGTCATTTATTATCATTATTGTTATTTTCATTTGACATTCTAAGGGAATGGGAGTCAGTGTCCCTCACTAAAGAGTCAGGCATTGTACAGTTCAACAACTCTTGTGGCACACAGGTTGAAAATTGCTGGTCTAGGAGACTTTTACAGAAGCACAGAATTGAAGGGAGACCATAGTCATGGTAGTTATTTTCCTGCCTAGATGTTGCTGACTGCCATTTGCACTCTAACCCAGCTGTTGTGCTTCTCCCTTCTCTGAGAATCAAGTGTACACGAGACTAGAAAAAGCTTTCTTTTTTTTCAAGTTTTGTCTAATTAAAGAAATTTGAGCTCTAGAGCTTTCCCTGAGAAATTAGACATGACTTAGTTTTCAGCTGAGACCACATTCTTGCTGTGTTTCTTAAATTACACTTTCTTGAAGATGCTTCCCATTAAATCACTTGAATATGATTTCCAGTCTCGGGCTTTGCTTTTAGGAAAACCAAAGAAAGATGTGCACAGGCATGTGGTCTGTGTAGTCTCACACTGTCCTATGTTTGTCTTAATGTTCTGTTGCTGCTTGAAATTCTAAAGTTGTTAATAAAGGGTCCCTAATTTCCACTTCTATTCAGCTCTGTTGACATTAATGTGATCCTGAAATACTATACAGTTCTAAACAATGAATAAATTAAAGTAGCATCTAAGAAAAAGAACATTTCAAGTTTTTTTTTCTTTATCAAAACAAAAGAAACAAACAGCTAGAAAGAAGGAGTATCCATAAATAAAGCCCATAAGTTACACGACAGAGGTATACAGTAAGTATTGGGACACCTCAGGAATCTGAGGCGATAGTATGGGGCCACAGGGCCAAGTCTTCCTTAACACTGTTTTGCCAGCTCAGTAGAAACATCCACATTTAGAATCTCTGAGAAGGAAAAACCCATATGTTAGTAGTTTAGTTGGGACCCTATTCCTGATTGCTGTGTACCTCTTGTTATTTAATAGGGATGATACTCCTTACTGCAGCCCAGAGTAGGTATGCCATAAGAAAGAAGAAGGTTTTTCAAGAGATGTAACCAGAGTTGGATTAGCATAGCTCTTCCTGGAAGAAAAGGTAGCAAATTTAGGTAGAAGATTAGACCTTCAACCATTAAGGGGAATGAACAAACATTACCTAGGAGAATTTTGGGGAATGGGAGGACTCATAGTTAATACATTGTATGGTGATGGGAGTTACCATGTTAGAGGACCTCAATAAAACCGTTTTCATGGCTACCCCTTTCTTTCCTAGACATGGGTGTATAAAGTTAAAAAGTCCAGTTACCTTGAAAAAGAAACAGACTCACGGATTTATCAGGATGGCAGGGGGAAGAAATGGAGGAAAACACTATTTTGGTCTCTCAACTCTCTACCCCACTATCATTCTTTATCTCCCTGACCTTACCTATAGTCCAGAGAGCTAGAAAGTATTCTGTCTTCATTGTTCCAGAAAGAGGGGAAAGACCTTTGAAGATGGAGAATTTAAATAATCACACTTTAAAAAATGTGAATAATATTATTAAATATAATTTGTGTAATTTTATTTCTGAAACAGAAAGTATAGTCCATTTTGTGAAATGCTGCACACTATTTGAGTAAGAGAAAAGTGAGAAAAAGCAATAGGATGTCCATTCAGTCAGGTGAGAGGATGTACTATGTCCTGGATACTCACCATTAAGCGGACCCTTGAACTGCTTATGGTCTGACTTCTCTCCAAAGCCTCACTGACAAAGTTAATATCTGAATATGATAAAAGGAACAGGTGGCTCACTTACATTATAAAGCTAATCCGTGTATCAAATTTAAGATTGTCTGGTATAATGGAAATGATGTGATGGTTCATCACCTACTAACTAGTAAAATGTGATAATAACACCCATCTTATAGGCTGTCGTGAAGGTTACAGGTCATCATGAGATATGTTGGTCCCATTTCTGGTACACACAAAAGATTAAAAAAAAAGAAAAAACCTATATCTTTCTTTCCTTACTACAAAATTATAGCCTAGTCCTCAGTACGTTGTCCCCAGAGAATGCTTTCTCTAAACAATGTTTTCATGTTTTTATATCAACTTTATCAAGGATTTTTATTAAAAATGTTTATAAGATTTAGATATCTTCTGAAAAACTATAGTTGAAGACATTATTCATTTTGTTTTGCATCAATGATACCAGTTTAAAGACTCTTGATGAACTGCTTAGAGGTTAGAATCAGGAAATGGTTTCATATATTTTAAAAATTTTATCATTGAGATTCACATTGTTTTCTTTTCTGTCTTTTATTTTTGGTTGCCAGGGAACCTAGGGCTAACTAAATGTACTATTACCTTTATGTATTCCTGTTAATGTATGTTTTTTTATTTTTATTTTTTATTTTAAGCATTATTTAAAATGTGTATACTGCCATTAATATACTATTACAAAATAATAACTACTACTACCACTACCTAGCATAGAATAGTAATTTGTTAGAAGCAGAGTGTCTTATATATTATCTCATTAAAATTTTATGACCACTTTATAATATAATCAATGTTCTTAATATAAGCTTCAAATTAGCAATGAAGAAACCAAGGCTCCAGAAATAACTTGACCAATATATATGTAGTAAAAATATGTAGTAAGATTTTTGTATTTACATCCTGGCTTACTTTAATATACAATTACAGACTTCTTTTTAGAAGTCTGAGCATAAATTATAAATGCTTTGTATGGTATAAAGAAGGATGTTTTTCTCTGTTTTTTGTTTTTGTTTTTGTTTTCCCCTTAATATCTGGCCCAAACATGATACTTATGTGACTAGTAAAAGTTTTCTTTTCCTTTAATCATTTTTTTCTGTTATTCTTTTATAGTTGTCCAATTTATCCCCCTTTGCCCTCCTCCTTATGTCACACATCCCTGCTCCCACAGTGATTCCCACACTGTTGTCCATGTCCATGGGTCATTCACACATGTTCTTTGTCTAGTTCCTTCTCCTGCCAGCCTTCTCCCATCCCTTTAGGTCACTTTCAGTCATGTTTCCATGCCTGCGGTTCTATTTTGTTTGTTAGTTTATTTCATTCATTAGATACCTTGTATAGGTGAGATCATATGGTATTTTTCCTTCACCAACTAGGTTATTTCACTTAGTGTAATATTCTCCAGTTCCATCTATTCTGCTGAAAAGATTGAAGTTCCTTCGTTCTTTCAGCTGCATTGTGTTCCAGTAAAGGTACCATGGTTTGTTGATGCACTCATTTACTTATGGATACTTAGGCTGTTTCTAGCACTTGGCTATTGTAAATTGTGCTGCTATGAACATTGGTATGCATAGGTTTTTTTGACTTGGTGTTTCAGGATTCCTAGGGTATAATCCCATCAGTGGAATTGCCAGGTCAAAAGACCGTTCCATTTTTAGATTTTTAAGGAAATTCCATGTTTTCCACAGTGGCTGCACCACCCTGCATTCCCACCAACAATGAACTAGGATTTTCTACGTACACTATCATGTCATTTGCAAACAATGACAGCTTTACTTCCTTCTTTCCAATTTGGATATATTTTATTTCCTTTTCTTTTGTGATCGTTGTGGCTAAGATTTCTAATACTATATTGAAAAGAAGTGGTGAAAGCAGACATCCTTGTCTTGTTCCTGATTTTAGTGGGAAAGCTTTTAGTTTTACCCGTTAAATGTTGGTTCCAGATTTCTCGTATATGACTTTTATTATGATGAGTTACCTTCCCTCTACTCCCTCTTTGCTGAGTATTTTTATCATGAATGTGTGCTGTACTTTATCAAATGTTTTCCCCACATCTATTGACATGATCATGTGAGTTTTTTCTTTCCTTTTGTTTATGTGATGCATTATGTTTAATGATTTGTGAATATTGTACCATTCTTGTATTCCTGGGATGAATTCCACTTGATCATGATTTATGATATTTTTCATGTATTGCTGGATGCAACTTGGCAATATGTTGCTGAGGATTTTTGCATCTATGTTCATCAGCAATATTGGCCTATAGTTTTCTTTTTTCATTGCATCTTTGTCTCATTTTGGTATTAGGATGATGCTGGCCTCATAAAGAAATTGAGAGTCTTCCTGTTCTGGGATTTTCTGGAGTAGTCTATGAAGCACAGGGTTTAGCTCTTCCTTAAATGTTTTGTAAAATTCTCCTGTGAGACCATCTGGTCCATGGCCTTTGTGTGCCAGGAGTTTTTTGATTACTGTTTCAATTTCAGCAGCTGTTGTCAGTATGTTCAGGCTTTCTGCTGCTTCTTGATTCAGTTTTTGGAAGATTATATTTTTCTAGAAATTTGTCCATTTCATCCAGCATTTCAAATTTCTTGACATATACTTAGTTATCCATAGTAATTTTTATACTCCCTTATGTTTTTGTGATATCAGTTATAAGCTCTCCTCTTTCATTTCTGATTTTATTTATTTAGACCCTCTCCCTTTTTTTCCTTGATGAGTTTGGTTAAAGGCTTGTCAATTTTGTTTATCTTTTTAAAAAACCAGTTCCTGGATTTATTGTTCCTTTGAATTGCTCTTTTAGTCTCTATATCATTTAATTTTGCTCTGATCTGGATTATTTCCTTCCTTCCACTAGCTCTGGGCTTTGTTTTACCCCAGTTCTTGTAGATTGAGTGTTAGGTTGTGTATTTGAAATGTTTCTATCTTTTTTTAAGTAGGCCTGTATTGCTATGAACTTCCATCTCAGGACTGCCTTCTCTGTGTCCCATAGGTTTTTGGACTGTTTGTGTGTTCATTTTCATTTGTTTCCAGAAACTTTTTGATTTCCTCATTGATCTCATCATTCACCTGTTCATTGCTTAATAGCATGATATTCAGTCTTCATAAGTTCGAATGTGTTTGAGCTTTTCTCTTGAGGTTGGTTTGTTTCAAGCCCTTGTGGTCTGAGAAAATGCTTGTTATTATTTGGGTTTCCTTGAATTTGTTGAGGCTCATTTTGTGTCCTATTGTGTGGTCTATCATTGAATATGTTCCATGTGCTTTTGGAAAGAACGTGTATTTTGCTTCTTTGGGATGAAAGGTTCTATATATATATATCAGTTAGGTCCATTTGATCTAATGCATTGTTAAGCTCCACAATATCCTTTTTGATGTTTTGTTTGGAAGATCTATCCATTGTTGACAGTGGGGTGTTTAAATCTCCTACCATAAATGTGTTGCTGTCTATATCTCTCTTGAAGTTCTTCAAAATTTTACTTATACATTTTGGTGCTCCTATGTTGGGTACATAAATGTTTACAATGTTTGTGTCTTTTTGATGGATTCTTCCCTTGAGTGCTATGAAATGTCCTACTGTGTCTCTTTGTATGGACTTTGTTTTGAAGTATATTTTGTCTGATACACGTACTGTTAGCTGAGATTTTTTCCTGTCTGGAATATTTCTTCCAACCCTTCACTTTTCGTTTGTGTATGTCTTTTGTTCTGAGATGGGTGTCCTATACACAGCATATGTGCAGGTCATGTATTCTTATCCATTCAGCTAGCCTAGGTCTTTTGATTGGACTATTTAATCCATGTACATTTAAGGTTATTATTAATAGGTACTTATTCATTGCCATTTTACTCCATTTGTACCTGTGTTCTTCTCTCTCTCACTCTTTTTCTTCATTTTTTCCAATCAGTCCTTCAGCATGCAATGCTGTTATGGAGGAGGTGTATTCTTTGAGGCTTCTTTTGTCTGGGAAACATCTTATTTGGCCTTATATTTTAGTTGAGAACCTTGCTGGGTAGAGTAGTATTGGTTGCAGGCCTTTGCTTTTCTTTACTTGGAATATTTCTTGCCATTCTCTTCTGGCTTGGAGCATTATCATTGAGAAGTCAGCTGCTAGCCTTATTGGGGCTCCTTTGTATGTTGCTTTCTATTTCTCCCTTGCTGCTTTTAAGATTTTCTCTTTGTCTTAGAATTTTGCCATTTTAATTATGATGTGTCTTGGAGTGGGCCTCTTTGAGTTCCTTTTGATTGGGACCCTCTCTGCTTCCTGTACCTGTATGACTTTTTCTCTCATTAAATAGGGAAGTTTTTCCATCATTACTTTTTCAAACAGGTTTTCTATCCCTTGCTCCTCTTCTTCTCCTTCTGGTATCCCTATTATACGGATGTTATCACTTTTCATGTTGTCCTGCAGTTCCCTTGAACTGTCTTCATTCTTTTTCAGTCTTTTTTTCCTTTTCTTGCTCTTTCTTGGAGTTTTTTTTTTTTTTTTTCTACCTTGTCCTCCAGTTCACTGACTCAATCCTCTGTTTCATCTAGTCTGCTTTTGATTCCTTCACTATGCTCTTCAATTCAGAAATTGTATTTTTCATTTCCTCTTGGCTCTTGTTGATAGCTTCTATGTCATTTTCATACTGATAGAGTTTGCAGTAAATTCCTTGTAACTTTGCTGTAGTTTTGGTAATTCTCACCAAGCTCATTCAACTTCCTTATAATCATTGTTTTGAACTCAATATCTGATAGTTGACTCGCCTCTGTTTCATTTAGCTCTCTTTTTGAGTATTCCTTCTTTCCTTTTGATTGGGGCTTGTTTCTTTGTCTTCCCACTATTTGTGAGACTCTTCTTGTTTGCTTCTGCTTCTTATCTTGATCTGTTTTGATTCCCTGACTTTGTGATATGATCTTCTATGGTAAGAGACAAGCAAGATTCAGTGATACATTCTCTTTGATCTCCTGAATTTGATGCTGTTGGGGCGCCCTTTATGCCATTTATGTTGGCTCTCCCATTTATGATGTAATTGGGTTTTGATTGTTGTTGAGTCATTCTTTGGTGGGTCCTTCCCTCTAGCTGGATGACTGAGAGTCACTCTCCCTACCATGTCTTATATGCTGTTGAGGAGGTGCATTGCTTTTTTCTTTCTGGATCTGCCTGGACTGATGTCAGTTGTTGACCCTGTCTGATCTTAAGCAGCCAATTGGAGACTTCTGTGGATTTACTGTCCATGGCTGACTCCTTCGGTTGTTAATCTAGTTACTCCGCACTGAGCAGTCAGGCTTAAACAACACATCACCAGGGCCGAGCCCCTCCTGGGGTTGTAGATATTGTTTACCCTCAAGCTGTTGGCACTCAGGAGAGTGTTCTGCCTGAGCATTATGGCTGCTGCCATATGCAGGATGACTCAGCACCAGGATCCTAGCATCTACTTTCTCAGTTCTCTCCTCAAAGCTTCTGTCCCCAGTCTCTTCTCAGGCGTCTCCAGTGCACTCTGCTCCCACCTTTGCTGGTGATCCTAGGTAAGTGGCTGCAAATGAAAAGTTGTGTGTTGGCCCTTTAAATGGATCTTTGCATCTCCAGCAGTCCATCTCTGGCAGAAACTAGTCCTGCTGCTTTTCCCAGCTTGTTGTTATCTGTGTACTTTTTGGGCTCTGGTGCTGTAGGCTGGGGATCCCAGCTTAGGGTTTAGATTGCACTCTCTTGGGGGGATCCAATCATCCACTTATTATCCCTCTGGTGCTGCTGCTTGTGGGTGCTCAGCTAGGCTTCTCCAGTCTCCACTGCACTCCATACCAGTCAGGTTGTGCTGAAGCTGATTCTTCTGTCTGTTCAAGGTTATAAGCCTTCTCTTTCTCTACTGTTCAGTTGTTTGTTCCAGGTGATTTCTCCACAACTTAGTTGTAATTCTAGATGGCTCCTGGGAGGTTAGTGTGACTTCCATTCACTCCTCTGCCATCTTGAGCCATTATTCCTTTTTCTTGTTTGTCTCTTTAGCTAGAACTTCCAGTACTATATCGAATAAGAGTGGCAAATGCAGACTTTTGTCTTGTTCCTCTTAATAGGAAAGCTTTTAGTTTGTGCCCATTGAGCATAATGTTGGCTGTAGGTTTCTCATATATGGCTTTTAGTATGTTGAGTTATGCTTCCTCTATTCCCACCTTGTTGAGTGTTTTTACCATAAATTGGTGCTGGATTTTATAAAATTATTTTTCAGTATCTGTTGATATGATCATGTGATTTTTGTCCTTCATTTTGTTTATGTGGTGTATTACATTTATTGATTTGAGAATATTATACCATCTTTGCATCTGTTGGATGAATCCTACTTGATAATAATGTATGATCTTTTTAATGTACTTCTGAACCCAGACTGCCAGTATTGTGTTGAGGGTTTTAACATCTATGTTCATCAACAATATTGGCTTGTAGTTTTCTTAATTTGTTGTGTCTTTACCTGGTTTTGGTACTAGAATGATTCAGGCCTTGTATAAAGAGTTTGGGAGTCTTCCTTTTTTTTAATTTTTTGGAATAGTTTGAGAAGTATAGGAATTATTTTTTCCTTATGTTTGGTAAAATTCACTTGTGAAGCCATCCTGCCAAGGCTTTTGTGTGCTGGGAGTTTTTTGATTAGTGCTTAAATTTCACTAGTTGTTATTGATCTATTCAGGCTTTCTACTTCTTTTTGATTCAGTTTTGGAAGAGTGTATGTTCCTATGTAGTTGTGCATTTCACCCAGGTGTTCCAATTTATTGGCATAGAGTTGTTCATACTAATTTCTTACAATCCTTTGTATTTCTTTGTCATTGATTGTAACTTCTCCTCTTTCATTTTTTATTTTATTTATTTTGGTCCTCTCTCTCTTTTTTCCTTGGTGAGTCTGGTTAAAGTTTTGACAATTTTGTTTATCTTTTCAAAGGACCATCTCCTGGATTTATTGATCCTCTGAATTTTTAGTCTCTATGTCATTTAATTCTGCTCTTATCTTGATTTTTCCTTCTTTCTACTTTCTCTGAGCACTGTTTTTTTTTTTTCTTTTTTCCCCCCTCAAGTTCTTTTAGATGTAGGATTACGTTGCTTATTTGAGATGTTGCTGTCTTTTCTAGGTAGGCCTGTATTGCTGTGACCTTTCCTCTCAGTACTGTTCTCATTGTATCCCATAGGATTTGGGTTATTGTGCATTCATTTTCACTTGTTTCCAGATACTTTTTGATTTCCTCCTTGATCTCATTTTGCCATGACATATTTCATGCCATTATCCTGCATCAAAATCTTGTACATAGTAGTTTTTGGAATACCCAGATCAGCTTCTGTCAGTCACCAATTTTTGCTGACTGCAGCCCATACACATTCTACCTTCCCAAGTATTCTGGTTGTTGCAGGCCTTCCTTCTGGAACACTTTCAACAGATTCTTGGCTATCTTTGAAGCATTTATGCCACCCTTTTATTTGTGCTGCACTCATTGCATCATCCACTAAAGCCTTCTGAATCATCTGAGTAGTTTCCATGGAGGAATGTTCAAGCTTAATGCAAAATTTGATGAAACGTCATTGCTCTACTTTCTCATTCCTTTTGAATGCAATGGTCACACCGAATGCATGCTCACTCAATGGTGTCTACAGCTCCCAGTGACTAGTACAGTGAAGTTATCATTGTTCACACATGAGCATTTCAGTCCACTCTCCTTCGAGGCCAGGTTACATCGATGTCACACAAACCATTCTCATTATATTAACAATAACTACACTTTTTCCAGACAGACCTTGATATATGTATCAAGTACCTCTAGACAGTAGAATATTATTGAGCACTAATAAGAAATGAGCTATCAAGTTATTAAAAGATATAAAGTGAACTTAAATGCATATTACTAAATGCAAGAAACAAATCTGAGGAGGCTACATCTGTGATTCCAACTATATGACTTTCTGGGAAAGACAAATCTATGGAGACAGTAAAAAAGTTAGTGGTTGCTAGAGTTTGGGAAAGAGGGAATATATGAATAGGTGAGGTAAAGAGAATTTTTAAGGCAATGAAAATACTCTGTATGATACTGTAAAGATGAATACATGTCATTATAAATTTGTCCGAAGCAATAGAATGTATAACACAACAGGGAACCTTAATGTAAATTATGGACTCTGGATAATAATAATGTGTTTCTGTGTAGATTCATCAATTGTAACAGATGTTCCACTCTGGTGGAGAATGTTCATAATGTGGAAATTAGTGCATGTGTGGAGACTTGGGTATATGGGAAATTTCTTTACTTTCCCATCAATTTGTCCATGACTTAAAAATTCTCCAAAAAAATCCTATTTTTTAAATATCAGTTAAAATGATATTTTAAATAATATTTCAGGCAAACTTTTCAGATAGACTATTAAGAGGAGCAAACTGACCATCTGAATTCAATAGACTAAGCATTTCTCACTCCACAGTTAACCCCTCTTACATCAGAATACTCAAGATGAAAAGCAGATTTCCAAACTGTCACTTAGGATTCAGCTCAGCAACACCCAAGAGGTACAAAATGAAATAGAAAATGCAGACAAGTAAAGGATAGTGTCTACTGATCTTAGAGAACATATTATGTTGCCTGACTTATCTTTGAAATTCCTCTCAAAATTGATTTCATTACTCTTGTGTTCAATAGAGAAAATGGCTAAAAACTACAAAATCTTCACTGAATATTTCTTCTCTCTTATTAATGTATATAACATTCAACTTTTTGGTAAAAGAGTAACCACACAAGTTAAATTTGCATATAAAAAAGAGAGAAACTACATATGTGGGGAGAACAATGCAGAAAAAGACAGGACAACTGTAACTGAACAATTAAAAAAATAAATTAAAAAATAAAATAAAAAATGCCTAAGAACATATCATAGAAGATATTTACTGTTATGATATATGCATTGTTGTCATCAATATAAAAATGACATTTATTTAAACTTCCGATGATCATTTCTATACACACACACACACACACACACACACAACCTTATATTACACTGATATGATAAGGAAAAATAACTGAAATACACCATTTATGTCACCAAATTGTGCAGGTCTTACTTCAAATACAATGTCCTCCATAATTTTCTGATTATTTTTGTGTGCAAATCTTTTGTGAAAGTCTCTTTTTTCTTTAAATTGAATCTTGGGTGGAAACTCACTATGTAAAAAAAAAAAAAAAATACTCCTTCAGTTGAAACCCTGGTGCCCAAATGAAGCTACTGGCAGTAGATTTCATCTCCAAAATCACCTTTAAAATGTTAAAAATCTGTACAGTGCATTTTGTATACAATATCAAAGCTTACCCTTAGCTATAAATTGTCTTCTCTTTGTATTAGTTCTGTCTCCCCAATTGCACTGTCAATTTTCTACAAACAGCAACTGAATCTTCATATGCAATCCTTATAGGCTCTGAAATTAACCATCATCATGTCTTAAAGTTACTGGTATTATGATACAACAATTTTTCCTGAATTTTCAAATTCAGTAAAATAGGGTTTTCTGTTTTATATAGATGGAATCATCCTAACAGGTATTTAAATGTAGGAAATATATGTTGAAAAATTTGACTGTATATAAACATGGATATTTATGAGGGGGGATCACCCCCAAAAAGTAGAATGATCTTTTGAAGGGTAGGATCCTTGTAGTACAGGCTACATGAATGCTCTAGGCACTCATCTGTATCAATGTACCAGCCGGCATTGTTGTGAGAGGCTGCATCCAGCTTCAGTGATTTTTTTTTTCTTGAAGAGTCTTTTAACATGTTTGTACATTTCATGATGGATGATTTACAAACAAGGACCCCAAACCCCAGAATTTATTCATAAAAATTGTGTATTCATTCTTGCAGTTTAAACTTTAGTCACCTTCAAAGTACTTCCCATTTGATACAATACACCTGTAGAAATATTTTTTTGCTGCTCAAAACAGTTTTTGTACTCACTGATTTTGATGCCTTTTAGTGCTTCTGCCATTTTTTGTCTCACCTCTTATGTATCGACAAAATTTTCCCCTCTGAGAACATTTTTCATCTGGGGGAAAAAAGGTCACTCAAGGTGAGATCTGGTGAATAGAGAGGGTGGGACACAGGGATCATAGCATTTTCAGTCAAAGTCTGCTGAACACTCAGAGCAATTTTGGCAGGTGCACTTGGATATCGTACATCACAAAATGGGCAAATGTATTGAATTAAAAAAAACATTTTTGATTTAATCTTTAATGTATTTTCCCATTACTATTTAGTTCCCTTATACCCCACTTCCCCTCGCAATCACCACACTGTTGTTCATGTCCATGAGTCCTTTTTCCTTTTTTCTCCATCCCTCCAAAACAAATTTATTGAAGTTAAATGCAGCCTCTTACAACAATTCCAGCTGGTACACTGATACAGATGGGTTCCTAAAACACCCACCTATTGAAAAAAATTTGTATTACAAGGGCCTGGCTGTCAAAAGATAATTCTTGCTTTTCCGGGTTCCTCCCTGAAAGACCTTTTAAGCACATTATCTTTACCTCTACTATTCATATCACTCAAGTACCCACCATAATCATTAGATTCAGAGTTTAAATCCATGATAGACAGAACTTAGTTCACCCATATTGAGTCACCTTTCCCTCCAGGCTCCAATTGTCATCGTCAATAAAGTGAATGAACCTCCAGAAAAAATGGAAAAATAAAATAGAAAATCAAATTAAAATTATGAGAAATAAAATATATAATATTACTATAGGCTGTAGATATTTACAATCTACTAAGGTACACTAATTCTTAAAAAAAAAAAAAAAACCTGAAAATAATTACAACTCACTCAAGATTAAAGGCATAACCAGAATAATCCTAGAGCTAGTAATGAACTTGAATTTGTCATTTTAAATCTTCCCATAAACCCAACAAACAAAAGCCTTGGACCAGATGGCTTCACAGGTGAATTTTACCAAACATACTGGGAAGAACTAATAGCTCTCTTTCTGAAACTATTTCATAAAATTCAAGCGGAGGAAAGGCTCCCAAAATCATTTTACAAAGTCAGTATCATCCTCATTTCAAAATCACATAAAGACACTACAAAGAAAGAAAATTATAGGCCAATATCACTGATGAACATAGATGTTAAAATTCTTGACAAAATATTAGCAAACTGAATACTGCAATGCATCAGAAAGGTCATACACCACGATCAAGTGGGATTTATCCTGGGAATGCAAGGATGGTACAACATTCACAAATCAATAAATATGATTCACCACATCAACAAAATTAAGGATAAAAACCACATGATTATGTCAATAGATACAGAAAAAGCTTTTGAAAAAATATAGCACCTATTTATGATAAAAACTCTCAGCAAAATGGAAATGCAAGAAACATGCCTAAAACATAATAAATGACATATATATGATAAACCCACTGCCAGCATCATATTCAATGGGAAAGAAACTACAAACAGTCCCCTTAACATCTGGAAGAAGACAAGGGTATCCACTTTCACCTCTCTTATTCAACATAGTACTGGAAGTTCTAGCTACAGCAATCAGACAAGTAGAAATAAAGGCATCCAAATTGGAAAGGGAGAAGTAAAACTGTTTTTATTTGCAGATGACAGGACACTGCACATGGAGAACCCCAAAGACTCCACCAAGAATCTAATGAACTGATAAATGAATTCAGCAAAGTAGCAGGATACAGAATTAATATCCAGAAATCAGTTGCATTTTTATATGCCCAAAACAAACTAACAGAAAGGAATATTAGGAAAACAATCCCATTCACTATTGCTACACAAATAATAAAATAATTAGGAATAAATCTAAGTAAGTATGTAAAAGACCTGTACTCAGAAAATTATAAGACATTGAAGAAAGAAATTGAAGAAGATACAAATAAGTGGAAGTACATACCTTGTTCATAGATGGGAAGAATTAGCATCATTAAAATGTCCATACTACCTAAAGCAATCTATAGATTCAAATAATTCCTATCAAGATTCCAATGACATATCTCAGAGAACTAGAATAAATATTTCAAAAATTGTATGTGGAACTACAAAAGGCCCTTCGTAGCAACAATGATCCTGAGAAAGAAGAAAGTTGGAAGAATCACGCTACCTAATACCAAACTATACTACAAGGCCATAGTAATCAAAAACAGTCTGGTACTGGCATAAAAACAGACACATAGATCAACGGCACAGAATAGAAAGCCCAGAAATAATCCCACATTGTTATTGTCAATTAATATTCAACAGAGGAAGCAAGCATATACAATGGGCTACTGACAGTTTATTCAATAAATGTATTGGGAAAATTGAACAGATACATGCAGGAAAATTAAACTAGACTGCCTTCTTACACCACACACAAGAATAAATACAAAATGGATGGAAGACTTTGTCAAAGTGGGAAAGACCTTGCTTCTTGGAAGGTATACACACACACACACACACACACACACGTGTGTGTGTGTGTATCATATCTATCTATCATATATATGATTGATATATATACACACATATATATAGTTGAAGAGCTATGTTATTCAAGAAACTTTGTAAATGCTGGGAAAATGACAAACTTGGGAAGATAGTTTATTTTTTCAAGGGTCTTAAAATTTAGTGGAGAGGTTCATTTCAGCTCTATTACCAACCCTCCACCTTTCAAAGAAATAGAACAAAAATGTAGAAAATCAAATAGGAAACTTTTTTCACACAGAAGTGAGAATGTTTATTTTGTGTTCTTTTCCTTTTATTTGGCAAAGAAACAATTAAGCAGGTGAGACATAACCCCATGTAAACTACAAATGGTAGAGAAAACCTGTCTAAAACATCTGTTTAAAAATTCTGAAGTTGGAAAATTGGAAGTTGATAAAGAAAAATATTCTGTGTAATAGGTTTAACACCTGCTCGCGGAATCCCCTAATGCTCTTTCTTGTCTGTGTAGTGTTCTGGAAATCATGATGTCTGTCAACCAGGAAATCACAAGTGGGGCTGAAACACCTTGAGGCAAAAACAAGAGCTTTAAAAACAGCAGGGACCTGGGAACCCTGAAACATCAAAGATATAAAAATAAAGAAAAAGTACAGACTTTCATTTATATTTTTTGCAATTCTTAACCATTCCTTCTGTTACTAATTTATTTTCAACAGAAGAGATATGTTATTTTTCTATTGAGACTCTTGTTTTTCCTTCTCTCTTGACATTTTACTATGAGTTATTCCTAGGTTCATAAACAGAAATGATAAGAGAAATATTTTCTTTGTACCATGATCATTTCCAACTCTTTCTGGGATTCTGGTCTGCAGGCTCACTGTTCAACTTTACAATCCAGTTAACTTTAAAAACTGTTACAAGAATATTAAAAACAATTTACAAATTAAAATTTCCACAGTTCAAAAAAATGTTGACCAGTTGTTCATAAAACATTTGATTAATGTTCATGTGTAGTTTTACTTATTTATGTTTTCCATTTTAGTGTAAACAGCTGCTGAAATTTCAGCACAAACATCAGCATTCTGACAACTGCTGCTTTTGACCAAAGAAAAATATGAGGTTGTGTGAATAGTTTTTTAACCTTGTAGCTGCTTTGACTGTTTTAATTCCATTGAAATAATGACTTGTTTCTTTGTTTGTTTTCTTTTGTACTCAAGCAACAATAAAAAGCAGAAAATTCATCCTATCAACCTTTGCAAACTTAGTAAAATTAAACCTGAGTTTTATTCTGTAAGTAATTTTTCCCATTTTCCAATTTTCTTACCAAGAGGTATATTGATGTTTAAAGAAATTCTAAATTGATAACATTTGGGGTTTATGTTTCAGCTATGAAAAGACCTTACTTAGTAAAGAACAAAAAAAAGAGTTTACATTTAAGCATAACTATTTAAAATTGTCAGTTGTTTAAGTTTGTGGGAATAAAAAAAACATTTTTGTCTTACATTTTGGATTTTAAATTAATATTCATTTCTAAAAAGTTTCCAAGATTCATAGAAATGAGCATAAATGATGCCTGTAAGACATGACTTTCAGGAGAAGAGGAATTACATTCACTAGAACTAGTTGAGTGCTTCAGTGGAGTAAATGTGGCCATGAGACAACTATTGGCTAATGCAATAAATACTGAACGGATGTCAGAACCACTGTCCTCCGGTCATAGCTCTGCCATTGCATCTCTCTAAATCCTCTTTCAACAGCAGCAAAAGTGAAGAACTAAAGTGAAGTTTGGTTTTACATCCTGTCAATATTATATGTATTTATTTCCCTCAAGCTATCTTTTCTAGACTATTTCTTATCATGTTTGTTCAACATGAGCCCACAGATAATACAGAGCAAGCCATGTTAGTCTACTAAGTCATAAATAAATCATAAATCAGAATCGCAGAACATAAAAAACTATCAAGGTTTTTGAAAACTAATCAATCGAGAATGTGCAAACTTTGTTGACCTCTGGCTTATGCTGATGGTGGCTGACAATCCTGCAATATTCCTGGGTGGTGTCCCAGTTGAAGTTCATGAGTACACTGGGTTGTTACCTGACCTGCTTTCTGCTCAGCTCTATTCTCTCCCTATCCTATTTTATACTTCAGGAACCTTGGTAGAGCCTGCATCTTTCCTCAATGCTGTCATTTTCCAAAAATACCATGTATTTAGTTCTGATATAAAATTTACTTATCTTACATAGTTAAGGAAGGAAACATGGATTGCCTGTAGTCCTATTGAACTTTCCATTCATTGATATTATAATTGGTAGATAGTAAATTGGAACTATGGTATGTGTAGTTTCATCCTGATTATATGTGCTTTACCTTATCCAAGAGAATCTCATGAGGTATAAAATGTTATTATGGAAAAAATAATGAGAGTTGGGCTACCTTTTATCACCATCCTTGTTTTACCTCTCTGAAAACTTGAAGTGGCAAAATGCAAGTCCAGATATTGCCATCTGTTTGTTTCTTCACAAGTTTATAACTGTGACAATGTCTTATTCTCTTGGAAAATCCTTAATTAGATTACAAAATAAGAAAAATAATTATATAACATTGCATATGTACAGACACTCTGCCCGACTTTCAGAACACCTCTAATCTTTCAAAGTAAGTGTTACTAAGTCCATTGAGGCTCAAAAATAAACTAAATAGCCCTTAGCTAAAAACTTACTGGTCAAGCAGACATAACCTCCATACCTTTTTTTAATAAAATTGGTGTTATTTTCAACTACCATTTTTTTTTTATTTATTTTGCTTTTAAAAAAATAACGTACTTTCTCAAGGGAACTACCACAAATCTTTTTTTGTTTGTTTTTTTGTTTGTTTTAATCATAGCTCTGTGCTTCTAGCTAAGTCTCTCTAGATCTTAACATGATGGCTAATTATTATTATTTGAAAGCCTATAATTTGCCTTTTTTTTTTTTTTTTTTTTACCCTACTCATGTCAGTAAGGCAAGATCTTGACTATAGCCGTCTTTGCTGAGGCAGACCCATTAAGCAGCACTCCTTCACTCGGAGTGTTGATTCTGACTGCCCTCTCTGAATCATATGAAGCAGTTCCACAAAACTCCCACCCATCAGTCTGACCAGGGCTCTTCTGTCTGCTTGCTAATAATCTTCAGTTTTTGACATCTTGCTTTCTTTCCCAGAAAAGAAATGGGTGGCATAAGTTGCTCTTCCATTTATAATCAAGGTCAAATCGTTTAATTTCTTGGAGCTTTTTCTCCTATATTGGTGTTATATTTTTCTTTAGAATGATAGGAGACTCAAGACTTAGAAAATGTTAGCTTAAGGAAAAAGTTGTAAGTCTAGCAAGTAATGTGTATGTTAAAGCTTTTGTTTCAGAAACAACAGATAAGGCTCATCCTGGCTCCTGGGAAACAGCCAGCCTCCTGGGGCACTGATAGATTACTGCCTGGGGACATCTGAACCTTTGTTCCAGGGAGAGCAGACACCACCCTCCCCTGGGAACAGCTAACTGCCCAGAACAAGAATGCTGCAGCTTTGCTCACCTAATCCTCCCTGAATTTCAAAGCCCTCGCCACACCTTGTTTTTCCTCCCCCACCTCCCTCCTAAAAGATCTGGCCAGGAAAGAGAAGGGAAGGTGATTTGTTAGGTGTATGAACCCGCCTTCTTCTCGGATCACAGGCCATCTGAATAAAGCGCCCATAAAAGACTCAGTCACCGTCATTGCTTATTGGATTTGGTAGTGACAGGCAGCCCGAACTCCAGTGTCTTTTCTGGTTACAAGAACACTATGAGAAGTGAACAATGAATATCATTTGAGTGCCTCCTCATATTTCTCTCATCCAACATTTTTGCTCCTTCTCAGGTCTTCTCTCCATAATTAGGATCTATTAGAAATATTTTATGATTGTTTACGATGACTATCAGGGCATAAAATAATATCTGAATTAACCTGGCAACGTTATAAAGGGATTGGGAATACCGAGGAAAAAGAGTGTTGGCACAGTCAGAAATAGTTTTAAACATTCACTTACTATAAAATTTTACAACAGGTCCAGATTAAATAAAGGTTTTAGCAGTGATAGGGACAATACTACAAAGACGTCATTAAAATAACAATATATTAGGAAAGTAAATGTCCACAAATTATTTTTAAAAGAAGGTCCTTTTGTTGCCCAAGTCAACAATTACATTTGTAATTTAACATTTTATTCTGGTCTCTTCAAACAATTCAATGAACACAGTGATGTGGAGTGAAAGGAATTTGGGGTTGGGAAATCAGAAAAATCATTCTTCAGATGAAGAATTTGGGCTTCCTTATTCTAGAGCTTCCATAACAAATTGCCACAAATGAGGTGGCTTAAAACAAAAGAAAACTATTCTCTAACATTTCTGGATGCCAAAAGTCCCACATCAAGGTGTGAGCAGGGCCAAACTCCCTTTCAAGTGTCTGGAGGGAAAGCCTTCTTTGACTCTTCTGGCTTCCTGGAGTTCCAGGTGTTCCTTGGTTTGTGGGCACAGAATCCTAATCCCTGTCTTCTTCCCAGGACTTTCTCTTTCTTACTCTGTGTGTCTCTCCTCTAAAAATGCTTATTGAATTTAGGGCCCACATGGATGTTGCAGGATAATTTCATGTTGAGGTCTTTAATTAAATGATATCTGCAAAATCTTTTTTTTTTTTTTTTTAAATTAAGTCCCATTCACAGATTCTAGATGTTGGGATATGGAGATATCTTTTGGGGGAATACTTTAACAGTTTGTTAAGTCTGTTTAATGATGTGGACCCCAGCTCCTCGGGTCTGCCACATTGAAGATGAGGCATGAGAAATTCACAGGGACTACCGAGTCCTGTGGAGGAAAAGGGACAGCATGGCTTTTCTCTCAAGGTGGGGAAACCCTCACAGGCCTTTCTTTCTTTTCTGGGCACATTACATGATGGTCCTCACTCATTATGCACAGGTTCGCTTTAGGTGGTTACCTTTTACAGACAACAAAGGAGATGATGCTGCTAATCACATCTCAGAAGAGGGATATTTGCAAATGAAAAGGGAAAAGTAGTTGAACCGGTTACACTTGTCCTTGGAAGTTTTCTCGAGGATTTTAGAGTTACCTTTGCAGTAAATGTTTGCTGCCTCAGTTCGGGGTAAGGGAGTTTTAGAAAAAGCAAGTTTCAAAGCAGTCTAGCTACAATGCAGGCCTGATTCCCCATGGGAGAACCTATCCATGGGGGTGGGTCCTGTGCATCGGACCTTGCTTTCCACTGGGAGCTGGGCCCATGCCATGCAGAATGGCCTCCTACAGTTTAACAAACAGATTGAGTGGTTTAAAGAACATAAATGTATTTTCTCATAGGTCTGGAGGCTAGAAATCAGAAATCAAGGTATCAAGAGGATTGGATTCTTCCGAGGTCTTTCTCCTTCTCTAATAGATGGGGTGCCCTCCTTGTGCCTGTGTGTTTAAATTTCCATTTTATGTAACTGCACTAATTGTGCTGGATCAGGGTCCATCTACATGACTGCATTTTTCCTTAATTACCTCTTTAAAGACCTTATCTTCTAATAGAGTGATATTCTGAGTTATTTGTTGTTTACAATATATGCACTTTTGAGGGGACACATTAACTTCTAACAGTGATCATTAAAAACTTAACTGATATCCCTTATTTTCTTACTTTATATTTGTGTGACCTCAACCTACATCTATGAAGCTCTGAATGAGAACAAGGTAAGAATAAAGAGACAGATGTACTGCCAGGGGTTCTGGGAGGATGGAATGAGAGATTAGTATTTGTGTAAACTCTATGAAAACAGAGAATCGTCTTTTTGTTGAAATCTGTGTCCCCAGAATTGTCCTCATTCACAGTGTATAGTAGGTGCTGAATAAATATTCATTGATGAATCGATGAAAGGTGGGCCTAACAGATATTAGTGCTTGATAAATAAAAGTATTGCAGATTATACTCAAAACTGATTTAAGATATATATATATATGTGTATATATATATATATATATATATATATATATATATATATATATATATATTTGCCCACTAACAGACCAGGTAGGGGTGGTAGAACATGAAAATAAAATATGTTATGTGGATTAGGCAAAGCCCATGACACTCCCCATACTGTGTCTATATATTTAATTAATCAGAGATCCATTTGGGATAACCAAACACTTTTGTTGGGTTGCAAATTCCCTGAAAATGGTTCAAGGTATAATTCATTTGTATTTATGTCAAGAGCTCTATAAAGTGAATGTAAGGATGGGGTCAGCTTTAGTGGAAGTAGAAAAAGAGGTAGAAAAAAAGCAAGAAAAATGAGTGTTTTATTTGGTTTCCTTCCAATTTGCTCACTCCATCATTATTAGGAATACTTGATGGATTTTCTTTCTCCAAAGAAAGAAAATTAGAAGTTATCTCCAGAATCTCTAATAATATTTATTGTTAAGCTATCAACAAATCATTTAATATTATTTCTGAACTATATGTAGGAAAAATAAAATGAGACTGACACATTAAAAAAACATTGCTATTGAGGTAAGGATTCATAAAGGTTCAGTAACACATGTGGAGGAATAATTGTGGAATGATATATTTTGTGAGAAATAAAACAAGACAGGGCTATATGGTTTGTATTTTGGACTAAATGTTAGATTCTGTGTAACAATTCATCTTATTGATTTCGTTGGATGAACATCATTTTAGGTAAGTAGGAAAATCTTTACTTATATACCTAACTAGATTAGAGAATTAATTCCATCAAGTGGTATTTATGAGATATTTTGAAATTATTTATTCATTTATTTACAATTTTATAATCAGCATTAACAATATGCCATAGAAGAAATATGATACAGAAATAGAGTACTTTAGACTTTACAAACACACCATTGTAACCAAGAAATGTAAGTAATGTTAGTCCACTCTAAAGGTATATGCCATGGAGATTGCTAACTCAGAGTTTAATTCATTTTATTGTGAACAGACTCCCAGGTTATATTAGTATGGGAATTTGATATCCATGAATATAATTCTTCTTCCACTTGACTTTTAAGAAGCTCTCTACATATTCTCAGTAGAGAAAGCTGCAAACAATAAATGCATAGGACCAAAGTAACCAACAAATGCTTTATTTACAATTATCTCTGTGTGCATGAAGAATGAGATTTATGGCCTTTGCAGAATAGACTGAACCATGGTTCTCAATAGAATGACTATTGTTACTCCATATTCTCAAACACAGGGTTTTTCTAGTGAATCCCAGATTAATGGTGTGGTGTATACACTGCTACCCTGGCTCATGGATGACTCGTTCTGCTCAGTTCCATTTTGTGCAATCTTTCCTTTCATAGATTTAGTCAGACCAAAGGTACCTCTCTTCCCAACACACACATACACACACATTTAAAATATCTAGGCTTATCAAATATAAATTGTTCATAGCTGAAAATCGAAATGGAATGTCTAGAATTGAGAATCTCATCTCTGTTCCTTACTTCTGTTGATAGAATAAAATTCAGCTGAGAAGGTAAAGACTGGGCACAGAGACCAGTTAAAAGGGGTGGTGTGTGAGTTAAGAGGACTCTACAACTTGGGAGAATCAAATAGTCAGGTCAAAGCTGAATTAAAAATGAGAGCACACAGGCAGTTTATAATGTAAGACCACACATAGGAGAGTAATTCAAAGATGAAAATAGAATTTTGCTTTGTTTGGTTTGATTACTAACAGACTGAAAAGAAGAGTGAACAAAAAATGTATAGATATTTTGGTGCAAACACTAAAAAAAAATTTTCCATTAGAATTTTTATATAAAATAAAATATTAGGATTACTGAAAAGAAACATTTGTATATTTTTCTTATAGCAAAAAAGAAATTGAAAGGAACCAAATAATTTTTGCTTTTGCATTTTTTAGTCTACTGCTTTACTAAATGATATAATAATGATTTTGCACATAAAAATCATAATGATTTCAGAAATAGTTTTTTCAAATGTAAAGGATGAATGGTGGTAAGCTACTAATTGCTTTAAGTAACTGAAGAATTCTAGAATATTAATTATAATCCCTTTACCTATATTTTACATTGTAGTGAAGTGGTTACACCTAAGGCAATGGGTACACAATTAACCGCTCATTTACGTATCTCTCAGGGGATATTCCAACTCTCCATATATCAACCTGGGTTACTTTTTTGTTTTATTTAATTAAACATTAGGTTTCAATTCCCCTTTTTTGTCCACTGTGTAACTGAATAGAGAAACTAGAATTGCTGACAATCACTAATCTCTTCATTAAATTTGAAGTTAATTTTATTTGCCATTTTCTCATCCAATTATAAATATAATTGGAGTCAAATGAAGCAATAAAAATATATTTGTCTCTTTATTCAGAAATAATATTTTCAGGAATACTAATATTAGAGAATAAGGTAGCTTTAATTTTGTTAGTTCAAAATATTAACCTACATTCATACATGTTTACATGCATTAATTTGTTTAGGTGGTACACATGTATGTATTAGGTGGTACACATGTATGAAATATTAACCTGCATGCACGTAGGTTAATATTTCATACATGTGTACCACCTAATACATGTGTACCACCTAAACAAATTAATTGTTTTTCTATTCCGTGTATCATTTTGTTTTTTCAAATAATTACTAAAAGTTAAAATAAAACCTGTGATTTTATTTAAAAATATATAATATACAAAAAAGCCATATAATTATTACATTAAGCTTACAAAGATGTATCATAAAGAACAGAAAAAGTATATGTATATACATAAATGTATGCATATATCTATCTATACGTATATATAAATTTAAAAATTAGTATATTATAAGTAAAATTGTCTATGTCTTATGTCTGTATATGTACTATATAAATGTAATACATACAATATAGTAAAGTAATGTAAATAATTCAAGTATACTATGTATGTAATTTTCTACTTGTGTTTGTTTTATACCTAAAACAGAACATACATATGATATATATATTATATTATATATATATCTGTGCAAAATGCAGCAAAAGGAGGTTTACAGTTGTGAGTACACAAAACAGACTTTATTCTTATTATTATTGTATTATTTTCCATACAAACAACTGTACATTTACTTTGCCCAACACTGTATATATGCACTTTATGATGATGCTCAAAAGTCTCCACACAGTGATCCTAATATAAAATGTCTTCCCAGTCTCATCTTCAGTTCTGTTCTTTATATTTCATGATCTGTTTTAATACATTATTAGAATTTCTTGAACTGAAAGAATTTTAACATTCATTGTTAAAAATGTTTATTGGCATAATTACCTACAATTCTGTAAACAAGTCAAAATGAAACAAAACAGAAGCACATCGTATAAATTGGTGGGTTTTCAAAGAAGTTTTGCTTGCACATTTATCATATATTTTATTATGTTTTTATTTAAATAATTCTGCTTACTTGCTGAGACCACACTTTACTTATTGTTGTTTTTTCCCTGTTTTTGTTAGAACCTCTCATAATGCTATTATATATTTACAATCAATCATATAAAATTAATGAAAAAAATTTGTATATGGGATTGAATTTTAACAGCATTTAATATGATAACAGAAGATATAGTGCCATTAAAGGGGATGAAATGAATTGAAGTAAAGACAGAAGGGAGTCAAAACAATATAAAAAGTTAAATTCCAATAGAATTTTTCACAGAAATAGGAAAATATCCTAAAACAAATGCAGGACCATAAAAGACTCATATAGCTAAAGCAATATTTGAGCAAAAAGAATAAAACTGGAGGTATCACACTTTCTGGTCTCAAATTATATTACAAAGCTATAATAATGAAATGGTGTGGTACTTGCATAAAAACTGACACAGAGATCAAAGTAACAGAATGGATATCCCCAAAGTACTCTCACACATGTACAATCAAGGACTCTTTGACAAGATGCCCAAGAATACAAAACTGAGAAATGGATAGTCTCTTCAATAAATGCTGTCAGAAAACTGGATATCCACATGCAAAAGAATGAAATGAAAACCATATATTAATACCAAAACAACAATCAACTAAAAATGTTAAAGACTTACATATAACATCTAAAATCATAAAATATCTGGAAGAAAAGAAGGAAAATGAATAGAAGACTCATGGGCCTGGACAATGAAGGGGAGGGGGGCATTGACTGTGTGAGGGGGGGGGGCAGGGCAGAAGAGAGCAATGGGTAAAAGGTGAGACAACTGTAAATGAACAACATAAAAAATAAAAATAAATTTAAAAAGAAAACATAGGAAAAATCTTCTTGGCATTGATCTCAGTAACAATTTTTTAGATATGATACCAAAAGCAGAGGCAATAAAACAAAAATAAGCAAGTAGGACTATATCAACTTAAAAAGCTTCCACATAGCAACAAAACAATTCACAAAATGGAAAGAAAATCTACTGAATTGGAGAAAATAGTTGCATTCCATACTATCTGACAAGAAATTAATATCCAAAATATAAAATGAAATTCTATAATTCAATAAAAATAACAATGGCCCAATTTAAAAAAAAAAAAAAAAAAAAACAGGAAAAGGACCTGATAAGACATTTTTTCAAAGAAGACATGAAAATGGTCACCAGGTATATGAAAAGGTGCTCAACATCACTAATCATCAGGCAAATACAAATCAAAACCACCATGAAATATCACCTCACAGCTAGTAGGATGTTATTTTTTTAAGCATAATTATTGATGGGGATGTGGAGAAAAGGGAATCCCGGTACCTTGATTGTAGAAATGTAATTGGTACAACCATTATGGAAAACAGTATATATATGTAATGGAATAATAAATAACTTAAAAAATAATAATTAAAAATATTAAAAGAGAAAAATATCCTGCCATTTGCAATAACATAGATAGACCCGGACAACATTATGCTAAGTGAAATAGCCAAAAACAAACATCAAAGTACTGTATGATTCCACTTATATGTGGAATCTAAAATAGTGAAATTCATAGAAGCAAAGAGTAGCATGGTGATTGACAGATAGTGGAAAGAGTGTGAAGCAGGGAGGTGATGGTCAAATGATACAAATTTTAATTATGCAAAATCAGTTCAGGAATCTACTATAACAATACCGTACTGTATACTTACAATGTTCTAAGTGGGTAGATCTTATGTTAAGGGTTCTGACAACAACAACAAAATAATAGTAATAGTAACAGTAACAGTATCAGTGACAGTGACAGTAACAGTAATAGTAACAATAAGTGGGAGAAAACTTATGAATATGTGTATGGCCTTAATGGTGATGATGATTTCTCACAGGTGTATATTTATCTCCAAATTCACTGGGCTGTGTACATTAACTATGTAAAGCTTTTTGCATATAAAAAATAAAAATAATTAAGTGAAGGCAATTAATTAAGAGTTTTAGTTGAAGATAATAAGTTTATTAGAGCTTTGTGTGAGTTGTAGTTGAAGAAGTTAGAAAAGAATGATTAGGCTAATGTACAGGGAGGTTAAACTTTTCAGAAAGACAGATGAAATACATCATATTGTTTTCAAAATTATCTATTCCTGGGAGCACTTCACTTACTTAATTTTTTTCTGATACAGCCAAAGCTTGATGTGGATACATTATAATCATATGTCCTTAAATATGATCATTATAGTTATTCTGTGATTAATGGGGAGTGCATTACAGCTGTGGAGACACTAGTGAGGGGTTGATATTTGAAATGGGTATGCTTTATTATTTTTTAAAAAGGAGGAACCAATGTCTAAAGAGTCTCCTAGTAATACATGAATTTTTGACATTGATGTTAAGTTAGAGACTACCTTATTAGATTCTGTTTTACATGTATGTTAAGATTTCAATGCTTTTCAAGTTTTCTTGCATAGTTGTACAGCTGGTGGTACTCACTAGTCACATAGTACTTCCAATATTGGGCTCTGAAGGACACGTTTATCATTCTGTAAGATTGCTCACCCTGCACCCTCTCTTCATTACATGGAGAGAGTTGGAACAGTGGTTGCTAGGAATATTTCCTGGAAGCTGTTCTTATTCTTGGATGTTTAGCAACAATCTAACTTAAAAGAGGAGAGACTGTGAACCACATAAATACAGGGTGGGGCCGAAGTTCATTTACAGTTGTGAGTATGTGAAACACCAAGTTTATTCTTGTATTATTATTGATCAATTATTGTATTCTTTTCCATATGAACAACTGTAAACCTCCTTTTGCCTTACCCTGTATATGAAATAAAATTCAAACAATATGAATCATCAACTTTATTTTAGCAGCAGTCTCTCTAATATCACATAGAATTCACGAAAGTGTGACAGAAAAGAAATCAGAGTATGAAGAAGCTGTTGTATATCATCCTGGTTGTGCAAATTTTATTAAAATATATGACCATGACAGTACATTGCTGGAACTCCTCTTTGGTCCTAGAAAGGGGCCAGCATAAGTAATATTAAGCTTCTTTAGCTCCAGAGTAAATATAGCTCTGAGCGGGAGCTGAAAATAGCTGCACTATTGAAGCAAACAGGAATGGAGAAACCATGGAAAAGACAGCTAGCTGAAAGTGGTTTAAACAAAGCAGCTTTAAGAAAATGAACCAGTGAGTCTGGGGAACAGAGTCTGCACAAGAGTATCACAGTTTAGGCATTTCAATTTTGGCTTCTCTGCAAAATTGCTTGGGTGACCTTGACATCAGAATAACAGATATATAGTTTGCAGATATTTATTGGGTGCCTATTATAGTCAATGTACTGGCTATTTTTCCTAAATCTATACAGCAGTTTAGAGTAATAGGATTACATATTACATAGAATATAAAAATAAAAGTCTATGTTTTAGAGTCATAGAACATAAGTTAGGTATGACAGAGGTGATACAATAGAGGAAATTATTTCATCTATTTGAGGGGATCGCTTTTTAGGTAGTATGAGGAGGGACCCGAAAAAGTGGAATTTATTTATTAAAAATACATATATTTATTCTTACCTGTTTAAACTCCAGTCATTTTCAAAGTACTCACTTGATGCAATACAGTTATCAAGACTTATTCTACTGTTCAAAACAGTTTTTGAACTCATTTATTTTGGCGCCTTTTAGTGCTTCTGCCATTTTGTTTCATCTCTTCTGTATTAGCAAAACATTTTCCTGTGAGAACTTTTCATCCAGGGAAACAAAACAAAAATTTTGCTCGGGGGCCAGATCTGGTGAATAGGGAGGGTGGGGCTCTGGGGTCATGCCATTGTTAGTTAAAAACTGCTGAACACTCAGCATGGTGTCAGCAAATCACCTACCATGAAATGGGAAAATTTGTTGAAAGAGTCTGAAAAAAAAATTCACTGAGGCCAAATGTAGCTTCTCACAATAACTCCAGCTAGTACACTGATACAGATGGGTTCCACTTAGTGGTGGAAGCCTGTACGACAAGGGGCCTGCCCTCCAGCAGATAATTCTTGTTTTAGGGGGACCCCCTCTTACATAAATTTTAAGGGATCTTAAAAGTTAATATTTAAGAGAAGAAAATCCAATGAGGATAATAGAGACCAACATGAGTAAATTTGTTTTGGAAGTTAAAATTTATAGAAATATAGACTAGTATGCAAGATTTTTTTGCAATTTCCAGCCAAACATCGCTTTATTGACTTCCAGCCACATTAGTATCTCCCACACATGTAGCTCATCTTCATCCATACTCCTATCTTTCACCTTTAGTTCCATATGCCAGGAGGGCCTCTCTATCCACCTCTGCCTAATTACCTCCTGCTTATCCCTCACGTTACATCTCAGTATTGTTCTCATGTAAACTTCCTCTTAGTGCACAACATATTTCTCCTTCCTGTGTGCTTCCATAGCATTTCGAATGCCACCTTTTATTATGGTAATTTTGTGTCCAATTCTAACTATTAAACTGAAGTTGTTGAGGTTTCAGATAATGATTAATTTATCTTTGTAACCCCTATGTGCTTAGCACAGTGCTTTGCATTCAGAGGTACTCAATAAACATTTGATGAATTAATGAAGGAAAATAATATAAAAATATGCAATGGCTTTGCAAATGTCCCTTAGGTGTCTTCCTTCATTGCTGTTGTAGTCCTGAGAAAAATTGCAGTTAAATTTATTCAACTTTACACTGTATCTTACTAAAGAAATCAAAACTTATTTAAAAAACAAGAGCAAAAGAAAATGAACACTGAGGAAAGTTTTATGAATATGTATATACACACATATTTGTATATATTAAAGGTCTAAGTAAAATGTGTATCAAGAAAATATTTCACATAAACTAAGAATAAAAATATATAAATCTGTTGAAAGTGCTAAATACTACAAATTATGTGCAAGAAACAACAGAAAATGTTTTAGTGGTCAAAAGGTGGGACATTCAGATATTCAGAAGGTTGGTGCTGGATTTCTTAATGCTATTAGATTTTTTCCTTAATTCAAATGTAACTTTAAAACTTCAAATTATAAATAATAATGTGACATAAACTGCATTATAATTAAGTACATAGGATGCTGTATTACCGTTATTATTGCCAGTGTAAATTCTTTGAGCAACAACCCAAATGTTCACAAAACTGTCTTATACTAGTGGGTAATTGGTAACATTAATTTTGTGAACAAATTCTATTCCCACATTGCTCTTGCCATACCATGGACCTTAGCAAATTTATTTCTAAACTTTCCCCAATAATTTTTGTGTGTAATTTAGGGAAGTCATGTTGTTTAGCTTTAGTCTTCTCATTGAAGATCCGCTTCCAACCTGAGTTAGCTTTGTTGCTTTTTCAGCTTCTAGTGCCCTTGAGAAAAAATGTCAGTCTTCTGACGGCCATAATCTCTGACCTCGTCTACTAGGAGCTGTAGATTTCCAGGGTACTACCTCAGCCCACAGTGTGCCATACCAGGGCAATGGAAAAAATGGTCCTGTTCCCAACTCTTTCATCAGCATTCAAATCAACAATGCTTGTGCCTTTAGTTTCAAATGTACTCATCTTAGATTTACAAATTCACTCAAACCAGCTGTCATACAGTGGAGTCACAGCTCTCGAACTTAATTTGTTCTGGAAGGTTGTTCAAGAAGCAATTTTTTAAATAAAACCAAATCATTTTATCCCATTAAAAATAATGTAAATTGAATTAACCCATCCCGGACCCCCAAGTGATTCCATTTTAACCTTTCTCATATGTAACACATATCTAATGTACTGTTTAATCTTTTAATAAACACTTTAAAAACAAAAAGGGAGTGAAATGTAAAAGAAAATTTAACAAAAAGGAAATAAAATATATGGTAAAAAAATGAAAATTTATGTACACATTGTAACTTACTTTTAATGTTGAGAGCTATTGAAGATTGAAAATAAAGAGGAGAGATGGAGGGATGGAGGGATGGAGGGATGTTACTGTTTTTGAGAGGAGTCCCCTTCCATAAAAACATCAGGTCACTGTTCTGCTCAGGTTCTTTCTCTCTTTTGCTCCTCTAGAACTTCTTCAGGCTCACTGGGCCTCTGTCTCACTAAAAACCTATCAAATGATGTTTGTTTTTGCCTGCATTTTAATACTTTCCTGAAGTGAAAATATTGCATTGTCATTGAACAATGCAAGTTTATCTCACAGTTTGCTACTTCTTTGTCAGAGTGATATATCTCAAAAAAAACTTTGCATTTCTTACCTTTCCCAAGCATCTCCTTAATTAATAAAGTAGGAATATCTTCCATTACCACCCTGTCCTCTGAGGAGAGCTTTCAGCTGCCATCTGTTGCTGCTCCCTCTGAAGGTCTTGGGAGTTCATTGGTGATCGGTTCAGTATTGTGGTACTCCACCAACTCCTCCACATCATCATTATCCATGCCCAAGCCCAAGGACTTGCCCAGAGACAATATCCTCCATGAGAGACATAGGCTCATCCTCAAAGCCCTCAAAGTTTCTCTCAGTAACAGACTCAGGCCACAATTTCTTCCAGGCTGATTGCATGGTCCTGGAATCCACTTCCTGCCATGCATTGCCTATGAGCCTCAAGCAACTGAAAATATTAAAATGTTCCTTCTCAAACTCTATGAAGGTTGAACTAGTTTCAGAAGTCACCTCAAAATGTAATGGGAAAAGACACCAGTGTTCGGGCTGCCTGTCACTACCAAATCCAATAAACAATGACAGCAATTGCATCTTTATGGGCGCTTTGTTCAGATGGCCGGGGATCCGAGAAGATGGCAGGTTTATACCCTAACAAACCATCTTCCCTTCCCTTTTCTGACCAAACTTTTTATAACAGGGAATAAACCAGGTGCGGTGAGGCTTTGAAATTCAGGGAGGATGAGGTGAGAAGCCAAACCTAATTTCTGTTCTGGGCAGTTAGCTGTTCCCAGGGGAGGGTGGTGTCTGCTCTCCTTGAAACAAAGGTTCGGATGTCCCCAGGTGGTAATCTTCTATCAGTGCCCCAGGAGGCTGGCTGTTTCCAAGGAGCCAGGATGGGCCTTATCTGTAGTTTCTGAAACAAAAGCTTTAACATACACATTACTTGCTAGACTTATAGCTTTTTCCTTAAGCTAACATTTTCCAAGTCTTGAGTCCCCTATCAAAAACACTTCTGAAACAGTGCCTTTGTGTAGAGTTTCTTTTTTTTGTTTTATTTTTTAATCAGTATTTTTTAATTGTTAATATTGTACAGTTTTCTGTCTTTTACCCCGCCCCCAGCCCACCACCCCAGCCCTCCCCACCTTCCTCCCATTTCCATCCCCCATAGTTTTTGTCCATGAGTCCTTTATACTTGTTGCTCTAAACCGTTCCCCTTTTCCCCTGAAATTCCCTCCCCTCCCCCTCTGGTCACTGTCAGACTGTTCTCAAATTCAGTGAATTTGTTTATATTATGCTTGTTTGTTTGTTTTGTTGATTAGGTTCCTGTTAAAGGTGAGATCATATGGTATTTGTCTTTCGCTGCCTGGCTTATTTCGCTTAGCATGAGTTTCTTAAAATTAGAAATGACTTGCTGGTCCTTGGACTGGATGAGGGGGGTTGTATTAGGTAGCAAGAACCTAACAATGATGAAACTGTATTCTATTCCTTCGCCAACTCGGCCTCCAACCTGGAGGGTGGGCAGGAGTGTTGTCTATTATGTGAAGCACCATGAGTAGCAATTGCTTTTCCTGGAGGTATTTCTTCACACTTGGGGCGAACACTTCATGAATCCACACAATAAAAAATTGCCTGGTTATCCAAGCTTTGCTATTAGCCTTCCATATCACATTCAAGTTGTTTTTTATGACATTATTTTTCTTGAAAACTCTTGGATTTTCAGAATGGTAGATGAGAGACTTTGATTTAAAATCCCCACTCTCATTCCCACTCAACACCACCATCGGCCTGTCCTTTATTGCCTTGTATCCTGGCAATGGCTTCTCCTTCTGTGTGATGTAGGTCCTCTTTGGCATTTTCTTCCAGGACAGGCCTGTCTCATCACACCTGAACACTTGTTGGGGAGCAAATTCCTCAGCCTCTACGTGTTCTTGAAATTCTGTCATGAAATTATCAGAAGCTACTCTGTTAGAACTGGCAGCCTCCTCACACCTCACTATACTGCGAATGTCTCTTCTTTTCTTAAATTCATTGAACCACCCCTTAATAGCCCTAAGCAAATGCACTCATTCAGGGGATATCTTTCAGTAGGTCAGCATGCAGTATATTCACTCTTCCACATATCTTTGCCTCCAGAATGTGATCACCTGCTAACTGCTTTTTGTTTATCCAAATTAACAACAATTTTTCTACCTCTTCAATTGCCTGCGGTGGCTGTTTTTTGAGCACTTTCAAACCCTTAGCAACATCAGCAATCTTGATGACTTAAAATTGGCCTCTTGATGGTTTAAAATTGTGCTAATCATTGATTTCACCATGCCATATTTGGTAGCCAGATTAGACAAACACACACTTCTATTGTACTTTGCAATTATTTTTTAAAGCTCTATTGTTGTTCCTACAACTTTCCTTTTCACTTTGCTACTATCACTAACCTTCTTAGGACCCATGGTTACTTATTGTGCATATTTAATAATAAGAAACAGAAACAAAAGCAAGAAAATACAAAGATACAGCACAATTTTCTAAGATGTTAATAATGTATAGCTATAAACTGACTTATACGGGCACATTCTCTCCTTTGTTGCCCACAGGTATCAATGTGAGAGAATTGTTGGGCTGAGAACTGAAGTTTTGTTAACAACCAAGACATTTTTCTGAGAACTTGGTTGAGAACCAAACTGTTCAAGATGGGAGACATTAGAAAATCGAGGTTTAACTGTACTTAAAATTTCTATAATGTGGCTAAAAAAGTTACTAAGACAAAAAACTGGCAGAAATGTTAGTATAATTTATACATATTGTCTGTTATCTGTAACAATTTTTTAGTTATTTTTACATAAATCAGCAAAAAATAGTAATAATCAAGTGAATTGGTAGGTCCAAGAGAGAAAAAATTCAGCCTTGTTCATGTCCATATTCACAACATTTGCTACGTAGGTTTTGTAAAAAGATTAAATTACTTAATATTCATTAAGTACCTATAAAGAGTATCTGGCAAGTGTTGTATAGATGATATATATAGCAATAGTCTGATTTTTGTTTTTATGCAGCTACAGCCACTCAGAGGTGTTTCCTCATTTTTGTCTTCTTATGACATTTGTTCAGTTATGACATTTTGCCTCTGGAGTTTTCAAAATTACTCTCAAGCAGCAGATAATTAACCATTTGTTGCTTTTTTCTTTTTTTGTTGTTTTCTTTCCTTTTCAAAACACACCATTTCCTCTCAAACATCTAGCTACACAAATGGAATTTGAGTTACATCCAAAGATTTTTAAATAAACTTATTCTTTTAAAAAAGATTTAAAGGTGTATGTTTTCACAGTGATTTCAGCATTTTACAATTCCACAAGCAATGTAAGAGAGTTCCACTTATTCAGGATTTCCTATTTGGATATTAGTATTTGATTTAGTATTTTTAAATTTTTATTTTCATTTTTTATATTGTACTATTAAACTCTCAGTAGTGAGAGTTTAGAGCAGATATGAAACCTCAAAATATAAATTTGAACAGAAGCCAAATCAAGACTAATGCAGGTTGAAAGAGATTTTCATATTGAATAATATTTACTCATAAACTGTATAATTTATCCCAACCCTTCTTTTGAATATGTTGTCCTATAATTGGAAAACAATAATAAACCGTATTTTATTTCTCTTAAATGATTTTCCAATATGAGAAATCTTACCTTACGTATTCTTCAGAGGCAAATTTATTTTCAAATTGAATGATCAGAATTCTGTTTGATAGATTATTTACTATACATTTAACAAAATTATACCAAGGATCTATATATTCATATTTAGGAACTGTACAGAAATTAATTCAGAAGTTTTTTACATGATGAGTATTCAAAATTGTAGCTTTGATTTTTTTTTTATTGAAATTATTTCTAAGGAACCTAAATTGTAGGAGACCATTCTGCGTGGTGTGGGCCCAGCTCCCACTTGGAGATGCACAGGACCCATGCCCACAGATAGGTCATCTCGTGGGGAATCAAGTTTGCAATATACTTAGGTCACTTTGAGTCTTGCTTTTTGCTAAAAGTCCCTCACCCTGGATTGGAATAGCAAGTGCTTATTATAACTTCCTAAAATCCATGCTAAGCCTTGCAAGGACCAGTGTAACTGCCTCAAACACTTTTCCCCTTTTCACTTGCTAATATCCTTCTTCTGTGATGTGATTAGCAGCATTGGCTCCTTTGTTGTCTGTAAAAGGTAATCACCTATAGTGAACCTGTGCATAGTAAATGAAGACCATCCTGTAATGGGACCAGAAATAAAATAAAGGCCTGTCATGGCAGAGGCAGCGACTTTTGTTCCCCTTGAGAGAAAAGACATGCCATCCTTTTTTCTCCACTGGACTCGGTAGTTCGTGTGTATATTTTATTTCATCCATAATGATGCGAACACTGCTGGCAGGTGTCTGCATCACTAAATTGGGATGTACTAAAGATTAGAGACTCTTCAAGGATAATAATAATGCTTTGGGTAAATCAGACCCAAAATAGTAAAGGCTAGGATGTAGAATGTGAATAAAAATGACAAGTAAAGAAACGAAATATTGCAAATAAGCTTGAAAACAGAAAACTAGTTGAAGATGTCTTGAATAACTGATATGGTTTATTTTAACTGATTTATAAACCTTTCTGGTATTTTTTTATTAAATATTTTTATTTCTTCAAAACATATCTTGATCTAAATCATTGAGGTTTTGTATGTATAAATGTAATTTCACACAAGCACATGCAAATGCATATGTGAATATATGCTTTCAATATATTATTTTCTCTAACAGGAAGTTGCATTAACACAAGTCATGAGGAATCCAACTGTTCCCTATGAATGATGAATGAGGTAACAATTGTGTCTCATGCACAAAGTCATTATATAACAGTTCCCATAGAGCCATCTGTAAACTTGCATTCAGAGCCACCAAAGTTGCCTGGGGATGTATCGTTAGTATGAATGATCTTAAGTTATTTCCAACATGAAGTTTAACAGGCTCAAGCTTGATACACTCATGACCTGAGCTTTTCTGTATAGGCTGGAGATAATGGTTTATTCCTTTGAGGCAAAAATAAATAAATAAATAAATAAATAAATAAATAAATAAATAAATAAATAAATCCTTCAAGTTGATTTCAAGGGATTTTATGATTTTTATGAGCTTTGACTGCATGATATTATTAAGGAAAGGAACAACCCAGGATTCTGTCTATATGTCCTTGTATGCATGAAGAGAAAATTAGGTATACTAGAAAGTGTTATACCAAGTTAATTCTTTCATATCAAGGCAATGACTTCATCTGTGGAGGGACAGAGGGGAAAGGAGAGTGACCACAGTATCCTGTGGTACAATCACTGGATGTAAAAAGTGGGTCACTGCCCTGGCCAGTTGGTTAGAGCATTGTCCTGATACACAATACACCTACGCTGTGGGTTTGATCTCCTGTCAGGGCACATAGAAGAAGCAACCAATGAATGAATGAATAAGTAGAACAACAAATTGATGTTTCTCTCTCTCTCTCCTTTCCTCTCTCTCTGTAAAATGAATTAACTTTTTTAAAAAAGGGTGACTAAAAAAAAAAAAAAAAAGGCCACAATATCAGCAGTGATGAGAATAATGATTATATTGTTTACAGTCAAGTCACGTAGAGAAATGTATTAATAACTTTTCTTCTCTAAAGCTCATTGGCATTTTTCCTTATTGTTTTCCCAGTTGATTTAAGTCCTGTGCTAGTCCTTTAGTTTGATGTATGAGAATATATTATTTTATATATTTCCATTATGGGAGAGTATCATAAGGGTATAATCTCCTTGGTGTCCATAAAAATATTAGAAAGGCAATATATTATCTTCTACTATTTCTAAAGAAGAAAACAAAACAAAAAAATGCCTCTTGCTGGTTTTACAATAAAAAGAAATTAAAAGTGTTTTAATGCTGAGTGCCCATGTTGAATTTGTGAATGTCCAAGGTGTCGTGTCATTTTACACACACACACACACACACACACACACACACACAATTTCCATTTGGGATTTGGGAAAAGGGCCAGACCAACAATATAAAATCACCACATTAAAAAGATTTAGAACTGTTCCCCCTGGCAACCAGTTTTCCATTTCCTAGAGATGCTGGGTCTAATTCTCTCACTATGCGAAAGAAATATTCGTTTGCCTGTAACTTAGACTTGTGTAAAAATGGTAGAAATCTTTCTTTTAAAGTTGTCTTTAGCTACTCTGCATAATATAGTTTGTACAACATAAATAGTGAAACTTAAGTCCAGAATATTATAGCACCACATGTAAGTAAAAAGTTTTAGATTGTGACATTGTTCAGTCTGAATATATTACAAGTAGTCCTAGAAACCTTTATATATTTTTTGAGAACTGCTTAAGTTAAAAATATCCCCAGTTGTGCAGTTTTTGAGAGTGAGACCAGTTAAAGGGGCATAACGACTGCCACACTGTTAAAGTCAATAATAATGTTATTAAAATTTATCTATAAAGTTCTATTTGTCAAACAGGGTACTGTGCACCATTTATCAATCCCAAGACAGGACTCTAAATGTTTTAGCCCATTGCATCTTGGTATTGGAGTCACCAAGGAAAACACAATGTAGTTAAGCACTAGATGAAAAAAGTGTAGTTACATGGAGAATAGTCAGAGCAAGATCAGATTTGGTATTGTGCGTGGGTCACCAAGGCCATCCAGTCTCTCCTAGGGTCATCATTCATGAAGGGCGATTTGCTTCCATGCACCCCTCTTATGCCTCAGTGGACGAACCCAGTCCTTTACCCACTAAAGAAAGATGTGACGGTGGGGTTAGCCAGGACTTGCTTCAAGCAGAGACAAGAGAGCATTCATTAAGCCTGAAACAGGAAAAGATACTGCAACACAAGGTGCTAAACCAGGCACAGGCCGGTGGGCTCGTTTTCTCTTGTTTAAGGAAGTGTTCAAGCCTACTCAAGATATTGTTAGGTAGCTGAGTTGAGGCCTAGAGACTGTGTGAAAGAGACTGCCTTTTTCAACATGATTTCTGTTATAATTTTCACAGATAATCATAGAATTTCAATTGTCATTATATTAATAAACTTCACATAATTCTTTGACAGAACTTGTACATAAAATTATGTGGATCTGGTATCATGTGTATAAAAAGCATGAACAGATTTTAAAATATTTACTGATTCAAATGCTTTAAAATTTTAGGATGTATAAATGCCCTAAAATGTCCTACATTTTCTTTTTAAAAAATTCATTTTAGGTGATTTTTTAAATTATTAGCAAAAAGATTCCCATTACTCTTTTTTTTTCCTATTGAAATCTAGGCTATGTATCCCACTATATTTGCTTTTTCATTATTAATACTGTGTTAGTTATGTTTCCCTTCTCCACTTTCTTACTGATAATCCATTGGGAACTGGGTTTATTTCAGTATTCACCAAAGATTTAACTTTGGACATTGCTGATTTATTTGTAGTATTTTTTATTTATTAATCTTTGTCCTTATGTTAATTCTTTTTCTCTATAATACTTAGAACTGGTTATTCAGGTTTTGTATTAAGAATGTCTTTTTCTAGATTAGCAAATGAAGTTTTACATTTTCTTTTCAGTTCCTATTGACCTGTAACCCACAAATGAAAAATACTGTAGCATTTTTATTACTGTTCAGTTCTAAATTTGTTTTAATTTTCATCATGATTTTATTATACTTTTGAGTATTTAAATTATGACACTTCTTTATAAAATATTTAGAAAAATGGAATTTGTTAAAATTTGTCTTGTAAGTGATTTATGTTACTACATAAGACTAGAGATTGTGGTCTGTTTCATATAATTCATTAGGCTTAATAAGAATAACTCTATAGTCTTGTACATGACCATTTTTGGTATTTCATTCCACACAAAAAGGCAAAGATATCTGCTCTCCCCACATTTATTCAACAGAGTGCTGTGAGTTCTCTAACCAATTAAACAGAGCAAGAAAAGGAAATAAAAGGCACTAGATAAAAAAATAAAAAAATAAAACTGCCTCCATTTGTGCTTGACATAATGTACTATAGAAAATCCGAAGGAATCCACGGAAGGAAAAAAAATTCTTGCCCTGTCTGGGTGTCTAAGGTTGTTGTGGCATCATCCTGTCACCAGAAATGACGTAGTTGCATCCCTGGGCAGGGCAAGTACAGGAGGCAACGGGTAGGTGGTAGATGTTTCTCTCTTACATCACTGTCTCTCTTTCTCTCTCTCTTTCCCCACCCCCACAAACTTCCTTTCTCTCTAAAATAAATTAAAAATATATCCTGGATTGAGGACTAAAAAAATATTAGAAATAACATGTGAGTTCAGTAAAGTTTGTTGGATATAAGATAAATATTTTAAAAATCTATTGGATTTCCATACAGTGTAAATGAATACATGAATACAGAAATTATAGTATGATATAATTTAAAATCACTCTAAAATTAAATACTCATGTGTACATCTAATAAAATAAGTGTAAGAATTTTATGGTGAAATATACACAATTCTGATGAAAGAAATTAAAGAAGATTTAAGTAAACAGAGAGACGTGTTATATATTGTGTTACTGCATTAGAATACTAAAAAGCCAAGATGTCAATTTTCCCCCAGTTGGCACAAATAAGACATAATTCCTATTACAGCAAGATTTTTACAGCTATTGACACTACTTCTTTATAAAATTTGTGTGAAAAAACAAAAGGATTAAAGTAGCTAAAATTACTTTCATAAAGAAGCTCTTATTATATGAAATGTTAAAGGGACTTATCTAAGAAAGAGAAGATCAAAAATATGACAGTGAAAAGACAGCAAACTCACAGCTATTAAGAACCACACCTAAAACAAAAGCAAACTAAGCAAGCAGCTAGAACAGAAACAGAACCACAGAAATGGAGATCATATGGAGGGTTAGCAACAGGGGCGTGGGAGGAGGGGTGGGGGAAGGTACAGAGAATGAGTAGCATAGATAGTGGGTAGAAAATAGACAGGGGCAGGGTAAGAATAGTATGGGAAATGTAGAAGCTAAAGAACTTATGACACAAGGACATGAACTAAAGGGGGGAATGTGGGTGGGAGAGGGTGTGCAGGGTGGGGGGAATGATGGGGGAGAAACGGGACAACTATAATAGCATAATCAATAAAATATATTAAAAAAAGAAAAAATAATAAAATAAAATATTATATACATAAAAAAAGAATATTAGACTAATTCCAAGACTTATTATATAGGCACAGTAATCAAGAAAGACATGTTCACACAGAAACCCTTACACAAATGTTTATAACATCTATATGCACAATAGTAACAAATGGAAAACAAGCCAGTATCCCTCAATAGATGAAGAGGTAAGTAGCCATCGGGCATCCATACCAAAGAATACCACTCAGCTATAAAAAAAGAAACTAACTAACGATACAACCACCAACCTGAAGAAATTCCCAGAAAATTATGCTAAGTACAAAAAGGCTTTTCTGACAAGTTACACAGTGTATGGTATCAATTAAGTAACCTTCTTGGAATGACAAAATTAAGAGAAGGAGGTGTGTTTGGAGAGAATCGGACGAGGTTATAAAAGGTCAACATGAAGGATCCTTGTGATGATAACTCTCTATATCTTTATCAATGTCAATACTCAAGTTGTGATATTGCAACATAGTTCTGTAAGATGTTAGCACTGAGTGAATGTAGGTAAAGGGTATACACACAGGAACTCTGTATTATTTATTACAACTACGTATCAAACAATAATTATCTCAAAAGGTTTAATTAAAGAAAAAAGCAATATTTGGCATATCTCATTGATCAGAGTCTGTGGGAATGAAATTGTTTGGCTAAATACTCAGATGTAACTTTTCATATTTAGGCAAAACAATTGTTGGTTAGTTGGATAGAAAACTATTCATAGCTTGCTGCTCAATTTCCAGACATGACAGTTCACAGATAGTTCACAGTTCCTTTCAGGAAGAATTCAACATCTCAGCTGTTATAGTATACCACACATTTAATTCCAGGATTACTCCAGAGGTACGTTGACTTAGTTACCAGAGAAATTTTGCAAAGAAACAGGAAACATCTAAAATTTCTAAGTGTTTGAGATCCTGCTTTGATTGACTCTAATTGATGTTGCCCTGAAAAATCACTGTGGTCCACTAAAGTAGAACTTCTTGTATCCAGATTTTAGAGGGAATGCAGACCCAAATCTGTCTCTTCCTCTATTCCTGGGACCACAGATTTATCTGATGGTTATTTTCCATTCAGAGGATTTATAATGAAATAGGTACACTTAGTAGCTGGCAGAATCCTGCATCAATCCCCTGACACCAGGAATGGTAGGAAGGGACAATTGAAAGCCTGAAGAAAAGCCCCCTCTCAATCAAGATAATAAACAAAACCAATTCTGCATCCATGGAGGTGATTGCCGAGTTTAGTCCTAAGATGAAATTCTTGAACATTATAGGAGTGGTTGATACTACTAAATACCTATTTAAGATGACTAGTTAATTAAAAAAAAAAAAAAAAAAAAAAAAGATATGTTGTGAAGAAAGTCTGCCTGTTGATAATCTATCATCAAAATTCCTTCATTTCATAATACCATATTAACCTGTAGTTATGGAAGTGACATATTTATTACAGGAAAACAAAGCACACTTTGGAAACTGGAATGTAGTTATTAATCTAGTTTTATCATTATTAGCAAAGAAAATCAGAAATGTTTTGTTTCCATACAGTAAGAACAATAATATGCTTTTGTATAATTGCCTCAAGGGTAGGTCAAGTTGTTTCCCTCTGCTTCCCATTCCAAGGGAATTTTAATTATCATAATATTCTTCATAAAATGATGCAAGTCTATTTCGTTGATGAGATTATGCTAAATCCTGGTGAACAAGAAGTAAGAAACACTTTAACTGCCCTAGTAAAATACACGTCTGACAGAAGATCAGAGATAATCCGCTAGAAACTACAGCAACTTGACACATTAATTTAGTTACCAAGGCTCCAGGGGTTTGTAATATGTTGCAATATTACTTCTAAGGTGAGAGACAAGTGATGAATCTTGCACTGCCCACCATGAAAAAGTGGCCCTTTTTGGAGTTTGATGGTGATATATATCACATGTGGAATAACCTGTAAGGCTGTCAGCTCTAAAAGGTACATTGAGAAGAGGAAAAAAGGAACACTTTTCATCTGTTTTAGCCAGGGCCAGAAACCTACATTTTATATGCAGGGATCGCAGATAGGCTCTTCAGTGTGCTAGACACCTAGATTATCCACATAGGAATATTTATCAGCCATAACTTTTGGTGTTCAATATTTTCAGTGGATAGCTCCTCATGGTGTAATAATAACTGTGCAACTCATATGTTTAAGGGACACTTTCATAATGCGTCTTCAAAATGAAGTGTGTGTCATACTTTCAACATTGTGCCTGTTGGAAAACATGCTGTCCTCTTCAAAACTCTCTGACTTTACAAAGGCTTTTGACTCTAAAACGAATTAAATCTAAGTCAGATTATCATCAGAAGATTTCATTTATACTCATATGAAAGCCACTTCATCCCCTTCATCGTCCTGGCTGCCCTTTCGTGACCCTTCTCAACTCTATTACATCTGTCTGATGATATGGTGTTAGTTCATAGTTTGATTGAGGGGTTTATCGATTCTAGCCACTGCTCTCTACTGTATATGAATAGGTTTGAAAGTGAGAAAATTTAAATTTGGTAATGGAAGAGAAGACACATTCATGACATCCCTGAGATTTTTTTAATGGTTTATGTGATAGGCTGTCAAAAGAGAGCTGCACCCAAGATAACTGAGCAAGAAAATGATGCATCCAGTAAACTCCAGAGGTATAGGTGCAGGAATTTTATAACGTTTAATGGGGAACTGAAAGACTTTTTGACTGAGATGGTATTTTTATTTCTTCTATACAAAAGCAAATACTTGACAGTGGGAAAAAAAAACTTGTAAGAAGTGGATAGTTGAATATGAACTTTTTCTTATAGGTTTATGTTCTTTTTCAGCAGAAGCCAGACATGGAACAAAGCAGTGTCACCCCAATAAATTCAGAAAAAAGGAAACAAAAGGTGTGAAGCCTTATTGTGTGTTAGGTAAGAGCTGCCTCTGTGCTACTCTGGTCAAAGCCTGCTTGGCATCCCTCTGCTGTAACCAGGGCTGGACCAAGAGCTGGACCGAAGGGATTTTAGAAACAACATTGTATGTGTCTCATAGAGTTTCCTACTTGTACAGATTTTAGTGCTAATCAATGTTTGATCCTGATTATCTGAGGAATTCTGTTTATACTTTATAATCTGTAGGTGATCTGAAAAGAAATTTAAAATGTTTTGATACCTATACTTTCATTAAATGTTGGTAATGTAAACTAAGAATTAACTGAATTAATCTAATAATATTTTCTATTCAGGAAAATATTAGTGGGTAGATATTTTCTTCAATATCTAGAATGTGTAAGTGGTAATCTTGGCCATGGACCCAGTTTTCAGTTCATGAATCCTGATAGAATATTTTTAAAAACTTTGACAATGTAATATATGATATTCTAGGGGCTATTGATAGTAGCTGATAATCATCAAACTGAATACATTGAAAAATGTTCACTATTATCCTGGGTAAATAATTAAAGACCCATTTAATGTATGATATTTGAAGGGGATAACATATTAAACTAAAAATCATCCTAATGTTTCCATTCAGTAGAGTGGAGCATATAAATTATATCATTATATTACCTGACTCAATAAAATGGGATAATGATGTGTTAATCTGTAATTACAGAAAGAATATCAGTGCATTCATTATTGTTAAACAATCTCCCATGGCTCTAAAGAGTTTCCCTATCAAACTGTCCCCATGTCCCCATAGAATACGTGATAGATGTAATACTAATTTCAGGTGACTTATTGAGTGAATTAACTAGTTGATATATACATACTAAAGTGAATATGTTAGGACTGTTATTCTAATAGACGTCACAGACTACTAAATGGAAACACTGCATAATACAAATACTGAGTCACTGATGCTCTTCAAACTTTAACTTGTATAACAAGCACCTGCAGATCTTGTTGAAAGGCATTTTGTATTAAACACTTTTGAGACTATTGTCTACTCTCTGGTGTTGTCCCTTAAATTAATTGATATTTGATGTTTTCAGCCCAGTATCCCTGTTGGACACTCATTGTAATGCTAACTTAAATTTTTTCATTTTTCTTAGAGTCATTACTATGTAGCACCATCAAAGTATCATTTTTGCGTATTCTCTTGAATATCAAGATTTAGATGAGAACTGGCCCTAGGCTTAAAGCTTTGGCCTTTTCTCTGACACTTAAAGTCCTCCATACATGAGACATGTCTTTTCATTACTACATTTCAAGTCATGTGTTCCCTTGCAACTCCAACATAAACCTTACATTTTTTTTAACGTTTTTCAAAAGCTAGGGTAAGACATCATAACACTAATCTACTGCAATGATAGTTATATTTTACTCTACTTTCCTTTGTTGACATATTTACATTTTCATATTCTTATTCAGTCTCTTATAAAAGCTTCTTGATTATATCTAAAAGAAAGGACCAAAAATGATCAATATGCCTTCTAATTCTCATATACACTATGTCTTTTGTTTACTTTCGTTATGCACCCTGGTAGTTTGTGAGGCCATGGCTGAAGTGCATGAGCATAATAATATTTATGATTGAAAAATACTCTATAATCAGGATCTTAATTAAACTGTAAATTAAATCAACAATCTGATAATTAAATCGTGGAAATTTTATAAGATTTAGTAAATAAAACCATGTAAATATACGTTCACTGAAAATATTCAGTGCCCTAAAATTGTAAAAGTATAATCTTACTCCAGCTTGTTGAAATTATAATAATTAAATTTTTGTGGAAAGTCTTATTTGAAATTTAATTTTTTTAAACTATGAAAATAACACACTAACAATTAAAAAAAGAAAAACTCACAAACTGAAAAGTACTAAATCTTTCATATACTGTAAGATCTTTTAGTGTTAAGACTACATTGTAAGCAAACTGCCATTTCTTTGTAGATGATTTAGGAACAAAATTAGCTATTATATTAAAATAGCAATGAGCTCACAGTCTATTTTTAAAATTAAATTTCTAAATTTAATAAGTGGACCTTTCAAAAATTGTTTTAGATATATGGCAGTGGTGAGATATAAATTTTCATGTTAGAACTGCTGTACCATTAAAAGGAAAATCGCCCCCTCTTGTCTTTCAGTTACTGGAGATCAAATTGTTGGCTCGGTGTCTCTGATCATCCTGGTGGCTGCACGCCAGATTAGCAATACTGTGAACCTGAATCTATCAGCTCGAGGTAGTATTGCTGGCACGAGCCTCTACCGCACTTAATTTAATTAGAGGAAGCTCCCATTGTTGAAACTGCTGAACACAGTATTTTTGACTGAGCCAAGGAAGAATCTAATTTATTAGACCTTTGAAACTGTGCTGCAGAAGTGTTATTGTGGTGTCTCAGAGCAACTGCAATGTTTTGAATATAAATTCTGAATCCCAAGGAAAGCAGTATTTCAGGGATATATCCTGTCTTTATTGCTGATGTGCTAGGCATTTTCCTTGCAAGCTATGCATCCTATTATGATCTTGGCTATTGTTGGCTTGCAAGTTAGACTACAGTTTCCCATAATTACTCCACAAAGAAATTTGGTGTCATGATGGGAGTAGTGAACCAGGATTAAGGAGAACTGTATTTTATTTCGTCTTTGTTTTATTGGGTGATGTTGAACCTGACATTTTATTCAGGCAGGCTTATATAGAAGAAAAAGAAAAGACATTTCACTGGAAAAGTTGTTAGAAATCTTATAAAATAATTCTAAAAGGAGATTTGAGATATATATGAAAAATTAAACTAATTTTTATAGCGCAATTGCTGTACGCTTGCTATGAAATGGAAAGGAATCAAACAAAATGAAAAGTATTGAGCAAAAATACCTCAGTCCTTATCTCCAAAAAGATTATACCTTGAGAGGACCAAAGATTATCAACATGCTTACTAAGAATATAAATGTTGTGCAAATGAAACTAAGAATAATTTGTGGATTATACTTGACCTTGGCAAAAGAAGAGACTTTTAAATGTTAGGCTAAACACAAATAACAGTAAAATTGCAATTATAGGAACATACTTTGTAGTCTTCCATTAAAAGAACCTAAAAATATTTGACTCTGGAAATCAATGTTCTTTATACAAGATGGTAGATATACATGTTAAAAGTATAGGACTGGGTAAGAATGTTTACTGACAGTAGTTGCACTGAAATTCACTAAGAAAATATTTATTGATTGTACCATCTGTAATTTAGTCAGTGTCCTAGATCCCAGGGATGCTGAAAAAAAAAATTAAGACAGGCATTCTATTCTAAATCCCCAATGGGATTTACAATCTAGCAACAATAACATATTCAAAAATAATATCAAGTATTACATTACAAAGGATAGTATGGTGAAATGAAGATATAATGCAAGAATATAACCTTGGCTGATGAGTTTAAAGCAGGTTTTGCTACAGAAATTATGTGAAGCTGTTTATCTGGGAGGTAGATAAAAATTAGCCAGGTGAGCTTTGCAGTGACTAAGTTATTATGCATTTCTGTTCTTAGTGAAACTTATATGCCTTTCTGTATTTTTAAAAGCTGGAATAATTCTGTTCTTCATCAAAGAAATATGGAGTAAGTATAAAGAAAAATAAGTGTTAATCTAGTACTAAATGTCTATACAAATTTAAATGTTTTATATTACTTTTAATGGAAAAAGGAATGAAAGTAAAAATTTGTATTAAACACTCATACATTTTGCATAGTTTTTTAATTATCGAATAAAAAGAGTTAAAACATTTTAAGTGTTTTAAAAAATAAGATTTAAAGTAATTTGCCATTAAGAAAATTGGAATTTCTGGTTAAGATGGACGCAGAGACAGACATGGCTCACCTCTTCACACAACCACATCAAACCTACAACTAAAGTATAGAACAGCCATCACTCAGAATCCAAAATCAAGCTGAATGGAAGCCTGACAACTATGAAATCAAGTTGAATGGAAGTCTGACAACTACAGAATTAAAGAAACCATATCCATCCAGACTGGTAGGAGGGGTGCAAATACTGCATGGCTGGCATAACACCAACACGGATAAAAATTTGAGAGAGATATCTTGGGAGCAAGCACTTCTGACTCACACCAGGCCCATCAGCCGAGGATTCCAATGGCATAAAGATAAGTCCCCACAACTTCTGGCTGCAAAAAAACAGCGGGGATTGAGTTGATGGAAGAAATTTCTGGAGCCCAAAGAAGTTCCTCTTAAAGAAGCCACACATGGACTCACCTACTCAGACTTACTCCCTCTGAGTTCTGGCTCTGAGCACCAGGGTAGCAGCTTCATAGGAACGAGAGGTATACAGGGAGAAACTGAAATATCTGGCATCAGGTGAGCAATTGTCCCTTTGCTAACTCTCCCCCTTCCCCCAGCCCACTACCCCACACAGAGCCTATAAACTGGTACCATATCTGAAAATCCATCAATCTGGCTAACACTGTTTGACCCTCTCACAGGACATCCCCAGAGGCTCTGCCCCACCCAATTTACAGGCCCACCCAAACTGCTTGTCCACTAAAATGGCTGATTCTGGCTCCTAAATCCTATCAAACAGTGACAGCTGGCTTCAGTGAACCCTAGAGGCAGCCAAATTAGATCCATAGCTTGCCTTCACTTGGGAATCTCTAAGCCTAACACAAGTGGCAGTCATCTCAGATTGATTTACACACCTATGGCCATACCACCCTAAATGTACTCCATCTCATCAGATTGCTTTATAGCTCAGGCAGGGTGGCCATGGGCAAAACAAAAGTGGGGCTAACCTTTGCTTGCACCACCCTGGGAAATCCCAGGGCCAGCATATGCAGTGGACAGCTACAGACCACATTAGAACACCAGCACTCTGTCCCTGCACAGCTGATCCTTCAAGATGGTGGAATTTGGTGGTCAGTGGTCTTAGCCAGCCCTTGCAGCTGACTGACCTGGGTAAATTCCTCCCATTGATCTTCCAACAGCAACCAATCTCAACTATAAGAGGAGGTTCAGCCCACATGAAGAGTGTGCCTCAAGTACCCCTTGTGCGATAGGGCAGACTGTGCCACTGGACCCTACAGGATACCTACTACATTAGACCACACTATCAAGACACGGAGTCAAAGCAGCTCTACCTAATACATAGAAACAAATACAGGGAGACTGCCAAAATGAGGAGACAAACAAACATGGTCCAGATGAAAGAAAAGATCAAAACTCCAGAAAAAGTACTAAACAAAATGGAGATAAGCAATCTATCAGATGCACTATTTATAAAGCTGCTCAAGGAACTAAGTGAGGACCTCAAGAGCATAAAAAAAGACCCAGTCAGAAATGAAGGATCCACTAATTGAAATAAAGAACAATCTACAGGGAAACACCAGTAGAGTGGATGAAGCTGAGAATCAAATCAATAATTTTGAACATAAGGAAGCAAAAAACAACCACACAGCATGATGAGAAGAAAAAAGAATCCAAAAAGGTGAGGATAGTATAAGTAGCTTCTGGGACAACTTCAAGGGGTCCAATATAAGGGGTCCAATATTCGCATCGAAAGGGTGTCAGGAGAAGAGAAAGAGCAAGAAATTGAAAATTTGCCTGAAATAATGAAAGAAAACTTCCCTAATTTGGTGAAGGAAATAGACATACAAGTCCAGGAAGCGCAGAGTCCCAATTATGATGGATGCAAAGAGGCCCACTTCAAGATACATCATAACTAAAATGCCAAAGGTTAAGGATAAAGAGAGACTCTATAAAGCAGCAAAAGAAATTAGATGGTTGCCAGATGGGAGGAGGGAAAGGGACAATGGGTGAAGAGGTAAGGGAATTAAGAAGTACAAATTAGTTACAGAATAGCCATGGGGATATAAAGTACAGTCTAGGAAATGGAGTAGCCAAAGAACTTCTATCATTCATGACCAGGGACATGAACAATGCTGGGGGGATTGCCTGAGGGAGTAGAGGACACTGGGTAGAGGATGAAAAAGGAGAAAAAGTCAAGACACTGTAATAGCATAATTGATAAAATATAATTAAAAATAAACAAATACAAATTTTAAAATGTCATAAATGACAAAAAGAAAATGTATATGACATTAAAATTAGAACATTTATAATTTACTGTTTTATTATCTTCATCATTACTATTGAAATAAATGTTTTTTATTCATCTGAAGAAAAATAAAGTTTTTTTTTAGCATATTAGAATTGTTTGTTATTCAGTGGTTACATATGGGAAGGTAATTCGCAATATACGTAGAAAGAGGGTGCAGAGCAATAACCATTGAGAGTTTTTAACACCAGTACTTTCTAATTTCAGTGAGAATCTGAATCACTTTGGTATATGCCAGTATATCAATAATGGCTCTGTATTACTAGGATGGTGCCTGTGAATCTATATTTAGAATAAACTCTTAGATATTTTTTCTCTATAAACCACACTTTGAGTAATAGATGGTTAGACATCCTTTAGAGTTTATTTTAAAACAATGGAAATGGATCAAGGCATTTTAAGCAGGGTAGTGATATGCTATGATCTTTACTTCTAAAAGATTACTTTATGGAAAGACATAGAGAAAAATTAAATGCATATGGCTAAGTGAAAGAAGCTAGTATGAAAAGGCACATACTATATGATTCCAATTATATGACATTTTGGAATAGATGAAACTGTGGAGAGAGTAAAAAATCCAGTGGTCATGAGGAATCCAGGGAGTGGCAATGGAGCGATGAATAAGTGGCATAGGGATTTTTAGGGCTATTCTGCATAATATTATAATTGTGGAATCATGTCATGATACGTTTGTCAAAATCAGTGGACTACACAACAGAAAAACTGAACTCTAATGTAAACTCTAGAGCTTAATAATAATACATCAATATTGGTTCATCAGTTGTAATCAGTATACCACACAGATGTTAATAAAGGCGGGACTCTGCATGGTGGCTGTGAGAACGGTCATATGGGGACTTTACATTTTTAGCTCAATTCTTTTGTAAACCATAAAACTGCTGAAAAATAAAATATATTAATTAAGAAGAAAAAGATGAAACATACTGCAGTGTGACAAAAAGTTTACAATTGAAAATGTTATGCAATAAAGAAACATTCTACCTTGCAATGATTTCCCAACATCACATCAGAACAATGTTATCATAAGATATCGTAAATGACATAAAATACACATTCCCTCAATTCTTACATTAGTATGAAAATAAAACTACGAAGTAAACACAAGAATCAAATGGAGCAGTTAAAAGGTATTTCACTGTACCCACGAATAATGATCCATGTTTTATTTATTTTGCACATTGTAGCTTCCCTGTGTGTAGTTCATGTTATTTAGATGAGAGATAAGGATGGCTCAGAACACTGGAATAAGAATGCAAATATAAAAATTAACAATAGATAACAATTAAGAATGTATTTATTGCACAAGACAGAAGTACAATGAGTGTATTTATTGTACAAGACAGAATTATGGGACCTCATGATTCACAGATTATGAGAGAAAATAGAGAATATAAATATCCAGGATTGCTTGCAAGCACTTGACCTAAACAACTGATTGAGTAGATGGTGGCATCTTTTAAAAGTACACAAATTAGAAGAAAATAAATTTATTACAAAGACAGTAATAGAAACAATGGGCTATAAAGACTTCCTGTCTTAAGAGATAAAACAAAACAGTGTTCGTGGGTAGGAAAACATAAAGAAATTACAAATTTAGAAAGAGAAATCAAGCTGTAAGTCTTGATAAAATCAGAGTTAAATTTTGTTAAGTATAGTTCAGAGTAGAGGATTATAATGTTAGTGTATATCATTTAAATTTTTAATTTCAGAGGTGGATGCACATTGGCTGCTAGTAAGTTCCAATATAGAAATATAAGACTTTTTTTTTTTTTTTACCAGATGATTGTCAGAGAAAAGTCAAAGGAAGAGTTTCCCAGATACCTGAAAGATCATTTTGCTGGATGAGTCATCTGTGAGGATGATGGACTCATATTAATGTATAGAAAGGGTGACCATAAAATTAAGACTGACTCAGGTACTAATATCTGAAATAAATGAAAGGGAGTATTGGGGGGTCAGTATACCACAAAAAGAAGCAAGTGTTGTATTCAAGTTTTATGAGTCTTACAACAGTAAGAATTTAAAAATATGGCAGAGGTCCAATGGTAATGAACCAACATTCAGAAACAAAGTCCTTGATATATATGTGGTAAGAAAAATAAAGAAGTTTGCCTCCAAAGAAGACTTTATGCTTATAGATGAGGCTACAGACAATGGAATCAGAGTTGCAGAATAAGAACCCTAAGGGTTGGAATAGAAAGAGAGAAAATTATTTTTGTTAGAGGAGAGGAAGAACAAAGAGGTTAAATTCTGATAACAAGTGAGAGAATCTTCTATTTTGGACAAATACAGGAAAGAGGCTTCTATTTTTATCAGCTACAGAAAAGAAAAACAGGGTGGAAAGGCATAGAAAATGTCATACCCATTAGTCCCAGAAGAATATAGATTCTTCTGCTGCTTTGTAAAGGAATCCCTATAGTTATAATGTGGGCCTGGATGTTCCTTCTACTTTCTTGCGTGTTGGAAGCAACAATGAATGCAGCAGTGACCTCTGATAAGAAGCAAGCAATCATCATGTGATCACTCATGATGAGAAGAGTTGGAGGTGGGGGGAACAGAGGAAGACAGATTCCCAATAGTATCATGTCAATGATCAACAATGGAATCTCCTATTTGGATGTAGTGGACAGCGGGTCTGCACTCCAAATAGTCTTGAACTGATGGACTAAAACATGTCAGTATTACTTTATCTATAGATTAGCTCTATCTTCTGACCTCATAACAAGAACGTAAAATATGATTGGTGTAATTGGAGTTAACAGTTATACTCATTTTAATATAATAAGAATTTAATAATTTCAAACTAGGGAAGTATTCAATTATTAAAAAAAAGTTTGTTACCTTTCTCATCATAATATTTATTTGAAATTTGATCTTTAGAAGATTTACAGAAAATAAGTATATTTCTATTTACTTTAGGTGACTTGAGAATTACATTAAAAGTTTCTTTCATTATATGGACTAGTGATTCAGAATATTTTTAAGGCATTGAAAGTGCTTTTTAGCAATTCTCCTCATGGTGACCCCTGGGTCATTTAAAATTAATGTTATGCACTCAACAGGAAAGGTATAAGGATTCTGGGCTGTGTGAAAATTGATAACATTCATTGACCAATGATGTGTGAACTGAATCTACAACTGGTTTGTTTGGTTTTTCCTATACTTCACTGATATTTTGATTCATATTCTTGGAAATAAAGATAAAAAGTCACGCAAATGCTGGAAAATAATAAAATCATTTTGACACTCTAATTATATCTGACTTGTGCATTAGCCTCTGACTCTTAATTGATCCAGGGATCAAAATCATCTGAGTAGCTTTATGTGGAGCATGTTCATTAAAATCATGGGAGGATTTTCCTGGGGTTTACACTTTTAGTAATACAGCTATCACAAATTCTATGCATATCTAAAAATATATAGAGGTTATTATCTATGTATTCTATTCAGAGAATTTTGCCATAAATGTCGAATTATGTAATACCTAATTGAATAAGAAAAATAATGGTCAAATGTGTAAGAAGTTGCTCAGGTTATTGTATTAGAAACACCTGAAAAATCCAATAGACTTTACTTACCATTGTCTATTTTTTTTTTTTTTTTTGCATGTTCTACTTGAATTCTGTACTTCTTATCCTAGCAGAAAGCTTCAGTGATTTCTGGACAATTTTTGTATCTTATTATATATATTATGTCTCTGTCAATAGATTAATAGCTCATCTCTAACAAAAGTTAGGTCTTCTCTTATCTTTGTATATTTGGTTTTTATAATTAAATTTTTGCTTTCTTAACCCATGACCCTCACCTTTATTTCTAAATAGTTAAGCTTCTGCTTCGTTTTACTAGCCCATCTCACATTTAAATCTTCTGTTGGTATCTAATTGCCTCAGAGCATGAATGCCCTACCCCTACAACTTCAACTGCTCAAACACTGGGACTTAAATGTGCCACCTCTATCCTGGAAGGTATTTTATAATCTCCAATGAAACTCAGCTCAAAATTCTGTGGCTTGTAATTTTGAATTCTACAATAGGACCAACAGAATTGGAATGACTTAATGCTTATTTAACTTTGGATTATTTGCATCATGATTCTCTGCTTCTCCACATTTTCTCTCTGGAAATAGCATGATGTTAGTAAAAGTGCCTACCTTCCTCTTTGGGTTGTTGCAATGATTAAGTGAGTTAATAGTGGTAAGTGCTCGGACGGTGTCTGGCACCGTGTAAACACTCCACATTCGCTTACAAAATGAAGTTCCTAACCTAATCACATACAGATCATTTAAAATTTATTTATTTCATTTTAGGTTTTTTAAATAATGATACTTACATTCAACCCAGCATTCTTATCCACTACCACCCCTCAGTGGACTTATTCCCTCATGTAGAACTCACCTTAGGTTTCATAACTATAAATCCTTTAATTTTTTTTTTTTGTAATGCCTCATCATTGGCTTTGTCTGCTCATTTTCAAATTGCTAGTGGCTGCATGAGTTACACACTAAAGATTTTTCATGCATAAAATATCTCTCATATAGCTCTTCAAGGACAAAATAGATAATATATGGTAAACACATAGCAGACTGCTGAGCACTCAGTAACGCTCAATAATTCTTACCACGACACTCCATCTGCTATGCCTGTTTGAATGATAAGTTTCAGCTAGTCTTTCTGCAGACCAAGACTTGTTTATGACATTTATGTAACAGTGATTTAGAGCCAATAAACTTTAGGCCAGTGAGATCTGTTTATATCTACACCTGACAAAAAATGCTTGGATTTTTCACACCAAGCAATTCTCTGATTCTCTGCATACAACAACTGGGTGTCCTACAAGTCAATTCAATTCTGATGCTAACTACCCACAGCCAGAAAGAGACCCTCAGATTAAGGGATCAGTCCAACAAGACCTTCCTCACTTTAGGTCCCAATCACAAGTCCCAGATTTCTCATTCTTATGGCCATTGGCTATAAATCAGGGCTTCCTACATCCTCATTATGGGGTTTAATAACTTGCTACATTGGATCATAGAACTCAGGGAAAATAGTTTGCTTACTACTACAGGTTTATTATGAAGAATATTATAAAGGATATAAATGAACAACCAGATAAAGGTTCAGAAGTGTCCTGAGACAAAAGCTTCTGTCCCAGTGCAGTGTGCCGTGCTACCCGCACATGGATATTCTCACTAACCTGGAAGCCCATTGTTTAAGGTATTTATGGAAGCGCCATTATGTAGATATGACTCATTATTAACTCATTCTCAAGCTTCTCTCCCTTCCTTGGAGGATGGAGGTGAGGGGTTGGGGCTAAAAGTTGACACCCCCTAATCCTGTAGTAACCAGTCTCATCCCAGAGCTATCTAGGGGCCCATTAAAAGTCAGTTCAGACTTCTGGCCAAGATGGAGGCATAGGTGGACACACTGTGCCTCCTTGCACAACCAAAGTTAAGGACAATAAAGATTTAGAAGCAAGAAAAAAACCGGAACTAACAGAAAATTGAACTGTACGGAAGTCTGACAACCATTCATCCAGACCAGTAAGAGGGGCTGAGTCGTGGCAGGAAAAAGTGGAGGTTGGCAGACCTGTGCACGCAGGAGCCTCAGGTGTACAGGCGGTGGCTAGCTGACCTGGGCACGGGGTGGCAACGGGCAGACCCAGTGAAGCCACGCAAGGTGGCTGGTTGACCAGGCAGTCCCTCATTCTCGCACAGATAATCCAGGAGAAAACGGGGAGCGAGACAGACCTTGCAACCCTGGGCCCCAGCACCGGGAAATAAAACCTAAAAACACCAATTGAAAACACTTGTGGGGGTTGAGGTGCCAGGAGAGACTCCCAGCCTCACAGGAGAGTTCGTTGGAGAGACCCACAGAGTCCTAGAATGTACACAAGCTCACCCACACAGAAATCAGTACCAGAAGGGCCCAATTTGCTTGTGGGAAGCGGTGGAGAGGACTGAAATATGGGAGAGAGGGGAGCAAGAGCCATTGTTCCCTCTCGGATCCTGCCCCCAGATACAGCATCACAACCCAGCAATTGGACTGCCCCAACCTGGTGAACACCTAAGGCTCTGCCCCTCACTATGTAACAGGTGCAACCAGACCAAAAAACAAAAACAAAAACAAAAAACAAAACAAAACAAAAAAATGGCTCAAACAGGAGAACAGATCAAAGCTTCAGAGCCAATTCATCTAGCGACCAAGAGATAGCCAACCTATCAGATGCACAGTTCAAAGCACTGGTGATCGGGATGCTCACAGAATTGGTTGATTTTGCTCACAAATTAGATGAACAAATGAAGGCTACAATAAGTGAAATGAAGGAAAATGCACAGGGAACCAATAGTGATGGGAGGAAAACTGTGACTCAGATCAATGGAGTGGACCAGAAGGAAGAAACAAACAACCAAACAGAAAACAAGGAAGAAACAAGAATTCAAGAAAATGAGGAGAGGCTTAGGAACCTCCAGGACATCTTTAAATATCCCAACATCTGAATTATAGGGCTACCAGAAGGGGAAGAGGAAGAGCAACAAGTGGAAAACTTATTTGAACAAATAATAAAGGAGAACTTCCCCAATCTGGCAAAGGAAATAGACTTCTAGGAAGTCCAGGAAGCTCAGAGAATCCCAAAAAATTTGGACCCAAGGAGGAACACACCAAGTCACATCATAATTACATTAGCCAAGATTCAAATGAAAGAGAGAATTCTAGAATTAGCAAGGGATAAGGGGACAGTCAGCTACAAAGGAGTTCCCATCAGACTGTCAGCTGATTTCTCCAAAGAGACCTTACAGGCAAGAAGGGGCTAGAAAGAAATATTCCAAGTCATGAAAGTCAAGGACCTACATCAAAGGTTGTTCTATTTAGCAAAGCTTTCATTTGGAATGGAAGGGTGGATAAAGTGCTTCTCAGATAAGGTCAAGTTAAAGGAGTTCATCATCACCAAGCCCTTATTTTACAAAATGTTAAAGGGACTTATCTAAGAAAAAGAAGATAAAAAATATGACAGTAAAAAGACAGCGAACTCACAGATATTAACAACCACATCTAAAAGAAAAGCAAACTAAGCAAACAACTAGAGTAGGAACAGAACCACAGAAATGGAGATCACATGGAGGGTTAGCAACAGGGGAGTGAGAGGAGGAGAGAGGGGGGAGAGAGCGGGGGAAGGTACAGAGAATAAGTAGCATAAACTGTGGGTAGAAAATAGACAGGGGGAGGGCAAGAATAGTGTGGGAAATGTAGAAGCTAAAGAACTTATGACACATGGACATGAACTAAAGTGGGGAATGTGGGTGGGAGGGAGTGTGCAGGGTGGAGGAGAATGAAGGGGGGAAATGGGACAACTGTAATAGCATAATCAATAAAATATATTGAAAAATAAATAAAGTAAGTTCATTAGCATAAACTCAGGTGAGATTAAAAGGGGCTTATTATAAATAATAAAAAACACTCATTCTTCTCATCCTATGCCTTAGGAAATTGAAGGGATTTTAGGAGGTCTTTTTTTTTTTTTTGTAAAGATTGCCAAGAACCAGAATCATGATGAAAAATAAATATATATTTCTTATATCACAGTGTCACAGGCAGTGACTTGAACAGCTATCTCATCTCTTAAATGTGAGAAACATATTATTTTTGGTTCTCCTATCTCAGGGATTAGTTATCCACCAGTTATCTCTCAGTGAATTTGATCACTAGCCATACTGATCATAAAAATAAAGTGGACTAGGAGTCAAAAACATAAGGTAACTGGAAAATTGCATAGTTGAAAACATGGTCAAAGAGAATTCAGAAAACAACTGTAGTGGTATTAGATAGTAACATTTTACTTAAACAATCAAAGATAGGATTGTCTTATAAAATAAACAAGAAACAAAGAAATAAATCTTTATAATTTTACCAGAAAAGAAAAATGTATTTGAAAAGGTTATATTGATTTAAACAAAACCTTTATGGACAAAACACTCAAAGTGTACTTCTCACCATCCCACAGAAATACTCCTGTGTTGCCTTAAATCCTGTGCGAACAGTAAGTTAAATTTCCCTTAATCTCTATAAGCATGGTATATGTACAAGAAAATATTATGTGTAATAAAAAATAAGATATTAGTACCTATCTGAATTCATATCAGGTGCCATAACTTAGTTTTAGGTATTTTAGAAAATGCAACAATTTTTGAGAAAGAATTACAGCCATGTTTCTATTTTTTCACTTTCTGATTGTGGAGGATATATTACCTACCACACACTCACTATAGAGTATAGGAGAGAATTCACTGATACATTGTTAATTTAATGGTGTGGAGAAGAAAATAAACCCTCCCACCTTCTCATTCTAAATGGACTAATAATTAAATTAACAGACAGATTAACAAGCAAAACTTAAACTTTAATATGTGCACAAGGGAAATTCACATAAGCATGAAAATTCCAAAGACGGTGAGGCAAAGTTGACTGTATAAGTCATTTTGGACAAAGGAGAAAAGGGGGCTTTGAACCTTAGATTTTAAATGTGAAAGTGGGCGATTTATATGTAGTTGGGGAAGAGCAAAACTTACAATTTTTGCTATGCAACTCAGAAACAATGGGATAGGGGGCAATCTAGCTAGCTAATGTGATTTTGATAAGCTTCCCTTCCTGAAGCAGATTTTTCCATCTGAATTTCTTATGAGGAAAAGTCTCTTCTTTCTGAGGTGTTTTTTTTTTTTGTTTGTTTGTTTGTTCGTTTGCTTGTTTCTTAATTACCAGCTTAAAATCAATACCCCAAAAGGTAGTTTTAGGGTGACTACACTTTGGTCCTCTTCAATGGCTATAAATCACAAAAGTATCTTAGTAGTTGTTAAGAAAATTGCAGCATAATGTATAAGGAACAAAATTTCAGTTTTAAAAAATGTCCTATGCTGATAATTTGCATTAAATATTTTTAAAATATTTAAGAATTAACTGTGTGAATTGGTATGTATAACATTTTTCACTTATATCTGAAATACTGATTAACATCTATACTAAATTCTAGGTTAAATAAGTGGCAGTAATAAATTATCATTTATTAAATATACCACCATAAAAAATCATCCACATAAAACCTTATAAACCCTTATGTAAAAATTGATTATTTTCTCTCCTAATGAATGAATTTATCTTCATGGGTTATACATTTAATAATTTATACTAAGTGTACTAACTTACTTATTGAATAAATACTTGAGCAATTTATCGTGTGTTTAGAATTTCTTCTGTTTTGTATATAATATGTTACTTGCCTTACAAAGATTAGGTAATATTGTTTTAGGTAAAGAAATAGATATTCTGCTTGCAAAATAACTAAAATGGGAGATGCAAAATTACAGGTTGAGATTTATTGTGTGTATTGTCCCACATAATCTAATTCTTAATGCAATCAAAATTAAGAAGATATAGTTTTTTAAAAGTCATATTATATATTTTAATGCATAGAAAATTGTAGCATGTTATGTTACAAACATTAATAAGGAGCAAAGATTATAGTAGTAATAGTTTTATAATGAATGAGATATGCCTTATATATTATAGAAGCTAATTACACCACAGACCCTGAAGTCTTTACCTTTTATCTTAATATATGAAATTATCAGCAAAGCTTATCTCTACCTAATTCGGTCTATGTGAGTAAAAGTTCCCAAATACTAGTGATCTTATTCACTGAAGTAATACTTATTAAATATCATTTTTGGCTATATATAATGTGCACATTTTTGCCCAAATTTTGGAGGGAAAAATAAGGATGCAAATTATATGTGGGTATAGTGAGTGCATACCATGGGTGTAATGATGAGTATAATAACAGTCCTGTGCATAAAGCTCACAAAAACATGGTTGCACATTATATACAGCAAAATACAGTAATTTAAATGAATTAGTAATATGCCACCAAAATTTTAGTGTGGTTTAAGCAGCAGTAAACCTAAAATGATTAAAAGTATAAAAACTTGTTATTCGTGCCCTGGCTGGTTTGGCCCAGTGGATTGAGTGCCAGGGAACCAAGGGGTTGCAAGTTCGATTCCTGGTCAGAGCACGTGTCTGGGTTGTGGGCCAGGTCCCCACTTTGAGGGACATGGGGGGAACCACACATTAATATTTCCTTCCCTTCCTTCCTTCCTTCCTTCCTTCCTTCCTTCCTTCCTTCCTTCCTTCCTTCCTTCCTTCCTTCCCTTCTCTAAAATTAACAAATAAGGTATTTAAAAAAACATAAAAAAATTGTTATTCCTTCACATAGAAAGTAACTACATAGCACTTTCTATAATATAGGAATTTTGCCAGACAACTAAAGGTTGAATATAAAGAATGATCCAAGTCTGCAAGATTAAAAAAGGGCATCTAACTGAGGAAATACTTTATGGCCATTAAAAATGTTTAATTTTCCACCTTAAACTCGAAACAAAGGTTCTATTGTTGTTATCTCTGTTGAATGCATTTGTGTAACTAAATCCAAGCTTGTGTCAATATTCTGAGTGACAAGGTGTTGAGACAAAGAAATCTGCACTATTAACCTAAAGACCATGGAACAAAGCAGTTTTGAACAAGATTGAGGGTAAGCATTTTCACTCTGTTACAGGTTTTGTTTATCTATCACCCATACCCTCTTTCTTCCCCTCACATACTCTGCCCATATCCCTTTAAAACAACTGTAGATGTAATACTAATTTCAAATGATTTATTAAGTGAATTAGCTAATTAATACATAAATATAAAAGTGTGTTAGGCGTGTTACCCTAAAGGACTTCATCATATAGTAAATGCATAATCCTGTGTCTTTTCCAACTTGAATGTTTGTACCAATCACTTGTATAACTTTTTAAATGAGTAATCTGTGTCAGTAAATCTGGAGTGGGGCCTGAGACACTGCATTTTTAACTCACATTCAGTGGTTGTTGATGCCGATTATTATTCTCCATTACTGAGATCAGATCCATCTGCATACTCTCTCCAAAGCCCTGTTAATATGGAGAACTTTTGAGTTTCTGGATCCATTTTCAATGCAAGTACATTAGTGGGGGGATTCCCACATCAATAATTACTTCTCAAAATACCAGCTAAGCATCCTAAAATTTAACTCAATTCAGGCACTAACTGTGTTTTGCCATGTATAATGTACAATTTTTTACCCAAATTTTTGAGGGACAAGTAAGGATGCATACTATACATAGGTAGTACTAATTCCATATTTATAGACACACTTTTAATTCTTTTATTTATGCTTATGAATTAAAAGTGAAACTCTAAAATGTGGGTGCACATTATATGCAGCAGAATATGATATTTACCTGGAGATAGCATCAAATTCCACAGGTTAAGGGATCATTCTACAAGACTGCCCCCCACTCCCACTTCAGATGCCAGTTGCAAGTCCAGGTCATTACCTGTGGCTAATAAATAAGAGATTCTGACCTAGTGGCTATAAATAGATTCCTTCTACTCCCCCTTCAGTCTGATCGATTTGCTAGAGTGGTTCATCAAACTCAGGAAAACATTTAACTTCTCAATTATGAGAGAGAACAATTGCATAGGGAAAGGCCTGATAAAAGGTTAAAGCTTCCATGCCCTATCCAGGTGTCCACGTGTTCACCAACCTGGAAGCCTTCCGAACCTTATTCTTTTGGGGTTTTATGGAGACTTTGTTAAACAGGCATGAATGATTAACAATTGAGCACTGGTGATTGATTCAACCTCCAGCCCTTCTCCGCTGCCTGGAGTTTGGGGGTAGAAGTTCCAACCATCCAATCACAAAGTTGTTTCCCTTGGTAACCAGCTCCCATTCTTTTGTGCTTTCCAAAAGTCATCTCATTAGCATGATAAAACAACAACAGCAACAAGAAAAGCACCTCTAGAGCTTTCCTGATATCATCACTTGGAAAATTCCAAGGTTTTTAACAGCTTTGTGCCAGCAACTAGAACAAAATTTATTATAAATCGGAATATCACATGATGTATCTAGTATGGCTGAAAGCAACAGTACTTTTCTCAGCCAGTGTGACTCCTCTAATTCTTTCAGATGATTATTTCTCCAGCCTTGATTAGGTACTTACATTCACCTATGAACCGGTACTTAACATAGGAGTATAGTATTCCTCCTTTATCCCAGGGTAATACCTTCTAGCCAAATACCTGAAGTCTTGGCTTGTACTGAACCATAAGGCATCCATCATGCAATATGAAAAATAGAGATATTTATTGAAGAAGATAAAAGATACAAGAAACATTGCATATAGGACAATGATGCTTCCGTTCCCTTCAAAGTAGGCACCTCGGGATTTCACACAGTTGCCCCAATTACCATCAGCTTCCCTGTTGTATTTTCTTGAATCTCATCGACAGTCTGAAACCTCTTCCCTTTCAGAGGAAACTTTAGTTTTGGGAAAAGTGGAAATCTCAGGGAACCAAATCTGGGCTTTAGAGGAGCTCAGTTAAGTAGGTGATTAAATGTTTTGCCAAAAAACTGCATGAGATGTTATGCGTGAGGAGGTGCTTTGTTGTGATGAAGCTGCCAATCACCAGTTGCCCATAGCTGTGGCCTTCTAAATCATCAGAATAGTTTTTACAGAAAAATGTTCAAGCTTAATGTAAAAGTTGATGCAGATTTGTTGTTCTAATCGCTCAGTCATTTTGAATGCAGTGGCCACACAGTACAAGTGCTCACACAGTGGCATCTACTATCCCCACTGACTAGTACAATGAAGTCGTCATTGTTCACACATATGCATTCCAGTCCACTCTCCTTGGCTGCTAGCTTAGATGGATGTCATACAGGCCATCTCGTTATACTAACTGTGGCTGGACTTTTTCTGGACAGACCTTTATACACACACATGTATACACACACATATATATATATGCATACCTATCTATATCTATATAGATATATACATATACCTATATATGGATATACAGATACAGATATAGATGTTGGTAGAGATATAAATATATAGAACAGATGATGATATAGATATAAATATAGAGTGGATATAGATGTAGATATAGATGTAGATATATAGATAGACACTCCTTTTTTACTGCTCATACATACTTATGATGAAGTTTATATTTAATTTAAGCCCAGTAAGAGATCCACAACAATAAAGTAGAAAATTACGATAATACTCTACTGTGATTTTTACATTTCCAGTCCAAGCCTACTCGTAAATCTGTTTAACCATCCCTTACTTGAAGTAAATGGCTTGGTGTCACTTTTTTTCTGAGGTTCCTCGCTGATGTCTTCATATAGATTCAATGCTTATAAGTCAAGAACTTTTCACCTTTTCACCTAAAAGAAGGATTTAATGACTTCTCTTTGGCATATCTGAATTGCAGCATCACTACTCTTGTACTTGGGGCCGTTATTAAGTAAAATAAGGGTTACTTAAATGCCAGCACTGTGATAACAGGGCAGTCAATCTGACAACCCAGAGGGCTACTAATTCACTAAAGGTCTAGAAATGTACACAGACTGGATATGCTGGTCAGGGGATGATTCGGGTTCCATGTGGGAGGAAACATGGCATGAGGTTTCATCACACTACTTAGAATGCCATGCAATTTAAAACTTATAAATTATTTATTTCTGGAACTTCCCATTTAATATTTTTCAGACAGTGGTTGACAGCAGGTAACTGAAACCACAGTAAGAGAAACTGCAGTTAAGTGGGTACTAACTGGTTTATTTTCGTTACATATCTTTGAGGGTCTTGAGAGCAAAGAGGGGTAAAATACAGCACTAATGAACACTCTATTGAAAAATTTTAAGGGCAGAAGCATGCTTATTTTTAAGCCAACTTTTTAAATACAATTATGAATTATCATCCAATTTTACACACTTGAAAGATTGTGATATATAAATGTCGATTAATCTGACCAATGGACTCAGGTTCAGATGCTAATAAACAAAACTGCCATACCTGTACTTGTCTTAGGTAGCGCATTTGCATTTTTAACTAGATTTTTCAAAATATTAACTTATGAGTGTTACAGGAAAACTGGGCAGTTTTATAGGGAATAAAGTTGGAAGAACAATAATTGTTTAAACATACCCTACATAGTTGTCTGCACTTCATAAAGTACTATTATTTATCACCTTTATTTTAACAATACAACCTCATAACAGATATTTAAACTTCTCTCTTCACCCAGATTGCATGAGATAACCTCATTATTAATACAAACTATGAAGTACAAAAAGATATAATTGGGATTTCTTAGAGGAAGAGTGTCATGGAAGGTTGTTTCCCCAGTTCTCTAGCATGAGACACAAAAGTATATCTTTTCATAAGTTGATTCATTACCCAAAGGCTTAGCTCCCCCTTCTACAAAATTTTGAGATCACAGTTACTCACAACACATTAATTATAATAAAGTATAGACACTGTGAAATTTTACTTCTATTGCCAATTTCAATGAAATAAAACTTCCTACTTAGATACGTTAACATCTTTGCTTTTCAGGGATATATAACCTTAAATTTGCTGATGTGTACATATCCAAACAGTACTTTGTTAGGCAAAATATATAATAATAATGTTATAGTTGAGATTTCAGAGAAGAAACACATAAAAATGTTTATGTAACCAACATGTTTTTAACATTAAGGATAAAAGATTATATACCAGAAATTCTTGAAAAATATAGTTAATAAAGTATAGATTGTATTATATACACCTTATTATCTTAAAATTTATCATATTTATTTTACTTTTTAATATTACTGAAATTTTTGGAAATATAAAAAGTACAAGAACAGCTAGATGCTTACATTCAGTTTATATCTGTTACAAAAATAAATAAATGGATAGAGAGATAATAGGTAGCTAGATAAGTGATAGATTGATAGATATATTTTGAAATAATTAGCCTTTAGTTTCTAACAACACATTTTTAATTGTTTAATGTTTTGCTTAATGGCTAGATCAAAATTTATTTCCCCAATCTACAGTTGAAAAAAATTGGATACATTTTCAAAATAATGCTATAAGTCCATAATTTTTCTGAATATTTGTTTCATCTTTAATAATATATTGAATGAAAAATTATAAAAATGAAATTTCTGGAGTATGTATAGCATGCAGAGTTATTGGTTGGTGTTAGTATATAAATATATAAAATAATTAATATTTTGGTCAGATATTATACTACGTTCTGAGAAAACAAAAGTAACTAAATTGCATACAAATAAACAAAGCTCGAACTTATTGAAGTTATATTCTAGTGTGTGAGGCAGACATATATTAAATAAGTAGTGCTCTATTACAGACTGAGATGCATTCAGATCATTACATCATATGCCATATGTCAAAGCAAACTGATTTTCTTAGAAGCCCACTCTAAAAAAATAACATATGAATTTTCAGATGTCAAGTTGAATGGGAGTTAGTTTGATGATGAAGCTCAAACTTAAAGGGATGGATTGTTCCATGCCCTTGGTGGGAACAGCATCTACAAATTCAGGAGCCTAGAAGAAAAATGGTCCTTTAAAAAAAACAAAAGCAAAACAAAACAAAACATAACCCTGGTAGCTGGAACACAGCCAATATAGACAGTTCAGATATATAGTGAGATATATAGAGAGAGAAGATGACCAATTAGATCCGTTCACGCTCTGTAGAGTGTTATATAACACACTTTAAGAACACCTGTGAGGCAGAATTCTATTAAAGTCCTCAGAGGTGATCAATTATATGGATCCATTTAATTTAGTTTATGTAAAGAAAAAGGTACACTGACCTAAGAACATTGTTTTTGCCTGGGCTCAAGAATGTGCCTTTATTCATTTTCTCTCCTTGATGTGATTGCCATGACAGAATCATATGAAACTGTATAATGACTTCCATATCCTTTTTTTCTTACTTCGTTCACACAGCATTTGAAATAAAGTATATTCTTGACTTAGTTCATCACTCAATAGCATTTAACAACACTAGCATTAGTGTTTATAAATGAGGTCTAAAAATAGCTTGTATGTACTTGATTTTAATCTAGATTTTCAAAGCCCCAAATGTTAAATTAGAAAATTTCTTCCCCAGCCAACACCTTTTACAGTCAATTAATTATAAGGGATACACACAGATCTTAAGTTCTCTTCCATCTGACCTTCCTTTACAACTGGTCCTGCTTGACAACATTTTTAATACTCTTAATTCTTCCTACTTTATTCAAAGTTCTATCCCTCTTTCACTACCATAACATCTTCTTCTGTGTCCTCTAAACCTCATGATGTGTCCTCAATGCTCTATTATAACACATGTTCCCGATTACCATTTAAAAACTATTTTTTTCTTTCATCTCTAGCCTTCTGTTGTTGAAGAAACTTCTCAACTCCTCAATCCCTATTGATTCACTAAAGAATTTATAACTCCTCACGACCACTGCTATCCTTGTTATTGACAGAATCATCTGGTTTAAGCAATAAAAAAAGAAAAACTTTAAAATCTCCAGTTAGTTATTTCAGTAATTTAACAAAATCAACAAACACCCACTGTATTGTTACAGTATTGTTACTGTATTTTCACTCTCATATTCACAGGCTATTCTCTTCCTCCTAGTCTGCTGACTGAGACTAGAAGAGGGTGTTACAGGGGAGAATTGAATTAGCAAATTGTGTTTAATTGAATGTTGATTGGAGACCAGGGTGTAATATAAAAATAAAAATATGAAATGGGAAAATCAGTAGAAAATAAAAAAGTATAATTATTAGCATTTTCTTCAAATAATGTATATATGTCTAATTAAATTCAGTGGTGAAGGATTTAGTGGGAAAAATAATTTTCTGGTTCTTTTTAAAGAAATAGAAGAAATAAGGATAGTAGTGTGAGTTTTTCAAGCCTATGATCTACTTGATCTCTAAATTTATACTCCAAATGAAGTCAAGACAACTGTAATGTTTTGTATAACCACTTTTCTATTTCTAAACATTTAATTTTGATGTGTTTTTAATGTTCAAAGTCAATCTTAATTTTTTCCATAATGATTTATGAACAGATTGAAGAATGGAGTTGAAATATTAGAATGATATGGGAGGATAAAGAAGAAAAGTACCATAAACCAACACAGCTTTTTTTTTTTTTTAAAAAAAAGCAGAAACTAGATATTTAGTTTATTATTTACTTATTTTTCTTATTTAACAAATTGTTATTGTTATTAAAGCATGAGATTTTAAATGGAGATATTGCACAAACAAGGTAGTATTAAAATTAGGAAGATATGAGGAAACTAAGGAATAAAAGAGTTTGTAGAATATTTTATTTATGGTTGAGGTAACAAGAACCTGACAAAGGCTACAGGAGATGTTAGGGGACAAGAAGGGGCATGATGCAAAACAAATTCCTCTATTAATAGAATAATATAGAATGCAAGACCAAAGTAGAAGTATAATGTGGTTAAAATATTCTGACTTATGACAAAGAAATGACAATACTTAAAACATAAGCAAGATGAGATAATTTATAGTCTGGAAAGTATAATATTCTAAAAAAGAGGGAATTGAATTTATTCATACAATAGAATGCTCTACTTCCTTCAAATTTATTCAAACAGGAATATCATGAGGTCTTGAATTATTTTAGGAAGTGTAAGTAAATTAAAAACAAGCCAATTGATGTAGATCTCTTTCTTTGTTACATACTGTTATTTGATGCATCTGTAATGTTATAAGAAAACAGTGATAACAAAAATGAGCAATAAATGGCACTCCATTATTTTTTAACTAAGTTCGAGTACCAGCAGAATCAATAAATTTGAAAGAAGTGGAGGAACAGCATAGCTATTTAATGTCCTTTGAATTGCTCATGTGTTAAATTATTTAGTGTTTAATGTGCACATTAACCAGTTAAGGTTACGTGGCTTTTTATTGAACTTGCACCCAAGGTGTTATTTTTACAGAGTAAATATTTTATAATTTTGCTATAATCATTTTTTCACAAAGACATTGACTCATATACTAAGAATCCAATAAACCTATGTTTGTATTAATAATTTTACCTTCTTAAACACAACTGTCAGGAGCAGTTTATACAAAGATACATTTGTTTTCTTTTTATTTATATGTTGATTAAGTATTGAAAATTATTTATATTTTGAAACTATTTTAATTAAAAAATAACAAGTATGAAAACAAAAGCTTACACAAATATAGATAGAATTTTTATGTTTTCTTCATAAATATACAAAAATAACAAAAAGCGAATTTTTTAAAATTAACATTTTGAAAAAGAGCAGTAAATAGCAATTCACATAATGATAATGAGACTCTTGATAACTCAGTATATGATGATCTAGTAAAAAGGCTTTAAAGCAAATTTTAATATACTAAATTATTGATAGATATGAACTTCCTGTCATTTTATTATTCATTTTTTTTTTTATTTTTTTTTCATCTTATTCTCAAAGAAGATCCTTTAAGGTTTTATGTAATACTGGTTTGGTGGTGATGAATTCTTTAGTTTTTTTTTTTTTTTCTTGTCTGGGAAGCTCTTTATTTGTTTTTCAATTCTAAACTATAGTTTTGCTAGGTAGAATAATCTTGGTTATAGGTCCTTATTTTTTGTCACTGATTATTTCTTGCCAATCCCTTCTGGTCTGCAAAGCTTCTGTTGAGAAATCAGCTATTTCATGTGAGCTCCTTTGAAGGCAACTATCTGCTTTTCCCTTGCTATTTTTAAGATTCTCTCAATTAAATATTAAAAAAAAATAACAAAACAACAAGCAGAACAGAAACAGAAACAGACTCATAAGTACAGAGAACATTTTCATAGTTACCAGATGGGAGGACATTGGAGGATTGGTAAAAAAGATGAAGGGATTAAGAAGTACAAATTGATTGCTACAGAATAGTCATAGGAATGTGAAGTACAGCAAAGGGAATATAACCAATAATATTCTAATAACTATGCATGGCATCAGGTAGGTATGGAATTTATCACTTATTAAGCTATGCAATGTCTAATTACTGGGGTGTGTACCTGAAACTAATATAGTAATGTATGTCAACTGTCATTCAATATAAAAAATAAATAAAAGTAAATTTTAGTAAAAGGTATTTTTATATCTTGTCTTTATTTTCACATGAAATTAGAGTTGTAATCCTAAAAAGAGTAGATTTTCTGTATTTTGATAACAAGATTAATTCAAAGCATCAAAGAAAAGAACAAACCACCAAAATGATATGCTTACTGGAAATTGCAATCATAGAGTATAAAAAAACATTACTTTAAATGTTAACTAGTTTAACTCTGTCACTGTAGAGAGAAGAAAAGGGAAAAGTAGTGGCTAGCTCCATTGCTCTTCAAAGCTGCAAAAAATATCTTCTATCTGGAGAATAAAAATAGGCAAAAGAAAAAAAAAAAGAAGTCAAAACAGCATATGTGAGATGATAAGAAGTTCTATGGGGAAAAAAATAAACTGAGGAAAGTGAAATAGGGCTGGACTAATTGACAAATTTTTGCTTTAAATAAGGGTAGGCTTTTCTGAAGAGGTGTTATGCAGTAAAGATCTACAAGCAGTGAGGAAGCCAGCCATGTGAGTATCAGAGGAAAGATACTTTTAAACAGAGGGAATTGAATGTACAATGACCATAAGATAGGAATACTCTTGACATGTATAAAAGATAGCATTACATAGAGGGCAGTATTCTGGGAACTGAGTGAATGAGGAAAAGGAGGGCAAGAGGTGCGGTCAAAGTAATATTTGAGTGCCTTGTCTATATTTTTTTTACAAAGAAAGCAATTCAACCCAACTTCAAAAGTCTAATTGGGGTTTCCGTTTTTAGAAGTTATTATAGGAAGACAAAAGCAGAAACTGGAGCTGCAATTTATTACAGATGTCATTGAAACTGTTGGATATACAAGTCTGAAATTCCAAAGAGAGGTCTACAAGAGAATTAACACATAGACTGACAATTATTAAAGGATTTTTACAACCATGAAGTTGAATGATATCCTCAAAAAACTACAAAGTATAGGCAGTAATGAAAAGAGGATTGGGAACTGAGACTAGTGTGGCAGACCCTTCTGCATGGCGTGGGCCCAGCTCCCACTCAGGGATGCACAGGACCCACACCCACAGATAGGTTCTCTTGTGGGTAATCAGATTTGCAATATACTTAGGCTGCTTTTGAGACTTGCTTTTTTCTTTTCTTTTCTTTTCTTTTTCCAATGATTCTTTTTTTTTCCTTTTTTTAAATATATTTTATTGATTATGCTATTACAGTTGTCCCATTTCTCCCCCATCATTCCCCTCCACCCTACCCACCCTCTCCCACCCACATTCCCCCCTTTAGTTCATGTCCATGGGTCATAAGTTCTTTAGCTTCTACATTTCCCATACTATTCTTGCCCTCCCCCTGTCTATTTTTTTCCCATTATCTATGCTACTCATTCTCTGTACCTTTTCCCCCTCTCTCCTCCTCCCACGCCCCTGTTGCTAACCCTCCATATGATCTCCATTTCTGTGGTTCTGTTCCTGTTCTAGCTGTTTGCTTAGTTTGCTTTTGTTTTAGGTGTGGTTCATGATAGCTATGAGTTTGTTGTCTTTTCACTGTCATAGTTTTATCTTCTTTTTCTTAGATAAAGAGACTTGCTTTTTTCTAAAACTCCCTCACCCTGCAAGTGCTAAACCTTGCAGGGACCAGTGTAACCTGCTCAACCACTTTTGCCTTTTCATTTGCTAATATACTTCTTCTGTGATGTGATTAGGAGCATTGGCTCCTTTTGTTGTAACTGGGGATAGTGAGAGTGGACCATTTAGTAATGTGAGGAGATATAGAATAAAGGCCTGTCATGGAGGAGGCTGCGGCTTTTGCTCCCCTTGAGAGAAAAGTCACGCTGTCATCCTTTTTCCTGCACCGGACTCGGTAGTCCGTGTGTATGTTTTTATTTCATCCATAATGACTTGAACACTGCTAGCCGGTGTCCGCATCAGACTAGGGCACACCAACCTTAGAGGCAGAAGGATCAGCAAACTTGATAGTGAAGGAGCATTAGACAAGAAGAGAGAAAAGTATTGTATTGAAAAGAAGCTAAGAAATACATGAGTGATTTCCTTTGTAAAATGCTATTGATAATTCAAATATTATGAGGATGGGCCCTGGCTGCTGTAGTTCAGGAGATCGAGCGTTGGGCCTGCCAACCAAAGCATCACTCCCTGGATTCCCAGTCAAGACACATGCCTGGGTTGCAGGCCAGGTCCCCAGTAGGGGGTGTGTGAGAGGCCACCACACATTGATGTTTCTCTCCCTCTCTTTTCCCTCCCTTCCCCTATCCCTAAAGGTCTCTTTAAAAATAAGTAAATAAAATCTTAAAGAAAAAAAACAAATATTAGGAAGTGAGGCCTGAATATTGACTGTTAGATTTAAAAACTTAGAAATTTTGTTGGCTGTTACTAGTGCTATTCCAGTAGAGTAGAAGGATGACAGTGTGTATGTAAGGAATTCAAGAAACAATTAGAAGAGTGGGATGGAAAATAGTGTATAGATTACTCTTCTTAGGAGCTTTGTTATAAAGAAGGCAAAAAAATTAATTGGCAGTAATGAGAGAAATATCTAAAGTAAAGAAGGTTTCTAGATATATGTGTGTGTGTGGCAATAATATGTAATGTTAACGTATAAATTACATATACAGTAAAATATATATATAATGTGGGAGAAATTGAGGCATATTCATATGCTTTTGGATAATATACATTAAAAAAGTAGTATTAATGATGTCAGAGAGAAATGGAAAAAACGGCATTTTTGATCCAATAAGATAAAAGTGATTGATCCTCAATGATTTGTCTAATAGATTTTAAAATAGTTTTCCATTATCCATAGTTTCTGCCTTGGATATGAATTATTTCTTTCCCAGCATTTCCAAGCTGTATAAGCTACCCACCCTTTAGTTACTCAGTAGCTGTCTTGGTAATCAGATCAACTGTCATGGTACTGCAGTGCTTATATTTGAGTAATCCTTATTTTACTTAATAATGGCTCCAATGCACAAGAGGATTGATTTTGGTGATTTAGATGTATCAAAGAAAAGTAATAAAGTGCATCCTTTAAATTATTATTATTATTTTTAATTCTCACCTGAGGACATGATTATTGATTCTTTAGAGATGAAGGTAAGGAGAGAGAGAAGGAGAGAAACATCAATGTGAGAGAAAAACATTTATTGGTTGCCTCTTGTACCCACACTGACTGGGACTGAACCCTGAAACCTAGGTATGTGGCCTGATTAAAAATCAAACCCGCAAACTTCCAGTTTACAGGACTAAGTTCCAACCAACTGAACTATACCAGCCAGGGCTATAGTGCATCTTTAAGTGAAAAGGTATGTACCAGTACATATAGCAAGAAAAACAGAATACCATATATGTTGGTACTGTCTGTGGTTTCAGGTATCCAATGGGGATCTTGAAACTTATACACCATGAATAAGGGAAGACTATTGTATTATAATTTTATTTAACAGGGAATTTTAGTGACTTAACACAAGGCTTAGATGTTGCCTTATGGAGCCAGATCCATCCCACAATCACTTTTTGATTTTTATGTGTTGAAATCACATGGAGGGTTATGGGTGGGAGGAGGAAGAAGAAGAATAGGGGAAAAGGTACAGGAAAATAAGCATAAATGGTAGGTACAAAATAGACAGGGGGAGGTTAAGAATAGTATAGGAAATGGAGAAGCCAAAGAACTTATATGTATGACCCATGGACATGAACTAAGAGTGGGGGAATGCTGTGGGAAGGGGTGGGCAGGGCAGAAAAAGCAATAAAGGGGAGAAATAATGGGACAACTGTAACAGTATAATCAATAAAATATACTTAAAAAAGAAATCCATTGCAATATCTAGTGACATTAAATAGATGATGGTGATGATGATGATGATGATGATGATGATAGTAATCTTTCATTTTAGATCGAGAAGGTCTAAAAATTGGAGGAAGTGACAGAGTACTGATAGGCCATTTGGATTGTGTCCTCAGTGATCTGAAAGGAGGGGCAAAAGATAAAAAACTAAATGATCAGAGAAATTTGAACTAGAGTTGGATCCAATGAAGAAGTAAGTTCAATAGGTTAGAAGAGATTCCTTAACCTTTTCCAAACTTGTCCTGGAATTCAGAGAATCAATAACATTGAAAACAATTGGATACTAGAAGTCTTACCAAAATCATTCAATCTTACGAGCCACTCAGAAGTATCTATTTCTAGAAAAATTTTAGAGAGCCAGTATTGAAAAAATAAGGGCTCAGTAAAAGGGTAAAAACACTTGGAAAATAACCCTTCTTCATGGGCAAAGGAGAGAGCCTTCAGTAATCTCATCATTTAATTACTTTGTTATAGAAACTCAGCAAAGGACTGTGGGGTGGCCAGAGATACAGGAGAGCATGATGTTATGGAAGCCAATGGAAAAGTTTTCAAAAAGAAAGGCATGGAGAAATGTGAGTAATAACTTCTGGATTTAGTAGCAGGAGGGCCAATAGTGGCCTCTGCTAAAGGTGTTTCTGTGAAATGAATTGAAATAACTGAATATTAGAAGTTGGCAAAAAAATGAAGTCATTATGAGTAGACATTTCATATGAGGTCTTTCTATATCAAGGCAAGAAAAAAGTTGGGGTAGTAGCTAAATGAAGTTATACAAGTCGAGTTTTAAGTTACCTTTTTAAAGGAAAGTTTGTAGATAGTGAAGTATGAGAATGATTAAATAAACAGGGAAGAGAGGAAAGGGGTCAACTGTTCAAATTTCCAGGGAATACTACATTCAAAGCACATATGATGGAACTAGCTTTAGGCAGTGGGAGAAAAAGATCTCCTATAATCAAATAAAAACAATGTATGTACAATAAATTCCAATGTTTTTAGATTTGGATTAGAGAAAGCAGGAATTTGAGAGAGGTCTTTCTGAATTTTGTGGTAAGGGGATGAGTTAATCTGTCAGACAAACGGAGAAGAAGGAAGGTCAGAGATTTGAGAAGACATGGAACATTGTTTGCATTGATGGGAAATCATGTAATATCTATGGATGATTTAAAGTTGATTGTCATGAAATTGTAATGGACTAATCTTTTCTGATATTCCGCTTACTCCAGTAATGTTTCTTCAGTTGGTAGTAATGTAAGTGGTTTGAACATTTTCTAGATGATAACTCGGATCAAAAGTCTTTCAAATGTCTCAAGGTACATACTAAAAAACTATGTAATGTAACTCCTAGAAATATATGACAATAATATAATCATCCATAAAAACAAAAGTATATAGACAACCGTGTTCATTAAAACAAAATTTAAGCCCTGGCCAGTGTGGCACAGTTGGTTGGAGCATCTTCTGGCAAAAAGAAAGGTCGAGGGTTTGTTCCCTTGTCTGAGAGCATTTGAGAGGCAATGAAGGGATCAATGTTTCTCTCTCGCATTGATGTTTCTCTCCCTCTCTTTCTCCCTCCCTTCTGCTTTCTCTAAAATCAATGAGCATATACTCAGGTGAGAATAAAACAAAACAAACAAAAAATGGTTTAAGACACTATTTTAGAAATGTGACAAATATCCAAAATTAACACATTGTTTAAACAATGTTTATTATTTCCATCCAGGAAATTTTCTATAAGTAAGGCAAGAAAGGTAACATAAGGAAGAAAAGCTCCAGGATCTATTCTTCCCCTTCCTTTCTAATTTAGAGCACTGTGGACCTGATTTGTGGCTAAACACTTGCTCCCCAAGGCCCCTTGTCCAATTTTCTGAGATAAGAAATAGTTTACACAAATAAAGCCTGGTCTCACCCTGATAAGGTAGCTCAGTTGGTTAGAGCATATCTGATAGGCCAAGGTTGTGGGTTTGATCTCTGGTCAGGCCACATGGAAGAACCAGCCAATGAATGCATAAATAAGCAATTTCTCTCTCTCTCTTTCTCCCTCTCCCTCTCCCTCCCTCTCTCTGTCTCCCTCTTCATCTCTTTCTTTAAAATCAATTTTTAAAAATGTCTTAGCCATGTTGACCTATGTTGTCACAATTTTGGAGCCACTCTGCCCTCCAGATCACCATGCCACCAACTGGAGAAGATCTGGAGAAGATGGACTAAGATGAACTGCACATAAGACCCTCCACCCACTGTCCAAGCATCAGAGCCCACAAAACACCCCCATTCCCTCCCCTGCCAATAGCTGATAAAGACCTCCACACAGACCCCATTGCTGGGACTGGCTCTCTGAGTACATCCTTCTTAACTGAGTACTGTCACTTTAATAATAATCTGCTGTGCTTTGCTAAGCTCCTCTGTGTGGCTCTTGATTTCTTCCTATGCAGTAAGAAGAAACTGAACAATGGGTTGAGGCCTTCTTTGGCCTCTCCATGAGCCTCCAGCATTGTAAGCATTAAGATGAAGTCTTCTATTTCATAATATTGAATGATTTCCCTCACATTAAGTATAGAAAAATAAATCCTAAGATGCCATATACTACTTGATATTATTTATTTGAAGCGTAAATAAAAATGAAGAGAAAAAGTTTTCAGGGTTATATCCCAGAGTATATTTGTTCTTGGGTTAAAAAATTATTAATGACATATTTTATCCTTTCACTCCACTTCTGATTTCAATTCAATTTTCGTTTATTTCTTTCTTTCTCTCTTTTTCCCACATTATCTAAATTACTTCTCTATGAAAAGTAAAGTACCAAGTACATTGTTTTCTCATTACTTCTGACTTGGTGTCTAACAGTAGGTATATTTTTCCTTAAATAATCATCCCGTTAATAGTGTAGTTACTTATTTGATTGAGAATTCAGATAATTGCAGCAATGATCAACTTTTCTGTCTTCGATTATAAAAACACAATCAAGATTGCTTTCTTACTTTCTGTTCTTCAATTATGTGCACCACTGATCTCTTTCTGTTGACAACATTGTCTTACTATTGTATTTCTCATTTCCTAGGAGACTCAAACCAGTATATTGAAAAATTCTTAGTCTATAGCCTAAAACTGAGTCAAGACTTATAGACAGAGTAAATTATATTTTGCTACAGCTGAGAAATCATAAACAGTTGACACCAATCTTTAAAAATGAGAAAAGGCAAGAAAACATTGCATTATTATTGAAGAACTATATGAATCTGCTTGGATGTCTGACTCCCACGTGTCTGCTAAGTCTACTTATTCTGTACATTATGCTATAACTTAGTATGGGCTTGTATAACATTTTATTTAAATCATTTTAGTAGCCTCCTAATATTCATTTTCTCTTTAGTATTTTTCTATTTCTCCATTCACAACTGATTAATTTTGCATAAAGTTAACAAATTAATCTAAAATTAATGAATAAATCAAACAAAAATGTATTCCCATTCTTTACTGCTTATAACAAAAACATCACATCACCATCAGCCAACAAATAAACAAATACAGAAATAGTCCCAGCTCCCTGATTTGGTTTTCAAATACCTATAAATTCTCAGTTACTTCACAGTCAGTCCCCAGAACGAATACTACAGTCCTTCCAGTTTCATCATTCTTCCAACAGCAATGTCATGCTTTGCTTGGGTCTGTAAAGTCTTCATTGTGCACAAGACATTTCAAGTTCTTTCAAGAACAAGCTCAAATATCAACAGTTTTGGGGTATCTGCATTTATTAATTGCTGTCGTCTTAATTACTATTTTTTCCTCCTTTCTAAAGGACATAGCATCTCTTCTGAAAATTCTTATTTCTGAGCCTAGAGACACTTGCATTTAGAGGTTGTATGCTGTAATTTTGTGTTTGTAAAGAATGTCAGTCATACATTTGTACTGATTTTTAAACCTTTATTGACTGCTAGATACTGCATGTTATAAGCCCTGGGCTAGGCTTTGAAATTAAAAAAAAAAAAAAAAAATTCTCCCTTGCAAGAAGGGTTAGAGACAAACAAAAACAAAGCAATTATAAAAATTCAAAAAGAATGCACTCAGATATTGGTAATGTATATATACATTGGTTTGATCAGTCTGAAGAGAAATTTATTAAGTGTATCAATAGCCTTGAAAAAATATATAACTTACGGTTCACCAATTTTACTTCTTGCATTTCAGAGAAAATAAAGTTGATTACAAGTAGAGTATTCTGAGCATAGTTTACATCGGAGACTCTTTTGAAATTGGAGGCTGGGGCAATTGTTCACATCATTTGTTTCCTGTCTTGCAAAGATTACCCTTTTTTGTTGACTAAGGCCTAATGTCTTGAATATCTTTGTTTAATATAGTTTATCTTGTTTACAGTTGTTTTAAGTAGTAGGATAATCTGGTATTTTTTCTATAACTTGGTCAGGAATTGGAATCTATTATTTTTATTTCTCCTCTGTATGTAATGATTCTTTTTATTCTTGTTGACTAAAAAAATGTAGTATTTGTTTTTCAAAAGTCTTACTGTGGTATGCCTTGATTTTTTATTAAAATTACCTTGCTTGGAATTCTCTGAGCTTATTCAATCTAAAATGCATTGCTTTTCATTAATTTAGGAGAATTTTTAGCTATCATCTTTTATACACTTATTCTACATCATGCTCCTTCTGAAACAAAATTATATATATTAGATATTTGATGGTGTCCTCCTAGGTTCTCTAATGTTTTGTTTGTTTGCATGTTTGTTTTCTTTTCTCATTATATTTCAGTTTGTATAATTTCTATTGACCTATCCTCAAATTGACTAATTCTTTGCTATTTCATGCAGTTTATTGATAACTCCACAACAATAATTTTTCATTGCTGATATATTGTCAATTTTAGCATTGTAATTACATATTTTATTTATTTTATTCTGATACAATTTCTTACTTTTTTCAGTATTTCCTTTAATATTACTTAGTCACTTTGAAGACCATATTTGATAGTTTCAACATCTGGTTTTACCTGTTCCTGGTTATGTTGACTATTTAATGTATAGTTTGTTGTTGCTTATCATGTGTGTTTCATAGTATTTTTGATGATATGAAAGAACTCAAAACACTGAGTTGAATAACAGGTATGTTTTCACATGGGTTCACATCCTCTGGGCATTGAAATCAATCTGGAGTATAATTGATGTTGGGCTGAGTTTTATTGTCACTATTACTACTTCCCATGTGCTGCAGGCTTTAAATCCTTTCCTTAGCTAACAACCACTAACTGCTTTTTAATGTGAAGCCTAAAGTGCCAGACGGTTTTTCCTTAATATTCCTGCTCTACATTCAGTTTTCAGCGGGTTTTGCACATCCATTGCTCCACAGACCTAACCACTCTCCAAGCACTTGCTCCTCTGTGAATCTGAGTAGGATTGGTCAGTTCAGTAGTGCTCGACCCCAACAGCAGTCAGATTTTGCCTGATATCAAAGGCTCCTGGTGCTGGCAGATTTCTTTCCTATTATCAGCTGGTCACTGCTCCGCACTTACGCAGGGGCTGGAGCCCTATAAATAGGCACTGTGTAATACTCTTTTCCCAATCATAAAACTCAGCAACCCTGTATGTCTACATTATGGAGGCTCTCAGGGCAACTCTCCTACTCATGGGCACTTACTGGAGGCCCACTGAAAAAGCCTAGTGAGTGGTTGAGGACCCCTCCTGTATACAGGATTTCCACCAGTTAAAAACTCTCATGCTAGTTCACATTTGGCCTGTCAGAACTCACTTAATTTTCAGGCATTTTCTTCTTGGGCTATCTACTGTGACCTGCCAAAGTTAAAACAGTTCATGTGTTCCTGCTGTCCTCAGAGTGGCTCATTACCTGTTGAAATTCAGTTCACTGGTTGTTCTGCAACCTCAGCATCTCTCATGAATTCAAAACCTGTGATTTTGTCAACTATGAAGATTCCTCTTATTATTGGGATGAGAGTGATCTCATCATTCGCCTTTCTACATTCTAGGCAAACATAGAACTCACACATGCGCAAAAGCTATTGACTGGAACTTGAACATTGTAAATTTTACATTCTTGAATTGCAGGTATTATTGTACTCTTTAAAGAATATAGGAAGTTTTTGTTTATTTTTTTTTTTTTTCCCAGTCAGGCTGTTAGGATTCTTGTCATTTATCTGGATCCTTTTGAGACGCATGTTAAGCTGTTAATGTGAGTTAAGGACAGGCTTTATTCTAAGAATAATTAAGGTTTATTAAGGCATGATTCTTATCATGTGTCCACCAAATGCACCAGGTTTTGGTGAGGATTCTCTATCCTGACTAATGAGCACTTGAACAGCTTCCAACCCAGTATGAGCCCTGAGAATTGCTCAACTTTTTTCTCTAAAGCCTTTCTTTGCTTATCTTAATGGGATTTTATCCCACTCATCTGCAGCTTGTTATTAGACAATAGTTCCAAGGGTAAACCCATCCAGTTTTTAGAAATGCTTTTTCTCTATATTATCCTCCTCTCTGGTCCTCTATCTAGCAAACTACAGATGTGTCTGCTTTCTCAGTCTCTGATTATCTCCTCAATTCAGGGCGGATGCTATTACTATCTCCTCTACTGTTACCTACTTCCTGGCAGAAAGCCAAGGAAATTGTAGGTCTCGCCAGGGATCATAAATAAATCAATTTTTTTTCTCAGGGATTATAATCATATGGTGCCTATTGTTTGAAGATACAAATAAGTGTATTTTTTAATGTATTTTTTCTAGTTTTCTAGCTGCTCATAGAGGGATATATGCATGGTGCCATTAACTACATGATGTCTGCAAGTAGAAGACTTTAATCCCTTGCGTAAGAATTTGTCCTCTCTGTTGAAACTTTCTCAAGATAATGTGTAAACATCTCTAAAGCCTTTGTTTGACTTTGCAGGTCTGCCTAAATTTCAAAATTAGTCTCACATATTTTAGTGAAGTAACTATTACCCTTTCTGTAGTTTAACAGGAATCTCAAATTCAAATAAAGCATGAATTAGTAAGTAAATGCCACATTAATTTAGTAAACAAATATTTAATAAATAAATCCTATATGAATTGTAAATAAATGCCACCTTTTTGAGATATTAAGTCTGTTTTGTTTAACCTTTAGCTTCATAAGTGATGTCAATTTATTTTCTAAAGACTGTACAACTCTATTATCTATAATTTTAATGTTTTTTTGGTGAAACTTTTTTTGTAACTTTTTTTATAACAGTGAAACTTTTTTTGGATTTGCCTTTCAGTCAAATAAATATATTTTGACTTTATAGGGCTTATACGCCATCATTTTGCATGAAAATATAATGACAGGCAGCCACTCATCAATTTACAAGTGAAGTTTGGCTTATGAAGGTAGTGCACTTACCATATTAAAATGGTCCTTTAAGGCATTACTTAATCAAAAAAATTGAACATCTGGAGAAACAAATCTCTGGCACTTTAAATTCATTGTTACATAAAATACTATATTAACTGCTGATCCTTTGAGAAATTTAAAACAAGAGAAAATATTACCTCTCCATAAAAGCACTGGCAACTTCCTACTGGGTTTGGAAAAGCAGCATACACACCCATCAAACAAGCATTCATTTATTGGATCATTGGGCGAAAGGCAATAGTTATTTGAAGAGAGTGGTATGTTACCTCTTTTGATTTGAAACAAGCTATAGTATAGTAAATTAAAGAAAAATAGGTAATTGATATCCATGAAAAAAAGAACTGATGTGTTTTAGAATATGGCTATTCAAGTAAACTAAATCATGAAACTGATACCCTGATGAGTTAAGTCAGTGTGGCCTGACTCTATGTATGACATAAAGCTCAAAATGGATCTATTACAATGAAAGCAAGATTGTTTAAAGGTTTATTAGTGCAAATATGGATGTGGCTGTGTTGTTTATTTTACGCATGTGAGTACTTTTCACAACCTTTAGTTGCTTTATATCCATAAGCAAATGACAATGACCACCAGTAATGTATTATAAATACCTACAAGTCATTTAACAGCGCTTTTTCTAATGTCTTGTAAAAATTTTTAACAGAACAGAACTCTACACTTCTGATGTGAACCTCCTCCAACTAGGTTAATATGCAATACATTTTTAAGAAGTGATGTTCTTAAACATAATAATACATGAATTTCTAACCAATTGTTTCCCAGACAAAATGATAACGTGGGAATGTCAGTTATTTAAAATTTCTGTTATTGACTTTATGATATAAAAAAGGAACAAAAAAGAAAAGGGACTAGAAAATGACAGTGAAATTGCACAATTAGGAAAGTTGACAATTATCTAGTCAGATAGCAGTAAAACCCTTAGATAGCCTACATATTACCTTCACATTATCCAAATGAATATCTGTCTTATCTGTCACTGGCATTATGTAAGTTTGTATGACTAACGCACAGGGACATAGGTAATAACTTATCCTTTGTCAAAGTCATCAACCCATTCTATGACACATAGTTAACTATTTCTGCCAAAAATAATTGGTTATAATTTTTCTAGTTAAAACTAGCCCAAGAATAAAATTCAGACTGGTTAAAGAATCCTAAGTGCCGGCATTTTTTTAAAGCCATGAATTTTATGATTTGTATCTAGTCTCGGAGCTTTGTAGCCAAGGAAGATTTTTGAATAAAGATATTCTATAAATACTACATATAGCCAGTATTTTCAATGTGGACTAAAAAATGATTAGGATTTTTTCTTCTTTCATATGTTTTGTGTGCATCTTATTTACAGATGAATTGATAGTGTCAATACTGAGGCTGTACTTACTTAATGTCTTCAAAGTTTTGTTAAATTGACAACCCACAATTAATGAACAATTCTAATCTGCTAAACTATACATGTAATGCACTGTTTTTAACAAATCTATTGAAAATGTACTCACACCATTATTAGCTTATTACTATTTTATTTTTAAATTAGATTTTATTGATTGTGGTATTACAGTTGTCCGAATTTTTCTCTGTTTGCCCCTACTCCACCCAGCTGCCCCCTCTCCCTCAGTCCATACTCACACCATTGTTCATGTCAATGGGTCATGCATGTAAGTTCTTTGGTCACTCCATTTCCTATACTGTACTTTGCAGCCCCATGGCTATTCTGTAACTAACTGTGCTTCTTAATCCCCTCCCCTCTTCGCCCATTCCCCCATAACCCACTCTCATCAGACAACCATCAAAACACTCTCCATATCCATGATTTTGTCTCTGTTTTTGTTTATTTAGTTTGTTTTTTTAGATTCAATCATTGGTAGATGTGTATTTATTGCCATTTAGTTGTTCATAATTTTGATCTTCTTTTTCTTAAGCAAGTTGCTTTAACATTTCATATGATAATGGTTTGGTGATGATGAACTCCTTTAGTTTTTCCCTGTCTGGGAAGCTCTTTATCTGCCCTTCAATTCTAAATGACAGCTTTGTTGGGTAGAGCAGTCTTGACTGTAGGTCTCTGCTTTTCATCACTTTGAATATTTCTTGCCAATCCCTTATGTCCTGCAAAGTTTCTTTTGAGAAATCAGCTGACAGTCTTACAGGAACTGCTTTGTAAGTAACTGACTGCTTCTCTCTTGCTGCTTTTAAGATTCTCACTTTATCTTTAACCTCTAGCATTTTAATTATTATGTGCCTTGGAGTGGGCCTTTTTGCATCCATATTGTTCGGGACTCTCTGTGCCTTCTGGACTTGCATGTCTATTTCTTTTTTTAAAAGATTTTATTTACTTATTTTACAAGAGGGGAAGGGAAGGAGAGAGAGAGGGAGAAAAATATCAATGTGTAGTTGATTCTTGAAAGCCCCTTACTGGGGACCTGGCCCTCAACCCAGGTATGTGCCCTGACTGGGAGTGGAACCAGAAACCCTGTGGTTCACAGGCCATCACTCAATTCACTGAGCTGTACCAGTCAGGGTGCATGTCTATTTCTTTGACCAAATTAGGAAAGTTTTCTTTTCATTATATTTTCAAATAGATGATTAATTTCTTGCTCTTTCTCTTATCCTTCTGGCACCCTTATGATGCAAATATTGGAACACTTAAAGTTGTCCTATAGATTGCTTACACTATCCTCATTTTTTTGGATTCTTTTTTCTTCTTGCTGTTATCATTGTTTGTTATTTGTTTCCTTATCTTCCAAATAATTGAATTGATTCTCAACTTCATCCACTCTACCATTGTTTACTCGAAAATTATTCTTTATTTCAAATAGTATATCCTTTGATTCTGACTGGATTTTCTTTATGTTCTTGAGGTCCTCACTAAGTTCCTTGAGCATCTTTATAACCAGTGCTTTGAACTCTTCATCTTATAGATCACTTCTCTCCATTTTGTTTAGTTCTTTTTCTGGAGTTTTGATCTTTTTGTTTTGTTTTGTTTTGTTTTTTTCATTTGGGCCATGTTTCTCTGTCTCCTCATTTTGGCAGCCTCCTTGTGTTTCCTTGTATGTACTAGAAAGAGCTGCTATGATTCCCTGGATTGGTAACATGGTATACTGGTACAAACTCCCCTATCATCCATGCTGGGTATTCAAGGTGTGCCCTTTGTATGGGTAGAGTACACCATCCTCTTGTAGTTGAGCCCTGACAGCCATTGGCAGGTCACTGGGAAGAATTTACACAGGCCAGTGCACTTCAAGGACTGACTGTGACCAGTGATCACCAACCTCAACCTTCTATGGAGGATCAGCTGTGAAGGGGGAGGGTGGTGGTTCTCCAATGTGGTACGTAGCTTCCATTATGTGCGCAGTCTCTGGCATTTCCTGGACAGTGCAGACCAAAGTCTGCCCAACCTGTGTGCTGCCTATGGCTATCCTACATCAAATATAAAGCAATCTGAAGTGATTGTGACTTGTACTGGACTTGGAGATTCCCAAGAGAAGCCAAGCTATAAATCTAGGCTGGCTGCTGCTAGTTCCAGGAGGGGGATTACTTAGCTGTTGCTTGTTTGAGAGGACTTAGAAAGTTGTGAAGCATGAGCCAAAACCAGCCATTCATTTGGAAAAATCATGGTTAACACTTGGGTGGGCCTGTAAGTTGGGTGGGCTAGTGTCACAGAGGATCTCCAGCGTGGGGCAAACACTGTTAGCCAGGTTCATGGAGTCTCAGATACGGCACCTGCTGGCTCTTTGGCTCCATAGGGGAAGAGCTTAGAAAAGTGACAATGGGCTCTGCCCACATTTTTGTCTAGAAGAAAGCTGTCCCCCAGCTCCCACTTGATGCCAGATATTCCAGTTCTCCCTCTGTGTCACGGGTGTCTTTTAAGTTGCTACTTCAGTGGTGTTGGAGCTCAGAGGACATGTGTCTGTAAGTCCATATGTGGGTTCTTTAAGGGGAACTTCTAGGGACTTCAGCATTTTCTTCCATTGAATGCTTTACCCACTTGGGTTTTCGCAGTCAGAAGTATGGAGAATTATCTTCCTGGCACTAGAACCCTGGGGAGGGGGACCTTGTTGAGCCTGGACTCCTCACTTACAAAATATCCTTACCAAATTTTTACCCACCACATATGGACGTGGGACCAGCCTGTTTTGCATTTCCACTTCTCTTATCAGTCTGGAGGGATGTGATTTCTTTAATTCTGTAGTTCTTAGACTTCCACTCAACTCAGTTTCTGATGGTGATGAGTGATGTTTGTTCTATATTTTAGTTGTATTTTTATGTCATTGTACAAGGAGACAAGCCTTGTTTACATATGCTACCACCTTGACTGGAAGTCTGTGTCATTACTGTTTCTAAAATGAGTAGATAAGAGCATATAGAAGTATAACTTGAGGAAAATAGACAGTGACAAAAACCAAGTCTGTCTAACAGTCAAGATTTGTCTTTAATCCTCATATTAATTTTCTTTAATTTTTCCTCAATGTAAACATTTCAGTGAATTAAATTATTGTTATAAAATGCTAACTGACACAGAGTAGATGTTCAGTTCTGAATAAAATATTTATTTCTCTGCATGGTTATTGCAATTATTGAATTCATATGCATTGAAAATAATTTTTACTCGTAAGTAGATATATTATGACATAGACAGAAAGTACCAACTCAAGGTCTACTTTGGCATTTGGTTTGCTCAACTGCTATTAGAAATTGAGACTTGTTTTAAAACAAAATATTGACTATTCATCAGTACGATTTGAGATAGGGTGAGAAAATAAGAACTAACTGATTCTTGCTAACATAGTAGCTGTCTTATGACATGGCATGCAAGGTAACTTATAAATCCTTTTTTAGCTATCTACCCTTGAAATGTTATTATTTTTGAGTAACTTCATTTTAATTAGAGAATGATTATGCACCCTTTATTTGAATATATTGATAATGAGTTAAGATTATAGTCTGCTTGATTGATGAATTATATTGTATTTTATATGACATTGCTGCAAAATTTTTTATAGACCGGTGCATGTTATTGTGCCTATTTTAATGTCCTTTCTAAGAATGCTCTTTTTGACCTCTATCTCTTTGCAAAATATGTATGCATTCTTAGACTTTCATTTTGTCTCACTGTTCATATTTTATTCTCTTTACACTGCCTTACTTACATAAGTCACTCTCCTTATATTGGGTATTAGTAGTTTCACATAAGACAGGAGCAATTTGATGAGCAATTCAATCTTATTTTTGCAAGGTTAAAAAAAGACATGTGTCTTAGAAATTTGTCTGAACTAATTTAAATGATCTCATTTTAAGTGTAACCTAATCAAGGCTCTTCTGTGTTATAAGTATCAAAATCCCAATGTCTAGTAGTTTTTCAGAAAATATAAATATTAATTGCTGTTTTTTAGTTTCTCTCAGCCAAATGTGCATCTATTATCCTTGATAACTCACCTACTGATGCCTTGTGATTTGACATGCTTTAATGAAGAAGACATAGGTTCTATACACAAAGTGAGAAAGAGAATATATTTACAATGATTATAAAAGTGAAAAGGTAAACATGCTAACTATAAGTTAACAAAGTTTAGAGTCAAAAGTAACGAACTCAGAGCCAAAATTGCTTCTTAATAATTTTATGATATTGGATAGTTAATAATACTTTTTAAAGCAATTATTTCTTCATCTATATTTGAAAGCATTATTGTAGCTAGGTATTAATAAGCAAGATAGAAAGTATAATAAATGATATTTTTGAAAAAACTATTCAAACTAAATGATTTTGTTTTCAGTTGACATTGATAGAACAATCAATATTATGTTACAATTTCTGCTCCTTCATTTGTCTTTGTTGGTAAAAAAAGAATTGACTGTCAGAGATTGAGCGGGTCAAGCTCAACAAATTTAATTTGACTCGCTTTATCTCTGTCTTGAACAGGATTTCACAAGATGAAGTATTACATGAACAGAGTAGAAGTACCTCTTTCTTTGTATTCAATGAAAAGTTTGTAATCCCTTGTTTGCCTTTTAATACTTGACAAGATCATAAAGTAGACACAACCTGAGAAAAAGGGATGATAGTCTCAGCAATAACATCATAAAGACTTCTTTTTGTCATTTGTATCTTTGAATGTCTTGACATTTTGGAGTTATGAATTATTAATTATTAAGATGGAGAAAAATATTACATGCCCGTATGCATAATATTGTTAAATATTTTTAAAAACACATTAAAATTGTGTGCAACTTTATTTGTAATTCCTTACTCACTGTATATCATGAGAAATTTAGTGACATTCATAAAAGTAACAAAAAAGAAAAACAGAGGCATAGATACATGGAAGAGACTAACAGCTGTCACATGGGAGTGAGGAGAGGAAGAGTAGATGAAAGAAGGTAAAAGGATCAGCCGAAGAACAGGTATACATTGTCCATAGACACAGACAACAGTGTGGTGATGGCCAGAGGGAAGCAGGGGTGATGGTGGGGGAGGAAGTGGGCAAAGGGGGACAAAAGGGGACATCTGTGATAGTGTAACCAATAAAAATAAAGTAAAAACTAATTTTAATAATATTTACTGAGATAATTATATTTATTCAGATGTTAACAGTTCATTAAAGGTATGACTTCATATATGTAATATAATTTACTTCTAAATCTCAGTATAGTTTAAATATATTTTTATTATTGTACATTGTTACTGCCTCTACAGAAGATTACCTAAAATAAAGTTAATTTTAAAAATCAAAGAACTACAGTGATTCAAGAATGTTTATCTCATTTGACATTATTTTCAATAAAACTTATAGAAGTAAGAAAGTGATATGTTCCATGTTTATAACATAATTATTTTTTCTAAAATAAGAACATAAATATATATTCATATATGGCAAAAACAATTATTAATTATAAATTTTATTTTGTAATAAACCAAAATATAACTGCTTATACAATAAACAATCAATAATATGAAATAATGATTAAAATCAGTTACCTCTATTATTTTACCAACTTTCAGTTATATGGATATAAGTATATGTATGGGCATAAATTCGATACATAAGTATATTCTAAAAGCTTCTCAAATTTAATAATGATGTAAACTATAGATGTATGTGTGTGTGTATACACACACACACACACACACATATCTATCTGGAAAAAGTCCAACCCTTGTTAATATAATGAGAACAATTTGTTGCGGTCAGTGTATCTGGCAGATAAGGAGAGTGGACAGGAATGCACATGCATGAACAGTGATGACATTGCTGTACTAGTCAGTGGGGACAGTAGATGCTGTTGAGTGAGCATATGTACTGTGTGGCCGTCACATTCAAAATGACTGAACATGTAGAGCAACGAATCTGCATCAATTTTGCACTAAGCTTGAACATTCCTCCGCAGAAACTATTCAGAAGATTCAGAAGGCTGCAGCTATGGGTAACTGATTATTGACAGCTTCATCATGGCAACATGCCCCCTCATGCATCACATCTTTTGCTGAGTTTTTGGCAAAACATCAAATCACCTAGGAGACTCAGCCCCCTCACAGTTCAGATTTGGCACCCAGCAACTATCCAGCTCTTCCCGAAACTTAAATCAGCTTTCAAAGGGAAGAGATTTCACACCATTGCTGAAATTTGGGAAAACACAACAGGGCAGTAGGTGGCGAATACAAGAATTGTGTGAGGGGCCAAAGTGAGAACTTTGAAGGGGACTGAGGCATCATTGTCCCATGTACAATGCTTCTTGTACCTTGTATTTTCTTCAACAAATGCCTCTATTTTTTTATATTACATGCTTGAATACTTTCTGGACAGACTTTGGAATATATACATACATACATACACATACATATATACATATACATATATATACATATATATATGTTGAAAGTTTTTCAAATTTGGCAAATAACTCAAACCACAGAGTCAAGAAGCTCAGAAAACTCCCCTAAGAAAATCCCAGATAAATACACACCAAGAAATGTCATAGTAAAAAACATATATGCATATTTTTAAAAAAACATCTATAGCATTTCAATATAGTACTTGTCAGGGGAGTGATTATTTGAATGACCATGCATTTTTTATCAGGCCAAAGTATATCAAGCAATATTTTAATATCTAAAAATAAAAATAACTTTAACCAGAATGCTATGTTTAGTAAAAATGTCCTTTGGGAATAAAGTTTAATGAAAAAATTAAAGTAGGAAAGTAAGAGAATTTCAAGCCAGAAGACCTGTTCTAAAGGAATTGTTTATATTTTTCTGTCAAGCTCTTTAAAATGTATTTGTTCCTTGAAAGTAAAACTTAAAAAAATCTGATGAGATTTCAATGAATAATGATATATAATATGTAAGACAACCGAAATACAAATAAAGGTGTGCAAAAAGACCTTTGGTGGTAATGTTTCTACATTTCACTTAAGCAATAAAATGTTGATTTTAAGGAGATAGAGATTAAGTAGATCACTACAAACAATAATATATACAAATATGTACAAATAGATATAACAAAAATCAGAATGTGTTAATTAAAATAAAATGCTAAAAATTTTTATATACACAAGAGATGGGTGGAAATGGACAGATAGAAATGAAAAGTAGAATAAATAGGAAGTAAAAAATATAATGGTACATAGAAATCAAAACACATTAATAATTACATCAAGTGTAGTGTCATGTGCTTAAACATGAATTAAAATAAATTATCAGACTGAATTTAAAAAACCGTAATCCAACTAATGGTATTTAAGGAAACTCACTTCAAATATAATGTGGTAGGTAGAAAAAAGTAAAAGGATATGAAGTGCCATAGCATGCACACACAAATCAAAAGCAAAAGGCCATAGAGGCTATATTAATACCATACAAAGAATGTCTGAGAGCAAAGTAGATGATAGGAAAAAAAATGTATTGAACAGAAAGTGTTCAATTTACTAAGAAGGTACAATAATCCTAAATGTGTACATATCAATTTTTTGTGTATGGTATGTGATAAAGATCTAAATTTACCTTTTTGCATGTAATATCCAGTTGCCCCAGTCCCATTTGTTGAAAAGACTGTGCTTTGATCCATTAAATTACTTTGTCAAATTGCAAAAACAAAAATGCAAAAGAAAAGTTAAATAAACCTGCAGTAAAGATTTTAACACTTCTTTTTTAATCAAGGGAACTAGTGGACATAAAATAAGGGAGAATAGAGAAAAACTGATGAATAGCATCAACTAGTTGTACTTCATTATATTTATTTATGAAACACTCTGCCCAACAAGAGTAGAATATGTATTCCTTTCAAATGCACACATAATATTTTCTAAGATACACCACATTCAGTGAATATAAAATAAACAATGAGGTCAAAAAACAAACAAAAGAAATTTTGATGAATTTAAAACAATTAAAATCAAATGAGAATGCTCTTTGATCATAAGGCAATTAAACTAGTGTCAATAATAGAATAATAATAGGAACATCATTGTATATTTAGAAATTAATCAACATTGGGAGAAAATATTTGCAAAAATGATAAAGGTCCCATATCTAAAATATGTGACAAGTTCTCATAACTTAATAATAAGAAAACATACTTTGTAGCAAATGGGCAAAATACTTGAAAGACATTTCACTCAATAGAATATATTGAAAGCAAAAGAAGTTTTTAATTAGCTTATACAAAATTTTAATTGACTACACCATTAGCCAATACAGAAATACAAATTAAAACTACAATGAGATTATTATACCTACTAGAATGACTCAAGTAAAAAATACTAACTATGCCAAGTGCTGACCAGTCTGCAGAGTGACTGAATCTCTCATGTAAATATAGTGGACTGTAAACTGGTACAGCCACTGTGGAAGAATGATTGGCAGCTTCTTCTAAAGTTAAATATTCACTTACCAACGGCCTGCATTCCCTGGTATTTACTAAAGAAATATGAAAACTTATATGTCTATAAAATCTAGTACAAAAATGCTCATAATAATTCCATTCATATTTGTCAACAGCTAGAAACAGCCTAAATGTCTTTCAGTGGGTGAAAAGAGATACAAACTTTGGTACATCCATATAATAGAACACTACCCTGCCATAAAAGAGAATGGGCTATTGATTCATAGTTTGGGTGGATTTCAAAGTCAGTATTCTGAGTGGAAAAAAAAAAAAAAAAACTAGTCTCAAGATGTCACAAACTACATGATGACATTTATATAACAGCACCGTAAAGAGAAAACTATAGTGGGGCAGAACAAATCCCTTGCTATAAGTGCTTGTTAGGAATTAAGAGTATGTGTAAATTCTTACTAAAAAGAGATAACACTGAGGTGGTTTTATGGAGTGAAGTAGCTGTTCTGTATCCTGTGTTGGTGATTACATGAATATCTGCATGTCTTAAAATTCATGGAGATACATACAAAAGTGTCAATTATACTATATTTTAATTAAAAATAAATATTAAAATATCAACTGGTAATGCTTACAGTAACAGCAGAAAATAATTTGGAGAAGAATTTATAGAATTGTTTCCCTATGTGAATAAGACTTCTTGAGTTTCAGTGTAAAAAAACTCCCCTAGATTATTAACATTTTTCTAAATATAACTGCATTATTTGTTTTATGATAGCAAAAATGATTTGAATTCACTCAATAAAAAATAAGATGACACTTCTAATATTTGATGATTTCTTCCATCTGTGTACAAATATTGGTGATCAGGGTTCTGAGTATATAAACTAAAATAACTGTACACGAATCCAATTTATTTTATTTCTTATATCTCCTGTGACAATCTGAATGGCAAAGAGAAGAGAACAAAATCGCAAGCATGAATTGGGTGTCTTTTCCATTCATCTTCTTTGTAATTATAGCTCTGCATTATAATCTCAATTAATTTACCTAACATTCTTAATCTTCTGTTGAAATGTAGATAAGCCATACTTCTCTGGGTTACTGTGGGAATTTAATGAGGAAACATATACAAACTTAACCTACTCAGAATATGATATTTAACAGAACCAAATAAATAAAACTAAACAATCAAATAGAGTAGCTAAATCGATATGAAGTCATAATCTTACAGAGACAAAGAATTTCAAGGGAATTCCAAGTAGGTTCTTTTGTTTGAGATAGGAAAATAATGGAAGTGAAATGACTGCTACAATATAAACTTTCAAAGATGTGATATTGTCTATTAATGCAAAAACTTTACAACTAGTGTCCCTAGTTCTGTTCTTCCTATTCATGCCCACCTCCACATTCTCTTGCCGTCCATACACTGAAATGCATCTATGATACAATTTCAACCAAAGTCAGCTTTTAAAAATAAAAATCAGGCATGCCCACACCCCTTCTCATGTACTCCTAGGGCTACCATCCTGTTTAGGGAAAACAACTGATTTTTTATGTCCCACAATTAACTTGAAGACTCAGCTTTTTTTTTTTTTTTTTTTTTTTTTAATCCCCTTGTTCTTTGTTTTCCAGCTACAGCAAGTCTTCCTTCCTGTGCATGCCTGACCCATGCTTTCTACTGGGCCATTGAACATACCCTCTCTGAAATGCTTCCTCATGATTCTTAGTCCACATGATTCCCTGTCATCTTTCAGGTCTGGGTGTAGATGGTCCCTTATCAAGAGGCTTTGACATCCTATTTAAATTGACTTCTTCTAGTCACTGTCAATTCACGCTATGTATTTTATTTGTTTGGTTTAACACCATCCATAATTATGTTTCATTTATATTTATATTCATTATATATCATTCCTATAAGAATATAAACCTATGTCTCTATGGTCAATTAATATTCAACAAAGGAGGCAGGAGCATAAAATGGAGTAAAAATAGCCTCTCCAACAAATGGTGTTGGGAGATCTGGACAGCTACATGCAAAAACATGAAACTTGACCATCAACTTACAACATACACAAAAATAAACTCCAGGTGGATAAAAGACTTAAATATAAGTCACAGCACCATAAAAGTCTTAGAGGAGAACATAGGCAGGAAAATCTCAGAGATTCCAAACACCAATCAATATGTTCACTGATATGTATTGTACAGCAAGGGACATAAAGGAAAGAATAAAGAAATGGGACTTCATTAAATTAAATGCTTCTTCACAGCTAAAGAAAACACCATCAAAATGAAAAGAGAACAAACTGTATGGGAAAACATATTTGCCAATGATACCTTGGAAAAGGGTTTGATCTCCAAAATAGATAAAGAACTCACAGGACTTCGAACAAGGGAGACAAACAATTTAATTAAAAAATGGGCAAGAAACCTGAACAGACACTTCTCCAAGAAGGACATACAGAGGGCCCAGAGACATATGAAGAAATGCTCAGCATCATGAGCCATCAGACATGCAAATTAAAACCACAATGAGATACCACTTCACAACTGTCAGAAAGGTCATCATAAACAAATTAACAAACAAGTGCTGATGAGGTTGTGGAGAAAAGGGAACCCTTGTTCATTTTTGGTGGGAATGCAGACTGGTGCAACCACTGGGGAAAACAGTATGGAGTTTCCTTAAAAAAACTAAAAATGGAACTGCCTTTTGACCTGGCAATTCCACTGCTGGAATTATACCCTAAGAATCTTGAAACACCAATCCAAAAGAACCTATGAACCTCTATGTTCATAGCAGCACAATTTACAATAGCCAACTGCTGGAAGCAACCTAAGTGCCCATCAGTAAATTAATGGATTAAAACTGTGGTACATTTATGAGAAGGAATACTATGCAGTGGAAAGAAAGAAGGATCTCCTACTCTTTACAACAACCTGGATGGAACTGGATAGCATTATGCCAAATGAAATAAGCCAGGTGGTAAAGACAAATACCATATGATTTCATCTTATAATTGGAACCTAACCAACAAAACAACCAAGTAAGTAACACATAACCAGAGACAAGGAAATAAGGAATAAAATGACAGTGACTAGAGGGGAAAGAAGAGGGAGAGAACAGGGGAAAGAAGGAAAAGCATCGTCAACAGACATGTATAAAGGACCATGGGTGGGGGGTTAGGATTGAATGTGGGGGGTGGGGGGTTAGGATTGAATGTGGGAGGTGGGGTAGGTAGTGCAGGGAAGAGTAATGGGGGGGAATGGGGACAACTGTAACTGAACAACAATAAAAAATTTTAAAATAATATAAATGTTATAATGTTTGTCATTAATTGTAGCACTTAGAGGAATGTTTTGCACATAAAAGAGAGAGATTTGAAGCATTATTTTTGTTTTGAATTCTACTCACCTCTAATTTTCTACCAGATAGATCAGTAGTGAATGGCTCTAAATAATATTAAATTATAAAAAAGAATGAATCCTGATTTTTAATAATGTGTAGAATCCAGGGTGGGGGGGATGTGATTAAATCATGCTCAATCAGCACTGGTCTGGGAATCAAAAAGCCACTGATTCAATTCCCAGTCAGGACACATGCCTGTGTTGCTGGCCAGGTCCCCAGCAGGAGGTGTGTGAGAGCCAATCACATTGATGTCTCTCTCCCTTTCTCCCTCCCTTCCCCTCTGTCTAAAAATAATTAAATAAAATCTAATTAATTAATTAATTAATTAATTAGTTATGCTCAATCAAAGGTTGATTCCCCATAAAAATCAAGACTATATTTCTAATAAAATTTAAATTCATTATTAATTTTATTATTCGATAATGCTAGCTGGGTTTTTATTGATTTTCTTTTCTCATATCCTAAATATGCCCTAATGTCTAAATTTCAGTATTTCAACACATAAAAATTCTCAGTGTAATAACATATTTTACTTTGCAAAGGAGAGAAGAAAATTCTACAATTAGTGGCATCATTCTTCTCATAAATATGATTTCTTTTAAAAGTATCCTGGTAATTATATTACAAGTGATTTAATCAGAAAAATCATCCAAGGAACTGGCTTCACAGACAAAATATATCAAATTAATTATTTGCTTAGAATAAACTTCTTTAATTTTTCTTCTTTAATAATCAAAAGTTCAATAAATGAAATTTACCAAAGGAAACAGTCTCTTGGATTACTTTGATTATATTCTTTTGCATGAGCTTCCTGGAGACAAGGGCTTTCTCTTCCCTATATAACAACCAGATGAATCTGTCATCTCTTTTATTTAAACAGGCAACATTGAAGATTCTTAACAATACCTCTGACCCCTGAGAAACAGGATATATAGCAGACCATTAATTAGTTGTTTGAAATGAAGGGATATGTGGCACACTGAACCATGCCTCTCTGCTCCATTGCACAGTATATCCACACCTCGTTGTCCATTTATATTTCTGACGACTCCCAAAGAACCAGTACCCTTGAGAAACCTCGTAAGTTAGCAAGCTTGATTGATGTACATTAGGCAGTCAATGACTTGTTCTTTCTGGAGTATTTCCCTTTTTGCATGAGAGAAACATGGTCAAAATATGTATCAGACCTTGAATCAAATTAAAACCCAGAAGATTTCATTGCAGTGCTGCTTTTTGTTTCATACATAAATTTACATAAAATTGAGTTACTTAAGATTTCATATCTGTTTCAATTTTACTTCCATTCTAGACCTGTCTGAAATGAAAGTGGTTTCATAGAACACTGCATTAATTGTTTCAGGAGGGTAACACAGTCAACTCAGCTACTCTCTAATTTCAGTTCGGGTGATGCTATTGTTCTTTAAGAATTTTCCATAGTTATGAATTTATAAATTATTCACATTTATAGTCACTAAAAGAAACATAAACTGAAAGAGTAGTATCAAGAGGCAGCAAAATGACAACTGGAATGCCTACCTCTCCTTTAATATTTCTGGTGATCATTTGACCTTCAATAAAGACATTTTCCCTTACACATACTCATTCCATAAGAATTAATTATGCTACTGAGTACCCTAAAAGAGAGCTATTTTAAGTTGCTCTTTTAGTTGTATTTTGTTATGACACAGGCATTAAAACTATTCATAACACCAATACTTTGCTATATTAAGAAAAATACAATTTATTAAAGATATTTAAAAGTTTGGTGCTAAGTTAGTTCTTAAACACATTTATAAAATGCCATGTCAACTTAATGACCCATATCATAAAAATCTGGAAATGTGACACCTCTAGGACAATTAAATGCTGCTCTTAAAATATGATAATTTTGATTTCCTAATAAAATTATTCTAATATTGCAACATAAAAATAATATATAATGGTCACTTTTGTCCTAAATGTTTTATGCTAGTCTACTTTACTAATTATGTATGGTTGAAATTTAAACATATCCCTTTTGGGGGTGTGGTTGTATAAATAATTCATTACTTTTGTCTGTGGCCCATTTGCTGCTCTTTTGCATCTCAATAACTTGATCAATTTCTATTCAATATTAGGATTGAACTGTTAAAAGTTCTCAGATATCTCTTCTATTGATTCTTGCATTTTTGCTTTTGGTGATCCCTAAATTTAATACCACAACTGCAGTATCCTGTTTTCCTGTACACTTTGTAATACAGTCCTCTCCCACAGACATATTTGGCAGCTGTTTTCTTTTTCCTGTCATAATAAAACACTTCTGATTCTTTCCTTTTGGTGTTTAGAGATCCCTTAAATTCCTTTGGATGAGATGGATGCATGTCTCTTCTGTTGAAACATAACCTAAGGGATCAAACGTACTTTTTAAAAATTATTCAAAAAGGTTAGTCTTATGAGCTACTAGCTCATTATCTGTTTCATTCTATTCTGTCCTTCAGTTGAACTGAATAAAAGATGTTTGCAAAAAATGAATCGTAAAAAAGCAGAATAAGTTATCTTTTCAAGCAAATGGAATTCAACTCATACTTTACTACAAACTCTAAAAGATACCATAGCATCCAAATTGCATATTTTTTTCTCCAATATGTTAAGAGTTAATAATCTTAATTGTCATACAACCCCTTCACCAGCTATTGCTCTGATAGTTAATACAATGATCTTAATTATTGGAGGTTGGGAAAGCAAGAATAAAACAAAACAAAGTAAACAAACCAAGAAAGCTTGAGTTACTTACATTTGAAATATACAGGGCCCAATGCTGAATATTATGATATTTGCATCTCCTTTTTCAATGACAAGACTTATGTCCTTAAAATGAAGTAATAGAGTGCTCTATTCAATAAATTTACATGTTGTTTTTCTTTTCTCCTAGATTTCGATAAACTCTAAAATAGTTTTTATGTTATATTTATCTTTGTAGCTCTGAGGCTTAACATACTGTCTTTGCTTTTTACATGTTGTTAGAAAAAAATAGGAACAAGAAAAGAGGGTGTATAAAAGAAAGCAGGGAAAAAGAAAAGACAGAAAGAAACAAATTGGCACAATAGCTTACCTACCTCACAAATTCATTGAGATTTTTAACTCTTTTTCATGTCTGAGCTCAATTCTTTTTGGTTTTAAGATTTTATTTATATATTTTCAGAGAGGGGGAAGGAAGGGAGAAAGAGAAGGACATACACATCAATGTATGGTTGCCTCTCATGTACCCTATACTGGGGACCTGGCCCACAACCCAGGCATATGCCCTGACTGGGAATCGAACCCTTTAGTTCACAGTCCAGTATTTAATCCACTGAGCCACACCAGCCAGGGCTGAGATAATTTACCCTGATAATAGACACTCATAACCTGTAATTAAGCCAATAGAACAAACATTTAAAATAATTTTATTAACAATTATGTCCATTTAAAGAGCAGTTTGCTAATATATTCACATTTTGATAATATGTATATGTGTGACATATATATTCCTCCTGAAGAAATATTCTATATTTAGCAAAAGAAAAAATGGATTTTACTGAAAAGTTCTAAATATATATCTATTTTAAAGGAAGGACCATCTCAATATCTCCACAACTAGTCAAAGAAGTCTCATATGTCACATTTTTCTTTGTACACATACTGTAGCTACCGATTATGTATTCTCCTTTCTACTAAACAGTAGAAGACTGAAAAGAAAGGTTATGGTCTATTCTATACTTTGTGGCTGGTAAATCATAGCTGACATCATTGTACCTATGTTATGTGCCTGCTTATTTTCACTATGGTAAACTCAAGATCCATTGAGGCAGTTCTACAATAAAGCCATAAAAACAGATTTAGTATAGATAAATTTTTAAATAAGGAAATGGGGAGAAATAATACCAGTAAATATAAATTAAGCAGCTTTCACAAAGTTTTCCTCTAAGCCAGAAAATGGATAAATGTACAGAAAAGAAACATTTTCTAGAAGATGTGCTTGTTACATTATTTTATAATAATTAAAAGTAAAACATATTGGTAAGTGTCCTTCACCTCAACTTTTCACAAAAATCTACCAAGAGTTGTTTACTTTCACTAAGTTATAGAAGTAAAACATTAATAAACTATTTCCTAATATTAATTAAAAGGATATAGAAGGTGATTTACATTCTCTAGCTTTCTGTTGAACACATTGGATATGAAAAAAGTGTTTAATTGGACAAATCACTGGTTAGCACATTATTTTAGAATTACACTCTCAATTCTTAACTATAACTTTGTTCTGTTGACTTATGGCACAGCTATTCTCAGCATAGCGGTGATCATTTTGGAATAAATACATACACTAAATCATACCAGCATTCTGGTAAAAAGCCCTCCCACAGGTCCCCAGATCACTCAGGCCCCACCCTGACATATCAATTCCTGCATGATTGTTCTCAGTCACTTCTTCCCTTTCCTATCATATACCTCCTGTCTCTTCACTCCCTAGGCATCAATCATTGGTCTCCTTCCACATCCCTGAATATGCCAAACCTATTTTATCAACTCACAGCTTTTATATTTATATGTTTCCTATGGTTTGAATTTTTCTCCCTAATGTATTTGAATATTTCATTACTTTATTCAGATCTCTGTCCAAATGTTTTCTTATCTGAAATAGTGCCTCACTCCACCCCTACTATATCCTATGTGATTAAACAGCTTTATTCTTCTTCAAAGCATCTAACACCCTTACACAATATACATCGACCTATTAGGTTCTGTTGGCTCCAAGGTGAAAGTTAACTCCATGAAATCATGGGTTTATTTCTCAGCTGTATTGGCAACACCTAGGAAAGTTTCTTGTGCATGTAGTTGTAAAATAAATATAATCTGAATGAATTGAATGAATGAATAAATGAAGGAAGTTTCAGCACTTCAAGATAAAGAGTCCACCCACACAGTTACAATCATCTCTAACTAAAATAAACAAATACCTAAATATAGACAGGTTGTGATATATGATTGTACCTTGATAATTAAAGCAAAATTAGGCCATCTTTCAAAACTAAAATTCCAGAATATCACACTTCTATTTTCTATAGACATGTGTATAGCTATTGACATAGATACATTTAGACACATATACACAGATATTTAGTTTCAATAACTGAAAGTAATATAGAAAATGTGCCCATATTCCAAATCATGAGATAAGATTTAAAACAAAGAAATAGCCCTGGCTGGTGTAGCTCAGTGGATTGAGCGCGGGCCTGCGAACCAGAGGATCGAGGTTCGATTCCCAGTCAGGGCACATGCCTGGGTTGCAGGCCAGTTCCCAGCAGGGGACACACGAGAGGCAACCGTACATTGATATTTCTCTCCCTCTCCTTCTCTCCTACCCTTCCCCTCTAAAAGATAAATAAATAATAAATAAAAAAATCTTAAAAAAAATAAAACAAAGAAATATGTTAACAGCAAGGAAAACTACATAATCATGAAAAATGTAAAAATTCCAAAAATAACATTGCCCCAGGTTATAGAAAGGAATGATCTTTTAAATTCATTTTTAATACCTTGTAGAGAACATTAACCAAGATATCCCCCAAAAAATTAAAAGCCAATTTTATTTATGAATATAAATAGAAATAATTCTAAACTATTTGAAAGAATAACATTAAAATATGAGGTTAAAATAAAGTTTATTCTAAGAATATATATTCTGATCATATTAGGATGCATAATTATATGATTTTCTGAAGTAATACTTCAAAAGAAAAAAACAAGTGTAGATCATACTAATAGATGATGAAATATCATTTGATACAATTAGACACATTATAGAGAATAACACAAGTAAATTGGTGCATTAAGGGGTCTTAATATACATTGAATTTATCTGAAATCAACAGCATAGATGATCTACTACACCTGACTTTTCAAACTCAAATACTTAGAGATCAGTCAGGAAAATAAAATATGTAAGCTAGTTACTTGAAAAACAAGTTTAGAAACAGAGTTTATATTAGACCTAAAGAGTTATATTTTTATTTCATTTCATTTTATTTAATTTATTTCATTTCATTAACAATCTTCTGGCCAAAAGATAACTGTGTAGGGAAGGTGGGAAAAGGTGGCTACTATTTATTTCCATCGTCATGTCTCCTTTCTCTAGAATGTCTATTAGATTTTCTGGATGTATTTCTGAAGACTTTTGATTTTTATTCAAATTGAGTATTTTTCTTTATATTCTGGGAAATAGCCTGTTTTGTCTTCCAGCTCCTTTACTATTTTTTCTTAACTTCTAGTAATCAAATTTTAAATTTCCAATATTCTTAAATAAAATTTTCTCTGATTTTCTTTCAACAGCACTGTAATCAGTTAATCCCACATTAACTGTTAATCCTAAACATTAACATATGTCTGACCCGCAAATTTAAACTATCATTTCTAATCTCAAATTTGCAGATGTGATAACCAAGTGAAAGCCCCTTGTCAAATATAATCTAAGAAAGTTCTTTCCATCTGCTTCATTCACAAACTGCTGTTCATCTTCCTAACACTGATTCCCAGACACCGTGAAGGAACTGATTCCCTTCATGTAGTCCTCCTCATCCGCTTGTAGTCCTCTCTTGAGACTCACCAATCTTTAGTGATCTTTGCTTCTCATATTGTCTGCCCATGGCTCTACAGAACCATTGCATGCCTACCCGAGTGCTTTCAACTGTGATCACTCGTTACACATCACCACTCTGTCATTGCATCAATAAAGTAACAAGCATTGTCATTTCTTTCCAGTAAAGTGAGTTTAATATTGCACAGTAGCTTAAGTAGCTTACTTTTTGTTGTAATTCTTGCTTTTGGTGGCACATTATTAGATACTCTTTCTGCCAGATGTTCGGCACATATTTGAGTGTTTACTAAACAATAGAACTTTACCAATGACAAATCTCATTTTCCTTTTCCGAAGTAGGGATAAAACAAAAATGAAAGAGATGGAAAAAAAAAGAGTTAAAACAAACAGGAAAAGCCTTGAACAATGTAGATGGGCATATGGAGCTTAAATGTATTAGGGCTATGTCTGGAGGAGAGTAACACTTAGAGCCAGAGAGCCAGAGGGGACCAGAAGAAATACAATCCCTGCCCCCACCTCAATCCTATCAAAATTCCTTAGAGAACAGAAGGGAATCAGGTTTGCTCTATGTGAAATGAAACTCCAATCAATTTTATGTAACCATCAACAGATAAGGTAACTCAATATAACGACTATGTTAATAGACACAACCTCTGTTCTTCCGAGATTCAAACCTAATCATAAGCCTAACCTCCTTGTATGTGCAATTCTATGCTTCAATCCTTCATGGAATCTTGTTTTGTGTTTTTTGTTTCCATAACACCAAATCTCAGAAACAAAAAATACAAAACATAAAAATAAAACTCTTCACAATTTAAACCACATAGCTGCATAACACTCATAAAGGAAAGTTATTAAAGAATGAGACAAAGCTGCTTCTTTCTTTACATCTCACACTTCTGTTGACATTGAACCCTAGCATAACCTTTGAAAATATAAGTCGTGTTGGCCAGTTGGATACATCTCACTGATAATGAGTTATATTACATCTCAATCTCAAAAATGTCATGTCAGATGAGTCATTCTACGTAAGAGGAAATCCTCTACTCACAAGGCCTACTCACCTCAGCAGTCAGCCTTAGACAACCAATGTCTGCGAACTTGGTCTGTAAGTGCACCCATAACTCCCAGCTTTCTTTCCCCTCTCTTTGTCCACTAAACTGAAGCTTTGAAACCACAAATCCTAGAGACTTGAGAACAAATTTCTTAAATATCTGGGATTCAGTTACTTATAGGTTTGTTGTGGAGTTCATAATACACGATCACAGGACTTTCTTCAAAATATCAATCCTAGTTCTACTGCACCAGTGATAAGAGAATACCTGTGATTATCCTTATTATTAACATGCAATAATAATATACATTTATTGAGTTTTTGCTATATTATTGGCATTCTCTTGAGTACTCTACACAAATTGTTACATTAAACAGTCTAGTATATGTGCTAGGCATTATTTTTCAAATTAAAATTTTGAAGTTCAGAAAGTTTAGTTTTCTAAAGGTCTCAAGCTCATAAGTCGTAAATCTTGTCTTTATGCTTTCTCCTATTTGTCTCTGAAAATCTGCCTTTAGTTACTGAGCAAACCTACTTGCTTGTCACTACTCAAGGAGGTCATATACAGTATTTTCTCCAATAGGAAGTTAGACGTTCGGTAGGAGCTGTTTCTTTTAGGAGTATCCTCACGTTACCATACAAATCTGATTATCAATGGGCTCTAGTTAAAATATTAAATGGCCCCACCTTGTATTTCTTAGCTGTGATCCAGGAAAATCTTGTCCTATCCATCACTCCAGGTTCATCACTCCACATCCATCATTATCCTTCTCTTCTCTTTCTCCATGGCATATCTTATTTGTCTTAAATATGGTGGTGAGTATACCCTTGCTTTAATGCCATCACTGTATGGTAACCTTCCCCTGCAATGAACTATAGCTTTGTTGGAATTGTCATTTTCTGTCCTATCATTCAGCAATTAAACCTTAGAATCTGCCAACATCTATACACATATGTAAACATTTTTTCAGTGTCTACAGAAGAGAAACCTTTGTATTTGGTGAATATTTCTTAACTGGTCTCCACTTATCTCTAACTTTCTCAAGCAGTGAATGAGAGTTCTCAGTTCTCTAAATATTGCTAATTTTAAAATACTTGCCAAGATAATGTATAAAGTTATACCTCATTTTTGCGAAATTTATACTTCCTTAATTACTCAGGTATTTGGAAATCAGTTCACATATTTATAATTTATTTATTTTGTATGCTTTTCACTTACTGAAATGTTCTTCCAAGTTTCTATATGTTCTGCTCATTCTCATCTTTCAGTCCTTAGTGCAATGACTTGCTTTAAAGAGTCCACAAAAGTTCACCCTGTATGTGACTTCTAATTACTTCCTTCTCTCTCTGAAAACAGAACATAACACTGATCACAGCCTACACAGCCTTGCTTAATTGTTGTTCGTTTACTGCCTCTGTTTCCCAAATCCCACATCAATGTATTGCATGTGGACATGTTCTCTGTTTTCAAAAAGGACCTCACACAGAGTACATGTTAAATAAGACCTTGTTGAACTTAATTAATTGGTTAATTAATTAATTATAAAACGATTAGATGCCAATTGCAGAAAATTTCCATCAGATTATAATATTCAGGAAAGGACAGACTTTTTTATTTATTGATAAATAAATAAAAAAAGTAGCGCCTGGCAGAAAGTAGGTATTTATTATATATTCATGGAACTGAGTTGTATTTGGTTACTCAGAATTTGTTTCTGGTTAGCTGCTCTTTTTATTTATATAATATATATTCAAAGTTGCTAAAGATTATGAATATAGCCAGCATTATTGTTTCCATTAAAAGAAGTATCTGGTGTTACATAAATCATACATCCTTTATTTTAGCAAAATATAATTGGAAATCTAATCTAAACCATAGTAAACATTGTCCTTTAAACAAGAAAAAATTAGGAAAGAAGGCAAATTCAGTATTAATATATTAAGCCTGTTTTAGTGAACAGTTGGGCAGCATTATGAAAAATCATATCTAAATTATACCTAAGCATTATAAAATAATTCTGCCATTTTGGCATACATATAAAACAGTCTACCAATAATTTGACACTTTGCAGGTTGCTATTGCTAGAGGTGGGAGTTTTAAATGTTTGCTTTTCTCTTATGAACTGTGAAAGGATAAAAGTCTTCACATAAGTAAAAAAAGATAATGATGTTTGCAATAAAATTATAAAAGCCATATATCTTTGAAAAGCTTCCTGAAACCTTGGTAAAAGATCAAAACACTCATCTACAAAGCACATCTAAATAATGTGTGTTCTAAAAATGGAAGGAGTCTGCTGGTAGTAGAGCCTTTCCAAAAATTATTACGTATGTATGTATGTATGTATGTATGTATGTATGTATGTATTTAGAGCGGTTACCTAGGAACACCAGCAACAACAGAAAGCTGATTATGTCTCTTCCTGTAGGCAAAAGAGTAAAGTAGATCAAACTGTTCAGCATTGTTTGTTTATGCAGGATTGCATATATAAACACCAGTTTCTTAAGGTTTAGCAAGATCTGTATGTCACTATTGTGCACTTTTGAAAAGCCAATGACATGCTGTATTACCTGAGGCACAAGCATTACTAGACAAAACTATTAATAGCTTGGAGAATAAGCTGAATGGAAAAGCTAAGTTATTCTGCTTAGGTGACCTCTCCTGAGAAGCTGGCTAAACTAAGCTCTTCCCTATGCATCTCACATCCTCCCAGGACAGTAAAATTGTAATGGAATTCAACTCACAAAAAATTTCCTGAAGTTTAGGACTAAAACTTTTATTTCTGCTTCAGATTTTTGAGCAAAGCACACATGTCCAAATCCAGAGCTGAGAAATTAAGTTCTCCATGCTCATGAAGGAGGATATTGTCATTTATTGGGGGGGGTGGGGTGCGTACAAACCAGAGAAATATGAAAAAATTGTGTTCATCAGTTATTTGACCATTCCTTTCGATAACTTTTTCCAGGATGTTTTCTGATTTTATAAAGCTAATATGAGTTAGGTCAGAGAGCATACTTTAGAGAATTTAGGCATCTTGCTGTTGTATGTGTGGGTCTTGATACCTGCATTACAGTTATACCTACCTCTGTGGTCTGAGTGTTGGTGGCCTCTGAAAACTTATAACATGTAATCCTAATGCCCAATTTGAGGATAGTAGGAGGTACAGCCATTAGGAGGTGCTTAGGTCATGAGAGTAGAGCCCTCATAAACAGGATTAGTGCCCTTATTATAAAAGCTGCACAAGCTCCCTACCTTCTTCCACCATGTGAAGACACAATGAGAAGTTTGTTGCCTGGACTAGGGTCCTCATGGACCATACTAACACTTTGGTCTCAGATTTTCAGATTCTGGAACTGTGAGAAATAAATGTCTGTTTGCATGCTATCCAGTCTGTGCTATTTTGTTATAGCAGTCAAACTGACTAAGATGCTTATATTAGCAGCATAATAGATTTTGTTAGAGATAATGTTTTCAATTTTAATTACGTACTTTAAGCTTTCCCAGGTGTAAATTCTTTTTCTGGGATTGTATGATTAAACTATTACAGAATATTAAGTGGTTGACAAAAATGTGTTAGGGTAAACATTATCATTAGTACGAAGGAGTCACAGATTAAAGATCAAATTATTGTACAATTGATTTAATAAAATGAGTGGATCAAAAAACTATGGTACATTTACACAATGGAATACTAGAATACTATGAAGCAGAAAGAGAGAAGGAGCTCCTACCCTTCACGACAGCATGGATGGATCTGGAGAGCATTATTTAAGTGAGAAAAGCCAGCCAGTAAAATACAAATGCCGTATGAGCTCAACTATAAGTGGAACTTAATCAACAAAACAAGCAAGCAAAATATAACCAGAGTCACTGAAATAAAGAACAAACTGACAGTGACCAGAGGTTAGGGGAGAGGGGATAACCAGGAGAAAAAGGGAAAGGGTCATTAAGGAACATGTATAAAGGTGGTGGCAGGAAAATGGAGACAACAGTACTCGAACCACAATTAAAAAAAAATTACTTGTAGTAAAAATGTGATGACAATCCTTTTTACTGAAGTTTAACTATTATTATCTACTTCTATAATCTTACTTATTTCTAAGAAAATATATGGCACAAGGCTCTGGGAAATGCAGTTTTCTGTATCTCTACTTCCATACAACAATTTCTAAATAGTTAAATACCCCTCACTAAGGTGAAATCTTTGACACATACTCCAGAACTAAGATCTACAATTTAAGGAGTCTGATATATGCCCCCTTATATGATGTAGTCATCAATATTGACTAATCAGTCTAAAACCTAGGTACAAAATTTAAAAAGAAACTTTTAATTTTCAATAATATATTACTTAATATGTTTGTAGAAAAATATTTTCCAATTAATTTTTTACATAATGCTGTAAATCAGAAGTTTTAGTCATCAGATATATATATATATATATATATATATATATATATATATATATATATATATAATTTCTGAATCATAAAAGAAAAGAGAACCAACAAATGTATATACTTTAATAGCCCTTTGCAGATAAAAATATCAATTCTAACCTTAGTTCATACAGTTTTAGTAAATTTTTCAGTATAGAGAAGGCCAGTTGTTTTTTCCTTTGGTCAGTGCAAAAATTAAGGCAGAGAGTTAAAACAGATACATGAGATTAAGTATCAGAGCAAAACACATTATCATGCATATGTGAGTTGAGTCCTCTTTTAGCTTTCACAAAATGTACCTTACATATGTTATAAGCTTAGTAATATTGTAACAAGTTAATCAATGTCTTATGCACCACAGTATTGCAATCATTCTTTTTTTTGAAACCACGTGTGAGAATTGGGAAATCAATAATATTAAATGTTCATATTACTCAAAGTAATGTAAGTATCCATCCAACCTCTATCAAAATTCCAATGACAATTTTTCACAGAAATAGAACAATTCTATAATTTGCATAAAACCACTCACACAAAAAATACCTGAATAGCCAAAGAAATCTTGAGGAAAAAAAAGAACAAAAATAGAAGCAACACTTTTCATGATTTAAAACTATATTACAAAGATACTAGTAATCAAACAATATGGTAATGGCATAAAACACACATAGAAAAATGGATCAGAATAGAGAGCCCAGAAATAAACCCATGCATTTATATTCAATTAATTTATGACAAAAGAGTCAAGATAGTTGATGGGAATAGGAGAGTCTCTTCAAGAAAAGCTTTTGAGAAAACTGGAAAGCCACATGCAAAATAATGAAACTATACTATACACAAAAATCAACTTACCTGTATTTTGCCATATATATTGCACACCAATTTTTGCCCCAGATTTTCAGGAAAAAAATTCTTTCACTTTAATTTTTTAATTCAATTTTTACTTATTTATGTTTAGAAACAAAACTGATTATTTTGTTGGGGGTATTGTTTTGCATATGGGTATCATTATTGCTTTCTAGAGTTACATTTTTAATTCATAAGCATAAATAAAAGAATTAAAATATTTTATATAGATATGGAATTAGTACTGCCCATATATAATGTGCATCCTTATTTTTCGCTCAAAATTTTGGGCAAAAAAGCATGCATTAAACACTGCAAAATCTGGTAAAATGTATTAAAGACTTAAACATAAGACCTGAAAAACCATAAAACCTCTAGAGGAGAACATACAGGGTAAGTTGCTGCTTTTTCTTCTTCTTCTTGGAAGATTCAATTTATTTATTTTTAGAGAGAGGGGAAGGGGAAGAGAAAGAGAGGGAGAGAAACATCAATGTGTGGTTGCCTCTTACATGCCCCCTACTGGGAACCTGGCCTGCAGCCCAGGCATGTGCCCTGACTAGGAATTGAACCAGAGACCTTTTGGTTCACAGTCCCTGCTCAATCCACTGAGCTACGCTAGCCAGGGACAGGGTAAGCTTCTTGACATCAGTTACAGCAATAACCTTTTGGACATGACACCAAAGGCAAAGGCAACAAAAACAAAAACAAATAAATGGAATTATGTCAAAATAAACTTCTCTACAGCACAGGAGACCATCAATAAAATAAAATAATTGCCAATTTTATGACTAATATTAGGATTAATATCCAAAATAGACAAAGAACTTCTACAAGTTACTAGCAGAAAATCAAACAAATCAATTTAAACATGGGCAGAGGCTCTAAATAGACATTTTTCCAAAGAAGACACACAAATGGCTAACAGGTACCTAAAAAGTGTTCAACATCATTAATAAACAGGAAAATGCAATGAGATATCACCCACACCTATTAGGATGGTTATCATCAAAAAGCAAAAATATAACATGTTGGTGAGGACATGCAGAGAACCCTTGTGCGTTGCTGGAAGAAATGTAAATTGGTGGAACCATTATGAAAAACATTATGATCATTTTATTGTGTTGAGTGTAATTTTTCTGAATAAGCATATGTACATTGTGGTATTATTTTGAGGGTTATAAATAGTGTTTTAGGGAGATTTATATTCCTTAACATAAACATAATATTTTTACCAAAATGTTAATTTTCTTATCCTCTCTTTAGTATTCCATTTTTACTTTTTTTATTGAGAGATAATGTACATATAAAATAGTATTAATTTTAGTTATAAAACAGTGATTATATATAAATTATATATGCATATACATAGTGATTATATATACACATATAAACATATATACTATGTATATGTATACATTATACATAATGATTATATATACATAATCACCATACACATAGTGATTATGTATACATATATAAACATATACTATACATAGTATACTATGTATATTATGTATACATATACTATGTATATGTATATATGCTATACATATGTGTGCACATACATATACATATATGCATGTGCATGTATATACATATATACAAAACATAATGATTATATATAAATTATATACATATACATATAAATTATACATACATGCATAAATTACATATATACAATTGTTTATATATACATATAAGCAATTACCACAATAAATTTAGTTATCATTCATCATGACACAATTTTCTTTTATAAATGCATGGAGAATTTTTAAGATCTACTCTCTCAGCAGCTTTCAGAGATACAATACAGTATTTCTAGCTTTAGTTGCCATTACAAGAAATCTCCTGGACTTACAGTTTGTACCTTTAGACCATTTCTACACAATTTACCCATTCCACACAGTACTGCCCCTGATAACCACCAATCTGTTCTCTGTATCTGTGAGGTTTATTTTTAAAATCCACATATAAGTGATATTATACAGTGTGTTTCTCTCTCTTGTTTCACTAAGCATACTGTGCTCAAAGCCTGTCCATGTTGTTGCAAATGACAGGGCTTCTTTCTTTTTCATGGCTGAAAAACATTCATATATATATATGTATACACATATATATGAATACCATATATATGCCACATTTATATATAATATGAATTTTATATGTATGTCACATTTTCTTTACCCATTTATCCATTGATGGACACAGATTATGTCTATGTCTGACTATTGTAAATAATGCAGTGATAAATTTTGGGTGCAGGTAATTTTTTAGATAGTAATTTTATTTCATTTTGATAAACACCCAGAAATGGAATTGATTGATGCGGATCCTGATTGGCAGGATCCACGTGTTGTGGCAGCTATGAACAAACACACACGGACTACGGAAGTCCTGTGGAGAAAAAAGGGACAGCATGGCCACTCTCTAAGTGAGAGAGAGTGCCCTGACCCTTGCCTGGACAAGCTTTTATTGCTTTTCTGGGTACATTACATTGAGGATGGTCCTCATTTACTATGCACAGGTTCGCTTTAGGTGGTTACCTTTTACAGATTACAAAGGAAAGAATGTTGCTAATTACTTCAAAGAGAAGGATGTTACAGATCAAGGGGAAATGTGGTTGAACTGGTTACACTCCATACTTGAGAGGTTAGCTCAGGTTTTAGGAACTTCCTGTAAGCACTTGCTGCCTCAATTCAGGGTGAGGGAGTTTTAGCAAAAGCAAGTCTCATAGCAGCCTTGGTACAATGCAGGCCTGATTCCCCACTGGAAAAACCTCTTCGTGGGCGTGGTCCTGTGTGTCAACTTGCTCCCCACTGTCCTTTCTGAGTGGGGGCTGAGCTACATTCCCACGCCACTTGAAATGGCTCCCTATATTTGATGAATCACATGTAAGGCATATCAACATATAATCACCATGTTGTACACTTGAAACTTATATGATATTGTAAGCCAGCTATGCTATAATAAAAATAATTTAAAAAGAGAGACATCAGTCTTTTTCTACTTAAGGCCTTGACTGATTGAATGCAGTCCACCCACATCATGGAGGGTAATCTGCTTTAATCAATGTCTACTGATTTAAATGTTAATCTCATCTAAAAAAATAAAAACACTTCAACGCTACTTATCAATTACTGTTCTACTAAATATCTGGTTTGTGTTCCATGGCTAACCCAAGTTTACCAACAGGATTAACCATCACAACACTAGAAAAAAAAATGAAGTTTGAAGGAGGTTTGAATTAGTTTAGGTTTCTTTCGTTAACCATTTGACCAATTTGGGGGGTTCATTCTTTTCAACACATAATCAATACAAAAATCCAATTTGGAAAAATGAGAAACTGGGCATCAATCCTCTTGCACCCAGTTCCTACTAGAGAATTAGTGGTTAATTTTATTGTTGTTAATTTGAGTAAATATTTGTCATATTTTGTCCATATCATAGACTTTCAGGTTATATAATCAACTGCTTCCTATTTCCTTATATTCCAAATAATTAAGTCTAGTAAAAAAAATTTAGTAAAGCATTTCTAACCAAATATTCAGTGAACTCTTAAGAGCTCCAAGATAGTCCTCAAAAATTTTCAGAAAAGCAAATACAAATTAAGATTATAATTGTTATAAGCTAACTTTGAATATAAAATAAAAATATGCTTATAAAACACTTGGATCAGTGTATGAAAGCAATAAGCTCATGATAAATTTTACACTGTTATTTTGATTATTGTATTACCTTTCTTTTTATAGAACAGAAAAGTAATAAAATAAGGCTATGAATCAGATCAGTCTGTACAAAGGCCTATCTTTATCCCAACCCATTTCCTAAGCCATTGTTTAAAATGCCTTTGTACTTTCCATGTTCTTGAATGGAGGATCCACCTAAATATAATATAAAAAAAGGATAAACAGCAACAACAACAACAACAAAACTCATCAAAATAACCCTAATGTACCTTTTAGGGAAAGCAATTGTCTTCTGAATAATGTGTACCAGTTTCAATGGATATCTTAAAATTATATATTTCTTATGAAAATAAACATTGCTTCACAATAATATAGCCTCATGTAAGTCTAACTTGTCAGTGTGATCTGCCATCAGGAGAAAGAAAAACTACTTAGAGGTACAGTTGGGTAGAGAGCTCTTCAGGCTGACCTTTTGCTGATAAGTTGATGATGCTCTCATTAGAAGCAACCCTGCTGTTTGCCCTCGATAAAAGACAACATCCTGCTGTTAACGTAATTTCCATTTTTGTGATTTAGCGATACAATTACATTAAAGATACTTTCTCAAATGGATTAGGGTGTAAGCGAAGATAAAAATGTTTTTATAAATTTTCATTCTGTATCCCCCAAACTAAATAATATTTTTCACATTGTGTGATTATATAGGATAAATATTACAAAAAGAATGACAATATTCAAATGATATTTTGTATTATATAAAAACAATTGAATGTATTATAAATACTGAAAACCAAAACATTATGGCCCCTGTCCAGTATTCTAGGCTTATTACTTATCACTTACTATCTCTGCCCCCACTCCTTATCTTCAAAACACACATAGCATGCACAGACACACAGGTACAGAACTCACTGCGGCCAGGTCACATTAAATGTGTTTCACTTGCCGTCTCTTGTCTTTGAAGTTTTCTGTCCTGCTACTCCCACTGCTGAGGACAATTTTTCTTCCTGATCTCATCTATTTCTTTTTCCCTGACCTTATCCCTTTTGACCTTTAATCATTTTTTAATATCTGATTTTTAAAGAGGGATAATAATTTCCCTTTTGGAAGAGTAATGATTAAATGAATTAACACACCTAAAACAATTAGAATAGTGATTGTGACAAATGAAGGGTCATATATATCATGATTTTTTATTATATTTCATTGATGATGCTATAGCAGTTGTCCTGATTTTTCCCCCTTTGCCCCCTCCACCCAAACCTGTCACCCCCTCAGGCAATCCCCACACCACTCTTCATGTCCATGGGTCATGCTCATAATTTTTTTGGCTACTCCCTTTCCTACACTGTACTTTACATCCCCATGACTATTTTGTAGCTACCAATTTGTACTTCTTAATCTCTTAACCTCTTCACCTATTCCCTCAGAACCCCCATCCTTCTGGAAACAATCAAAATGTGTGTCCGTATGTATGCTTCTATTTCTGTTCTACTTGTTTGCTGATAGTTTGTTTTGTAGATTCAATTATTGATATATTTGTATTTATTGACATTTTATTGTTCATAGTTTTGACCTTTTTGTAAATTAGTACCTTTAACATTTCATATAATAATGGTCTGGTGATGATGAATTCCTTTAATTTTTCCTTTTCTGGGAAGCTCTTTATCTGCCCTGTGATTCTAAATAATAGACTTTCTGGGTAGAGAAATTTTGGTTGTAGATCCTTGCTTTTCATCATTTTGAATATTTCTCCTTGATGCCTTCTACCTGCAAAGTTCCTTTTGGGAAATCAGCTAACAGTCCTATGGGAATTCCCCTGTAGGTAATGAACCACTTTTCTCTTGCTGCTTTTAAGAGTCTCTTTATCTTTAGCCTTTGTCATTTTAATTGTGATGTGTCTTATCTTGGGTCTCTTGCATCCATCATGTTTGGGATTCTCTGTGTTTCCTGGGTGTGCATGTCTATTTCCTTCACCAAATTAGGGAATTTTTCTCTCATTATTTTTTCAAATAGGTTTCCAAATTTCACTCTTTCTCTTCTGGCATCTCTATAATGTGAATGTTGGTATGCTTCAAGTTGTCCCAGACATTCCTCACACTATCCTCATTTTTTTTTTTTCTTGCTGTTCTGATTGGTTGTTTTTTGCTTCCTTATGTTCCAAATCATTGATTTGATTCTCATAACTGTACTGGTGATTACCAGTAAATTGTTCTTTATTTCAATTAGTGTCTCCTTCATTTCTGACTGGATCTTTTTTATGCTGTTGAACATCCTTATAAGTTCATTCAGCATCCTTCTAATCAGTATTTTGAACTCTGCATCTGATAGATTGCTTATCTCCATTTTGTATGGTTCTTTTTCTGGAGTTTTCTTCTGTTCTTTCATGTGGGCCATGTTTCTTTGTCTGCACAGGTTGGCAGTTTCCTTATGTTTATTTTCATGTATTAAGTAGAGCTTCTATGACTCTCTGTCTTAGGTGTCCTGTGGGGTCCAGTGGCACAGCCTCCCCTATCTCCCAAACTAGGTACTTGAGATGTGCCATTTGTGTGACCAGAGTACACAATCTTCTCATAGTTGAGCTTTATTGGTATTGGCAAATCAACGGGAGGGATTTACCCAGGCCAATGAACTGCAAAGACCAACTGTGAGCACTGACCACCAATCTCCACCTTCCATGGAGGATAAGCTGTGAGAGGGCCCACTCCACAGACCAGAATTTACTTCAGCAGGACTCTGGTGCCCAGAGTCCATGCCTGGAGTGTGTTGCTTGTGGAGGCAGTAGTCTATAGCTGTCTACTGGGTGCACAGGCTCTGGGGTTCCCCAGGAGGTGCAAGCATAGGTCAGAAACTACCTGTGTTCTATCTGGGGCCACTTGGCATAAGATACAAAGTTATCTTCAGATGACTGCTCCTTGTGCTATACTTGGAGTTATCCAAGTGTGGCCAGGCTGTGAACCAAGGCCAGTTACTGCTACTGGAAGGCCTGGAACCACTTACTAAGAAGTATGGGGGCTTACTGAGGCCAGTTACTGCATGTTTGAGAGGATTTAGGAAAATCTGAAGCATGAGCCAAGGCCAGACATTCTTAGGGGAAAGCCACTATTACCAGTTTTGGTGCGCCAATAAGTTGGATGCAGTGGAGCTTCAAGGAATCACCAGGGTGGGACAAACTGTGCAAACCAGGTTGATGAAGTCTCAGATATGGTGCCTGCCATTCTGTGGGGTGAGGGCTCAAAAGAGACACAATGGCCTCTGCCAGAAGTTCTGCTTGGGAGAAAGCCATCCACCAGCTCTCACCCTGATGCCAGACACTTCAGTTCCTCTTCATATGCCACTGGTGCCTTTCAAGCTGCTTCTGTGGCATGGGAGCTCAGAGGGAGTGTGTCTGATTAAGTCTGGGTCCTTTAAGAAGAACTGCTTAGAAATCCAGCAGTTCTTCCACTGACTCCATTCCCACTGGTTTTTATAGGCAGAAGTTATGGGAACTTATCTTCCTGGCACTGGAACCCTGGTCTGGGGAGCCTGGTATGAGGCTGAAACTCTTCACTCCTGAAATATCCCTTCTGATTTTTATCCACTACACATGGTTGTAGGATCAACCTGTTCTGTGTCTCCATGTCTCTGCTCCTTCTATCAGTCTGGATGAATGTGATTTTTTTCTTTATTTCCTTAGTTATAGGACTTTCATTCAACTCGATTTCTGATGGTTCTGAGTGATGGTTGTTCTATAGTTTAGTTGTAATTTTGACATCGTTGTGTGAGGAGGTGAGGCGTTTTTATCTAGGCTGCCATCTTGGAGAATCTTCTAATTGTTATATTGTTACTAAGAACAATTACTTGCTGAACTACATATTAATAACTTTTCTTTGTGCCATAGCTAACATTTCCAATAGAAGCACCCATCTACTTATTTTTTACTCTGAAAAAATATTACATCTCTTGTATTGAAACCCAGGTAAGTTTTTTTTGTAATTAAATTAAACACTGATATTGCAAGAAATTTGGACTTGAGGTATATTTTCCGAAAGTAGGCATCCTTTCATTGTGAGAATAGAAAAACCTTTTAAATCTGGCGAATCTATGTTTACATTTTCTCTTCACCACTTAATAGCTATATGACCTTGAACAATTTATATTTCCTCCTAGAAAAATATCTGTTTTTTTCATTCAATTAAGTAGTAAATGGACTATTAGATAATAACTATTTTTAAGAAAGAACTTATGAACACAAACAACAGTGTGGGATTTGTAAAGGAGAGGCGTGTGGGTGGAGGTAGAAGAGGTAGGAGGGATAAATGGCGATGGAAAAAAATGGCTGAATGTAACTATTGCCAAAACACAGATTCTTTAACTTGGGACTTTTAATGGCTTAATAAAAGAGCACACTAAGACAAAGGTGTTTTTCTTTCTTTTTTATTTTTTTTTATTTTTTTTTTTTTATGGTTGAGTCTCTGACTTAACTTGTGAAATATTTAAGTAGCTTGTAAATTATGATACATAACTTTTCCTATGACATGTAAGTTTATTTTTATTGTCACTCAAATTTTTGTCTATAAAATACTATTGAGATATTTTTAAGTTGTACTGACTGGAAATACAAAATGGAAAACTATGGAAATATCAAACATATTTTAGAGCACAGGGAGCAAACACAAGGCCTGTGGGCTGAATCCGGCCCTCCACATTGTTTTATCTGGCGGGGACCTTGTTTTTACCTTGCAGCAGCATCCAGCTCCTTGCCCCTAGTTAAGGAGTGGTTACATTTATACAGTCCTAAAATTACATTCTGCTCTTTGAAGGCAACCGCGAGGCTGATGTGGCCCCCAGTGAAAATGAGTTTGACACCCTTGTTTTAGAGTATCAGGCACCCTTAAAAGATACTAAAATGAAGACAAATCCATTATTGCTCTGCTTGCCCACTCAACAGACACTTTCCTATTCACGTGAGGACCTGAAGAAGCAACAGCTGACTTGGGGAACTATTTTAGTCAGAGGAAATACATGAATCCCTACTATGTCAGACACTGTGCAGGAGGGAGTTGTGTCCCCTGCAGTGAGCAGGAACGTTATCTTTGACTTAGAGTACTGGGAGTCCTGGTGGAATCAGACTCTTCTGTGACCCAAAGCAAGAACACTTCAGATTTTACCAGAAATATTGGGGGTCAGATTTTGCAGAGATTCAAAAGTTTTTCATAACTAATTAGAGACAAAAAGCAGGGTAATCCTGAAAATGTTTATCTTTATGTTATATAACTATCTAGACTTTTTGTAATTATTATATGATGTATTACCATTATGCTGTGCTAAAAACAATGATTTGCTCTTCAAAAATAGTACATATAGACATATATGTAAAATACTAATATCACATAATGTAATGTATAATATTATAAATATTAAAATATTAGAAGGGTAAGATGGTGGCGTGGTAGGAGGGAGCAGACCCCATTTCCCCTCTACACACGGGAGAAAAACCGGGCCAATCTACGGAAGATCAGAGCAGACAAGGAACAGTAACACAGCGTATTGGGGAATAAGAGGTCGGAAATTGTAGCGGACACTGAAAAACAAGCGGTAAGGAGACCTCTTCGGAACAATAAGAGCCCAGGGTTCCATCGCGAGGAGAACAGGGCGGCTGAGGCCCTGGCCTGGCGCTCCGCCAAGCCTGCCCCAGGGCCCTGGGGAGGGAGCTGGGTCAGCCGCTGAACCGGCTGGGAGATCTCAGGGGCCACTGGCGACTGCGGCCTGAGCAAAAGTGGGTGCTCCGCACCAGGTCACTGAGCGACTTTGAACCTAGTTTACATGGTCGCCGGGCGACTACGAAAGCACAGGCGCCCCAACAGCAGACAGAGGCGTGGGTGAAGTGAGACAGCTGCATGAAAATAGACACCCTCAGGGGACCCCACACGGTCGCGGGCTAGTGGACACTCATGAAAACATAGGCGCTGGCCACTGGAGACAGCTGTGGAACCAGAGGTGCCAGTTCACGGGCGGGTGCTCAAACTCGGACAGCTCAGTCCCAAGGTGCAGGCGCCGATAGCAGCTGGAACGCAGGCCCTTCTCAGGAGCAAAGGCAGGCAGCTGTGCCCGAACACTGAAAGCCTCTCAGGGACAAAGGCAGGCGGCTGCGCACGTCTGGAGAACCTAGCACACACCCATAAACTCGGAGAAGTGCGCACACACCAGGAGGCTCAGATCACACGCTGAAAACCCTGTGGGGAGAGGCGCCCACTAACGCTGGGATACATAGCACAATGAGGACTGAGTTCTGAACACAGAGAAAAGCAACAAGATCACCCCTCGGCCATTGCAGCCAGCAAGACCTGAAAAACCGGCTGGCAAGTTTGAAAACAACAAGAGGGTTTTTTTTTTTTTTAAATTTTTATATATATATATATTTTTTTTAATATTTTGTTGTGCTTTGCTTGTTCCTTTTTTTTTTTTTTTGGCTGCTTATATTTGTGTGGGGGTGTCTGTGTGCATGTCTCTTTTTTGTTTTGCCAGTTTGTTAGTGTCTTTTTGTTTGTAAGCCTGTCTATTTATATGAGTTTTTAACTACTCCTTCTTTGTTTATATCTTCTTCTTTACTCCCCAACTCCTTTTGCCTCCCTTGAATTCCTTCTTCTCTTATCCCCTCTTCCTTTCTTTTCAATTTTATCTCTTCTACCTTCCTCTTCCTTCTTTTTTTTTCATTTCCCCCCTCTTCTTTTTTTAAATACCCATGACTGAGACAAAACAAACAAACAAGCAAGCCTGAAACTGTGAAAAACAAAACAAAACAGAGTTGGCCCCCAAAAGAGGGTATTCCAGCTGATGAGACAGTGGAAGAGGTGAACAACAGGATATCTGAAGGAGAATCCACCACTGAATCTCACTGATATTCTACCACAGAAGGTCATACCACAAACCCAGGGAGCCAGAACAGATCAATTTAAGAAGTTGAGGCTAACAAGAGTCTTACAAACAATGGGAAGACAAAAGAACAATCCCCAAAAGAAAGGAAAGGAGGAAGCTCAAGAAAGAATGCTAAATGAAACAGAGGCAACTCAACTATCAGATATCGAGGTCAAAGCAATGGTTGTCAGGAAGCTCCATGAGCTCTCAATGAGCTACCATAAACTACCGGGAAGTTATGATAAACTCACCGCAAACTATATCAACATGAAAAAGGAAATAGAAACTATCAACAAGGGCCAAGAGGAAACGAAGAACACAATCTCTGAACTGAAGAACACAGTAGAAGGAATGAAAAGCAGAATCGATGAAGCAGAAGATTGGATCAGCGAGTTGGAGGACAAAATAGAAAAAAAACACTCAGAATGAGCAAGATAAGGAAAAGAGGCTTAGAAAGAATGAAGAGGGTTTAAGAGAAATGCAAGACAACATGAAACGCAATAATATCCGTATAATAGGGATACCAGAAGGAGAAGAACAAGAACAAGGGATAGAAAACCTGTTTGAAAAAGTAATGATGGAAAACTTCCCTCATTTGGTGAGAGAAAAAGCCACACAAATCCAGGAAACACAGAGAGTCCCAATCAAAAGGAACCCAAACAGGCCCACTTCAAGACACATCATAATTAAAATGGCAAAATTCCAAGACAAAGAGAGAATCTTAAAAGCAGCAAGGGAGAAAAAGGAAGTAACATACAAGGGGGCCCCAATCAGGTTAGCATCTGACTTCTCAATGGAAACGCTCCAAGCCAGAAGAGAATGGCAAGAAATATTCCAAGCAATGAGAACCAAAGGCCTGCAACCCAGACTACTTTACCCAGCAAGGCTTTCAATCAAGATAGAAGGCCAAATAAGGAGCTTCCCAAACAAAAGAAGTCTAAAAGAATATACCTCTACCAAACCAATGCTGCAAGAGATACTAAAGGGACTGCTTTAAGGGAAGAAAGGAAAAGACAGAGAGAGAGGAACACAGGTACGAAAATGGCAATGAATAATTACCTATCAATAATAACCTTAAATGTAAATGGATTAAATGCTCCAATCAAAAGACATAGAATAGCTGAATGGATAAGAAAGCATGACCCACACATATGCTGCCTACAAGAAACCCACCTCAGGACAAAAGACATACATAGGCTCAAAGTGAAGGGCTGGAAACAAATTTTCCAAGCAAATGGTCAGGAAAAAAAAGCTGGGGTAGCAATACTCATATCAGACAAAATAGACTTCAAAAGAAGGGCCATAAAGAGAGACCCAGAAGGTGACTTCATAATACTCAAGGGAAGAATCCACCAAGAAGACATAAATATTGTAAATATATATGCACCCAACGGAGGAGCACCTAAATACATCAAGAAAATTTTAGAATACTTCAAGAAAGATATAGACAGCAACACAATTATAGTAGGTGATTTTAACACCCCACTGTCAAAAATGGACAGATCTTCCAAACAAAATATCAACAAAGATATTGTGGCATTGAACAACACTCTAGAGGAAATGGACTTAACTGATATATATAGAGCCCTTCATCCCAAAGAAGCTAAATACACTTTCTTTTCAAATGCACATGGAACATTTTCAAAGATAGACCACATGATAGGACACAAATCAAGCCTCAACAAATTCAAGAAAACTGAAATCATACCAAGCATTTTCTCTGACCACAAGGGACTGAAACTAGAAACCAACCCCAAGGAGAAAATCCCAAAACCCTCAAAATCATGGAGATTGAATAGCATGCTCTTAAACAATGAATGGGTCAAGAATGAAATTAGGGAGGAAATCAAAAAAAATTCTGGAAACAAATGATAATGAACTCACATCGACCCAAAACTTATGGGACACAGCAAAGGCAGTCCTCGGAGGGAAGCTTATAGCGATACAGGCCTATCTAAAAAAGACAGAAACATCTCAAACAAACAACCTAACCCTTCGCCTATAAGAACTTGAGGAACAACAACAAAGACAGCCCAGAGCAAGTAGAAGGAAAGAAATAACCAAGATCAGAGCAGAATTAAATGACATAGAGACTAAAAGCACAATCCTAAAGATCAATGAATCCAGGAGTTGGTTCTTTGAAAAGATCAACAAAATCGACAAGCCTTTAAGCAGGCTCATCAAGAAAAAAAGAGAGAGGACTCAAATAAACACAATCAGAAATGAAAGAGGAGATATTACAACCGACACTGCAGAAATACAAAGGATTGTAAGAAATTACTATGAAGAACTGTATGCCAAGAAATTTGAAAACCTAGGTGAAATGGACAGGTTTCTAGAAAAATATAACCTTCCAAAACTCAATGAAAAAGAAACAGAAAGCCTGAACAGACCAATAACGGCTGGTGAAATTGAATCAGTAATCAAAACACTCCCAACGCACAAAAGCCCTGGACCAGATGGCTTCACAGGAGAATTCTACAAAACATTTAAGGAAGAGCTAACCCCTATTCTCCACAGACTATTCCAAAAAATTCAAAAAGATGGAAGACTCCCAAACTCTTTTTATGAAGCCAGCATCATCCTAATCCCAAAACCAGATAAAGACACAACAAAGAAGGAGTACTTCAGGCCAATATCGCTGATGAACATAGATGCTAAAATCCTCAACAAAATATTGGCAAACCGCATCCAACAATACATTAAAAAGATCATACACCACGACCAAGTGGGATTCATCCCAGGGATGCAAGGATGGTTCAACATTCGCAAATCAGTAAATGTAATTCATCACATAAGCAAAAGCAAAGACAAAAATCACATGATCATATCAATAGATGTAGAAAAAGCATTTGATAAGGTACAGCACCCATTTATGATAAAAAACACTCAGCAAAGTGGGAATAGAGGGAACATTCCTCAACATAATAAAGGCTATATATGAGAAACCTACAGCCAGCATCATACTCAACGGGCAAAGACTAAAATCTTTTCCACTAAAATCAGGAACAAGACAAGGCTGTCCACTCTCTCCACTTCTATTCAACATAGTATTGGAAGTATTAGCCACAGCGATTAGACAAGAAAAGGAAATAAAAGGCATCCAACTCGGAAAGGAGGAAACAAAACTATCATTGTTTGCAGATGACATGTTAGTATACATAGAAAATCCTATAGTCTGGGCCAAAAAACTGCTCAACCTAATAAATGAATTTAGCCAAACAGCTGGATACAAAGTCAATATCCAGAAATCAAAGCATTTTTTGTATACCAACAATGAAACAACAGAAGCAGAAATCAAGAAAAAAATCCCCTTCGATATAGCAAAAAGAAAAATAAAGTACCTAGGAATAAACCTAACCAAGGAGGTAAAAAACCTGTATGCAGAAAACTACACAACACTGAAGAAAGAAATCAAGGAAGACACAAATAAATGGAAACACATACAGTGTTCATGGATCCGAAGAATTAACATCATCAAAATGTCCATACTTCCCAAAGCAATCTACAGATTCAATGCAATACCTATTAAAGTGCCAATGGCATATTTCACAGATATAGAACAAACTCTTCAAAAATTTATATGGAACCATAAACAACCCAGAATAGCGGCAGCAATCTTGAGAAAGAAGGGATCACAATACCTGATACCAAAATGTATTACAAGGCCACTGTAATCTAAACAGCCTGGTACTGGCATAAAAACAGGCATGTGGACCAGTGGAATAGAATAGAGAGCCCAGAAATAAACCCTAGTCTCTATAGTCAATTCATATTCGACAAAGGGGACAGCAACATAAAATGGAGTAAAAATAGCCTCTTCAACAAGTGGCGTTGGGAGAACTGGACAGCTTCGTGCAAGAAAATGAAACTGGAGCACCAACTTACACCATACACAAAAATAAATTCAAGGTGGATAAAAGACTTAAACATAATCCGTAACACCATTAAAGTCCTAGAAGAGAACATAGGCAGGAAAATCTCAGATATTACACGCAGCAACATTTTTACTGATATGTCCCCTAAAGCAAGGGACATAAAGGAAAGAATAAACAAATGGGATCTCATCAAAATAAAAAGCTTCTGCATGGCCAAGGAAAACAGTATTAAAATAAAAAGAGAACCGACTGTGTGGGAAAACATATTTTCCAATGATACCTCAGATAAGGGTTTAATCTCCAAAATATACAAAGAACTTACATGACTCCACTCTAAGAAGACAAGCAACCCAATTAAAAAATGGGCAAAGGACTTGGGCAGACACCTCTCCAAGGAGGACATACAGAGGATCCAGAGACACATGAAAAGATGCTCGATATCGCTAGCTATCAGAGAGATGCAAATTAAAACCACAATGAGATACAACTTGACACCAGTCAGAATGGCCCTCATAAACAAAGCAACAAACAACAAGTGTTGGAGAGGTTGTGGAGAAAAGGGGACACTAGTGCACTGCTGGTGGGAGTGCAGACTGGTACAACCACTATGGAAAACAGTATGGAATTTTCTAAAAAAACTAAAAATGGATATACCTTTTGACCCAGCAATTCCACTGCTAGGACTATATCCTAAGAACCCTGAAACACCAATCCAAAAGAACCTATGCACCCCAACGTTCATAGCAGCACAATTTACAATAGCCAAGTATTGGAAGCAACCTAGATGCCCATCAGTAAATGAATGGATCAAAAACCTGTGGTACATTTACACAATGGAATTCTATGCAGCAGAAAGAAAGAAGGAGCTCATACCCTATGCAACAGCATGGATGGAACTTGATAGCATCATGCTAAGCGAAGTAAGCCAGGCAGTGAAAGACAAATACCATATGATCTCACCTTTAACAGGAAGCTAATCAACAAAACAAACAAACAAGCATAATATAACCAAAGACATGGAAATTGGGAACAGGCTGAATGTCACAAGAGGGGAGAAAGGAGGGAATTTCAGGGGAAAAGGGGAAGGATTTACAGGAACAAGTATAAAGGACACATGGACAAAAACTATGGTGGGGGTGGAAATGGGAGGGAGGTGGGGTGGGCTGGGGTAGCGGGTTTGGGTGAGAATAAAAGACAGAAAACTGTACAAGATCAACAATTAAAATAAAAATTTAAAAAAATATTAAAATATTATCAGTATTTCATATTGATAATGAAGTGTGCAGATCTGGAGGAAAAAACTCAGTAGCCAAACATATCTTTAAACTATTCCTAAAAGTCTTAATTCTATACTTCATTTTGTTGTATATCCATATCCTACACATTAATATTCTAATATGTTTAAATTGGCTCATTCTAAAATCCCAAGTGAGTTATGGCACGCATATTGTTAAAACCTTGATTTACCATACACATTTTAATTCATTTTGTTTTTTTACATAATATTTTTTGAACTAACCAAATTATTAATGTATTGTATTTATCATATAAAGGTAGATATTTTAATCATATACACTGAAAAGGTTTTCTTTAATTTAATTTTTTCTGAACTTGCATAAAACAATTATAGTTATTTATTTGTTTACATTACTTACTCTGCTCATTAAACATTACCAATTTTGAACATAATTAAAAATTCCCCTGGAACTCATTGTATAAGACCAATAAAATATGTTAAATTTTCATCATTATTTAATTCAAGGAGAGTAACTGAACATTACTTCAACTTTAAATGATACTTTTTAAAACAACTTTCTACACCAAAAGTTATTAAAAATTAAATAATGGCCATAGTTACATTTTGTTCCTCAAACTAAGCTTTTATTTTTTTAATGCAGGACTTCAATTTCATTTTGCCAACTATCTTGGGTCAGCTATAATATAACAAAGACAACGATTAAAGTGAATCTCCTAACAACAACTTATAGTAGCTGTTTTTAACTATTTATAATGATTCCTTTTTTAAAATGTATTCTCACATTTCATCTCAATATTCTCAAAGTTCCTGCCCCTTTTCATCGTCACCCTATGTATAAAACTGGGCATTTTATTCTCACACTCAACCTGGACTCAGTGCCATCACTATTCCTCATCTTTCTCTCTCTACTCATAGCCAATCAAGTTTTACTGATGACTGTCACCACCAGACTCTCCAGTAATTCTAGAATAAATGGTGGTCTTGCACAGCCATCTAAAACAACTGGAAAGGTAAATGGAAAATTTACAAAATGCATTTGAAATAAGACAACAATAATGAGAAAACGGAGAAGTGTCATTTTCTAAACTAGATTTCCAGATCTTCAAATTATTGAAATGCATAATTGATAAGAAAAGATATCACAAGATTTTATTTAGGAAACCCAAGTAGCATACAAATTCCACTTTGTTAATGTCATAATATATTATTGGGTCTGAATTAATTCAGAGTTTATAGAATCTCTATAAATTATAATCCAGTCATAGAATCAATATGCTATGAAGACATTATTCTGAAAATATCCAATTAGGTCATATGCATGAATAAGACATAAAACATAAATGGTATATCAATTGACCACACAAAAATAAGTACATATTTTCATATGAATTAATATAAATATTCTTTTTGTTTATATACCAAGAAGGAATAAAATACAAGGGTATGATGAGGGCAAGAAAAATGGTCAAAGATGTGAGAAAGGTAGGGCTCAGGTACTTCAGAACATTAATGTCCACATTATACTAGGGTTTTATAAATATTGAACAATTCTAAAGGCTAATAATTTAGTTCCTGTTATAAGATAAAATGAAGTAAAGTAAAAGACAAAGACAAAAATGAAATGCAAATATATAATACACATAAGAGATAATAAAGGAAATTAAGTAAATAGTGATCTATGCCATACTTCAATTCTTGCCTGGCCAAAAGTAACAAGAATGATTATGCACTGATAACATCTGTGTTGTGAAAGAAATTAGGGCTCTAATTTACTGCTACTGGGAAGTATGTTTATAATATGTGTTACAATATTTTAAATGAGGATATTTTAATAAATAAAAATATAAATTTCTACATGTCTTATTTTGTCAATTATTTTCATATATTTCATCTATCAATTATATTTCTGGAATTTTTCTTAAAATTTTAGACAAATGATATTTGTTTATAAAAGTAACACAATGAAAGTAACATACTTGTTAATGAAATACAATTTGTAATTCATGATGCATTCATAGTTGTTTCTTTATATAACTAATAAATTATACAATTAATCAGATATATATCACCAGATACCAGAATGTACTGTTATGTATGGTATATTTGAATGATAAAAAGGCATTTTATATAGTGAAAACTTTAAGACTATTTATAAACACATTTATGCATGTTAACAGATAAATGAACCTCCCCCCAAATTATGAATCAATCTGTAGTTATTTTTTCATGTTTTAAAAGTTAACAGTAATTACAAGAGTAAAGTGAAAATATAAATAATTCAATTGTATGAAACATTAAAATGAAGCTAGAGCTTTATAAAACATGAATTAAATCTTAAACTCCACAGAATATTAAAACAATCTATTCTGTTTCTCATAGAACTATTATTGCTTTTCAAAAGCATATCTAGAGTAAGGGAGATCAATATTAGAGACTTAGGCAAGTGTTTTATTCCAAGTGGCTTTATCAATTAATGTCAAAAAGATGTAACCTAGAAATCAGGTCTCTGACCTCCTGCCTACTATTATTTCTACATTATGCTATTAGCTTTGTTAAGTATAAATATCATACTTATAAAACCCTACGATTATTTTTTTCTTCCTGATTTTTAATATATCTTTAAGAGTTTCCTTTTTGTTATTCTGGGTCTACTGCATTTCTGTGAATGTGAATTTATTATGATTTAATTGACAGTTGAGATTTGAAGTGGCTTTGATTGGTGCTTGGCATGTATGTTTGAAAATAGAAAATGTATGTTCTTTGATTATAAGATTGACCTTTTTTAGCAATGTATAAAGTTAAATAATAAAAAACAATTTTAACAGTATATATTTAAAGATTAAAAAAGAAGAGAAAAATGTATGTATATATAAATACAACCTCTACAGTTTTCCAATTATAGACAAGTTACTTTTCTGGGCAATGAATAGAATCAGAACATGAGAAAATATTGGTGTTTGTTGAAAGCATTAACAATGCTCACTAATAATCAGTTTTTTTAAATAATAATAAACATTATAATTCTATGTTCAATTTCCATTAAGCAGGGTTACATAACTAGATCTGTCCAATGAAATGTGAGTAGAATTACATCTCTTCCAGTTGAGGCTGGGTGAAGTTCATGTGGAATTCTTCCTCTCTCCCTCTCTCTCTCTCGGTGTCTCTCTCTCCCCATGATTTTGAAAACTCTAAGATTATTTGTTACTGTGTCAATATTTAGTCTATACTGACTGTTACATTTTTAGTCTTCATTTCTAGCATATGACATGATGATGAAAAAACATGGTAAAGGCACTCAAAGGATAGAAATCAAAACCTTGCAGGATCTTGCCCACTTAAAATTTGGGAAAGATAGAAGAACTGGAAAATAGTAATAGATATTAGGAGGATATGATAAAATCCATAGAGTACATAAAATATACACATAATTCAAGTTATGATCAGTGCTAGTATTTAAAATAGGATTATGTCAATGATAAGAATATGAGAGTCAGAAGAATCAAGATAGCAAAATAACAATCACAGAGAAGGTCAGTGATTTACTATAGTTTCTTATCTGGCCAGAATTATTATGAAGTCATCTATAATTATAAAATATTTAAATTTTTATAACACTATATACATTTTACCATATTTTGTCTCTTCTGTGAATGCGATTCCCAGTTTTAGAGGAGAGAACAAATATTATCACTATTACATCTACAGGCTCCCTCCATGTCGTATCCAATTTTTATTAGACTGCCTTGGTGAATTCTGTGTTTGAATTGGCACCAGTTTCTCTTTCATGAGCGCCACATCATTTGTTTTTTTAGCAACTGGTATTTATGTGTCATGAGTTCCTTTAATCACCTGAGCAGTCTATAATTTTAACTTCCGGAGAATTAGATTCCATTTATGCTATGAACAAGCAATTGGCATCTACCCTACATCATTCCAATTTATTGGACTTTCTTTAAAAACACACGTGCATGTGTGTATGTGCATTGTCCCAATTCTTTCACTTTGCTTTGTTTCTTTTTGAGGGAAGTGACTCTAGCACTGTAAGGTGGATGAGTAAGTGGGACTCAGCAATTGACATGTAACAGATACAAAGAAAAATTGGCAAGAACAGAAGATCAGCAATAGTCCCTAGGGAGCCAAGCTACAAATCTTGGTTTCAGGTGGTTATGAGACTTTACTATAAGGTTTCTTTGCAAATTGAATGTAATGATAAAAATCTAAATTTGATATGTACATTATAATAACATTTTTAAAGAACACAAAAATATTTTAAGTATATTCTTGTTAACGATAGGGAATCAAATTTATATTTAAGCCTCTATTTAGCTACTATATAGTTAAAACAGTTTTCCAGTATACTAACACCAAGAAAGGAAAAGAAAATTTATTTTAATAGGAAGGACACACTTTGTGAGAGATCAATAGGTAATTTTATCCATTGACCCATTATTGTCTCTTCGCATCAAAGAAAAAGAAAATAGTTATATGCTAAGGCAATGGTTCAGTTTTTTTATGTATTACTGAAAATACCTTAATTTAAGCATTTGTCATATTATAACTAATATATTTAAATGCACATTTTTCTAAATTCTCTAAGTCATAAGGAGAAAATAAATGAAATCAACACTAAGGGTTTCTTTTACTTTGCCAATTTTGATTTAATAGAATCTCCTTTTTAAGATTGTAAATATTGGCCTATCGGCAAAGAAATTAATACCAGTATGTCATGATTTAAAAGATATTTGGAGGTTCTGAGAAATTTCAAACATTTAGACGAGAGGTAATTTTTATTCTTAGAAGTCATTGCATATAGTACTGCAGTGTTTAAAACACTTGAATAGCCCTGGCTGGTGTAGCTCAGTGGATTGAGCGCGGGCCTGCGAACCAGAGGATCGCGGTTCGATTCCCAGTCAGGGCACATGCCTGGGTTGCAGGCCAGTTCCCAGCAGGGGACACATGAGAGGCAACCGTACAGTGATATTTCTCTCCCTCTCCCTTTCTCCTACCCCTCTAAAGACAAATAAAAAAAATCTTAAAAAAAAGTATTTAAAAAAAAACACTTGAATAGTATTTGCAACACTGTTGTTATTAAGCACAACTTTATTTAAGTACATATTTGATGCATTAAAGAAACAATGATCTAGTCTTAAGATAAAAACCAGAGCCATATAAGAACAAAAGACCTAAGAACAAGGAGAGCAGGATGAAAGTTTAAGGAAGTGCACTGTGAAGAAGAGAAGAGGACAAGGGGCTAATACCACAGACAGTATGGATTTTTCAATTTGGCCCAACCCAGGCTGAGAAAAGTAGTACAAAATTTGTTTTTATTTAAATCATACTTCATTGGAGAGAACTCCTCAAGGGCATATAAAAACTAATTTAAAATAAATAATTAATTGATCTGGCTGGTGTGGCTTAGTGGATTGAGCTCAGGCCTCTGGACTGAAAGAAAGGTCATTGTTTTGATTCCTTTTCAGGACACATGCTGGGGTTGTGGGCCAGGTTGCCAGATGGGGGTGTGTGAGAAGCAACCGACCAATGTTTCTCTCCCTCTCTTTCTCCCTCTTTTCCCCTTCTCTAAAAATAAATAAATAAAATCTTTAAAAATGAAAAATTAATAAATAAGTGTTAGAGATTATACCGTCTGAGGAAGAGAAAGAAAAACAAGGAAGTAAAATGGTTAAAGCCTCAGAGAAAAGTGGGTGTCCATTAGGCACACTGACATACCATAACAGAATAGAATTAGAAGCAAGGAAAGATAGAAAATGGTAGGAAAATATTTGAATAAACAATGGATGGAAAATTTACAAATTTGATTTAAAAATTGCAATATCCAAAACTCAACTAGTATAAATGCAAAGGAGTCCTGTAGATCCAGGTATAGAATAGTAAAAATATTGGGGGAAAAAAGAAAATTTTGGAAGAGGGAGGAGAAATGTAACTTGTCACATGTAATGGAACCAAAGTAAGATTAGTAACTGACTTATCAAAGCCATAGAAGCCAGAAGAAAGTGAGATGACATTTTCAAAGTGCCAAAGAATAAATAAATAAATAAATAAATAAATAAGAGAAAGTAACTCAAATTTGTTCAGACTAAATTTACCTAATACCAGATAGTATTTAAATATCACATAAAAACTAAAGAAATACAATAAAACTATTATTTAAGTAAATATGGAAAATATAATATTTAAAATTTCTTTTCTAGGAACTGACTTATAAAGCAATTGAATAAAGCAGTAGGTGTATTATACCTATTGGCCTCTAATAACATAAATATAATACATTTTATATTAACAGCACAAAATATATGAGTAGGAACAAAGCTGTATAGGAATAAGGAAATGAAACCAGATGAATACAAGAATCTACTGGGACCAATGAAAAGAGCCAGAAATCATATATAAAAATTTTTATATCAAAACACTTTATAAATATACACTGGCTCTTCCTTCTTCTATCAGTTTGGTTAAAAGACATAAAATTATATAGAAATAATACAAATATATTATACTTTTTAAAAATGTAAATATATATTGTTGGGTTTTAATATATATGGATAGAATATAATAATAACAGCATGAAAGGGGAACAGAAACTTGAGCTTTATAGGACTAATATTGTCATATGTCATTGGGATTAGGTTAGTATTAGTATAAGTCTGAAGTAATTTCTGATAATTAAGGTATTCATTTTATGTCATAGAACAACCATGAAAAAGTTTTTTAAAATCCTTAAAAATTATTAAAAATATTAAAATGCTACAATAAGAAAACAGAGTTTAGTCACAAAAGATATGTATTAATGAATCCACTAATATGAAATATATAAATAGCCAAATCTTTAGATGCAGAAGTACATTTGTGGTTGTTTAGGACTTGAGGAACTGGGCTTGAGGGATATAGGTGATACCGCTAATTGATATAAAGTTTTTTTTTGGAGTGACCACATATTCTAAAATTGTGGTTATGGTTGCACAATGCTGGTAATATACAAAAAGTTCTTGCTTGTACACTTTAAATGAGTAAGTGTCATGGTATGAATTGTACCTCAGTAATGTTATAAAAAAGAAACATAATTGGCATTTTTATAGTTATAAGTTTTCTGTTTTATAACTTTCAGAATTTTTTGTTTAAATTGACTTTCATGTAATGCAGAACATAAAAAAAAAAGAGAACTTAGGCTGTGCTAAGAAAAAATGCACCAACATAAATATAAAATGTGACCTCCAATTGCATACTAATATGTATATGATTTTACTATTTTTATATTCTTTTACTTTTCACAATACTCAAGAATATTCATTTTTAATAGTGTTAAACTTATTCATTTGAAATTAATGAATAAGTGTGCCTAAATAATAAAGAACCTCAGTCTCTGACTGAAGGTAAACTTATCTAGCCGCTGCAGGTGGGTGTTGGTGCACAAGTACTGAAGTCCTTGGGCAGCCCTTTCTGATGTCGGTGAGAGAAGAGTAGAAAACGAAAAGCACCAACACTTCTAGACACATCTCGAATTCTTCTGTGGTTGAACTAATTTAAAGAAGGGGTTTACTAACTGTTAACAAATGGAGCTCTCAGAGCACATCCAACTGCGGATCATCTATATGTAAAAATTTTTATGTCTCCTCTGTGGGCAACAAAGTTGAATACTATCAAGAGGTCCAGGAGAATCGAGTATTGACAGATAAAGAGAGTTGAGAACAGCAGTGTCAAATGCGTTTGATAACTGTGTGAGAGATAAAGAAATGAGAAGTCATTAAGTGCCTAGATGTAAGCTCCTCATGGGACTACTTTTAGGGAGAAAAACAAATAAATGACTGTATGTATAAAGCTATTTGTCCCAAGCAATATAAAGCTCTTAAAATAATCCAATCTCCTATATATCAACCTGAAGGGCCCATTATTCCTCATGAGGGATTTAAACAGGATTCTGCATATTTCTTTCAACTGTCAATATACTTACATGCAAATGAATCATAATAAAGAGATTTTAATAATAGCCATGCCAATAAGTTTAATGTTATTTGTCCTTTAAATGGGTTATTTTTCTCTAGCTAAGAATTTTATGCAGTTTATACTGAAAATGGATTAGAAATTAACATTGGAAATCAATTGAATGTTAGTTTCCTTTAACTATTTATTCTTAAGTTAATCAATGGTATATTAAATTAATATTGTTCTCTTTCCAAACTTTTGCTTTTCTATTTTTATTTCTGAATCAATATTAATAAATTCAGTTAAAACTAAATATATATATATGCATGTGTGTGTTAGTAAATATAAAGACACATAAATTACACCTTTATATCACACATACACAGAAATGACAGAGATAAACACCTTTTATATTTTGATATGTGTTATACATCTAGTCAGTGATTTTATCCCAGTAGGGTCCATGTAAGATTTCTAACCTACAGAACTGAAGATAAATTTCTGTTGCTTTTAAGTTATTACATTTGTGCCAATTTATTATAGCAGTAATAGAAAAGTAACACGCAGGTGCAAGGCCTTTTCTTCTACCAGGACCCAGTGTGATTTCTAAACTGCTGAGCTGTTCTGGAGACTTGATGCTCCCTGGTCTATGTGTTCCCTGAGTCAGCTTCAAACCAGAAGAGGAGGAAGTCATCACGAAGGCACCGCACACAAAGTCTAAAGATTAGAGAGTGATTGGGACAACCCAGTGTGAATTTCAACGTTTAACACATTGAATTTAGAATTTAGTTCTTTTAATGTCTTTTATATCTCAAATTTTCATTTGTGTCAAATTTAATTGACCAGTGAGAAAAGAATTAAACAATTGCAATAAACATAATTCTAATATTAAATATTTTGCTAGAACTAAGTACTTCATAAAATCTCTTCTTGAAGTTTTATTTATTTATTTTTTTATATTATTTATTTATCTTTAGAGGGGAAGGGAAGGAGAGAGGGAGAGAAACATCAATGTGCGGTTGCCTCTTGTATGTCCCCTGTCGGGAACTGGCCTGGCAACCCAGGCATGTGCCCTAACTGGGAATCGAACCGCGATCCTTCGGTTCGCAGGCCCGCGCTCAATCCACTGAGCTACACCAGCCAGGGCTAAAATCTCTTCTTGAAGTTTTAGAACTCATAATTGAGAAAGGATCATGACATGTCAAATATCACTGGACCTCCAACCAGATAGCAAGAAATGAAAATTTCTTCAGATTTCTCAAAATTCTCTGAAACTAATAACCTGAGCAAATAATTTAGGCCAATTTAGGCTCATGCAGTTGTGGATGTATGGCAAATCCAAAATCTGATGGTATGACAAGTTGGAGACCCAAGAAAGTCGCAGCTGAGTGGAAAGGCTGTCTGCTGGAAAGCCAGTTAGAGCCAAGGCTGCAGATGAAACACCCCTCTTGCTTTTATTCTATTCAGGCCTTTGAATGATTGGATGATGTCCAAGCGCATTAAAGAGGGAAATCTGCTTTACTCTAAGGTCACAGATTTAAATGTAAATCTTATCCAAAAACACCTTCACAGACTGTCCGGGATAATATTTGACCAAATATCTGGACTGTGTCCCAGAGATGTTAACACTTAAAATTAACTATCAAAATGACCAAGAATTACATTATTGACTATTAAAAACAAAGGAATAGACTGATTGAGGAAAGGTGAAAGGGTTAGTCAAAGAACGTAAACGAAGGACTCACGGAGACGGACAACTGGTGCAGGGAGTGACTACGAAAGTGGGTGGCAGGCTGGGTGGGAAACGCGAGCAAAGTAGGAAACGCGGGAAAACTGTAATAGCATAAACAATGAAATAATTTGAAAAAAAAAACAAAGGGATAATAGCTGTGGCTTATCAAGTAGCATTGTCAGTAACCCCAGTGATAGCGCAATATTATCTATTGATCTTTTATTTTGTTTGGAAGTATTCTTAGTGCATGTTTAGTGAAGAATTTGTAAAAATACTTTAAAGAAAGAAAATAAAATTCTATATCCAGATTTGCATAACTTGAAGATCATTGTGTTGTTCTAAATCACTTGATCTAAAGCATAGCTCTCAATAAAATCTGTACTTTTGATCTTTACTGTTTAGATTTTTTTCACAATGTTAATTCTTTTTTTGCAGTGCATTGTCTTTCATAGGGGTAGTTGAAAGTGCACCAATTAATTACTTTTCTTTTTATTCTACTTCACAATGAGGGTTTTTTTTTATTTCTTTTCATAACCTCATGCTAATTTTCCACTTCAGTGAATGTAACACAAAACAAATCGATTCCTTTTCAAATAGCTAAAATCTTCTAACCCAATCTTTCTTTTTCTATTAAAAGACACAAACACTCTCATATATTTCAAGTTATTACATATTACTCATTTAAATTCAAATTTCATCCAGTAACAAAGATTAGCACTCCTGCATTATTCCCATTTATTTTAGGCCACTTTCTTAAAATATGACAAAGTTCTTAAATGTAATGTCATTAAATCTTGACAACGACAAGACTGAAAAGGCCAGTTATTGCCACTAAAGACTGAATAGAGGTCAATTTCTTGATGTATTCACCATACACCAGAGTGTACCTCCCTATCCCTCTGACCATGTTGCAGATTCAGAAACTTGTTATCTAAATCCAGAAGTGTTTTTCTTTTACTCATTCAAGAAATATAAAATAGTGTCAGCTTGAATATTAAAGGGAGATACATAACTTTCTGATAACCAGATTTTTAATGCTAGGTGCTTCTACCACCTGAGATCCATAGACTTTGGAGACAAAAATTGTGCTTTAAATGTTGATTTGTAAACACAGAAGCAGACTGTGCTGAAAATAATTTCAAATAATTGGTTGTCCTGCCAGGCTCTTCATATATTACCACAGAATAAGCTCTCTGTTTCTCAGAACATGTGTCTGCCAGATTCCAAGTCTTTCTTCCCTGCATGGACTTAGATGTCACTGCCAAATTTGATCCTCTGGTTTTATCTTTGAGAGACCCAAGCTGAATATATCTGTTCTGTAAAAGTGGTTTTTCTTTCACCTGGCTGGCGTAGCTCAGTGGATTGAGCTCGGGCTGTGAACCAAAGTGTCGCAGGTTCGATTCCCAGTCAGGGTACATGCCTAGGTTGTGGGCCAGGTCCTCAGTGGGGGCCATGTGAAAGACAACCACACACTGATGTTTCTCTCTCTTTCTCCCTCCCTTCCCCTCTCTAAAAATAAATAAATAAAATCTTAAAAAAAAAGTGGTTTTTTTTTCAACTGGGTTTGGTGCAATTGACTAAGCAAGTACTATTCAAAATGAACACAACACTAATCTATACAACAATATCCAAATATATTAAAATATTACTAGATAAAATTGAGAGTTTTAGCATTGATTGAAGACATTATCAGCAATAAGTTTAGAGGTGTTATATCAACTGTGTTGTATCATTTAATTGTCTACAAATTATAAGAAGCTAATGCACTGGTAATCATTAACAAATATAGATATGTATCTATAGAAATTAATTTATACATGAGTTCCTATTTAGCAAATAATGGCTCACTGTGTAAGACTGATATATCCAGAAGTACCACAGTACAGAAGAAATGCTGAGCAGAAGGTCAATAAAATTATCCAAGGGAGGTATAAGCTCTAGGAATTGTCATATTGAAGTCCTAACACCCAGTACTTCGGAATGCAACCTAATTTGGAAATAGTGTAATTGCTGATGTCATTAGTTAAAATGAGGTCATGACAGAGTAGGGCAGTTCCCTAATCCAATGTCACTGGCATCTTTAGACAAAAGATGGCCCTGTGGTCTTATGAAAAGAGAAGCACACAGAGAGAACCCCATGTGACAACAAAGTCAGAGGTAGAGTTTTACAGTTGTAAGTCAAGGAATGGCAAAGATTGCTATTAAACCACCAGAAGCAAGAAAGTGACAAGGGACAATTCCACTGCAGATTTTGGGTACCCCTTGGTTTTGAACCTCCAGTTCTCACAATTGTGAGGAAATACATTTATTCTTTGTTTTGTTTTGCTTTGTTTTGTTTTGTTTTTTAAGCTGCCCAGTTTTGTTGTACTTTGTTGCTGTAGGTATACAAAGTTAATATAGGGTGTAAAATGCTTCTCAAGGAAGTGCTTAGTCATTAATGATAATGTCTTGGTAAGTGAAGATTATATCAACTCTTCTGAGGGAGAATTGTTTCCTTCAGAATCAACTTTATCCCATGGAAACTTATGTGTTCTAGCAAATATGTAGCGCTACTTGGTGTGGTACTACTAAATGGATGAGAAAAGAAAAAAGACAAAAATTATATATATATATATATATATGTACATACATATATATTATATATACATACATGTATATATATTATATATACATATGTAGATATAAATATACATATGTATATTTAGAACTTGGTAAAAAATCCATCTCAAAATCATGGAAAGAGAGTATTCAATAACTAAAATTTACACAACTAGGCCATCTGGACAAATTATATAAAGATGAAAATGTTTCTAAAAATTGTAAGAAAGGATAAAACCTCTGTATAATGTCACCAGAGTGGGGTCTGTTAAAATATGGAATGGTTCAAAGTGAAAAAGAAAGATCCAGCTATTGTCAATTATTCCACCCAGAACATTGGTATTAATTTCTTATTGCTGTTGTAATAAATGACAACAAATTTAGGAGCTTGAAACAACACAACTGATTAACTTACAATTTTGAAGATTAAGAAGTAAAAAATCAGTAAAAACAAGCTAAAATCAAGTTGTCAGTAGGGTTGATTAATTTCGGGACCTCTGTGGGAAGAGTCTGTTCCCAGGCCACCTACATTCCTTGGCTCCTGGGCACTTCCTTCCTTAAAATACCACTATTTCAACCTCTGCTTCCTTGTCACATTGTTTTTCTCACTCCGTTGCCTCCATCTTTTAAGAACCTGTGTGGTTACATTGGGTCTACTCAAGCAATCCAGAATATGCTTCACCAGTTTAAGATTCTTAAATTAACCACATGTGCAAAGCTCTTTTTGTCATATGTTCATATGTTCCAGGCACAATTAGGATTTAGACATCTTGTTTTGTTCATTTGTTTGTTTTTTGGTAGGGAGGTACAAGACACATAAGTATGTTTGTATGTAAACTATATTGCCTATGCAGCCAAGTTAAGCTTTTAGATGACTGAAGTTTTAACCAACAACTGACAGAAAACATATTGGAGATTATAAGAAAAAACCTGTTGTACTTAGTCCATTCAATCCACAGAAATATGAAAGATAATATTAAATTATTATTTTAAGACACTAAGCATGAGTTTGTTATATAGCAACAGATAATAATACTTTTATAATTTATAAGACCAAAATATCCTCACCAGATATCCAGGAGAAGAAAAGAGGCAATGTGGGTCTTAGGTAAATTGGTTTAGGGGTGAAAAAGCAGTGCTCACTTGGGATTCTGCATATTGGTGCTTAAAATAATTATTTTTAGACACTGTAACAAGTCTCTCCTGATTACATAAGAGAAATGTGGATGTGAAACAATCTAAGCAAAAATTAGCATGTATTCTGAGAAGTGTTGTTGCTATTCCAATAATAGAATGCTATTGGTGTATATACAATGAATGGATAAAAAGCATTGCCACTTCTACCTAAACAAATATGTTATGGATATGTCCTTTGCCTGTATTTAATTTGTCCTTCTGAGTAGGAATATATAAAGCATGTGGACTGTGGAAATTATGAAACACTATAAATTCCCTGGAAGATTGCTAATTTTTCTTTAGTATCCGTTTTTCCCTTTTCTGTAATAATATTTGAATGTAAGCATATGAGGTCTATATGGAAAAAGTCCAGTCATTTTTATTATTATGAGAATGGGTTGTATGACATTGATGTAACCTGGCAAGCAAGGAATGTGGACTGGAATGTGCATGTGTGAACAATGATGACTTCCCTGTACCAGTCAGTAGGGGTAGTAGATGCTATTAACTGTGTGGCTATCTCATTCAGAATGACTGAATGAGTAGAGTAGAGAATCTGTATCAAATTTTGCATTAAGTTTGAATATTCCTCCATGAGTTCTTCGGATGATTCAGAAGGCTGCAGCTCTGGGCAGCTAGTGACTGGCAGCTTCATCAGCATAATATACCCTCTGATGCATCACATCTCATGCAGTTTTTTTGTGAACTATCAAATCACTCAGGTGACTCATCAAATCACCCCTATAGCCCAGATTTGGCACTCTGTGTGTGTGACTTCTGGCTTCTCTTAAAATTAAAATCACCTTTGAAAAGAAAGAGATTTCAGACCATCAATGAGATTCAGGAAAATACAACGGGGCAGCTGATGGAGTTTGGGAGAACTGTGTGAGGTCCCAAGGTGCCTACTTTGAAGGGGCCTGAGGTGTCATTGTCTTATGTACAATGTGTCTTGTGTCTTCTATCTTTTTCAATAAATGTCTCTATCTTTCACAGCATGTGGCTGGATACTTTCTGGACAGATCTCTCATACACCCATCATGAACTACGTTTTCCAACTAGACTGAAACAAAAAGGAACAGAGGCTCAAGGATTTATAGGACAATAACAAATGTATGTCATCCGAATCCCAGAAGGAAAGAAGAAAAAGTAGGACATGAAGAAGCATCCAAAGAAAATAATGGATAAAAGCTTAACAAGTTGGCGAAAGACGTAAACCCATATGTGCAACAAGCTGAGCAAACCTGAAACAAAATAAACTCAGGGAAAAAGAGAAGAAATATTATAATTAAACTTCTGAAAATAAAGACAAAGAAAAAGTCTTAAAAGCAGCCATAGAGAAACAACACGTTATTTATAAGGGATCATCTTCTCTAAAAACAGAAGATTTATCATCTAAGATTAAAAGGGAGCAACATAATATGTTTCAGGGCTGAAAGAAAAGAACTATCAATTTGGGATTCCAGAGCTGAGAAAACTAGCCTTCAGGAATGAGGGGAAATAATGGCATCCACAGACAGAGGAAAACTCAAAGAATTTGCCACTAGCAAAGAAATGATAAAAGAAAGAATCTTGGTAGCATTCAACAAGAAAAAAAGAACAACTGAATCAGTAGAAATACATGTAAGTACAGTAGATTATTCTCATTCATATTTAGGATAATATGTGATAATTAAGAGAAAAATGATAACACCATCCAATAGTCAGGGTAATTGTATTTAAAAAAGGTAGAGTAAATGAATCTAAGTGTATGATATCCATACTTCACTCAAAGTGGTAAAATGTTGATACTTGTTGACTGTGATTAATGGCTTAGGTATATAGCAATGTGAAGAGCAACATCTAAAGAACTACAGAGCTCTCAGGAGAGAATTCCCTCACATATTCTAGTAACCCATAAAAAAGCAAGAAAATGGATACCTTTATTTGTAATAGCTAATAACTGGAAACAAACCATATGCCCTTCAAAATGTGAACATTTACAAATTGGTATGTCCGTATCATACCTAGCAGTAAGAAGGAACAATCTGTAAAACATACAACTTGGCTGAATTTCCAGTTAATTATTCCGAAAGGAAAAAGTTACTTATTCTGAGATTCTAACTGTGTATCATTATCAGAAGGACAATGTTTAGAAATGGAGACCAGATTAGTGGTTGCCAAAAGTTAGAAATGAAGAGGGGTGGGTGGCTCTGCTGGTGAAACAGCAACAGGAGGAAATCCTTGTGGTGATGGACCGATTCTGTGTTTAGACTGCATCAATGCCAGCATTCTTGTTGTGATATCTAACTATAGTTTTGCCAGATGGTACCATTGGGGAAAACTGGGTAAAGAATAATGCACAGGCAATGCCTGTATTATTTCTTACAACTGAATGCTCTATGATAATTGATGAAGAAATATATACAATTTACCTCCACCTCCTATATTTTTCATGAATTTTTTAATACCTTTCTGTTTTTATATCTTTACAGCACCATCTTAACATTCTTTATATGTGAAATAAAAATTATTCTGTATTTGGGCAAGAAACTGCAAAAGCTATTGATTTTACACAAAGAGCTTAAAGATGCCATTCCAAATCTCTATGGAAAAGATGCCTGGAGACCTAAGTGTAATTTTCATAAGTCCAAACATTTGTTGAATTGAAGCAATTCTGTAAATTAAACATGAACTCAAACTTTCCTTGCCTCTCAGGTAAAAAAGTTATTTTCAAAGAGCAAACCATAGGTACATGAAAAATATAGATATGAAGACCTAGGAAAGAGAGAAAAATGTGCTGAAATTGTAATGGTCCCAGTCTGTAATGCTTTAGCTAAAACTGTTTCATTGTAAAATTTGCAATATAAAGTATGTGTATTGTTGTAGAAAATATCACTTATCTTCTTATAGTTTTCCTGTCTGTAATGCTTAAGTAATTCAATAATCTGTATGAGCATTGACACCCCTAAACCTCTTCATGTCCTATAAGTTCTCAGAAGACAATCATCCAGGCTTTTAATTCCCAAAACTGAAAAAACAAGGCAGACTTAAATTTCCGTATTAAGGAAAGCATGCACCATATGTGTACTGATATATAGTCAATAGCCAAATTATAAATATGAAAAAAACAATTACTATTTTAAATCTCCTCCCAAATTATATGTGGGCAAATAATTTATTACACCTAACAAACAAATGATTTACTTAGATAATTCTTTCTTCGTTCCAGTGTACTTTCTAATGATTTCAGCCATGTTGATGTTTCATAACAGTGGAGGGATCTTGGAGAATCACTGTCTTCATGTAGTTACTGATTTATTTATGCCATCATTTGTTAAACAAATGCTTACTTCCTCAGAGTATGGCATTTCATTATGCCAAAGAGACAGATAAGAATAAGACTTGGACTTGATCCATAAGAAGTAGAACATTAAATGTTCTTTTTATGTATGTATTTATTAAATTATTTTATTGTTGCTCAATTACAGTTGTCTGCATTATCTTCCCACCAGTCTCCCCAACCCCAGTCAAACACACCTCCCTCCCTTGCTTCCACCCTCCCCCTTGGTTTTGTCCATGTGTCCTTTTACCATGGTTCCTGAAAACCCTTCTCCCCACAAACATAGATAGAATGCATTATGTATATGAAACTCCTATTAGAATTTAGAAAGGGAAGGATTCTTCATAATGGAAGGATTGAAAGATGATAGGAAGAGGTTAATTTATTTTAAATATACTATTTAATGTAAATTTGACCTAGAAAAAATTTATCCACAGGCTATCAATCTTCCTGAGCAATTAAGTTTTGAAGGAAGCTTGGAAAGAACATTTCCACCTAATTCCCCTTGCTGGATTCTCAAAACAGAGAACCTTAAAGGCCAGTGGCCTCAAACTTGTAATTGAAGTAAAATATATGCCATGCAACAAGTATATACACCTCTCTACATACACAGATACACATGTATTAATCTAACGCAACTCTGTACAATCGAAGATATAAGATGTACAATTTGTAAGTAAGTCTATAATTAAAATATATTAAACAAATGTAGATGACCTAATAACAACTAAGCAAAGAAAAATTACTGAAGATGGCAAAGCAACCAGTAGAAAGTCTTATTACACATGGTGTCAAAATCTATGGTATTTGCACATTAGTTTTTGATAGCTTTGGGAGAGCACATCTACATTTTTTTCTGCATCTTATTAGGAGATACGTTAAATAAAAGCTTAGCTTAAATTAAAAAAAATCTATGATCTGTGATGTTATTTTATTGTTTTCAGAATAATTTAAAATTATTGTACTGTATAGAATATAGTATGATAATACTGTACAATATGACAATAATTTTAAATAATAATTTTAAATTATATCAAGGTAAGTATTCTTTAGCAATATGCATCTCAACACCATCTTTCTGATTTTTACTTTAAAATTCTTCACAGAAAGAAGGGGAAGGGTCATCAAGGAACATGTATAAAGGATCCACGGACAAAGCCAAAGCAGGTAAGGATTGAAGGTGGTGTTGGGGGTTGGGGGAGAGGGGCATGGTAGTGGGGGATGAAGACAACTGTACCTGAAGAACAATTTTAAAAAAGACTAAAAAAATAAAATCTTCATGAAATTATGTAAGATATATTTAAGCACAAAAAGGAAAATGACTTTACTCTGCTTTTAAAAATTCATAATGCAATATACATTATTCCAAACTGACAGTTATGACTACCTACCTAAATTGATCTGACATGAAAAAGTAAAATAAATGTAAAGAGCTTTCCTTTTTCAGAAATTTAAAGAGAAGCAGCTGTTCTAGCCAGAGTAAATAATTATAAATTAGTGCCAAAAGAAGACGTGATTCTCATCCCCTGATTAAATCTATACAGATCTTCAAGCACAGAGTTCACCTGCCACCAAATGACAAATCAATCAAGGAAGACAATACAAATGAATGATTAGGTTGTAGGCAAAAGACAATGGTATGTGGGTGGCATTTTCGCTCTCATTTAAAGCAATGTTTTTAATCAGAAAACAAAGTGATTATTTATTGATTCTACTTTTATTTAAACATTAAAAGGTTCCATTTTGAACATTTTGTACCCTACAAAAAACTGAAACAGCAAACAACAAAGGAAAAGTTTCCAAATGACTTATAAATGTTTGCTTAGGAAAAAATATGTTTACTCAAAAATATTCAATAAGGGTGGGTAGATAGATATTTCTTTGATGCAAACGCAAAAACAAAAACAAAAAATCCCAAATCCCAAACTATAGATCATTCAATTAAACAACAAAAAAATATCAAGCTTCTTTTTTTTTCACATTTCTAGATTGATTCACAGTCTTATCAAGTTGGTTGTCATGTCCAATTGGGTTTGATTTCCATCACTAAAGTCAAAAGACTTCAGGCAGCTAGATGAATGAAATCAGAAAAACGCTGGTGACATTGAATTGAGAGCTCGAAGAAAAACTTTGATTTTAGGAAATTAAGCACGTACTATTTTCATCTTTATTAGTAAAATTTTTGAGAGGTCATTACTCCTCTGACATATTTTAGTAGCTTGCATTCTTGAGACATTTCTGAATATGTGGTATGTCAAAAGATAAACTGGCTTTAGTTCAGAGGAATTTATATCTAACATTTATATATCTGTTATATAATCTAAGTGCTTAATAACTTAAATTTAAAATAGAATATTTTATATATAATTTTAAGAGTAATTTTAAATTATTTTCAGAAAGTATGGACAAGGTATAAGTATGCAAAATACTAATAAGTAATGATCTAATTGATAATTTCTATTCGAATTTAAATCTTTTAAAAAAGGTAGACATTTCATGATTTTATACATAATGTATATTGATAGGTCATAAATATTTTTATAAAATTATTTTTGAATGTGTTTGAAATAAAAAGTCATATTAATACTATACTACTAGGAATGGTTTAGACTATATTAAGTATTTACTGAAACTCATTAGTATCAACAATAGCTTAAAATAAATCATTATTTTTTTCATACATGAGATGACTGAAGTACAATAATTTTCATGGTCATGGTGTTATCTATTGGCTAATTTTAATTTTTAAGTTATCCATACATCTATTTTTAGCATGAAATAAATCATAGTGATTTCTCTGAAACTGTGAGCAAATAAGCAATACCTGGGAATACTTGAGTTATTGTACTTGCATTTTCCCTGAGATTTATTAAATGCCAACAGATCCTCGTACTATTTTACACACACTTCCCCACCTACCATATTTTTTAATTAGTCTCTTGGACGATCATTGTCAGACCATGCCAATTCATCTGCACTGACTTATGAAACTATTTCCACATTGTCTGTTTTTCCCTTTCTGTTATAAAAAAGGAAGACCTAAATTCCACCTATTTGTCATCCTTCAGTATCATTATTTTGGCATTTATCTAAATGTTTTAAATTATTTTTCCCAAAGAAATCACTAGGAAGTAGTATTAATGTGAATTTTCAGGTTTTATATGCCTAGAACACAAATAAATCTTGAATATGTATGTATATATGTGTGTTTTTGCACATTTTGAAAAAGTGGTTGTGGATTTTACACAGAATGACTATCCTACTAACCAATATTTTATTTCATTTAAATTTTATTTAAATATTTTATTTAATTTAAAAAAATTATTGTTGTTCATATATAGTTGTCTCCATTTTCCCTCCACCACTTTCCCACCCCCACCTCCTACCCTCAATCCTCCCCCCACTTTGGCTTTGTCCATGGATTTTTTATACATGTTCTTTGATGACCCTTTCCCTTCTGTCCCCCATTATCCCCCTCCTTACTTCCCTCTGGTCATTGTCAGTATGTTCTTTATTTCCATGTCTCTGGTTATACTTTGCTTGCTTGTTTGTTTTGTTGATTAGGTTCCACTTATAGGTGAGATCATATGGTATTTGTCTTTCACCAGCTGGCTTACTTTATTTAGCATAATGCTCTCCGATTCCAAAATGCCAAACAATTTATTATTTATTTTTATAATAAATGTTCTCACCACTAACTCTACCCAGGCTATATACTGGAGTGTATACTTTATGTGAAGATGGACACTAACCTACAAAATTTGAATTCCACCATATCTGACCTGTCACAGTAATGGACACAAAGTAGAGAAAAATATTGGCTATTCCTAAATTACCAATTAGCATTAAAATAAAGCTTGCAGGCAAAATAATTATACCCTCTGTATAAATTCCTATGCACCAATAAGTTTCCATGTTTTGAATTAAATAACTTGGAAATATATCTCTTTGGTTTTTATGTGCATCATTTATCATGTAGAAAATACATTCTCTCAACATTTTTTTTAATAAAACAAACATTATGAGGGATTATTTAGTATCTAAATTAGGTTATTGTGGTAAGTTGTATTGCTTTGAATATTCCCTTTTTTTTTTTTTTCTTAAAAGATAATGGTATTCATCACCTCACTGATGTCAAGATTGGTCACGGAATGTGATGTGTAGTGATTTTCCACTTCTGAGTAGAAACTTTCAAATCTGCCACCTAGTTCCAATAACTTCTCTCTTCCCTGAGTCAGGACACATGCAGTGCCCCAAATAGGGGCTGTATCTTCAGGCATTCTCCAAATAGTGATTAACTGCAGTAGAACCTCTACCTACCTAGGAGAGACAAGCATTTTTTGTTGAAAGCCCTTGAAGTCTGGTTCTGTTTGTGACAACATGACCCTAGAATAAACTGACTAACACAGACAAAAGACAACAGTTCACCAAGACAACAGTAAATATTTGAATGCCTACTATGTGCAAAATACTGGACTGGAATTTAAATTATACAAAATGTATAAGCAGCACATACTTGCATACAGAGCCTAACACTATGGTTCGTGTGATAAAATAGAAAGAAGAATTCTAAGAAATGTCAAAAAGCAATGTGTAATTTCTTGTAAATTGAGTTTAAAAAAACAGAGTCCTCATGGGTTGGAGAGTTCTTTATCAAATATTCCTGAACAGTGTGGAAAGTTAACAAGACCTTAAGCAATGTTAAATTTTAAGTGGGGAGGGAGTACATTGAGTGGCTAGTAGAGAGAAGAAAAACACAGGTGTAAAAATTAGGTGTGATCAGGGTTAAATGTGGAGCTCGTTGGGACAGTAAGACTGGAAACTTAATCTTTTAAATTCTCATTTCCCCCAAATATTCTACCGTGCAAGAGTATTTAACAGAATATTAATAAATGTACTATTCTCAAACTAATGTAGAAAATCCTGAAATAGGGAAATGGTGAACCATTTTATTCATACTGAGTTTCAGAGGCTGTAATATACTGAAACACATTGTGAATCTCCATGGTGGAGATAAATATTTCAGGAATTTTTTTTTGTGAAATTAAGTTGCCATTAAATAACTCTTTTATATTGCATCTTTATTAATATTTGAAATACCACCATTTGGAACTCAATTTGGGAAATGATTATTGCATAATTTTTAATGTGATATTAAGGGTAATTAAATGCCTAATTTTGTAGTCTTGGCTTCCAAACTTTTCAAGTGTAAGAATATTTCTAATGACAAAAAGTTGCATGGACTCCCAGGAAACAGTAGCTTTACTAGGTGTGTGATTAAAAGTATTTATAGCTGAGTTGAAATATGTGGGTTCAAACCCCAACTTATTCCTTACAAGACATATGACATTGTACAAGTCATTTAACGTCTCTTAGTTCACTTATTCTGCTGCAAATTGAAGACAGTGGTTACATGTCTCATTCTTGTGTCAGTGTTTGAGTCCATGTGTGTGCATGTGCATGTTTGTGGGTGAGAAATAAATGAGATCACTCTACCTAAAGCTGACTGGCACAAAATAAAAACTCAAAGTATTAGGGTAAGTTACTGAGAAATATGTATAATCTCTAAAACTTAATAATTGAGTGGTATTTTAATTAATATTTAATTAACATCACCTTACACATTTGGAAAGTAGAGAGGTACCTGTTTGTGCAATGTACACCTGCACTATCAATCCGTGGTGTCTACATGATTTTATAATTCCTCTGGAGAGTAACTGCTTTAAGTACTGAAGAATGACTGAAGGTTTTAGAAGCAAGAAATGACAGAAAGAAAGGTGTATTTAAGAAGATAAATTTTGTGGGAAGAATGTGAAAGGATCCAGGCAACGAGAGAGAGGTGGCAACAAGATCAGTGAAAAAACTATGCTATTCCCCAAGAGCTGTGTGCATGTAAGCATTATTTCACTAAAAAGTCAATAAATGGCTTCAAGGCAAGAATTTTATCATATGCTTTAGGAATGCTCAACTGTTTTTAGTATAAATAGTATAAATCAAAGAAGAGAAAGTTCCATAAAGGAACACAAATGCAGAAATTAAAGAGAAAGTTATGAGCTATACAATTCTTAGCCTGTGAAACTAGCGATGAGACAATTCTTCACTGCCATTGCAGTCCTGCTCCCCCCGGAGGCCGGGGTCCTATGTGGCCTCTGTCAGGCCCACATGAATTGAAGTTCTGGAAAGGTGTATTATCTATAAATTGCAGAGTAAAAAGGCCTAATATAGGTTCCTGACAGATCACTTATCTTAATTGCTCTCCAAGTCTTTCGATATTGTTTATATTCAAACAACATTTAAAAAACAGGTACATGCACCATACCTATATTTAGTATTTTCTCAAAGCATCTTCTAAAGCAGGTAATTTGGTGCAATGTCAACCAACATTCATTTGGGGATAAAGAAAAGTCTGTGATTGATCTTATTTGCTTTTTGCTGCAATATGGATTGGAATCTCAGATAAGGTTGAAATTCAAGGGAATTTGTAGTAAATGAGATTTACATAAATAGTGCAAAAATATACCAAATTTCCAAAAAAGAGATAACATGATGCATATTGTAATATTGCTAAATCCCAGGTTTGTTAATTAACAGATAGAGCAATTTATTTTAATTGCATCTAATTAAGATAATTTAGACTCCAGAGTATTCTGTGTTGTTGAAAAGAAAGAAAAATAAGAATAAAGGATAATATTACTGAAGATTGGTCTCTTTATATTTGCACAGACTTGTTAAAACTAATAATTTAAATATTTAAATTAAAAATTTTAAGTTAAAATAAGTGTAAATTAGAAAATTTGGGGAAGAATTACAATTTTATTCTAAATTCTTGTTTTGAAACATAAATACCTGTGCATCCCTTATGTTATTACAATACCTTAAATTTTATTTAACAATGTTTTTAATTTCTATTATATCAAAATAACAGTCTGCTGGAAGCATCTCACTAAAGGCAAATATGGGATTTGTTTTAGGAATACTCTTGTGTGTAAGACATAAATTTTCTTGCATTATCTCTAGTTAGAGGAGATAATGCATGTGCAGAGGAAACCGATATACAACATATTATTTCTCAGAGAAGACATTCTAGTAGATAGAAGTGTGACTCATTCAAACCAATGGTGTTCTGGAACTCAAAACAAAACTAGAGACCCATTTCCAGTAAGTCTCTTTACTGGTTGTGTACTAAAGGTTCTATCTCACAAAAGATTTCTCACAAATTTATTCTTCTTCACTGACCTTTTCCATATATTTGTCTACATAATACTCTTAAATACATATATACATATATATGTATATTTCATTCTAGACACTGAGCCAAGCATTTAGTGTGTGTTATCATTTTCAAACTACATATATATAGTTGATATGTGTGTGTGTGTGTGTGTACTGTGTGTGTGTATAGTTACTAAGTGGGTTTGTAGTATAACATGTGGATATGTAATTATATAAACTCAAGAATAGTTTATTAGAGCAATATTTGTTAAATAGGGTTGTGGTTATGGATAATACCATAACTGATATGCCATATATGTATGATTCTAATACAGTCTGATGTTTTAAAATTCCTTATAAGAGGACTGATGTTATTCCCATTAGAAATGCAGTTTTTAAAACACAGCATTACGGGTTTTTTACAAAATATTTTCTTTTAATTACAAAGTGGAAATAATGTTTTGTTAAGAAATTTCAATCCAGATAATAAAGTGATCTTTCAAAATTTTAGTTTTAATTAAAGTAGTAGATACACTTATAGCAACCAAAAATAAACACTCCATCATCCACTTTTGACATCATTCTCAAAAGAAAGAGAAAGAGAAAGAAAAAGAGAGAGAGAAAGGAAGGAAGGAAGGAAGGAAGGAAGGAAGGAAGGAAGGAAGGAAGGAAGGAGGAAAAGGTTTGGGTTTTTTATTTTGGCACTACAAAGCGAACGTAAAAAATGGAAAAAGAGTTCTATTAGCCTTACTACAAAGGTGCTCTAATGCTTTTTAACTATTAAAAACCTGTAAATGTTAAATAAATGTATCTGATTTTCTTTTAACACATTAAATTCACACATACAAAAAGGAAATCACTGTACTCACCAACTACAGAACAGGAATGGTATAAAAGCAGAAGGAATCACAAAATGCTGTTTTGATATATTCCTTTAATCATATTCATTCAAAAACCGTTATTCATCACCTATTTTGTTCCAGACGCTGAGCCAAGCACTTAACGTGTGTTATCATTTTCAAACTTCGCAACAACCCTGTGAGGTAGTTCACTTTCTAATTTCATAGATGAGGAAACTAGACTCAGGCGTGTCACAGTTGCCAATATTATGAGCTGGTGTGTGGAGCCAAGACTTTATGTGAAGCCTGTTGCCAAAGTTATCTGCTCTCCAGCATAACTTACTATTCCCAAGAAACATGGGTAGAGAAAGTGAGGAATTTTATATGTATACAAAATCTGTGTCCTCTGTTGTAGGAACTATGAACTTAAAAAATAGGAGGATGTACTCAAAATAACAAAGCTGCATATCTCAAATGGAGAAACCGTGTAGAAAATATATGCTCTGAGTCTGAAGAATGGAGATAGATGTTTGAGGTGATTTAAGAAAAAAATTAATCAATACAATTGTTTCTTTTTATTTTCCTTTTTCCCAAGTCTATATATCAAATAAAAATGTGCCTCATCTTTCAGAAAGCAATGTTTCTATATCTTATTGTTGAGAACTAATTGACCTTAATTGCCTAATAAAAAAACAAACAAACAGATAATCCTGGCAACTATAAGATCATTAAATGGACATTTAATCTTTAAAAAATATTGAATTTATTGGGGTGACATTAGTTCATATAATTATATAGATTCCGGGTGTACAACCCTGTAATACCTCATCTGTGTATTGTATTTTGTGTTTACCACCCCAAGTCAATTCTCCTTCCATCACCATTTATCCCCACTTTACCCTTTTCTACGTCCCCCAACCTCCATCCCCTTTCCCTCTGGTAATTGCCAGACTGTTGTGTATCTCATGGGGTATTTTTTTCTTTCTTTCACTTTTTTCCCCTTAATTCCCTCATCATTTTCACCCAGCTCTCCCCCCTCTGACAGCTGTCAGTCTTTTCTCTAAGAATCTTCTCTCCATTCCATCCTATACCGCACACAGGTCACCCCACAGAGACCTGTACAATAACCCTGACAGTAGTGCAGATTCTGAGCAATTTGAGGAGACTTGAGGAAAGTCTGAATGAGGATGAAATTCGTCCGCCAGTCATTCTTTAAAAAACACAGGAAATGGAAAGAGAATGGTACTCAAGAATTCCTGCGTCTTTCAGAACCTCTTAAAAAAATACACAGTGATATCTTGCCAATATCATATACTTGTAGGTGAGTAATTTGAGAGAGATCAGCCTGTGGGTTTCAGAAAGTATGGTAGAGAATGTTAGTGCACTATATTATACTGGTACTGAACGGTATTCTATTGTATCTATCACTTATTTTGGTTTCTTTGCCTTCTGCAAAGACTCATCAGGGCTGTGTGGAATTGATTGGTTCTGAATACTCGGGGTGTGGAGCCTGGTAGAAGAAGCACCACTTGTATCACCGACCCCACACAGCACAATGCAGGGTTGCAGTAACAATTAACAAGCATTCTCCTGGGGAAAGCAGGCTTGGGCTTAAAGTGAGTGCTGCAAATTTCAACAATTCCAAAATAGAGTGCTCTGTTCCGCATACTAAGGAACCCTTTTGTTGAAGAAAGTGGCACCGTCTTTCACTCCAAAAAATGATCAGTGTTTTCTGGAAGATCAGTTTCTTAAAATTAAATGTTTTCTTTGGGGGGAGAGGATATGCTTTTATCACATTCAATCCTGCCTTTTCATTAATAAAGTATATGTTATGAAATATTTCCCATGTAAGATAAAAGTAAATTAGTTTTATGGAATATCTAAAATTAATAAGTGACTCATTCAGTGTCACTCCAAGGTCCAGAAAATATCAAAGTCAAGTTATTTGCTCAACAGGGTCTCCCTTTTCTTTGTAACAAAGTAAGATACTTACGGAGCTCCTCTTTTATAGGATTCAATTCATAGATTTGGTGTGCGGATTTAGATTTTTTCCTAAACAGCAGTTGGAAGTTTTGCTTTTATAGATACCTAAACCAGACAGAGCTGACTTTGGAAGTAGCTATTGACTTTCTGTATCCTAGGCAGTTTCATATTGATCTTGAGGCAACTCAATTACCCACACCTGGGAGAGACAATGAATTTGAATAGTGTTCATGCCTTTTTTAATACATCTTTTTCCCCCTTGTGAAGGGCAATGGCTCAGACTTTACAAAATGAATCAGTAAGGAGATTCTCTTGTACTCCGTTTAAAGGTAACAGAAAAAGATTCTTTAAGATAAGAACTTGCTGATCCAAAGTAGAGATTATTTATAAATATTTATTCTATACAATTTTCATAGTCTAAATGATTAAAGTTTTTTCTTTTTTTAATTATAGGCTAGTTGAATGTCAAATAGTTGAGATTTTAAGGAACAATTCATGTCTCTTTTCCCAAAAATAAATAAAAAAAGAAAGAAAGACTATCCAGAGAAGAGGAGAGACATAATGCAGGACAACTGGATTACTTTTTTATTGAAAAATTAGTAGGTAACATACATATGCACACACAAGCACACACACATACAGGGATACATGGGGTAGAAAAAGTGAGTTTACCTCTCTCTCTCTCTCTCTCTCTCTCTCTCTCTCTCTCATCTCTATCTCTATCTCAATATCTACATATCTATATATATTATATAGAGATTATATATACATATGTTATATGTATATATACATTATATGTGTGTGTATATAAATATATATAGAGAGAGAGAGAGAGAACGATGGAATTTCAGAGGTAGAAGGGCATTGTAGAATGAGCTTTCCGATGTGCATAGCAAGTTACGTGAGTCTATAATTGAAGTAACTCTGGGGCTCCTGAAAAAAAATATGGAGAGTTGCCACACCATCTTATAAGGGTTTTCATACAGAGTAAATTAGATAATGTATACAAACGCCCTATTCCAGTGCCTGGAACAGATCAAATGATCAAATTTGTCATTGACAAGTTCAACTCCAAAATTTTACAGAAAAAGTGAGTAAAGTGAGACCTACCAATGTTAAGTTGTTTAATTAAGGTAATAATACTAATTTACAATGAATCTGAGATTGAATACTGCTTCAAGCATACTGAAACTCATCAGTTTATTTTTTATTTTATTTTAATTGTATTTTAATTGTTGTTCTTGTACAGTTTTCTGAAATTCATCATTTTAAATAGTTAATTTAATTCTCATATTGATGTCCATTGACACTTTTCAACTTAAGCATCAGTATATTCAGTGAACCCCTCTTCTGTTAAAAGCACTGACCTAAACACTGTGGGAGATATATTCATGAACCAGTATTCTCATGAAGCTTAACATTTAATAGAAAAAAATAAAAAATATAATATCAGAATTATAAAATACTCACAACATTCTATAAGAGGAAAGATGACTTTAAGTTAAAGGCAATTGGAAAATAATCCCTAGATGAATTGCTATTGAGGTATATTTTTTTAATAGATTTATTTTTTCCTTGACAAATGCTTATTATAATATATTGGTCTACTTGAACTTTTTTCTAAGAATACATCACTGTTATATAGCTGTGCTAACACTCATGTTATCCCTTATGCCTTTTGGTTGTTGCAACTGATGGTTTTTTATTTTCATGCTGAAGATATAGTCACCTAGGAGATTCAATGTTTACTCCAATCACATCTTGTAAAAAAAATTTGAAAAATATAATAAAATTATATGGTTTCAGAATTTTTGTAGCCTTTTATTTTTAATTAATTTATTCATTTTTAAAGAGAGGGGAAAGGATGGGGAAAGAAGGGGAGAGAAACTTGGATGCGAGATAGAAACATCCATCAGTTGCCTATCACCCATGCCTGGACTGGGGACCACAACATAGGCAAGTGCCTGACCAGGAATTGAATAGGTGACCATTTGTTTTGCAGGACAACAACCAACCAACTGAACCACTGGTCAGGGCTAGCCTTTTATTATATTGTATTTATTTTGCACCATTTTCACAAAATCCACATAAAGAAAATAATGTTTCCTTTATCTCAATTATCTGTCCTTATATATGAATTCATTATTTTATTTTAAAATGATTATAAAAATAAGAAGGCTTATCATAGTGTCTGATTAACTTTTGAATTGTTCTTTACATCTTGCTCAGCTCCAACCCTTGTCCATCTCACCCCACTCTCCATAGCTCATAGGGACACAGCTAAGGAGTTTCATCAGCACTTTGGGTCACTGTACTTGCCACAGGGAATTGTGATTGTATGTATTCCCATTTTCTCCCTACTGCAAGGTGAGCTCCTGGAAATCTGAATCCGAGTCCTCTACCTTTGACATTCAATGCAGGTTTTCTGAATGAAATCAATCGAATGTTCTTTTACAAGGTGGGAAATTTACCCTGTATAACCAGAATACAAAAGAGGTTTAAAAAATCAAGAGTGTTCAAGGGAACAATTGATACATTATCTTAAAAAAGGATGTAGCAAATACATAGACATTGTCCTGAGATAGGAGAAAAAGGTCAAAAAATGAAGAAATCTAAGATGCTAATAAGGAAGTCACTAAAATGGCTTGTTTGCTTTAATTTTGTCATGTAATTATAATATTTCTGTTTGTTTAATATCCCCAAATGAATATTATTGTTTAAACATGTTTTATAAATATTAAAGCAAACAAGAGTTAAAAAAATAAAGAAAAAGTTTTAAAAAATAAAACTCACTTTAAAAGGAAATTTGTAAAAATGTTTTGAATAAAAGCTATGATGCCCTCTTGTGTACATACATTTTAAAAACACTTTAGTGCATGCTTTTATATTCTCTAAGCACTAATTGCTAAAAAATTTCCATTGGTAAGTGCAACAATTTATAACATATTTAATTTAAAAAGACCCAAAGTATTAACATGAAGATATTTAATGAATTTTTAGAATATAAATGCAAATCAGCCTAGTCTTTTTTGTTTGTGGGTGAAGGTAGCAATTTCTGAATAAGTGCCAAAGCCTTAAGTTCTCTGTGAGCTTGTCTGCAACTCATCACAGGATTATGAATAAACATGACTGGGAGAGTATGCAGATTTGCTAATAGAAAACTCATGAATGTTTTAGCACCCAGGGGTTCAAATTATAATAAAGGGATAGCACCTGTCACTGGAAGCAAACTACAAGATCACCCTTGCAGTCCCTGGAGCAATGAAATCACCAACAACTTAGCTTGTCTCTGGCAAGTAGAGACTGCACAGACCTCCACGTATGTAAATCTCAGAGGGCAACATGTAGGACAGTTACCTTACATTATACTTGTGCATTTTTTAAAGTACAATTTTCCAAATATCTCATCAAAAATTTATTTTCACAGAAGCTTGGGGTGATTTCCTGTATTTTATCAAATTATGAGAGATGTTACATGTAGATGCTACTTCTAATTATTACAGTTGATCACCAGTATGATATCTTTATGATAAATTGCTAACACTTATTGAATGTATATGGAAGTTTTTATGTGCTGCCTACTTTGCATTTTATACGGCAATTTCCATTTATTTTAAATAGAATTTGGAGCTTTTTCATCCTAGGTTGAGAGAGGCTGATGATTTAAAATATTATTTTTTATAAATATGATCATTGAAAAAAGAATAAAACCTCAATTAAAAACATACATTTGTATGTGTATGTGTGTGTACACAATAAAAAGGTTCACATTCAATCACTGTTTAGTAGGAAATTAAAGAATTTGTTACTTAGAAATGATAGTATAATTGAGAATATTTAGCCATTATGGTTGTAAAACTTAACAAAGATGTGCCTTTCCATATATGTTATCAGTGTCAAATCAGAATGAGGGACTCAGTTACATATGTATACCAACATTATTATTGGTATTATTTTAAGAAATGCTAGTTAGAGTAGGATTCCCCAAGTTTCTGGGCCATTATAAATTCCTAAAATTTCTATTAAAATTTCTTACTTCTGGGCTTTACTTCAAATGTACTGCATAAAAATTTCTCAAAATGGGATTGTGATCCTGTATTTGTAATAATTTTGTATTTGTAATAATTTTCCCAGGTAAGCCATATGCTCTGATAGATTTTGAAAACTTTTTCCTAAGAGATAGAAAAGATGCATAATGATTACCATTTCTTTCTAATTGTTGACACTATTACAGATGTCCCCCATTTTTCCCTCTTCCCCCCTCCACCAGACCCCACCACCCCACCTTCACCACATTGTTGTCTGTGTCCATGGGCTTTGAATATGCATATATGTACTTTGACTAATCTCCTCCAGTCCCTCCCACCCTTCTCCCCTCTGGCAGCTAGCTGTCAGTCTGTTCCTTGTGCCTATGCCTCTAGTTATATTTTGTTGTTTTCTGTTTATTTTCTTCATTAGATTCCATATATAAGTGGGATCATATGGTGTTTGTCTTTCTTTGAGTGGCTTATTTCACTTAGCATAATGATTACTTTTAATGTTGTTTCTTTGGTCGCTAATAATTAGAAAGTTGTTGGATGAGAAGGGGAATGTGCATTAAAGCATTGCTTCTCAAATCTTCCTGCTTATTAAAAATAACTTGGTATGGAGCTTAGGGGTATAAAGGAACCATCTGCACTTTTCATCCAATTTTGCCATAAACAAAAAAATAGCCTTAGAAAATAAATTCTATTTAAAAAGAAACAAAAGAAAATAACATGGTAAGTTTTTAAAATACAGATTTGGGGACCTTATAGCAAATATCATTTGTTTAAGAAACTCTTTTAAAATCATCCCAGATCAAATTTTTATTAGCATTTTCAGGGAACCTTACTCTGAGGCAATTTTGTAGACATGAAGTTTAAAAAAAAATGTCATGGTAAACAAATAACTAAATTTGCATTGCTTAAAATATTAAGTTTTAAAATAAATCTTCACCTATATTTTTAATATTTCACTATTGTGCTTTTAATTTGTTTCTATTCTACAATATTGTCAAAGTTATCTTTGTAAAATACAAAGTAACTTAGCTCATTCCCCCCTTAATAATTTTCTAGGGACCCTCCAAGTGTACACATGGAAACCAGAAACTTCCATTTTTTGCTCATTAACCTATGATTTTACCAAAGATTTATTAAATATCTATGTGCTGGGTCCTACATATTGACTACCAGACTAAAAAAGACCAATCCCATATTCTCATGTTTTTTTTTTTTCCCATCTAGAAGCAGGAAATAGAAAATCAGATAAACAACATCAATATATATTGATAGAGAAATAAATAGAGAATTATATTTCACAGTTCACTGGAGAGCAGTAACAAACCCAATTATAGGCATAGCCTCTGAAGCCTATTGAACTCTAAGCAATCCCTAAAGGAGTAAAATTGGGATATGTTCACCTATGAAATTGAATGCAAAAATTCGTACAAATACGCATGTTCAGAATTTTGGGGGGAGAATGTCAATTGTTCTCATCATATTAGTCAGAGGAATCACTGATTCTCAGAAGTTTAGAAAATGTCTTGTGGAAGATGTATCTTACAAGTTCAGAAGATTTCCATCTCAGTCACAGGATGTATGTTGTGGCAGACCCTTCTGTGTGGCGTGGGCCCAGCTCCCACTTGGAGATGCACAGGACCCATACCCACAGATAGGTTCTCTCATGGGTAATCAGTTTGCAATATACCTAAGCCGCTTTGAGTCTTGCTTTTTGCTGAAACTCCCTCACCCTGGTTTGGGATAGCCAAGTGTTTATTGTAACTTCCTAAAATCCATGCTAAACCTTGCAGGGACCAGTGTAACTGGCTCAACCACTTTTCCTCTTTTCATTTGCTAATATCCTTCTGTGATGTGATCAGGGGCATTGGCTCCTTGGTTGTCTGTAAAAGGTAACCTCCTATAGCTAACAGGGTTGGGGGGGATGGTGAGTGAGGACCATCTTGTAATGTGAGGAGAAATAAAATAAAGGTCTGTCATGGCAGAGGTCGGGGCTTTTGCTTCACTTGAGAGAAAAGCCACGCTGTCCTTTTTCCTCCACCGGACTCGGTAGTCCATGTATATGTTTTATTTCAGCCATAATGACGTGGATACTGCTAGCTGGTGTCTGCATCAGTATGTATTCCATTGCTGCTGTAACAAATTGCCATAAACTTAGTGAATTAAAATTCCACAGATATATTCTCTTGTAGTTCTAGAGGCCAGATGTCTGAAATCTGAGTGAAACTCAAGGGGTCAGCTGAGATGGTTCCCTCTTGAGGCTCCAAAGGGAATCCATTTCCTTGCTTTTTCTAGATGCTACCTCTGTTCCTTGGCTGTAGCTCCTTTCTCCATCTTCAAAGCGCTTCACATAAAACATTTGCTTCTGTTGTCACATGTGCTATGACCTATTCTAATTTTACACTTCTGTCTTATGAGGACCTTTGCTATTATTACCTTAAGATCTTGCCTAAATAATCCAAGATAATTCCTCCCATCTCAAGATTCTTATTTACATCTTCAGTGTCTTTTTTACCATATAAGTAACATTGATGAATTCAAGTGTTTAGGATGTGGACATTTTGGGAGGACTTTATTCACCCTGAGAAAGTATTTAGTCTTGTAGACATAAAGTCACCAAGTCATTTTGTACACAGAAACTTTCATAACACAATATAGTTTATATCAGGGATGGCAAACATTTTTCTGTAAAGTCACTATTTTTGGCTTTGTGTTTTAACCAGTGTACTGGGAAACCAGCCACAGGCAGTATGTTAACAAATGGGCAAGAGATGTGTTTGAATACAATTTTAATTATAAAAACAAGTAGTGAACAGGATTTGGTCCATAATCCAGAACTGGCTGACCCCTGGTTTAGATAAATACAAACATATTAAGCGTTCATTAATCATATTTTATTTGACCTTCTTAGGTAACAAGGTTATAGGATGTTGAGTATGCTGGTGTTTAAATACAAACAAATGTGGGTTCAAATTTTACTTCCCTCATTTATAAGCATTATAATAGTAGATAAATTAATCTATCTATACCACCACATCTGTAAAATAGTCACATTTACTTAATTGGTTTACTTTTAAGATGTGATATTATATTTGAAGCACGTGGTTTCTTTTTTAATTTTTTTTTTTATTGTTGTTGAAGTACATTTGTCTCCATTTTCCTGCCACCACCCTCCCCTGCCCCCTCACCCCCTTTCATGATTGGCACATGGTAAGTATTCAATAAATATTATTTTATATTATGTCTACACAAAGATTCTGGGGTATTATCATTGTTTTACTTGACTATCAAAATATACTAACAAACTAATCAATAAAAAATGGAGTATATGAAAATTTACACATGGGTATTAAATTAAGTCACATTTAATGTTTGATATATATTAAATGAGTTTAAAACATTGCTTAATATTGAAAAGAAAATTAAAAGCTGGACTTCTTATTTCTATTATAATATTAAAAATCATTTATGTATCTAATATAAGTATAATTCAAGTTTAAAGTGTATATACACTAGAGTTCATTGAAAACCCCAAATGTTCAGTTGTTTATGGTTTTACTGCTCAAGGAGCTCAAGTGACATTATGAAAGATGGGTTTGGCAGTCAAGTCAAAGTCAAATTCGTTTTGATCTTATGATGATTAAATTATTCTAGATATTTTCAAGAAGGATTTTATTTAGAGTACACAGTGCTGATTGGTGATTTGGTATTTTAATATGTATTCTTTTCTAATTCAAATGTCATCACCCACTTATTCAAATTATTTCATTATTCATGTGAAAGTCCAGTTCATACATCACAAATGAAGTGAAAGTTTGACAATGACCAATTATTTTTTACAGTTTGTAATATGTATGAGCTTATAGAGAAAATACTCACTATCATAATAATAATTTATGAAATTATTTTGACCAAACTATCTAAAACATCAAGACTTAAAAGAAGACAGTAAATAATGTTTCCCACTTTTCCTGAAAAGGATAGCTATTAAAAATTTTGTTAACACTTTGATACTTATCCAAAAGTCATAAATCTAATCAAACTACTTTCACCTTATTTATATGAAGCATTTTTCTTAATTCAAACCTTCTTATCATATAATACCTGTTGTGGAATATAAATGATATAGGATTTATTTAATTGTTTTATTTAAAGTGCCAGATTAGACAGCTACATTTTCTCTTTTGTTCTCCAGTGTTCTACATCATATTGATAAAGAATTATTCATTTTAAACCATTATAAAAGTGTTTGCTATAAATTAAGCACAGTTAAAAATATAAATATATTTGGACATCTTACAAAAGAGAAAATACTTGATTCGGATATTAATTCTAAAATATTACTCTTATAATATTTATTTTCTCATAATAAAAACTGATATTTTAATTAAAAGTTATATTTATTTTTCTGTGATTGTCAATAGTTTTAGTTTTACTAGCTACTATTTGTTCTAAGTATGTAAAAATTACTAAAATATAAACTATTATTTTTATATTGCATTTGATGCTATGGATACCAAAGGGTTGAGTAAGTCATTACACTATCACTTAAATCAAAATAATTATAACATAATAACAGAAAATATTAAAATGTATAATATGAAGTCTGTTTGGAAAAAGTTCAGCAATTATTAATATAACAAGAAACATTTGCTCGATATTGATGTAACCTGGCAGTCACAATGAGTGGACTGGAATGTGCATTCATTCACTGTACTAGTCAGTGGGGGTGGTGGATGCTGTTGAGTGAGCATGTGTACTATGCCATCACATTAAAAATAACTGAGTGAGTACATCAATGAATCTGCATAAAATTTTGCATTAATCTTGACTATTCCTCTGTGGAAATTATTCGGGTGATTCAAAAGGCTTTTGGGGACAATGCAATGAGTGCAGAGCAAATAAAAATGTGGCACACATATTTCAAAGATGCTCAAGAATCTGTTGAAAGTGATTCATGTTCTGGAAGGCCTGCAGCAAGCAGAACACCTGAGAAGGTAGAACGTATACTGGCTTCAATTAACGAAGATTGGTGACTGACAGTGTGAGATCTAGAAGCTGATCTGGGATTCCAGAAACTACTGTGTCTGAGATTTTGATGCAGGATCTTGGTATAAAATGTGTTTTGGTAAAATTTGGTCCACGGCTTGTGCCATCAGAGCAGAAGGAACATCGTGCTGCTGTTGCTAATGACTTGATTCAAACTGTTACCAATGAACCAGATTTCCTCAAGAAAATCATTAACTGTAGATGGATCATGGGTTTACAGCTATAAGCCAGACATGAAAGCCCAGTTATCCCAAAGGAAGTTGCCTGTTTCTCCACACCTGAAGAAGGCAAGGCAAAGTCCCAGAAAGATCAACTGTTAACTGTTAACCATGTTAACTGTTTGTTTGTTTGTTTTAATTTAATCTTTAAACTGTGTTTTTTTTTTTTTTTTTAATTGGGAATGTGCTGTCCATCATGAGTATGTCCTTCCAAGCCAAACAATTAATAAAGAGTACTACCTCAATGTTCTTCATCAGAGATGTAACATGACGAAAATGACCCCAGGTGGGGGCAACTGGTGATTGGTAGCTTCATCATGACAATGGGCATGCTCATACATCACGTCTCATGCAGAGTTTTTTGGTACAACACCAAATCAACCAGGTGATTCAGCCCCCTACAGCCCAGATTTGGTGCCCTGAAACTTCTGGCTTTTCCCAAAACTAAAATCACCTTTGAAAGGGAAGAGATTTCAAGGCCTCAATGGCATTCAGAAAAATATGACAGGGAAGCTAATGATGATTCCAACAAAGAATTTTGCAGAGTGTTTTGAACAGTGGAAGAATTGCGTGAAGTCCCAAGGTGCCTACTTTGAATGGGACTGAGGTGTCATTGTCCTATGTACAATATTTCTTGTATCTTGTATCTTTTTCAAGAAATGTTTTTATTTTTCATAGTACATGGCTGGATCCTTTCTGGACAGACCTCCTATATTTTATTCATTGTTAATTTATGCAAGGTGCTAGAAATGCAGAAATGAGAAAACAAAATCTGCCCATGGAAAAGCTATATTCTAAGTAAGTAGCACTTACTATTGCTGAGAAGGTAAATTAGAATTTTATGAATATTATGTTTTTTTGCTGCATGATTATTTTTACGAGAGTAGATGTGCATTTATGATTAATACAATGATAAAACAAAAATGTTTTATATTAATTGAAATATGGAAGACATATGTAATATGGAATGTTATATATACATGATTAAATACATGGTATATACAAACAAGAAAGAAACATGCCTCTGGGAGATTTTTTGGCATGTTTTATAGATGAGATGGTGCTTTTGACATGGGGCTCAGAGGATAGACAGTATTTTTATAAAGCTAAGTAAATGGGAGAGATCTCCCCCAAAGAAGAGATGGATTAACCAAAGCTATGAAGGTTTAGAAAATAGGTCAAATTCAGGGAAAGGTGAATGGTTCTGCTTTGTTTGTGTAGTCTCAGGATATATGGGGTCAAGTCAGGAGAGAGCTGATTAAAAGGGGCTCATGAAACACATTTGAACTTCACTCAATATGGAAGAACAGTTCTTAAAGTTCTTTGAAAAAAATGTTGTAAAGAGGTGATTACCACAGAATTTATTAGTATGGATTACAGTAGTGAAACTAGAGATAGAGAAACAACTTCTGAAAGAAAAGAATGGAGAAACACCAGTAGATGAAAGACAATTGTTATGATAGAATACCGATAGTAAAGTATTATAGAATAATTAAAACTATCCTGGAGGCATATTGGCTGGCATTTGGGGCCTTGCTCTTTATTTATTCTCTGTGTCACCTTAAATTTATTTTTCTCATCTGAAACCAGGAATTATCTTTTAGACTTTGGAGAATGAACTGAGATACTGTATAAAAAGTTCTTAATATAATGTCTTTAAAAGGGTGGTAGTGAATAAAGTAGTTAAGTAATGATGACAGAGAAATTGAATGGGAGAGGCAAAAGAAAGAATAAATTGAATGTGGTTCAAGTTTGCACTCTGTGATTAAATTCTTAACAGAAACAGAAAAACCTGGAAGAAAAAAAGGGTGGTAAAACAGAGAGCTAAACATAGAAATGAAAGTTTACACCTATTCTTCAAACCTCTTGTACTGTTAGTTCTTACCATATACTGATTATATTTATTTGGACTTTCTGTTTTTTGTAATTAACTAAGTTATTTTATTCTAAGATAGCATTGTTTTTATTAAAAACTTTCAATTTTTTAATCTCACATTTACTGTCATTAAAGAGCAGTTGGCTTGCTTCTGTCCCCACAGGTTTACTTGTCATTCATCGCCTTCTGCTCTATTGATTAAATGACTTTTTTTGTGAATTTGTATTCAATCCAACACCTCCCTTTCTAAAAGGTAGAACCTAGAAAAAAGATGCAGTTTCTAAGGCCAAATAGATTGTGGCACAGCTGATGCTTTGTTCAAAATCTATACTGATTGCAATAACTAGATCAATCATGTACCCATCTGCATTGATTGGTAAGACTGCTGACAATTTGAATAGACTCATTTGCATTGTAAACCATTGCCAAAACCTCTATGATTAAAAGCAACTTCTTTTAAATAAAGAAAGGAGTAAAAGAAAGAATAAATCAGGGAAGGAAAATATAATATCTAGAAACAAGAAAAAAATAACACCACTGCTTTACTAGCATTACTATAACTACTAAACACAGTTTCATGCTAAGGCTATAACACTGTTAAGGGAATTTGAATACAATATGTGTAAAGTAATAGTTTGAAAATATGGGCATAAATGATAATTAATAATAATGAAAGGTATTTAGAAATATAGAGTTTTACAGAAAATGCACAGTGAAATATACAGATAAGACATGTCAATTCTAAACCACAAAATGTTTAAATGTTGAAGAAAAACTCACAGTTGTGCTTGTATTTTTTGCTTACTAAATTAAGCTCATGTTCTACCTAAACACATCTAAATGTGTATCTTAATTCTAATGTATAGGAAATATTTTTTCTATATAATGACTAAAGTTCAAAACTAAATTTTCAGAACACTTGGGTTTATATCTTAATTCCTTCTATTGTTTATTTATGAGAAATAATAATACACTTATCAAGTATTTGTTTATTAAGTAAAAAAGGATTTTGTGAGCAGAACTAGGGTAATATTAATTTTACTTGAATGTGTTAATATCCTCATCATTCAGATAATAAAATGACTTCTGAAAGTGTCAATGTGAGCTGAAAATATAGGTTATGCCTTAAATGTTTTTACCAACATCTTTGAAATAACTAGATATTTCATCACCAATATAAATTATTTTCTTTGATTTTACTAACAAATATCTGTTCATAAAAGTAAATAATCCAAATACTACATCTTTCACTTACTTATTTCTAAAAATATTTCCACATATGTTTTGACTGAGTAGTCAGCAAATTTTTAGCATTATAAATAGAATGGATTATATAATTAAATTTTCTGAATGTTTCAGATGTTTGTGTCATAAATTACATGTTTAAAAGTGACAATATCACTTAATAATCAATGTTTTAATTTTAAACAAAGAAAAACCATAAATGCTATTACCATAATAATAAGAAACATGATGAATGTTAGTCATAAACACTATTTTTAAAAGTTGAAATACTCAGTCAGCATACCAAAAAAGCAGTGGAAATGAATATAAGAGAATTTTGGTATACAATATTAACTAAATATTTAACTATTAATTTGTAGTTAAATTAGTGGATAATTTGCTTCTCTACTTTTCCCGTGGTATTACATTCAAAGATTAATTTCAAAATTAAAAAAAACAAGTCTTTGAATAAATTTTTAGTTAAAGCCAACCTTTGTTCTTTAGAGATCTTTGAATTTATTTAATTATTTAGAAATTGATGCATTCTAGATTAAATATAGGGTCCAGCACAAATAACAGCCCTTTTATTACATAATTTTATTATAATATCATAAGCATGTAATTCTATAACGTAATAATATCACACTCAAAGCACACCATATGACATTTTAGGTGAAATGTTCAAATTGCTGTCCAACTAGTGTGAGACATTTATGTACCTACCAACCACACTCAATGGCATTACTTCTGCTACACTGTGTATATTATCTATAACACTCACTGTTAAATTTAAACTTTAAGGGAAAACACTCTCATTTATATTTTCAATTACATATTATGTATAAGTATCACTAATGGTGAATTTATTTTCCTTATTTAAAAATCAACATGAAACATAGAAGTATTAAAGAATGACTTATTTTTGTTAAAACTAAAAACATGTGATGGTCTCAAGTTATATACTCATTAATTTCATGAGCTCTGTTGCGAACAGAGAATATTAGATACTTTTGTTTATCTTCAGATGAACATATATTACTCCCAAGTCTTATAAAAGGATAAAAATCTTTTTATTATATACTTATTAAAATAATATTCTTAGCATTCACCAATTAAAGCATAATTTTATTACAAAAAGGTAACACCCAATTTCAAAACCCTAAAAGACTGAAATGATTCATATGATATAAGCCTATGGATAGCAGGTTAATAATATTCGCTCTTATTCTTTATTAGATAAATAAAAAATAAAATATAATGTGGACAAAGACAGTTATTTAAAGCTAAAATAAATGCACAAATCCTAATCAGATTTCATATTAAATTCCAAGTCTTGACTTTAGTGGTTTGCTGAAAAGTCATTATTTTCATTAAAGGTTCTGTTCTTTTCAATATGTTCAAAGAAAAGTCCCATAATATTCTTTACATCACAAAATTATTCACATCTTTAAAATCCTCTCTATGCTCCGCTCTCACACATCCAAACACACACTTGCATTCATACACACAGCTTTAGCAATGTTCAACAGATAAATGTAATTATCAAAATTAAAGTTATTTTTACTCAATTATGCTACATAATTACAAAGATTGTTAACAGTAATTATACACAGGAGGTAAATATTAATTGTGATAAATATAAGTAACTTTATAGGTACATAGTTATACATATAGATAAAAGATCATTGATTGATGGGTAACTTATTGATATATGACAGATTGAGGGAGATATAAATAGGAAGACAGATTTTTCACATATTTTATTTAATTTTATTTCATAACTATTTCCACTTCAAATATTTCTCAGTTCAGTTTCTGCATTCGGGAAGAAAAGTACATTTTCCCCATTTTTCTTTTCTAAATAAACTGACAAAGCAATACACAATTATGGAAAAATGTACAAAGGAAATTATTTCAGCTTTTCTTCATAGCAGGAAATGGGTGCCCTCTGCTGTCGATTTGTAGATTATTTTAGATTGTAGTTTCCTGTTATTTTTGAAAATACTAAAAGCTGCAAATATTTATCCTTGTACTATGGAACATGTATTATTAATATGTGTTATTTATAAATAACATATAATATTTAACGCACAGAGATGATAAATTTTCCAGAATCAAGATTTGGTGATGATAAATATGAGAGAAACAAGCTGAGGAATTGGGAGCAGATTGTTAATTGTGTTGGTATTTACACAATAATAAGCAAAGAATATGCAAGCACAAAGCTAAGTGAATGAAATAGCAAAGAACTGGGTTTTAAATAAATATTGAATAAATTTTTTAAAGAATTCTTAATTTTCCACTATAATCAGCACCTTAAATATTATATAGCACACAGATTTTTTTAACTGAGTATTTTATGAAAATAAAACAAAAGACTATTATAGGCTAACTGATGTTTATCGTTTCATTTTTTCTAATTCTTTGCTCAACTGCACAAAGTGTTTTTAATAAAGCAATGCAAATGTTATACAATATATTGTAAGGTTATGAAAACTGTTTTATGCATAATTCCATCTTCAGAAGATAGCATTTACTCTCAGGTATTCTATTTGCATCACATTATACTATAAATTAGAGAAGATAATATAATGAGTAAATAAAACATCACATTTACTGAAAAATTACCAAAATATGTTATTTAAATACACTTAAAACAATTCTCTTTCTGTAATAATGAACTTTTTTCACTTACTCATATTAAATCACTGCCCATTCATTTTGGTTTATTTATATATTGATCTACATTATACTCAATACCCTGATTTGATGCTGTGAAAAATTAATAAAAGAATTGTGGACTCTGAATTAAAATATTTCAAACAAGAATCATTTGGATAGCAGTGGAGAGAATTTAGGTTTTTTAAAATAAGATGGTAGTGAGTGGTCCAGCAGAAGTATGCTAAACCACTGGAAAATAGATGTATAATTCAGAAATTTTAAATAGTGGCATTTTTCTTTTAAAAATTTTTAAAAGAAAAATAAATATATTTGAATGATGTTCAATTATGCCTGCAGAACTAAAATAGTATCTTTGTTATAGATTTTGTAATTCCTCAAAAGTTTCTGACTGTGATTATGCTTTAATAGTGTGTGTGTGTATGTTGAGAAGGTGATATTCTCTCTTTAAGTTTTTGATATTAATTGCTGTGAGAACAGTAATATGAGTTATGGTATAAATAACTTTTTCTTGTTATTACTTTTTTCCCTTTTTACTTTGTTCCTTTTTTATTTGTCACATAATTTCTTATTAGTACTTATATATACTTAGTTCCATGAACACTGATCATAAAGAAGAGGAAAAAAAACTATATTTTGTATTCCTAATAAATTATTTTATTATAACTAAATAAGTATTCTTTCAGAAAATATTCTTTCATTGTAACAGCACAAGCCTATTATTTTCTATGGCAGTTGGAACAAGAAGTAGAATATGTTCAAATTGTCATTTTTTGACACATACAATGGAATACTACACAGTACAAAGAAAGAAGAAGTTCCTACGCTTCACAACAGCATGGATAGAACTGGAGAGCATTATGCTAAGTGAAATAAACCAGGAGGTGAAAGACAAATACCATGTGATCTCACCTATAAGTGGAGACTAATCAACAAAACAACCAAACAAGCAAAATATAATCAGAGACATTGAAATAAAGAACAAACTGACAGTAACCAGAGGGGAGGTGGAGGGGGAAAGAAGGGGAAGGGTTGTCAAGGAACATGTGTAAAGGACCCATGGACAAAGCCAAAGGGGAGTAGGATCAAGGGTGGGAGGAAGAGGGTGATGGAGTGGTGGGGGAGTGTTTGGAGGAATTGGGAACAAGTGTACTTGAACAACAATAAAAAAATAACATTTGAAAATGTAAAAACATAAGTAAATTACTTGAAATTGGTGGAAAAGTGAACATATTCAAAAAGTTGGAAAAGAACTTTTTGAACATATTCAAAAAGTTGCTTGAACTGCTAAAGTTTCATGTAAGAATGAAATAAGAAGTTTTGCATAATATGACTATTCAACAATTTTGTACACAGACTATTATTTCGAGTTGTGTTTGGTTTTTAGACTACTTTTTTAGTTATTCCTCCAAGCCTTATACTGACTAGATTTCTGATCTCCAGAAGTCTTGTGTTGGTGTCTGGTGGTCAAGGTGACTACCAATGAATCCCTTCCACGCAAAACTAATGATGGCATACAGTCTCACCTTGGAAATATTGTGGGTTTGATTCCAGACCATCGCAGTAAGTCAGGTTTCACAATAAAGTGAGTTGTACAAATTTTTGGTTTCCCAGTTATAAAAGGTATGTTTATACTATACTGAGGTCTGTTAAGTGTGTGATAGTATTATGTCTAAAAAAAAAAATGTAAATAGATTAATTGAATACTTTATCGCTGAAAAAGGCTCCTTGAGCCTTCAGGGAGTTTTAATTGTTTTGGTGTTGGAGGGTCTCGCCTCAGAGTTGATGGCTGTTGACTGATCAGCATGATGGTTAGGTGGCTGGGGGGATCTCTTCAAATAAGACAATCATGAAATCTGCCCCATCAATTGAGATTTCCTGTCATGAACAATTTCTCTGTAGTGTGTAATGCTATTAGATAGCATTTTACCAACAGAAGCACTTCTTTCAAAATTGGAGTTGGTTCTCTCAAAACCTGTCTGTACTGTGTCAGCTAAGTTTATGTAATACTCTAAATCCTTTGCCATTTCAAGAACCTTCAAAGAAGCTTGTGGTAGACATGTGACTCTTCCTTTCATTTGAACATTTAGAGTCAATGTAGGATTATTAATTGGCCACATTTCAATATGAGTGTGTCTCAGAGAATGGGGAGGCCCAAGAAGAGGGAGAGAGACAGTTTAAAGGCCAGTCGGTGGAGCAGTCAGAACACACATGACATTTATCAATGAAGTTTGCAGTCTTATATGGGTGTGGTTCATTCTTCCCCCAATTACAATAGTGATATCAAAGATCACTAATAACAGATTATCATAACAAATATAATAAGGAAAGATTTGAAATATTGCAGGAATTAGCAAAATGTGACACAGAGACACAATGTAAGCAAATGCTGTTGGAAAAATGCTACCAATAAATGTGCTTAACACAGGGTTGACACAAATATTAGATTTGTTTTTAAAAATTGATCTGCAAAGCATGATAAAACAGCACAATAATGTGAGGTATGCCTGTAATCTAGATAAGAGAGTGTGGCAGTGTCATTGGGAGGCAGAGGATCTGTCTTTAGTGTTACATAAATGCAGAATGAAAACAAGGACTGTTAGCGTAACTGTTAATATAAGCTGTCTCAAAGAAGCAGCTCAGTACTTTGGCCTTTTCTCTCTGCCTATTCCCTCTGCTCCCTCTATATTCTCAACGTCCTGAAATTAACCAGATGTCTTCAGAATGAATATTGTACATCTCAAATCTGAGGAACTACGGTAAATTTTAAATACAAATTTGACACCTTTAGCAATACACTGATGTTAATAGCTTAAGTCAAGAACCAAACTGCCTCTCATAATCCTCACATTAAATTTTACTGGTTGAAACTATGAGCATTTAAAAAAAAACATTCAGAGCCTCAGTTTCCATTTTGTATTTAGGTAAAGCTCTAAAACCAAAATAACCTCCCAATATATGTTAACTATTATAAATTATTTTTATTCTTATTAACCTTGCAGTTGACTACTGAAAAGAAAATAATTAAATCAACTGGGGAGGTTATTTAATTGCAACTATGTGGTAGAATGTAAGAACTTTCTGGAAGAGTATATGTGAGAATTTGGATAGTAAAAGGAGGCAATAATGTCTTTTATATTTGTTGACTGGTTGGGTTTTGATAACTTTAAAGGAAAATAGTTGAAATGGGCCTATGATAACTTTAAAGGAAAATAGTTGAAATGGCCCCTGTTGGGGATAGAAGCAAAATAAATGTGCTTTGTCTGGACTCTTCTGAGTTTGACAGCATCATGAGACACTGAGGTAGTCAGCTCTGGTAAATATTGGGAGTGCTTGGCTGGAATTTTATGAAGATATCTTTTTAAGTTGATAGAGAATTCTTCATGGTATGCAAATTGCTTTCTTGTGTTACACGGACAAATATTTTTGCTTAATTTTTTCCCATTTGCCTCCAAACTTATTTTTTTATAAATTTTTCCTTATCATGCTTAATGAAAGTTTCTATTTCAATTAAGTCCCTTGAACTTAATCAGAGCCTATTTGTTAGGCAATCCCAGTATCCTCTAGGCTCTAACAGTTAACAGCTGTTCTTACCTGATACTGTACGGCTATAGGAAGATAACATGTCCTCCAACAACAACAATATGTCCCCAGTTTATTTTTGAGAGTCTGAAATAGAATATTATCTGTCCCTGGGAAGAAGCTGACATAAGAACCTTTACCCTGAAGGTGGTACAATACTTATTTCAAGTCTTCCACCAGTGTTTCTTCTGACCACTCCAAATGTAAAAGGATTACTTGGTCAGAAAACATTACCTCTAAACTCTCAGGTTACAAAAAATGCACTGATCTAAGACTGGGATGTTGAGGAGTAGAAAATTACACCCCTCCATTCTGTGTCACAACTACTACCCCAGGCTGTGGGGCATTATAGTACGAACTCAAAAATTTCACAGTCTTTTAGAAATGCATAATATTTTTCAAGTCCTAACAAAATGTTCAAGCACATTAGATTTTTAAACACTTATTCATTCATTCTATGATGAAAATAGTATCTATATTTCCAAGTCTCTGATATGCTTTGATTAAACAATAATAAATGAAACAATAGCAACACCTCCTATTGTTATAGAACTAGCCTTCTACAAATGAAAACCAAAGTTAAATAATGATACTTAAATTAAGGTATTTATTCCCTCAATCCATTCAACAAATACTAAGTTATTTATTTTATTCAACACATATTTATCTAGAGATATGAATAAAACCCAAAATCCCTTTTTTGCAAATGTAAATTTTAGTGAAAAAGACAACAATAAAATATTTACAAATATCATGTAACATTCAACAATGCAACAAATTCTATAGAAAATTAAATATGGTAAGAAGGTCAGGAAATATAAGTGGATGGGAGTTGCTAAATTAATTTGTATTAAAACTGAATAGATAATAATTTTGAAAGGCTGTAAGTGAAAAAAATATATTTGGAAAGAAAAGAGTATGACAAAGGGAAATTTGCTCGTGGGGTAGGAAACAGTCATTTTTTTTAAATTAACATTCAGACCATGATTCCCTTCTAACCATTGTTTATCATTTTATCTCTGTGACTGTACTTCTTAAAAGATATAGAAGTTCAATATCTTTTAATATCATGGAGGAATGTGTGAGCTGAACACAATAAGTAGATATTTGAGTGCAGCATTATTAGCTTGGTGATATAGGTTATACATCCCCACTTCCTCAGTGAAGATTTCTTGACCTAGTTCTAACCTGTTATAAAGTGAGACTTCTCCACTAGTCTAATAACTCTACCCACCCACGTGTCTAGCTACAGCTTGGCAGTCAGATTCAGATTCGAGTTCTCTTTAAATTACCCTATTTCTCATTCAAAGCTGTTTATATAAACTCAATTTTTAATTGCACTTTGGCTTTACATTTTTGTTTTCCTGATAAAATGGTGGCTCTATCCTTAACAAAAATTGGTTCTTAATAATAATTAATGAGATTGTTCATGTGATAATAAATCTGAAAAGACTCCAATCCCGTAATCATAAAATGTTGAGTTTTATCTATGTTGGTTAAAAAAGCCAATTCACCTTTCCTCTTATTTAATTATTCTCATTTATTTACATTCTCTCCTCCTATATGGCTTGAGGGTAGAATTTGTATTCACCAGGTAAATTTCAAGCCATACACAGTCCCTGACTATTTAGGAGAAAAATCTGTACTTAACTGCATTTTATATAAAATGCTATTTGATTCTTCATTGTAGTGCATTATAATTATTATGTGCCAAGTCTAAATGCAGGAATAATTATGCCTGCAATAATAGGTGACAGGTAAGTGTTGCTTAAATTAGTAAATGAATAAATCAATACACACAAGGAATCATTCTGAAATTACTTCTTCTATAGTTTGAAATACTACCAGAAATTACTTATTCCACAGTGTTAACATATTCCTACTCAAACAGTCCTCTCTGGTTCTGGCTTACTATTTAATATATGTCTGTGTTTTATCAATAAAGGTCAGCAATCAACTAAGAGAGTGTGAGTATATGCTCCTGCCTGGGAACATGCTTAGCTGTCAGTGCTCTGGAAATACAAAGAACATGTAAGTTAGAAGAGTATCACTACTTCATTCTGACCTTTAATCAATTGTTTTTTCCATTACGTCCATCTTTACTCTCTCACCACATATAGTGTTCGTCTGCTTCACTAGATCTCAGAAGATATATTCTCTATATTGCCAGTATGGTAAGGGAGCCAGCTGCAGGGAGAAAATGTGAAAATACAGAAATCTAACTGGTGTTCTAACAAGCTTTCCACCAATCTTTCTGTTTTCCTATTTGCTCCTTTTAGGAAGTACTTAGGAATTTCGCTTGCTGAAACATTCTATTATTCAATGTGCATATAATTGCTTTTTGTTTGGTCCCTACATGTAAACAATTAGTTTTCAACTTTCTTTCCCCTGCTAAAGTCAATACCACTTGCTTGCTTGCTTCAAACATCTTTCAACATTTAAGTGATAGCATTTATTTGGTATTGTTACTTGGGCTTGGTTCTTCTCATCAGTGCAGTAAAGAATTACAGATCAGCAAGACAAAAGTGGATGAGTAAATGAGTAAGAGTTTTATTAGTACATCCTCAAGGGGGAGAGGGCAGGCCTACAGGGAGTAGTGAGTAAAAGGCTTAGCATAGAAAAAGCAAAGGAGAGCCTAGTTGGGGCTGCCTTAGCTCACTGGGAAGTCAGAAAAAGGGGACTGAGAGATGGGTCCAGGGCGATAGGCCTGAGACAAGCTATCAGCTGCCCATTGACTTAGAGTTTAGGAGACACATGCCTAGGAAGAAAGGAGTAGGGTTGAGGGGAAGAGAGGAAGGGGAATAGCACTGGGTCCTTTTCCTTAAGGCCTTTATCTCTTTCTTGCTAGCAGGAATCTTAGGGAAGGTTTCAGGGGAGGGTTTAGTAGACTATCTGTCAGTCTCCAGGTGTACCCTTTCAGGGTCACAGTCCCCTCTCACAGGCAGATTAAGGGGTCAATAGTCATTGCTTTGGTTCTGCTGTCACTGGCGTTGCCCACCTGGTTTTGCTGCTTTTCTTGGGTGTGGAATTGAAACACAGCTGAGGCCTAGATTTTATCTCCAGTGGGGAGAACTTTTGTATCTGGCTGTAATTGCTAGGTTATTGTGTTCAGCAGTCTCAGTTTCCCTATACCACTTGCTGAGGAATTTTCCTAGCTTTTCACTGTTTCCTTTCTCAGTATCATAATCACCCATTTTATTTTTCCTTTTGGAATTATGTTACTTATCCTACATTATCTTCATTTTAGTTAGAGAAATAAAACATGTATATATATAACCCATCTTCTACTTTATATAGATATATACAGCAATGTACAAGTAATAGCTATTAACAACTAGTTTACTATTTTTACAGTTTTCAGCTAGCACATGAAATGTTTGATTGTTGCAAGTCATTCTCATAAATCTTGAGAAAAAAATAAATCTCCCCATGGCTTTGTTCCACTCTTCCTGTCATAGTTTATTTTATGTGTCAACTTGACTGGATCAGGGGATATCCAGATAATTTGTTAAATATTATTATTATTATTTTAATTTTATTTTAATTGTTGCTTAAGTACAGTTTTCTATCTTTTACTCCCATCCCAGCCCAACCTCCCAGCGCTTCCCACCTCATTCCCATTTCCACCCCCCCTAGTTTTTGTTCATGTGTCTTTCATACTTATTGCTCTAAACCCTTCCCCTTTTCTCCTGAAATTCCTTCCTCTCTCCCCTCTAGTCACTGTCAGCCTGTTCTCCATTTCAGGGTCTTTGGTTATATTTTGCTTGTTTGTTTGTTTTGTTTAGGTTCCTGTTAAAGGTAAGATCATATGGTATTTGTCTTTCACCACCTGGCTTATTTCGCTTAGCATAATGCTCTCCAGTTCCATACATGCTGTTGCAAAGGGTAGGAGCTCCTTCTTTCTTTCTGCAGCATAGAATTCCATTGGGTAAATGTACCATAGTTTTTTGATCCATTCATTTACTGATGGGCACTTAGGTTGCTCCCAACACTTGGCTATTGTAAATTGTGCTGCTATGAAAATTGGGGTGCATAGGTTCTTTTGTATTGGTTTTTCAGGGTTCTTAGGATATAATGCTATCAGTGGAATTGCTGGGTCAAAAGGCAGACCGAGTTTTAGTTTTCTGAGAAAAATTCCATACTGTTTGCCATAGTGGTTGTACAAGTCTGCAATCCCACCAATAGTGCACTAGGGTCCCCTTTTCTCCACAACCTCTCCAACACTTGTTGTTTGTTACTTTGTTTATGACGGCCATTTGACTGGTGTGAAGTGGTATCTCATTGTGGTTTTAATTTGCATCTCTGATAGCTAACAATATCGAGCATCTTTCAATGTGTCTCTGGATCCTCTGTATGTCCTCCTTGAAGAATGTCTGTTCAAGTCCTTTGCCCATTTTTTAATTGGGTTGCTTGTCTTCTTAGAGTGGAGTTGTGTAAGTTCTTTATATATTTTGGAGACGAAACCCTTGTCTGAGGTATCATTGGCAAATATGTTTTCCCATATGGTTGGTTCTCTTTTTATTATAATACTCTTTTCTTTAGCCATACAGAAGCTTTTTATTTTGATGAGATCCCATTTGTTTATTCTTTCCTTTATGTCCCTTGCTTTAGGGGATGTATCAGTAAAAATGTTGCTGAGTGAAATATCTGAGGTTTTCCTGCCAATGTTCTCCTCTAGGACTTTAATGGTGTCATGGTTTATATTTAAATCTTTTATCCACTTTGAATTTATTTTTGTATATGGTATAAGTTGGTGCTTGAGTTTCATTTTTTTGCACATAGCTGCACAGTTCTTGGAACACCATTTGTTGAAGAGGCTATTTTTACTCCATTTTATGCTGCTGCCCCATTTGTTGAATATTAATTGACCATAGAGACTTGGGTTTATTTCTGGGTTCTCTGTTCTGTTCCATTGGTCCATGTGCCTGTTTTTATGCCAGTACCAGGCTGTTTTGATTACTGTGGCCTTGTAATACAGTTTGGTATCAGGTATTGTGATCCCTCCTACTTTGCTCTTCTTTCTCAAAATTGCAGCACCTATTTGGGGTCATTTATGGTTCCATATAAATTTTTAAGTGTTTGTTCTATGTCTGTGAAATATGCCATTGGTACTTAAATAGGTATTGCATTGAATCTGTAAATTGCTTTGGGTAGTATGGACATTTTGATTATGTTAATTCTTCCAATCCATGAACATGGTATATGTTTCCATTTGTTTGTGTCTTCCTTGATTTCTTTCTTCAGTGTTGTGTAGCTTTCTGCATACAGGTCTTTCACCTCCTTGGTTAGGTTTATTCCTAGGTATTTTATTTTTCTTTCTGCTATATCGAATGGGATTTTTTTCTTGATTTCTGCTTCTGCTGTTTCATTGTTGGTATACAAAAATGCCTTTGATTTCTGGATATTGACTTTGTATCTGGCTGTTTGGCCAAATTCATTTATTAGGTTGAGCAGTTTTTTGACCTAGTCTATAGGATTTTCTGTGTACACTATCATGTCATCTGCAAATAATGACAGTTCTGTTTCCTCCCTTCTGATATGGATGCCTTTTATTTCCTTTTCTTGTCTAATTGCTTTGGCTAAAACTTCCAACATTATATTGAATAGAAGTGGTGAAAGTGGACAATCTTGGTTTATTCCTGATCTTAGTGGAAAAGATTTTAGTTTTTGCCCATTGAGTATGATGTTGGCTGTAGGGCTCTCATACATGGCTTTTATTATCTTGAGGAATGCTCCCTAATTCTCACTTTGCTGAGTGTTTTTATCACAAAGGGTGTTGTACCTTATCAAATGCTTTTTCTGCATGTATTGATATACTCATGTGATTTTTGTCTTTGCTTTTGTTTATGTGATGTATTGCATTTACTGATTTGCAAATACTGTATCATTCATGCATCCCTGGGATGAATCCCACTTGGTCATGGTGTATGATCTTTTTAATGTATTATCAGATGTGGTGTGCCAATATTTTGTTGAGGATTTTAGTGTCTATGTTCATCAGTAATATTGGCCTGAAGTTTTCTTTCTTTGTTTTGTCTTTATCTGATTTTGAGATTAGGATGATGCTGTCTTCATAAAAAGAGTTTGGGAGTCTTCCATCATTTTGGATTTTTTGAAATAGTCTGTGGAGGACAGGGCTTAGCTCTTTCTTAAATGCTTTGTAGAATTCTCCTGTATGACCATCTGGTCCATGGCTTTTGTCTGTTGGGAGTTTTTTGATTACTGCCTCAACTTCATCTGCTATTATTGGTCTGTTCAGGCTTTCTGCTTCTTCTTCATTGAGTTTTGGAACATTATATTTTTCTAGAATTTGTCCATTTTACCTAGGTTTTCAAATTTCTTGGCATACAGTTCTTAATAGTAATTTCTTACAATCCTTTATATTTCTGTGGTATCAGTTGTAATCTTTCCTCTTTCATTTCTGATTGTTTATTTGGGTCCTCTCTCTTTTTTTCTTGATGAGCCTACTTAAAGGCTTGTTGATTTTGTTTATCTTTTGAAAGAACCAGGTCCTGGATTCATTGATCCTTATAATTGTGCTTTTAGTCTCTATGTCATTTAATTCTGCTCTGATCTTGGTTGTTTCCTTCCTTCTACTTCCTCTAGGCTGTCTTTGTTGTTCCTCAAGTTCTGGTAGGCATAGGGTTAGGTTGTTTGTTTGAACTGTTTCTATCTTTTTTAGGTAGGCCTTTATCGCTATGAATTTCCCTCTCAGGACTGCCTTCACTATATCCCACAAGTTTTGGGTTGTTATGAGTTCATTTTCACTTGTTTCCAGAAACTTTTTTTATTTCTTCCTTAATTATATTCTTGACCCATTCATTGTTTAATAACATGCTATTCAATATCCATGATTTTGAGTCTTTTGGGTTTTTTTCCCCTTGGGGTTTCTAGTTTCAGTCCCTTGTGGTCAGAGAAAATGCTTGGTATGATTTCAATTTTCTTGAATTTGTTGAGGCTTGTTTTATGTCCTATCATGTGGTCTATCTTTGAAAATGTTCCATGTGCATTTGAAAAGAATATGCATTTAGCTTCTTTGGGGTGAAGGGCTCGATATGTATCAGTTAAATCCATTTCATCTAGAGCATTGTTCAATGCCACAATATCTTTGTTGATATTCTGTTTGGAAGATCTGTCCATTTTTGACAGTGGGGTGTTAAAATTCCCTACTATAATCGTGTTGCTGTTAATATCTTTCATGAAGTCCTCTAAGATTTTCTCTATGTATTTGGGTGCTCCTATGTTGGCTGCATATATATTTACAATGTTTATGTCTTTTTGGTGGATTCTTCCCTTGAGTATCATGAAGTGACCTTCTGGGTCTCTCTTTATGGCTTTTTTTTTTTGAAGTCTATTTTGTGTGATATGAGTATTGCTACCCCAGCTTTGTTTTCCTGTCCATTTGCTTGGAAAATTTGTTTCCAGCCCTTCACTTTGAGTCTGTGTATGTCTTTTGTCCTGAGGTGGGTGTCTTGTAGGCAGCATATGTGTGGGTCATGCTTTGTTATCCATTCAGCTATTTTATGTCTTTTGATTGGAGCATTTAATCCATTTACATGTAAGATTATTATTGATAGGTACTTATTCATTGCAATTTTCATACCTGTGTTCCTCTCTCTCTCTCTCTCTTTTCCTTCCTTTCCTTAAAGCAGTCCCTTTTTTCCCCATTTTTTAATTTTATTTTTAATCAGTATTTTTTAATTGTTGATATTGTACAGTTTTCTGTCTTTTACCCCGCCCCAGCCCACCACCCCAGCCCTCCCCACCTTCCTCCCATTTCCACCCCCATAGTTTTTGTCCATGAGTCCTTTATACTTGTTGCTCTAAACCATTCCCCTTTGCCCCTGAAATTCCCTCCCCTCCCCCTCTGGTCACTGTCAGACTGTTCTCAAATTCAGTGTCTTTGTTTATATTATGCTTGTTTGTTTGTTTTGTTGATTAGCTTCCTGTTGTTAAAGGTGAGATCATATGGTATTTGTCTTTCACTACCTGGCTTATTTCACTTAGCATGATACTCTCCAATTCCATCCATGCTGTCGCAAAGAGTAGGAGCTCCTTTCTTTCTGCTGCATAGAATTCCGTTGTGTAAATGTACCACAGGTTTTTGATCCATTCATTAACTGATGGGCACCTAGGTTGCTTCCAGCACTTGGCTATTGTAAATTGTGCTGCTATGAACATAGGGGTGCATAGGTTCTTTTGGATTGGTGTTTCAGGGTTCTTAGGATATAATCCAAGCAGTGGAATTGCTGGGTCAAAAGGTATGTCCATTTTTAGTTTTCTTAGAAAATTCCATACTGCTTTCCATAGTGGTTGTACCAATCTGCAATCCCACCAACAGTGCACTAGGGTCCCCTTTTCTCCACAACCTCTCCAACACTTGCTGTTTGTTGCTTTGTTTATGATGGCCATTCTGACTGGTGTCAAGTGGTATCCCATTGTAGTTTTAATTTGCATCTCTCTGATAGCTAGCGATATCAAGCATCTTTTCATGTGTCTCTGGATCTTCTGTATGTCCTCCTTAGAGAAGGGCCTATTCAAATCCTTTGCCCATTTTTTAATTGGGTTGTAATGCAGTCCCTTTAACATGTCTTGCAGAGCTGGTTTGGTGGAGGTGTATTCTTTTAGACCTCTTTTGTCTGGGAAGCTCCTTATTTGGTCTTCTATCTTGATTGAGAGCCTTGCTGGGTAAAGTAGCCTTGGTTGAAGGCCTCTGGTTCTCATTACTTGGAGAATTCCAAGTACTCATTACTTGAAATATTCTAATATTCCATTAGAATATTTCTTGCCATTCTCTTCTGGCTTGGTACTCCCTAAGAAGTCAGCTGCTAACCTTATTGGGGCTCCCTTGTATGTTACTTCCTTTTTCTCCCTTGCTGTCTTGAAGAGTTTCTCTTTGTCTTGGAATTTTGCCATTTTAATTATGATGTGTCTTGAAGTGGGCCTGTTTGGGTTCCTCTTGATTGGGACTCTCTGTGTTTCCTGGATTTGTGTGAGTTTTGCTCTCATCAAATTAGGGAAGTTTTCCATCATTTCTTTTTCAAACAGGTTTTCTATCCCTTGTTCTTGTTCTTCTTCTTCTGGTATCCCTATTATACGGATATTATTCCGTTTCATGTTGTCTTGCATTTCTCTTAATTTCTCTTCATTCTTTCTGAGCTTCTTTTTCTTTTTTTGCTCTTTCTGGATATTTTTTTCTATTTTGTCCTCCAGATCACTGATTCAATGTTCTGCTTCATTGATAGTGCTTTTGATTCCTTCTACTGTGTTCTTCAGTTCAGAAATTGTATTCTTTATTTCCTCCTGGCTCTTGTTGGTAGTTTCTATTTCCTTTTTCATGTTGTTATAGTTTGCAGTGAGTTCATTGTAGTTTCCCTGCAGTTTTCGCTAATTCACTGTGAGCTCTTTGAGCTTCCTAATAACCATTGCTTTGAATTCAATAACTAAGAGTTGAGTTGCCTCTATTTCATTTAACATTCTTTCTGAGGCTTCCCCCTTTCCTTTCATTTGGGAATTGTTTCTTTGTCTTCCCATCATTTGTGAGACTCTTCTTGTTAGCCTTAGCCTCTTAAATTGATCTGTTCTGGCTCCCTGGGTTTATGGTGTGAACTTCTGTGGTAGAATACCTGTGAGATTCAGTGGTGCAGTCTGCTTGATCTCCCAAGTTCACTGGTCTTGGGCTGTCATTTAAGTTGGCTCTGTGTTTGTCTTTGAGGTTTGATTGTTGCTAGGTCTTTCTTTGGTGGGTCCTTCCCACCCGCTGGTTAACTGGGGATCAATCTGTGCACCATCTCCTGTATTCTGTTGTCTTGTGTTGAAGCTGGTTCTTCTCTGTGTACAAGGTTTTAAGGATTCTCTCCTGCTCTTGTTTGGTTGTTTGTTCTGGGCAATTTCTCCACTATTTAATTGTATTTCCAGATAGGTCCTGGATTAAGGTTAGTGTGGCTTCCACTCCCTCTTCACCTTCTTCCTTTGTTATCTTTTGGTAGTTCCTTTGTTGTTGGGTTTCCTCTTCTAGCGGGTATCCTGGTGTTCACCACTTCCACCTACTCTCACAGACACAGCTAGCTTCTAGCAACCCACCAGGACCCAATTAAAGCTGTTAAAAATTATTTATGGGTGTGTCTCTGAGGGTGTTTCTGGAAGTGATTAGCATTTGAATCAATAGACGCTGGAATGAAAGTGTCTCCTTTCATTCTCTCCTTTTGAAAGGCTCCTTTCAAAAGCCTGCTCGTTTGTGGGTGGGCCTCAGGGCATCCTCCAAGCATCTGAAGACCTAACTGGAACAAAAAAGTAGAGGAAGGAGTATCACTCTTTCTCTGCTTATCTGCATGAGAGGAGACCTCCTGCCCCCAGTGTTCCTGTTTCTCAACCTTTAGAATCAGAATATATATGAATATGCATATACATATATGTACATTCACACACATAGATATATTATATATCTATGTGTATATTCATGTACTTTTTTCTCTGGAGAACCCTGATTAATGTACACCTCTCTGCCAAACCTAAAAAAAAGAAATTTGGTAGAGATTACTTTGTAGAGCTACCAGTTGACACTATAAAACAAACTTAAAAAACAAATTTACTGCTTTTCTCTCTTCTATTTCCCTTCCAAGAATTTCTGGATATCCTAAACCAAGAGAAACAGACAATGTTCTCATTATTTTTTAAAGTATCCAAAATGACATATTTTTATTGTATAGGCCATGTAAAAATAAATATGAAACATGCAACTGTTCAGATCTTGTTAATAAACTTATTTCATGATACATATGACTACCATTATTATAATATGTATTCAAGTCTAGACAACAGTTCTGACCTAACAAGTCTAAAATAAAAAGGAAGAAGATTAAAAGAATGGCATTTCTATCAATTACTTTACAAAAATATAATTTTATTATGTTAAATCAAATGCATCTTAGTTCTGTTTTGGAGAGATTAAACAACCAAGCATATAATAAGGTGTGTTGTTCAGGTCTATATAGCATAGCTAAGGGAATATTCACACTTATATAAATTTATTTTTTAGTCTTAAATTATTTTAATTTTCAGTTCTCCATAGGATTATTCTTTCCCTAAATTATCTAAGTTGGATATTTTAAAAACCGACTTAAATTATTTTTGTAACTATCATTTATAACATTACCATCCACCTTATGAACTTTAATGGATGCAAATCAAATTTTTTAGCAATGCATTTATGTGTAGGATTTCATACATGCACATTTACATTTTAGATTATATTTTTGAGATAATGAACTCTTGGTGTTATACTAAGAGAATATGGAAATTACTGGTGCATAAACATTTTAATTTATGATTATGCACAAAGTAACAGAATAATAGTTTCACTCCTGCTTTTTGAGTATTTTGTCATTGAGTTTTATTGAATTAGAGAAGCATTATAACCTCATTTTGGTTACCTACTGCTAAGAGTTATTCATGTGTCAAAAATATTTTTTGAACATGTCAAACATAAAATGACTAAGTAACAAAGGAAGATATCAGCAGTGGTTTGGGCTATTGGGCATAGTTCCAGAACCTGCTGGTTCACAAAAACCTTAAATTATCCAACAATATTATTTTATCCATGTCTTTACTGTTGTTCATAATATGAACATTGTTTAAACATTGTTTACATTCATTTGAAACAGTGTAATTGCACTGGTAAGATATGTATCTCTTTTAAAAAAGTGATATTTCTTCTTTAGATGTGACTATATATCTTATGTATTCCCTTATAATTGATAGAAGAATACGTGGTGTGTCCAGAAAAAGTCCAACTAGTGTTAACATAATGAGAATGTTTTCTGTGCAATACTGATGTAACCTGACAGCCAAGGAGAGTGGACTGGAATGGGCAATGTGTGAGCAATGATGATTTCACTGTACTAGTCGGTGAGGGTGGTAGCTGTCGTTGAATGAGCGTGTGTACTGTGTGGCCACTACATTCAAAATGACTGAGCGAATACAGCAATGAATCTGCATCAGATTTTTGTGATGTTTGAACATTCCCCCATGGAAACAATTTGGATAATTCAGAAGGCCACAGCTATGCACAACTGGTGACTGGCAGATTCGTCATGACAATGTGTCCCCCCACCACCCTCCCCCTCATACATCACATCTCTTGCAGAGTTTTTTTGGTGAAATATGAAATCACCCAGGTAACTCAATCCCCTTACAGCCAGGATTTGGAGCCCTGTGACTTAAGGCTCTTCTCCCAAAGTAAAATCACCTTTGAAAGGAAAGTGATTTCAGACTCTTGATGATATATAGGAAAATAAGATGGGGCAGCTGATGGCAATTGGGAGAACTGTGTGAGGTCCCAAGGTGTCTGCTTTGAAGGGGACTGAAGCATCATTGTCTTATGTACAATGTTTCTTGTGCCTTGCATCTTCTTCAATAAATGTCTCTTTTTCTTATTGTGTGGCTGGATACTTTCTGAACAGACTTCATATATCAAGAATCTCATTAATCAAGGATCTTTTAAAACTTATCTTCCACTTCCAATGCATAACAGAATGAGAAATTGAGCCATATACATTATTAAATATATTTTTAGGTTCCCTTCTTCCTTTTTTAATCCATACTTCTTCAATTTTCTTTAATTTAGTTTATTCATCATGTGTTTTTACAATTGATTCTGCCTTACATAAGTAATAAAGATATTTGTATTTCAAATCTTGTTTCTATAAATAAATATGTATTTGGCAATGAATATATGTATTTGTCAATCTTATCCCTGATATTTATTTAGTAGGCTCTGAAAATTCAAAGGAAATAAGAATTTGCCCACACCTTTCAGTATGCTCAAGTGCAGTGTACTAAAGAATTTTTCAGAACACTATATGAGAAGGTCATAGAGATACCCCACACTCATCTTTCTCATCAAGAGAACCTGTGCTGAGATGTATAGTTAGCATATAGCACCCAACTACCTGTTGGAGTTTTGGATCCACTACAAGATTGATGCTAAGACTATAGTCTGCCATGGATGTTCCCAGACAGTGAATAAGCATGTGTGGTTAATAGAACCTGGCTATTCCTGCTGAATGTTGGAATCATCTGATGGGACACACCTTATCTCTGGGCCTCTCCATGGACCTGTAAAGAAATAATCCAGAGTTGTACTACGGAGCCAGGTAATCTTAATATTTTCTCCTCCCCTCCTTCCCTTCCTTCCTCACTCTCTTCCTTTCTTCTTTCCTTTATTCCTTCTTTCAACACTGTCTAAAAATCTTCCTTGCCCAATTCTTCATCCTCTCCCCTTTATTTTTCAAAGAAAATTTTTAAACAAATATTGTACATGTCTAATATTATCTTAGTGTCTACGTACTGAAAGAGCCAATCTGATGCACTAATGTTTTATGTAATAAAATTACAAGTTATAATTGAAACAAGAAGATATGAGGGTTAGAGAGTAGAAAATCTTGCATTACTAAAACTCTGAGAAGAAGTTAAATTGAGAAAATGTATACTGTAGTATGTTATGGGACATTGAAAGAGAGAACATTTGACAATTTGATTTTATATTAAGGATTTGGGATATATTCACCAAATACATCTGGCTGAATTGGGGTCACTCTATATTTTTATTTGCTCATAGGCTTTGTGTGTTTACCTCTTTAATTTCTTAAAAGTGGCTGTGGACATTTAAGATAATGTATATAAAGCTAAGTTAAACATCTGATGCATACAACTATTCTAATTATTTTTGATTAAGGAACACAATTATAATTTGCTTTTGTGTAAATCAAACCCATTTCCATATCAGAACATATATGTGCACAATTGAAATAATACACACTAGGACAAAAATCGGTTTACAGTTATTCATATGGAAAATTATGCAATAACTAATAAACAATACAATAATAAACTCTGTGTTTTACATGCTCTCAACTGTAAGTAGTGAATCACCCTGTATAAAGAACACAGGAATAACCTAGGGCAGTAATTTTTTAACTTATAAAATACAAACAAAAAAAAATCTAGGAAGCTTTTTGAAATATACATTCCTGGGCTCTCATATGTAGATTTTATTTATTATTTCTGGAAAAATTTCCAAGAATTTGCCTTTAAACAAGAATCAAAGGTGTTTTTAATGCTAATAGTTTAAAGAACAAAATTTAATTTAAAAAATACTCTGTGTTTAACATATTTAAATGTATTGATTGATTAATTTAACATGAATACATAAATTTAATTCAGTTGTTCAATTTTGGAATCACCTAGGTTAATATATAATTTTTTCACAAGTAATATTTCTCTTAAAGAAAGGCATAGTATTATTAAATATAATGAAACTTTCAGTGCTAGTTATATTATTTTCATGACTGCAATTTTTGAACTCCGATAAAATTTGAATGTGTAATTACTTATTCTAGGTGACATAAATAATATTTTAATTGTCAAAATCTATGAAACACTTATTTGATGAAATGTTAGCATCTTTCATAATATGAAATTCAATAATTTATATCAACATACTTTTACTTCACTATCTGTTAAGTAACTAAAAATCTGTTTTTATTTTAACATATGATTATAGGGACTTAAAAGTTTTCATTTAGGAGAGATTAAGGTCACTGTGTTTGTACTAATAAGGCCTTTCATAGTATTGTAAATAAGGCAACAGTTTGATAAGTCTCTGAATGAAAGAATGCCATCTTTAATATTAATTAACTCTTTACAGGATTATTCACCATTAGTATATGGCAGTGTTTATGGGAAAAAAAAATTAGCCTAAGATTAGCAAACAATTTTCAGTCACTGTTCCTATTTTTCTTTGTGCAAGTAAAATCATTTTTACATTCAGATTGTTAAGTAAAGTGGCTCAGTAGGCTCAGTATAAAATCCTTTAAATGGAACTTTTAATGCACTATAATAACTGGATATTACTTATTAAGCTTATAAAGCTGTAAAGATTCCTTCATGAACCTATAAAGGAACTGACTATACAAGCACAATCAAACCAAAAATAAGTCTAAACAAAAGTACAGAAAATAATTCATTCTATAAATAAGTCAAACCAAATATCGTTACATAAAGGAAAAGGAAAGGGAGACAATGCTTTGAATGGACTTTTCTGATGCAGTCAATAAATTGCTTGCAGTACCTATTTGTCACATGTGTCCTCTCTGAAGCACTCTGATACACATCTGGTACCAGGGTTAACAGTGTAGTTGTCAGTCAAGAGGAGTTTGGAAACAAATTCCCTAAATAGCATAGGGAACATATTCTGTGGCAGGCAATGCTATTCGAGATGCCATGTCATTCATTTATAAAATGATTTCCTTTAATGATATCTGATAGCTGGTTGTGTTTGCATCTATGATCACTAGTTTCTTTGCGTTCTTAACCTATTATTTCAAAATTGACATTATTCACCACAGATTCTATAGGTAATGTACTAGAGAAGAAATGTATAAGAAATTTTCTTATACATTGTCACAAATTTGTCAAATGAAAAAACTAGTATGAAAACTAAGAAATATTTGCTGTTGATGATTCTTTTTTATACAATTGCATGAGACAGCATATTTACTATGATAGAATGAATCCTGATACTATAATATGGTAATGTTTTCCGTAACGCAGATAATGTTGAGGGAGATCATAATAGACTGAGAATATTTAAAAGTGAAACAATAATTAGAAAATCAAGATTATAGCATACATATATTCTTCCATAGAATAATATAGAATAACTTTGCATAAAATGGTATTTGACTTTTTACACAAGTATTTTTTCACATTGTAAAATTGAATTTTTATTATAAGCTACATCTTCCAAAATGAACTTGTAATTTTATACTAATATCCTCAAATATAGAAAATAAAAGCTTTTGTGGAACTTATTTTTACAAAACCAATAGAGAATATTTGTGGTCTACTATAAAGTATTTAAATAAAGAGGAATATGATTATTTTACTATAGTAAATCAACCAAGAATAATTTAAAATATATTTCTCAAACCTGGGTCCAATTGTGACATTAAAGTACTACATTCTGAAGAGTAATTTACATATAATCCAGTATAAGAAGATTAATTTATTTAAAAATCAGAACACAGTCATTATACACATTACAAAATATCACACTGCTCTGATAACAAAATTTACTACAGAGTACTTTTTAACTTTAGGTTCCATGGAGTAAAGCTAAAATAGGTGAACCAAAGGAAAAATGCATTTGAGACTTTTTGTTTTGTTTTAACTTTATTTTTATTATTTGTATAATATAGATGTCCCTATTCCCCTGCCAACCCCTTTGCCCACCTCCACTCAGCTCTAGTACACCCTCCCTTCCCTCAGGCATCACATTCTGATGCTGGCTGATCAAAAACAATGGATAATATCAGAAGAACTGGAGAGGGCATGGACACATGTTAGGGAGTAGTTACAGAGGAAATCAGTAGGGTTTTTTTTCCTTTTTTTAAGTGAAAGATGGCATTAAATATAAAATAGCATATGATTTCACTTATATGTGGAATCTAATGAACACAATAATTAACAAAATAGAAACAGAGGCATGGACACAAGGAACAGACTGATAGCTGCCTGGTGGGCAGGACATACTAGATGAAAGAAGGTGAAAGGACTAGCCAAAGGGCACACACATGACACATAGACGAAGACAACATGTGATGATGGCAGGAGAGAAGGGAGGCAGGGGACTGGGTGGACAGGGGCAGAAGAGGTGGGGACATCTTTTAATAGTGTCAACAATAAAAATAAAGTTAAAAACATTTAAAAACTATGTAAGTTGCATCTTTCAAAAGCTACACATGTTAAATATTTGCTTGGTTATATATGATGACTCAAATCAGAAAGAAAGAGGGTATGATTTATAAAGAATTTACAAATAATTTTACTACAAATAATTTTGCTTCTAAAGTAGATTTATTTCTATTTTTCTTTTACTCAATGTTCTTTGTTAAATGTCTCTTTCACACTGTGCAAGAAAAGGTTTTGTAGCTTATTTCAAAAATTTAATTTTATGCTATAGTTAAAATAAGAAAACAGCATGAGACTCAATGCATTTCAGAAAAACTTCATTTGAACTTTGAAATGTAAATTAAAATTTTAAATAATTTCTGTTACATAAAATGAACATAGATACTAAAATCCTTTACACAATATTGACAATGTGGATCCAGCAATTATTAAAAAGATCATACACCACAATTGAGTGAGATTTATTCCAGGTAATCAAGGATGGTACAATATTCACAAATCAATAAATACCACATAAACAAGATGAAGGACAAAAATAATATTATCATATCAATAGATGCTTAAAAGCATTTGATAAATCCAATATCCATTTGTGATAAAAAGAGCAAAGTGAAAATATAGGGAGCATACCTCAGCCTAATATAGGCAATATATTGTAGGAGACCATTCTGCGTGGTGTGGGCCCAGCTCCCTTTGGAAAGCAAGATCCTATGCACAGGACCCATGCCCATGGATAGGTTCTCCTGTGGGGAATCAGGCCTGCATTGTACCTGGACTACTATGAGACTTGCTTTTGCTAAAACTCCCTCACCCTGAGTTGAGGCAGCAAGTGCCTACTGTAACTTCCTAAAGTCTGTGCTAAAACTCCTCAGTATGGAGTGTACCCAGTTCAACCACTGTTCCCCTTGATCTGTAACATCCTTCTCTTTAAAGTAATTAGCAACATTCTTTCCTTTGTTATCTGTAAAAGGTAACCACCTAAAGCAATCCTGCACACAGTAAATGAGGACCATCATGTAATGTGCCCAGAAAAGAAATAAAGGCCTGTGTGGGGGAACTTTGCATGCAGAGCCCCCCTGTCTGCCATGGATGAGAATAAGACTACCAAGGCATGATCTGCTTGGGGAGGAGAGGTGGCTGATCTCTCAAAGGACAAAGACCAAGAGCCCCTTCCTCAATGGCTTCTATTAGGTTTGTAACACACAGGAATACAGGTAAAGCTCATCAATTGTTGTCAGGCAGCAAAGATCAAACAACAGTTAATATTTCAAAGAAATCTGAGGGCTTAATCTGAGAAAGGGTCTGTCAGCTCAGGGGTTACAAAACTTTGGGAGAAAAACTCATTTCCTGCTCAGACCCTTATCAGTTAAATGAGAGCACTGTTAGCAAAGCATGGGACTTTACGAATTCTTTCTTTTGCCTGATCACCCAGGGAGACCGCCCTAGCCAGCACGGGACTGTGTTACCCTCTGTCAATGTTTCAGGCTTAAGTGGAGCAGAGCCAGGAAGCTAAGAGATAAGGAAAACTTCTCCCAGATGGAATGAGGACTCAGGCTATGTCAGAATAGCCAGGGTGCGAGGGTCTATCACCCCCTTTTTGCTGCAGCCCCTCAAGTCCTTCCTTGAGGGTCTTCCATGTAGTCATGCCTGTCTTAGGTGACTCCTCCCTTGAGGAAATCTTACCCATCATTGGCTAACCGACCAAGCATTGGGGGCAGTTATGTATGAAGCAGAAGCCGTGGTCCTGCCAGGGAGATAAGCTATGTCTCCTTAGGGGCTTACAGTCTAAAGATCGCTCACTCAGCCTTAGCCATGGGGGGTTGCAACTCCTGAAACCAGGCAGGATAGTTCCCAACAGGCCTGTCATGGTGAGGGCTGAGGCTTTTTCTTCCCTTGAGAGAAAAGCCATGCTGTTCCTTTCCCTCCATAGGACTCGGTATGGTAGTCCCTTTGAATTTCTCATACCTCATTCACAATGTGGCAGACCCTATGAGCCAGGATCCACATCAATATATGATAAACCTACAGCCAATTTTATATACAATGGGCAAAAACTAAAAGCTTTTCCCTTAAGATCAGGAGCAAGACAGTGGTGTCTGCTTTTACCACTCTTATTCAGCATAGTACTGGAAGTTCTAGTCACAGTGATCAGACATTAAAAAAAAAAAAAAAAAGAAAAGAAAGAAATAAAAGTCATCCAAGTTGGGAAGGAAGAAGTGAAATTCTCATCATTTGCAGATGACATGATAGTGCACACAGAAAACCCTATAGAGTCTAAAAGAAAATATTCAACCTAATCAGAGAATTTAGCAGAGTAGTGAATACAGAGTCAACATTCCAAATCAATGGCATTTTAGTGCACAAACAATGAACTATCAGAGAGAGAAGCTATTGAAAAAGTCCCATTTACTATAGCAACAAGAAAAATAAAGTACCTAGGAATAAACTTAACCAAAGAAGTAAAAGACCTGTACTTGGAAAACTACAGAACACTGAAGAAAGAAATTACAGAAGATACAAATAAATTAAAGCATGTACTGTGTTCATGGATTGGAAGAACTAACATAATTAAAATGTCCATATTACCCAAAGCTATCTAGAGATTAAACGCAATCCATATTAAAATACTAATGACATACTTCACAGATTTAAAACAAATATTTTGAAAATTTATATGGAACCAAAAATGATCCCAAAGAGCCTTAGCAATCTTGAGAAAGAAAAGCAAAGTAGGTAGGATCACAATACCTAATATCAAACTATATTACGAGGCCACTGTAATCGAAACTGTCTGATATTGTCATTAAGAACAGATACATATGGGAGGGAGGTGGGGAGGGCTGGGGTGGCGGGTTCGGGTGAGAATAAAAGACAGAAAACTGTACAAGATCAACAATTAAAATAAAAATTAAAAAAAAAAAAGAACAGACACATAGATCAATGGAATAGAATGGAGAATCCAGAAATAAACCCGTGTGTCTATGGCCAATTAATATTTGATAAAGGAGGTGTGAACATACAATGGAGTAAATATAACTTCTTCAATAAATGGTGTTGGGAGAACTAGATAGGTACATGCAAAAAAAAAAAAAAAATGAAACTAGACCACCAACTTATACCATACACCAGAATAAACTCAGATAAAAGATGCAAATTTAAGTCATGATTCCATAAATGTCCTAGTGGAAGGCATAGGCAGTAAAATTTCATATATCTCACATAGCAAAATTGTTTCAAATATATTTCCTAACACAAAGGAGTTAAAGGAAAAAAGAAACAAACTGGACTACATCAAATTAAAAAGTTTCTTTGTGGCTAAAGAAACCATCATCCAAATGAAAAAGGAATTGAATATATGGGAGAGTGTATTTGCCAATGACACACCAGACAAGGGTTTAATCCCCAAAATATATAAAGAACTCATATAACTCAATACCAGTAAAACAAAAAATTCAATTTAAAAATGGACAGAGGACCTGAATAGACATTTCTCCAAGGAGGACATACAGATGGCCCTTAGACATGTGAAAAGATGTTCAATATCACTAGACGTTAGAGAGATGTAAATTAAAACCACAATGAGATATCACCTCACACCTGTCAGAATGGCCATCATTAATAAATCAACAAAAATCAAGTGCTGGCAATTATGTGGAGAAAAGGGAACCCTAGTGCACTGTTGGTGGGAATGCAGACGGGTGCAGCCACTATGGAAAACAGTATGGAATTTCCTCAAAAAAACAATAAAAAAATGGAACTGCCTTTTGACCCAGCAATTCCATTGCTGGTAATATATTCTAAGAGTCCCCAAAACACCAATTCAAAAGACCTTATATTCATAGCAGCCTAATTTACAATAGCCAAGTGCTGGAAAATAATGGGTACTTTTTAAGCCTAAGTGCCCATTAGTAAATGCGTAGATCAGAAACCTGTGCTACCTGTATATAAGGAATACCAAGCAGCAGAAAGAATGAAGGAACTCCTACCTTTTGCTATAGCATGGATCGAACTGGAGAATATTATGCTAAGTGAAATAAGCCACACAGCGAAAAACAAATACCATATGATCTCACTTATAAGAGAAATCTAATGAATAAAATAAACTAATGAGCAAAATAGAAACAGAGACATGGAAATAAAGAACAAACTGACAGCAACCAGAGGGGAGGGGAGAGGGGAACAACAGGCAAAGAAAGATGAAGGGACAACTCAAGGAACAAGCATAGAGACCCCAGGAGAAAACCAAAGAGGGTAAGATTGAGGGTGGGGGTGGATGGGGTAGGGAAAAGTTGTGGGAGGAAAATAAAAACAACTCTACTAAAACAATAGTAAAAAAAGAACTCATGGAAATGACAATGGTGCAGGGATTAACTGTGGGATGATGAAGGGAAGGGGGGCAACTAAGGAATAATTGGGACAACTATAATAGAATAGTAATAAAAAATAAAAGATTAAAAGGAAAAATTTTAAATAATTCCCTTTTTATAAACCGATTCAATATATTTAATTGACTACAGGTTAAATATCATTGCTTATAATCTCTTCTATGCGGTACCTTCCATTTCTTGTTTTATCTCTATTTAACAGGGAACTAATACTGGTCATACATTTATTTAAATAAGATTATTTTGTTATAACATGTAAGTTTCTGGAATTTACCTTTACGATGCTAGAAATGATGAATCTCTATTGTTTTTGTTCAGGAATCAAATATTTCAAACTCTTTCCTCCCACCCCAACCTCAAGAATACTGAAAGTATGAGGAATGTACAGATTGGCTTTTATCTTTAAATTTAACAAACAAGGTTGATTGCTAAAATAATAAAACTAAGACATGGAGTGAAGAGTGACAATAATAGAAAACCTCCTAGAGACTGTCAATTTAACAAATGATTTGTAAATTACAAAATCTTTCATTATCAAATGTATTCACCCTATGTCCTCTGACATGCTGTTTGAACGCAGTTGCTTTTGAGTGTTTCCCTGTTGGTGTCATTCATGCAATCACAAAAGCATAATATAAAATCCTTCCATGATTAAGAACTGTAAAGATAATCTTCTTCTGAGAGCTGTTTTCGGAAAAAAAATTATATTGCAGGATGTGTATGTTAACACTCAAGAGAGAACAATGATGCTGAAGGAGTAGAGAGGGAGAAAGGAGAATTTGAGAATGCTAATTAAGGATATTTTGATTTGCATATTCTTCAAATAACTCTATCCAAAAGATCAGCGCAAAAGGGCTATTACTTGCAGAACTCTGATTGGCATTAGCTTGGTCCTCATATCACCACACTCACTAGTACACAGATGGCCTGGGAAATGGCTTAACCAAGAGCTCATATGACTCCCGTCACTACTGCTCTCTGGGCTCTACCAGCCATACCAGAGGTGTAATTAAGATAATGCCCTTCCTGCCATGACTTCAGCTGCTGTTTGGCAAAACTTATCTGATGTTTATATTTTCAGCAATGCTGAAAGAAATCAAAAGTTCTAGTACTCACTTCCGGGTCCAATTCTTTCTAATATCTATACATTTATTGATGTATGCACCTGTCTGTATGTACACACACACACATTTGACCTTTCTAAGAAACAATTTCTATAAAGTAAAATATATTATAATCACTTTCTACCCCACATCCTGTGTGATGAGGTCATATTAGCTAGAATATGTAAACAATACTATTTAAACGTACTGTGTTACTGTTGAGAAACATTCTTGAAGTTCTATAGCTAAAAAATCATCAATCATTGTGTGCTTGTTGCAGAGGTATTTTCTAATTGAGAACAAGTGAAAACAATTTCTTATAACCCTTTTAAAGAATGTTTATTCATTCACACATGCATTTATTCTTTTTTAAATAATTAGTAAGTGATTTCTGTGCTTTGGCCACCTATTGGTTCTGGGATTCAGAAATTAGTGAGAAAAAGTCCACGTTTCTTTGGAATTTCTATTCTAGTGGGAGAGACAGACTATAAACAAAGTAATAAGTATATACTAAAGAACCTGAAAGTGATAATGATTAAGAAGAAAAATGGAGTAAAAGAATACTGTAATTGGGATAAGATTGGGCTGTGTATTGTAGTTGATTCTCAGGAAATAACTTTCTGAGGAGAAACCATTAAATTCCATAAGGTTAAACCATTTTCCTGAGGTGAAATTATAAATTTGAATAGACCTCAGATATGTCTGTCACTAAAACAATGCCATAACAATTGTATGATACTGGCTCCCAATGCAATGGTAATAAAATGTAAATGGATATGTGATTATTTCATTAATATGAGCTCGAGGAAAAAAAACCACATTTGTATATTATTAAATTTCCTCGGATACCCACTGATGGCTTATTTTTTTTCAGAAGTTAGGAAATATTTAGAATGTGAGTTTCTATTTCTTAATATACTTTCTTGTACACTATTTTGATACTTAGCATGAAGAAAAATTCACTAATTTAAATACAATGATGTAAAATACACACAATCCCATTTATGAGAGAACATGTGATCTTGACACTTAGCAGAAAATTTAATTTAAATTTACAAGGCAATTTATACTCCTAAAAATATAGAGACCAAAGGAGTAAAAATGTTCTGAATGCTCCCAGTTCAAGATATTTCATACCATTGAGAGGCACTGTAGCTGAACTTTGAAGGAATTCTCCATTCCAACACTGTATTTAAAGGCTGATTAATAGATAGCTTTTTCAGACTGTTGTTATTCTTCTTTTCTGGCTGGAGAATATTCTCTAATAATTCTTTCAAATAAAGATTTCAGGTCATTTACTCTTTTATTACTCAGTTTCTACCAAAGTATCACCATTTTGTCCTCATATTACAGTGATAGTTCTTTTTTTCTCTTAGTTTTAGTAGTCTTTGTCCAAAGTCATTTCCCCTCAGAACTCTGAAGATGCTATTCCATTATCTTATTATGTCATTATTATGTTGCCTACATGTTTTGTAGGTAACCTTCCCCACATTCATTCCTCTGGTAATACTTAGCACTTTGTTTTCTTTCTTGATGACCTGATATTGAACTGCCATGCAATGTAAGTATATGTGTATGCAGAGTATGATGGGAACATGTGTGTATGTATATCATATATGTGTATGTGGATGTGTATTTGCATATATCTTTATTGCAGTCATACCTCATCTTATGTGCCTCACTTTATTTGCTTCAAAGATATTATGTTTTGAAGGTTCATGGTAATCCTGTGTCAAGCAAGTCTATTGGTACCATTTTTAAAATAACATTTGCTCAATTTGTGTGTTTGTGAGACATTCTGGTGATTCTAACATTTTAAACTATTTCATGATTGTATACTTGTTATGGTGATCTGCGATCAGTGATCTTTGATGCTACTATCGCAATTCGTTTAGAGTGCCATGAACTGTTCCCATATAAGATGGCAAAGTTATCAATAAATAGTGTGTTTGTTTTAACAGCTCCACTGAACTTCTATTCCCCCCTCTCTCTCTTCTTGGGCATCCATATTCCCTGAAATATAATGATGTTAAAATTTGAACATTTCATAAACCTACAATGGTCTCTAAATGTTCAAGTAAAAGGAAGTGGTGCATGCCTCTCACTTTAAATCATAGCTAGCAATAATTAGATTTAGTGAGTAAGATACGTCAAAAGCCTAGATAGGTCCAAAGTTGGGCCTCTTACACCAAACAATTAGCCAAGGTGTCAGATGAAAAGGAAAAATTCTTGAAGGTAATTAAAAGTGCTACTCTAATGAACATACAAATGACTAGAAAACAAAACAGCCTTATTGCTAATATGAAGAATGTTTTAGTGGTCTGGGAAGGTCAAATCAGGCACAACATTTTTTAATGCTAAAGCCCAATCCAGAGCATGGTCCTGACTCTCCTCAATTCTTTAAAGGCTGAGAGAGGTAAGAAAGCTGCAGAAGTTTGGAGCTAGCAGGTTGGTTGATGAGGTTTAAGGAAAGAAGCCATCTCCATAACATAAAAGTGCAGGTAAAACAGCAAGTTCTGAAGTAAAATCTACAGCAAATTATTCGAAAGAACTGGCTAAGATCATTAATGAAGGTGGCTAACTTAACAACAGATTTTCAATGTAGACAGATATGCCTTACACTGGAAGAAGATGTCATCTAGGTCTTTCCTGGCTAGAGAAGAGAAGTCAATGCGTGGCTTCAAAGCTTCAAAGGATAGGCTGAGTGACTCTCTTTTAGGGCTGATGCAGCTGGTGACTAAGTTGAAATCAATGCTCATTTACCATTCCAAAAATCTAAGGGCTCATAAGAATGAATTCTACTCTGCCTGTGCTCTCTAAATGGAGCAGCAAAGCCTGGATTATAGTACATCTGTTTACAACATGGTTACTGAACATTTAAGCCCAATGTTGACATTTACAGCTCAAAAAAATGTCTTTGAAAATATTACTGCTCAGTGACAATGTACCCAGTTGCCCAAATGCTCTAATGGAGACGTGAAACTAGATTAATGGTGTTATCATGCCTACCAACACAACATCAGTTCTGCGGCTCATGGATCAAGGAGTGATTTCAACTTTCAAACCTTATTGTTAAGGAAATATATTACATAAGGCTATAGTGTCATAGATGGTGATTCCTCTGATGATTCTAGGCAAAATAAATCAAAACCTTTAGGAAGGGATTTACCATTCTAGATGCCATTAAGAACATTTATGATTCATGGGAAGAGGTCAGAATATCACCATTAACAAGAGTTTGGAAGAAGTGGATTTCAACTCTCATGGATGACTTTGAGGGTTCAAGACTTTAGTGGAGGAAGTAACAGCAGATTTGGTGAAAACAACAAGAAAACTAAAATGAAAAGTGGAGTCTGAGGATGTAACTGAATTGCTGCAATTTTGTGATATAATTTGAATGGATGAGGATTTGCTTTTCATGGATGAGCAAAGAAAGTGGTTTCTTGGGATGGAGCTTACTCCTAATAAAGATGCTATAAAGCCCTGACTGGTATGGCACAGTGGACTCAGCACCAGCCTGCAAACCAAAGAGTCACCAGTTCTATTCCCAGTCAGAGCACATGCCTGGGTTGTGGGCCAGGTCCCCAGTATGGGGCGCTTAAGAGGCAACCATACATTAATATTTCTCTCCCTTTCTTTCCCCCTCCTTTACCCTCTCTCTAAAAAAGAAAAAAATTATGCTGTGAAGACTGTTGAAATAACAAAGGATTTAGAATACTACATAAACTTAGTTGATAAAACAGTGACAGGGATTGACAAGATTGAGTCCAATTTTAAATAAGTTGTACTATGGATAAAATGCTATCAAATAGCATCACATGCTTCAGAGAAATCATTCATAAAATGAAAATCTATTGATGTGGCAAATGTCATAGTTGTCTTATTTTTAGAAATTGCCTAGCCACCCCATCTTTAGCAACCACCGCCCTGGTCAGTCAGCAGCCATCAACATTGAAGCAAGACCCTCCACCAGCAAAAAGATTATTACTTTCTGAAGACTCAGATGATGGTGAACATTTTGTGGCAATCGAATTGTTTTTTTTTTTTTTTTATTAAGGTGTATACATTGTTTTTTAAACATAGTGCCATTTTACACTTAACTGACTACAACATAGTGTAAACATAACCTCTCTCTCTATATATATCGGTAAATTATAAAACTTCTATGGCTCTCTTCAGAATGATATTGCATTATTGTGATGAGCTGGATACCAACCTGTGATATCTCCAAAGTCTGTTTTTTTTTATTTTCTTCTTTGGGGCCTACAAAATACTTGGCTATTACTTACTCAAATATTACTTTTTATCTAGTCTCTATAGCGTCTCTTCTAACACTTCAATAAACTAGATGTTGCTATGTTTGAACATCTAGTCTATATCGATTGCAGAAAATATTTCTCAAAAAAATGTTATATATTTACAAGTTGAAGAAATACATTTTTGGAAAGTGTCTGAACACTTTCAACACTTCTCCTAAAAATAACTTACTTGATTCATGAATTTTGGAAAAAAAGATCATTATCTCTCTTTTTCCTACTTGGGATCTAATTTGCCTACAGGAAACAGTTCCTTGGCACTCTTGGTCATAGCACAAACTGTCAATAAACTTGTGTTTACAGGAAATGGCCTACAGGGGTCGTGTCCGCTGCCCTAGGTTGGATTAAGTTGTCAGACTGCTGTTCTCAAAACAGTAGCGGCCTGAACATTAAACTCCATACCTAACATAGATATTATCAATTAAAAATGTGATAATTTGTCCTCTATATACTTTACTTCTCATTTTATTTCTCAATTGTTTCATACTCAGGGACAGAGGAAAGGCAAACTAATTATTCGCTATCCTCAGAGATTCCAAATATTTGCTTCTTAACCCCTTTAAAAATATTTCCTTTTTTTTCTTTTGTGGGTCTTTCTAAGGCAATTCCCCCGCCTAATATTTCATCTCCACTTCAGCTGTCTACTATGCTAATGAGTGATTTTTAATAACTTTTAAACGTATAAATTGTGCACATAATTCCTATGCTCTTTAGTTTGTTCTTTTACATACATAAATTCTTTGTTTTAATATACACATATTCTTCTGGCATAAGTCCAATTCTATCTTTATTACTTTATAAATAATAGTTTATTTTGAGTCCTCTTCTGATTGATTACTCTATTTCTTGTTTGTATTCTTCAGTTTTTAAGATTGATCTGTTTTTCACAGTATTAACTTTTACCTTTTGCTTTTGACCTCTTGAGATTAATTGTTGGACTGTCTTCTACATATATATTTATGGGGTTAACAATCTCAGGGGAGAAAAGCAGATATCCATGCCCAGAAGTCCGGATTTTAATTATCTTGCTAAGAAGCAGAAATGCTCCATCTCAGTGTCCTAAAAAAACAACTGTTACCAGTGACCTGGAGCATTGCTCTGTCACTCTCATCAAGCTCCTCATCTTACTCTTTCTGCACAGTGACAGACCTTCTTCCTCTTCATCAGTGCCTTTACTACAATAACCAACTAAACAAATTGTTGGGCTTTTTCTGCCCCTATCCTGATTTCCTGTTTAATTGCCTTCACACACAGAACTGCCTTTGTTTTCAATCTACATTTAATAGATTACAACTGTACAACCATTATCAACATCAGGATAACATGATTTACTAACTGCAATGATATTAAAGTAATTATTACAATTATCTATTAACTTCTTTCATATTTCTTCAGTAGGAACATGCAACTTCCATACAATGACAAAGGGTGTTGAGATAAAGTTATCAGAGAAGAAACACAGAAGTCCTCTTAGCTTAATATTCACCCTGTATTGTGGAGTTCAATGAATTCCATATATCCAACATACACAGATTTTTATTTGGACTTCGGTTTTCAAAGATTGCTATAAAACCAGCATACTCTTGTAATATCTAGAGTTAGTTATTCAGAAACTTTATTCATTTGATTATTAATATAGAACCAATGAAACTTAAAACATTCATATTATGATAGACTTTACAGAACATTTATTTCATAAGTAATTTATGATGAACTGCTCCAAATAATAATTATTAATGAACATTGACAATTATAGTATATGTTTCAGCATATATTCAGTTACATATGAAAGAACTATCAATAATTTCAACATTTGTCAAATATAGGCATATATAAAGATATATAAAGTTTAAGGACCCATGGACATGGACCCCAGGGTGAAGACTGACTGAGGGAGCTGGGATAGTGGGGCAGGGGAGAGCAATGTGGGAAAAACTGGGGCCACTGTAACTGAACAACAATAAAATAATCAACCAATGAATGCATAAATAAATGGAAAAACAAGGCAAAAATGAATTTAAAAATAAAATTTAAAAAGATACATAAGGTTTAATGAATGGAAGGAAATACAAATATTTTTTTCTTTAAATGCTGAATGAAACTAACCAGCAGCATCTATGTAACACTTTTATTTTATTAAATAATGTAAACTACCAAATAAAATATGAAACTTATAAGTACAGTGGGTACAATTAAATTCAAAAGTCAAGGGATTAAAATAATGACTTCTTAAGAGTTATGAAATTGTTAAGTAATTTATTTTCCTAGTAATAAAAACTAAGAATAGAAACTTGGGATTTTAAAATGTTTGTTTTAAAAGGAAATTTCTGAAGAAAATATCATATTTATGTGTTATCAAACAATACATTAATACTGATTTAAAAAATAAATAGTATATTTTATTTGTTTAGAGTAATGACATAAATAGCCTTCAAATTTCACAAAAGAAGCTAAATCATTTCAACTACTTTTTCCTACAAATGAAGTTATGTTTCTGAGGTTTGAGAAATATGAAATCAATACAATGTTAATTTTTTTAAATCCCAAAATATAAATAGTGTTAGTGTATGAGTACACACACACACACAGACACAGAGAAATATTGCAGATAATTTGTATCCATTCAAATCACTTTGCTGACTTTTCTCAATAAACTGCATGGCTGAATCTCCAATAATCCAGGGATAGGTGCACGATTTTTGTAATCGACTATTGTTATGCTCAGTTTCAGCTAATTGAGAAGCCTATTGGAACAATTTTAAACTCTTTACAACATTTATTGGCTTTTTGCTATTATGATTTTCTACATTGCAATCACTTACAGCTAGAATTCATTATGCAGATATCTAAAGCCAAAGCATTAATTTGTTTCTCAAAATTTTTTTTCTAACATTGTGATAAATTAAGCAGGTCACGTGGGTTTTTTAGAAGAGAATTTTCACTATTAAATGACAAATATATGTAAGCTTATGACCAAGATCACAGTGTCACAATTTAGATAAACTGGGTCCTCACTTTCCTATGTTCTTGCATAAAAGGGAACAGCAGCAACAACAAAGCATGTTCGTTAGGATATGTTTTATTATTTTGGTCTATAATTGCCTTCAGGAAATAATTTTTTAAAATCAAACAACACTAAGTAGGAGAACTTAATAGCAGCATTGCTAAATATCAAATCATTGTTCTTTCTGACATTCTGAAACATCTATCTATATGTTCATTTTAAACATATTTTATGAAGTTAACACATAAATTTTAAAATATAGATCTACTTATATACAAAAATATGTTTATATTAACATCATATTAAAATTATTTCTAGCAGTTCTACCTGAGCTTTGGCATCAAATGTCATCTGTGGTTTCTCAGTCAATATACTCTCCTTTGTATTTCCTGAAGAAGTTACAAAGATTTCTGCTCAGAATAATATTTGACAGCTTAATCACAGAGAAAAAGTGACAATTTGGTCAACTATGTAATTAATATATAAAGCATGCACTTTTATTTTCAATCACCTGTGTGGAATTCTATAATAACTACTAATACTACTAAACTTGACTGAAACTGTTGTGGACCATTCAGCCTGGTCTCAGGAGTTGTAACCCTCACCCCATGGTGGGCTGTGTAAGAGCCCAAGGGACCCATTTCATATGAGTCTGTTCTGTCAAGAGGACGTGAGCAACCAAGGAGACAAAGCTTATCTCCCTGGCAGGAGCGCTGCTTCTGCCTCATCCATCTCTGGCTCCACTGCTTGGTCGGTTAGTCAATGACAGATAAGACTCCTCAAGGGAAGGGCAACCAAAGCCAGACATGACCACTTGGAAGGCCCTCATGGAAGGACTCGGGGGGCTGCAGCAAAGAGAGGGTGATGGACCCTCGCCTCCCCAGCTATTCTGACATAGCCCAAGTCCCCATTTCCATCTGGGAGATGTCTTCTGCTTCCTGGACCTAATTGGCTTAAAGCCTGAAACTATGACTGTGAGTGGTGCAGCCCTGTGCCGGCCAGAGCGGTTCTCTAGGCAATCTGGCATAAGAAAGAATTGGTAAAGTCTTGTGAAACCTGCTTTGTTTGCTAAGAGTGCTCTCATTTAAATGATAAGGGTCCGAGGAGGAAATGAGTATGTCTCCCAAGGTTTTGCAACCCTCTTTCCTGACTGACACTGACTCAGATTAAGCCCTCAGATTTCTTTGAAATGTTAACCATTGTTTGATCCTTGCCACCTGACATACCTGTATTCCTGTGTATTTGAACCCAATAAAAGCCCAATGAGGAAGGGGCTCTGGGTCATTCTCCTTTGAGAGTTTGGGCACCTCTCCTCCCCACGCAAATCATGTCTTGGTAGTTTTATTTTCATCCATGATGGAGGGATGGGGCTCTGCGGGCGGAGCCCCCCCACACGAAACCATTTGTATTAAAATTGTACAACTGACATGATTTTGCTTTAGTTCTCCAGAGTTTCATGTATATTACTGTATCAACTCAGAGCATCCAAAATTTCTATGCCTATCGTATGATATGCCAGTGGTCATATACCCAAAACTCAATTTGATAAAGTTTATTTAGAATTAATATTTATAATAATAAGAATAAATTTATTATTCCCAAGTAATTACTATAGTTTGCATTTTGTTTCTGTATATTTTACAATAGAATTTAATGAATTAGAAAAATAACATTTTATGTTCCAGTTAAAGGTGGGATCATATGGTATTTGTCCCTCACTGCCTGGCTTATTTAGCTTAGCTTAATGCTCTCCGGTTCCATCCATGCTGTCACAAAGGGTAGGAGCTCCTTCTTTCTCTCTGCTGCATAGAATTCCATTGTGTAAATGTACCGTAGTTTTGTGACCCACTCATTTACTGATGGGCATAATCAACAAAAGAAGAAAGCAAACAAAATATAACCAGAGACATTGAAATTAAGAACAATGTAACAATAGCCAGAGGGGAGCAGGGAGGAGACAGTGGGGAGAAGGGTTTTCAGGAACTTCTATAAAGGACACATGGACAAAACCAAGGGGGAGGGTGGAAACAAGGGAGGGAGGTGGGTTTGGCTGGGGTAGGGGGCAGTGGTGGGGGAAAAATGCAGACAACTGTAACTGAACAACAATAAAGTAATTTAAAAAAGGAAAATAACATTTTATATGTATTATCTGCACAAAAGTGGATAACTATATTGAAGTCATATTTTACAGGTATATTCAATTAATTTATATGTTTTTGTCTTAAATAATAAGAATTAATTTTACATTCTGGCAGCCAGAAATATCTGAAATATGTTATGTGTTTGTTTGCAGAAAAACTTAACCCAGTTTGTCTTGTGTTTCTTTTTTCTACTCTGCCCTTCAATCACATTCCCACTGGCTTTGGTTCTCTTGAATTTAATAGACTCTTTGCCATCAGTTCATACTGTTCACCATCTCTTATGTCTCACAATTCTCAATGAGTTTCCATGTTTTTCTTTTTTATCACCTCTTACATCTTTCAGCAGTTCTTCCTTGGGAATTTTTGTGGACAAAAAATAAAACAATAGATACTCCACCAAATGTCCTATTTCAATTATTTGTCCTCATCTTCCACCACTCCTTACCCATTCTCTGAATTTTTTAAAGATTTTATTTATTTATTTTTAGAGAGAAGGGAAGGAAGGGAGGAAAAGAAGGAGAGAAACATCAATATGTGTGAGGTACATTGATTGGTTGCCTCTCACACCCCCAACTGATGAGCTGGCCTGCAACCCCGGCATGTGCCCTGACTGGTAATGGAACTGGTGACTTTTTTGTTCACAGGCCAGCACTCAATCCAGTGCTCCACACCAGCCAGGGCCCATTCTCTCAGTTTTATTAAGTTTTTGGTAAGCATTATTATTATTATTATTATTATTATTATTATTATTATTTTACTGTAATTTGTCATCCTTAATTCATTGATATATATTTTTTTGTACTTCTGACTATATTTTAAACTTCTCAGTGGCAAAAATAGTTCTATGGTTCTATGTTTATTTCTTCATAGCTAAAATGCAAGGCAGGCACCAAGAGATTTTTGTTTTGTGTTTGTTTAATTTTTGAAATAATTAAAGCAGGAATAAGTGCCTCAAAATTAGCTGATAATTACTGTTGAGTGTCATCATTGAGACTCAATAATCTTTTGTATTAAACAAAAAAACCTTGACTGAAACTGTTGAATTCTTTCTAACTTAACCTGTGGTTTATACGAAGTTTTCATAAGTATAATCTGGAAAATGCCAGCTCCATTACAATTACAAGTTGCATTAAGCCTTTTAACAAGACTGTTTGTTGCCTTTATTTACCTTAAAATGGGGGAAAACACTTTTTCAATTGATAAAACAGACTTTAAAATTGTTTTATTTTTAATGCAATCCTGAATAAGATCTTAAAAGTCATTAATTTGACAAGTTTTAGTTTTTGTAGATAAAATATTAATAAACAAGCTACTGCTATTTTTAATATAATTGGCACATTGCTTCCCAAGGAAAAGGGGGGAAATTAAGAAAGCAGATAACCAATTTAAACAGAAATAAGTTAAAGTTGTCCAAGAATATTTCCTCTTCATTATGTCTAACCACATGATTTTCTACTTTTTGCAATATAGGCTTATGAGGTTTGGCTTTCATTTTTGTGCACATAGATATTAATACAACTTACAGTTAAAGGTTTTTGGGTTTTTTTTTTTTTTTTTTTTTTTTTTTTTACTATTTTATTGCTCATGATTCAACAAAGGAGAAAGAAACCAAAATAATTCTTTCAACTAAGAGAACATATAAGCAGGAAATAGAGAAATGAGAAAGAGCAGAAAAGAAGACTGTATTTATGGTGTTAGTAACTGAAAAAAAGCAGCAATTTCCCAAAGGTCTGGGAGAACAAAAGAGTTGAGGTTGTGTTATCTGAACCTAAAAGTCTAGTAAAAGGACTCTGTAGAGTTGGAAATCAGACTACAGAGCAGGGGCGCCGTATGGCTGTCTCTGGAGCTTGGAGAAATGGGCCACCAGGGTTGGGACTTAGGCCTCTAAGAGGCAGCACTACACAACTGATGAGTGCAAGGATGCAGGCTCTGTTAGTATGGAAAGAAGCAGGACACTGGGACAAGCCTTTGCTGTCAGAGAAAAGTGTTTGCTCTCCCAGTGTCAGTAGGGACAGAAGACACAAAGAAGGAGCAACCCCTCTTTCATTTTTCCAGCCTTTGAAATTTCACTCACTACACTGTACTAGTAGACTCTACCACTGACAAGAAGTACCATTTCGAGCTTGGAAACCATAGCTTAATGTTCCATAAAAAATTGTTAATTATATGATTATGGCTGGGGTTTTCAAGTGATGTGAGGCTGAGGGTGACTAGAGTTGATAGAGGCAGTAATCACAGGTCAGAATGAACTTAGACCATGAAAATATCACTATATAATGATAAAGTATAACACTTGAAATACGAAGGAACAATGTGATACATCAACTTCCAGTCTCATGCAGATATTTCAGTTATTTTACATATTAACACCAAAGAATAATTTAATCACAAAATTAATTAAATTTGTGGATTATAAAAATTAATCCTACTAATGGAGAGTAAATTTCAATGAGTGATTTTTCTTACTTTAGGTCTATTATTTCATGGAAAAATCAAAGTTTATGTGTGGGTTTTTGAGATTATGTGAAATATTATGAAATAATCCTACTTTCTAGATGGAACTGGAGTCCTAGATAAAGCAAAATCTTTTTTTTTCCCCAAAAGTTGCCTTCAGATGGGCCGTAGTTTATTTGGACAAAACTCTCCTAGAAATTTTTTAGCAGTTTTCTGAAAAGCAACTTTTAATCTTGTGAAGAACTGCAGTTGTCCCAATGTTCATGAGGAAAAGGCGTATCAAACCTCTTGTGAGTTTACCAACTATAATCCATTTTATACAGAGTTGTTTGCTCACTGAGGAGATGAACATAATTTTATAGGCCAGGGAGCTGTCTCAGAAGAATGATGAAGATCAATCTATTTATTTATTATTATTTTTTAAAGGTATAATTTTTATTCATTCACAGCACATGGCTATTGTTGTGTTGGCTATTGTCATTTTTAACTTTGACAATCTAAGGGAAAAGAGGTCAGTGCCCATGGCTAAATAATCAGGTATTCCATGTTTTAAACATTCTTGTAGCATACTCATTCTTGTTTTTAAGCTTTAATATTATTACTGAAAACTGATAAACTGAGATGGTTCCAACTGGTGGGTATCAACAGCAAGAAAGATTTAAACAAATTCAAAAGTGGTGCATATTCAGAAAGAAGACTGTCTATACTGACTTGAGACACAATCCCAAAGCTTGGGTTTATGGGGAAAAGTTAGTTCCAGCCCACATGTACTGTGGAAAACCTTCAACATTCAGATATACTGTCATTGAATTTATAATTTGGAATTACATGTTAAGTGTGACTGTGTAAACTAAGAAGACTTTAAACCTTGGAAACCTGAGGCCTGAGATAGGCTAAGGAAGAGGAAGAGCAGTGGAGGCGTCTGAGGCTGTGAGTGACCAGTTTTCAATAGAAAAATGACAACAACAACATAAATATGAAAGTAATAAAAATCTGGACCAAATGTATTTGGCTCATGAACATGAACAATGCAGGGTTTAGGGTTGCCAACCCCCACATTCAAAAATCTGTGTACAACTTTTTTGATCCTCAGCCAATGATATGTTTATTGATTTCAGAGAAAAGAAGGGAGAGAGAGAAACATCAATGTGAGTGAGAAACAGGAGTAGATTGCCTCCCGTACACACCTGGACTGGGATGAAACCTGAAAACTAGGTCTGTGCCCTGACCATAATCAAACTCTCAAACTTCATAAGGGATGATGCTCCAACCAACTGAGTTACCCAGCCAGGGCAAAAAATCCAACTTTTGACACATCAAAAAACTAGTTATTCTCCAGTATCTGTGTGGCATTGGTTTCAGGACCCTTGTGGACATGAAAATACACAGATGCTCAAGTCCCTTTTATAAAATAGTGCGGAATGCCCTGGTTTGTGTGGCTTAGTGGTTGGAGCGTTGGTCCCATAACCAAAAGGTCCCAGGTTCTATTCCAGTCAAGGCACATTCCCAGGTGGCTGGTTAATCCCTTAGACCCAGAGCAGGAACCTGTGACCCCAGGCCCTGACACATACAATCATCAGGAGGTAACTGATGCTTCTTACAATCTTCTCACACCGATGTTTCTCTCTCTCTCCTTTCCTCTCTCCCTTCCTCTTTCTTTTTGTAGAACAAAACAAAACAAACAGAAAAGCAAATGAAAGTGTCCTTAGGGTGAGGATAAATAAATAAATAAAAATGAAATAAAATAGTGCCGAACAATGCCTACAGTCAGTCTTCTGCATCTGTGGATTCCCAATTACACATTGAAGATATTACCTTCATCTTTAGTTGGTAGAATCCATGGATATGAAACCAGGGGATACAGAGGGCTGACTGTATATTTTTTGGAAAAAAATTAGCATGTAAGTGGATCTGTGCAATTGAAAATTCTGTCATTCAAGGGTCAACAGTATATTCATAAAACTTTACTCTGCTTGGAAATTAGAAACTGGACTACCATTTATGTAAGCTGCAGTATTTTGAGACAGTTTGGAGTTGTGAGGACTTCTAATAAGATGTATGGCGAGGACCGAGTTACTAATAAGAAAAATAAAATACATACAATTACATTAGTATTTCAATCTAATAAAACACATTCTACCAAGTAGTATAATGTATCCTTGGTACTAATTTCAGCATTACAAGTTTTGCTCACTGTAATGATTTAAGCAAAGCATTAATTTTTTTTCCAAGTCTGTAAGTAGATGCAAAGAAGTTAAAAGCCTGGCCAAGTCAGAAACTTAGTCAGGGGCAAAGATGGACTGAAAAACAAGAAAAAGCTGAAAAGTCACCTACAATCTATTCTAGAATAGTCACCCAGAACTCACTATGATCAGTAGAAACACATAGTTTATAAATGCTACTCAGTGTCATCAATCTTTGACATAAAAAGGAAGAATGATGATATAATAACACTTAAATTTCATGTGCATTAAAGTTAGGGCATAGGTCACATATTCATCTTCTGGTGTGAATGTTTAGTATGTAGAGAACAAACAATAAATATATATGAAAGGAAGGAAAAGGAAAAGAAAGATGAAATAGTTCAGCATTGTTAATTTAGGATAAATCCACACCAAAATAGTTGTAATTAAGCATTGTTTATGGTACTAAATCCTTATGCCTACTATTCATGCACATTTCAGGATCAATCCGCACCAAAATAGGTATAATTAAGAATTGCCTCGAGTTAAATGTACTAAATCCTTATGCTTAATACCTATGAGCATTCATATTAATTTTAGAAGTACTTATCACTTTATTACACATTGAATAGTTGAGGAAATGGTACCGAAGGCATAGGATAAAGATAATTTATTTTACAATATAAAAATCCAAATTTTGTTCATAGAATTTTAAATACAATGATATAAAATTAAAGATGAATATTACAACCTAAATACTGATAATTTAAAGCTATATGACAGATGTGATAAAGCATTCATATATAAATAACTATTAAATTTCAATAAGAGAAAGAGAACAAAGCAAAGAGTGTGCAGAAGATTATTATTATTAATAGCTATAGATGGCTATAGATAAAACTTAAATCTTTATAATTTTTAAGGATATCTATAATATATTGTCAAGTAAGAAATGAGAGATTGTTCAGCAGCATGCATAGCATCAGATACATATACATTTTCACAATAATCTCTGAAAAATTTAAATGCCAACAAGATGAATTAACATAATGTTATTTTATGTTATTGTTATTGTTATTACTATTATCATTTTTATCCCTTCCTCTTCTTCTGTTTCTCAGCAAGTATTTCTTTACCAGGGAAAGAAAAGTTATAAAATAAACACTTCAGAAAAGAAAAAGTACTGGGCCCTGGGCAGAAACTGGCATAGTCAGGTCACAGACTTTCTGCATCAGAGGGCCAAGCTGTGGGTAAGGATGGGCTCCCAGGCTGTTGTGAGCCACCAGTTCTGTGAGGAGTTCATGGCCAAAGAGCCATAACATTGGGCCTGGACTCGAGAGCAGCGCCCCCACCACGGAGGGGCTCAGAGGAGCTGCCCAAAGTCCCAGGTTCCCCTCCCGCGGGGCCCGGCCTCTCACTACCCTACTGTTCCTTCTGTGGTGTGCCCTCCCTCTATACCACAGCTGCCACCAGCCCCGCCCCTTGCCTGTCTTACCCACGTGTCCTTCCCCCAACCCGGAGTGGCACTGTCCTCCTTCCCATGCTTGTCTCTCAGTGACTGAAGACCCCTGGGGTGGGGATTTCCTCATGTTCCTGCCCCCACCCCACCCCCCCACAGCTGCATCTGGAGCCAGGCACCTACACCCTCCACAGTGAGTTGGGGACAAGAGATGGAGGGGCATGGGCTCAGGAGCCTGGGAAGCAGGTGTAGGGCCTGACAGAGTGAGAGGAACACCAGTGCACCAGGACACCTGGCCTGGGGACCAGCAGGTCTGGGCACATGTCCCAGCTCTGTCACCTACAAGCTGTGCTAGCTTGGCAAGTTTCCTCTCTTGAGTCTCTCTCTGCCCTTCTCCTCGCAGTCCTCCCAAAGCCTCTGTCAATGCCCTAGGTGCCGACACCCGCAGGGTGAAGAAGCCCCCTGCATGCCTGCTGACCTGATGCTCTACGGGCTGTGGTCCCCCAGCCTCCTGCCTTGTGGGGCTCAGGCTGCCAGTGCTGCCCAAGACCCCTGCCCCCTCCTCCCAATCTGCAGCTTGTACCCACTCTGATTCTGCTCCCCCCGCAATGAACTCGTGTCCACAGGAAACCAGCTGTGCTCAAAAAAAAAAAAAATAATAATAATAATAAAAGACTTTAAAATGTAGTCATCTTTCAATATTGATATTTATAACTCAAATGAATGGAATAAACACAAAGGAGAGTTTTGTATTAGAGAAGCATTGAGTCTAATTAAAAAGAATAATGAATATGGTGTCAACTAAAACTGGATTCAAAATATATTTTTACACTAACTATGAATATTGACACATTACTGAAAGTCCCTGTTATTAAGTGTCACTACAGTCTCTAAACTTCAGAATTTGTTTGGGAAGGGGATAGTATATTCAATTATTTAGTTTTTTTCTTCCATTCCTTGCATTTATTGTGTTTCATTAAAGTGTTTTTTTATTACATTTTTTCTGGTTTCTGTCATCTGTGAGATTTTCCTTATTGACAGCAAATTTTAGCTATATTTTCTTTAATGATTTAATTATATTTTTCCTTCCATGTTTTTTGTTATTTGTTGACTTAAGAAAGTCATTTTCCCCCCTTCCTGGTTAAAAAAAAATTAAAACATAGTTACAAAGCATTGTCAAGTTCGTATTTCTATACTGTCTTCTATTAAAATTAAATTTGTTTTCCTTCATGGTGAGGGACCAGATTGTACATTTTTAAAATAGAGAAATAACTTCCCAGCACTAATTTTAAATTAATATTTGTAATTTGAAGACTTATATAAGAAAGAGGAAAATGATGAATATGTTTTAGGGCAACATTATTAAATAAGTTTATAAATATATATATATATATATAGAGAGAGAGAGCATATTTAAGTGCCTAGTACATAATACTGTTCATTTAATTATTATATATGAATGACTAATAACTTTATGATAATCAATTATCTTTGAGGAGTCATAAAATGTGCTATACTTGATATTTGAGCCTTTGGGAAATAGTAGAATAAGTTTTAGTCTGGTTTTCTTTAGTTATAAACAATGTCTAAATTTGTTTAAAATAATTTGGCATACGGTCTGAAAACACCTTGACTTTCCTTTGAGCTTCAGAATCTACAATTTTATAATTGCTTTAAATCACCAAGACTTCAACATATTCTGAGATATTTTAGTGAGTTTATATTTACATGGATTTATAATGTCATCAATACTGTGTTAATCTGCATGGCTACTTATAACACTGTTAAGTGGCCACATCCACAAATATATCCCACACACATCACAGGTGCATGAATGCACTCTATAACAAACACCCATGAGGTGAATCTTTTCCATGTCGCTCTTACTTACATAAAACAAAAGAGGCAAAAAATTAATAAATAAGTTAAACTTTTCTAGATAATGAAGTTATCTGGAGTCATAGAACATGATAAATTCTTTTAACTATATTTCAATTTTATCACATTCACCTTTCACCTTAATTTATTCAACAGAATCTCCTCTAAACCATAAAACTTGAGTCTTTTGTCATTTACTACTAAGGTTAAAAAGAGACAATTTTTTTGCCACTATCACCATGAAGAAAAGTGATCTTCCTCTCCTATGAATGTAGACAACATGCAACTGTAATGTTCAATAGTGTGGAGATCCTATGTCAATCCCAAGATAGACAGTAAAAAGACCAGAAGCTTCTCCATTGGCATCTTGGAGGTCAAACTGCCATGAAAAAGACAACATGAAGAGACCTGGATATAACATTGAAGGAAAAGGTATACAGCTGAGTCCAAGCTTCCAGCCATGTCCTGTAAAACACAAGATATGCGAGGGAAGAAGCCATTGTAGAAATGGATCTGTACCCCTAGGCATTCCAGTATATAAACACATAAATTAGACACAAACCATCTAGCTGAGCCCTCTCAAAAATTATGAGCACATTTGTCTAAATTCATACAAGACCAACAGGGAACCATGATATAAACTATAAACTTTGGGCGATTATGATGTGTCAACATAGGTTCATCAGTTGTAACAAACGTGCCTCTCTAGTGTGGGATTGATGAAAGGGGGTGGCTGATCATGTGTGGAGGCAGGAGACTATATGTATACATGGCATTTGTACCTTCCTCTCAATTTCGTTGTGAACATATGACTGCTCTAAAAATAAACTTTTAATTTAAAAAAACATGGTGAACAAAAGAAATTGATTTTGAAATCAAGTACCTAATGTGTGTATAACTTTAAGATAGTCTATTCTTGCTAAAGCATATTAAAGGGATAAACTTTGAAAATGACAGGTGAGAACCTGGTTTTTGACATGAAATAATATATATGAAATGCATAGATTACCTTGAACACTTGGAACATTTTATTCTGATGATAATGTAATACAAAATTTAGATATATGAAACTAGATATAATTAGTGTATATAGTCTAATTAGATATTTCTACTCTTATAAAACTAGTAAGCCATGTCAAGCATATAAATCATTATCAAATAAACCCATAAAGCATATACTATTTCAAATAATATTAATACTGTAGTTAACAAAGTATTTATGAACTCCAGTTTGAGAAACTGTTTCAACTAATTTAACTGACTTACAAAGATCAAATTATTTTTTAAGGAATATTTTTCCCAATAAATAGAATGTAATCTTTCATAATGCTAATTATAAATGAACAAGAAAACGGAAATGTTCTCAGTCAGTGAACTACACGTACTGGACTAAATGTCCCATCAAAGTATTTCTGTTTTCTTCCTCCTGTCACTGGTAACATAACTATAATTGCTGAAGGTGGATGTTTACTAACATGTAAAATGCATGTAAGCTGTTAGAAAGTGGAATTTAAGAATGCCGTTGAAGAGTAATGACTCTACACGAATGTAAAAGTAAGGACAGAGTGACAGATATCTATCTGCTCATTCTGACGAAAATGGGATGGGGTTGATAACAGAGGGACAGTGAAAGCACTGTAGTGTGGTCATCTTGAAGGCGGCCTCTGTCTTGACAAGTGAATCAATATCTGTGTAATTGAATTTCACATAGATATTTAAATCAAATTTTGTGCAAAAGAGAAAAAATATTTTTGCATTTTTACATTAAGATGTATTTTCCTAATAAGTAATGAAGTAGAATATTTTCATCAGTTCCTTTACATTTCAAATAAAACAAAGATCATAATACGCTTTTAACTATATTATCAATATGGTTAAGGGTCAGAATCACACAATTTCTTAATTTGCATAACTATCTTATTAACTACTTTCTAATGTGATATGACACTTTGACAAAATTTGACTAAAGAGTTTATTATTTTATTTTTGCTGTCTAAATCATTTAATTTGCTTTCACCACATAACATATTAATAGAAATTCATAATGTAAATTATCAGTGTTGGTTTCCTAAATATGAGCATTGTTCTTTAAAGAGTCATTCGAACCGAGGTTGCTGCGGCCACAACGCAGAGTACTAACCACTATACGATCACGGCGAGCTACCGGGGACTCTAAAGAGTCATTCTAAATACTTTTGCAAATAAATGTATTTCTCCTTCCAGTTTTCTTGATAACACTAACAAAACACAAATTATTCCTGGAAGCATTATACATCTATTGATATGATAGAGCAAGCTGCAGCAAAGAGATACATATTCTAGTAAAGTGTTTAGATTATATTCCCATTGCATGCATGTAAGTGTTTGCTGAAGTAAATTAGGCTGGAAAGCTATCATTTTGTCATTACTGATAGAGTTCATCTGTATTCAGTTATATTTTCTTTTTGAATGTACCTTTTACTATCAAGCTCCTTTAATCTCTTTCCCTCATTTAGATGAATCTTCCCTTACTTTCTCATTATAATGGTCTTAGAGAATAACAATATCTTATGAACCTTTACAATAGTGTGCAAGATAATAAACTTCAGTTATTTACTTTCAAATGTTAATACCCATCTTAATAAACATAAATCAAATGTTCCACTTTAACTTTATTTTAATTATTTAATGTGCTCTAGTCTTCCAGAATGTCTGATTAACGTCTAGCATCAAGGGCATCACATTTTGTATAAAGCTTTACAAGTATTAATAAAAACAAGAGAACTGTATGAAGTACTGTGGATATAATATAGTTGTAATTATTATCATATTGTTTTTGAGTCGTTTACTTGTGTGTTTCACATTTCTACTGCCACTGACATCTCCCATGAAGAGACGGTAGTATGTTATTCACAAATGGTATCACTAGGGCAGCCCTCAGTGGCTGCTACAAAGGGAGTTCTCATGCATGGCTGAATAAATGGGTGGGTCCATGGGTGGGTGGATAGATTGATGAGTGGATAGAATAACGTATTATCTCCCCTCAAAAGAAAATTATGATGAAAAACTAGATATCAGACATTTCAAAATGCTTTATAGCAGTACATACTGTTAGATAAATAGGGTCATAAGACTTAGCATATATTTGGCCTACTTTTGTTCAGAATTAATTGTATATAAGAAGGTATCTGAAAAACTCTGAAAGATAATCTAACAAATGGTGTCATCTCTTAAGAAACAGCCCTTAGACATGCATACAATTATGCAAGTCAGTCATTTTCATAGAGGCATAAAAGCATCCTGCAGAGGCAGAAAATTAGTATGAATCGACAATTAATTTTCTATTCAAACATCTTAGATGCTGCAATGTAACTTTTCATACCACACAATAATGCTCGAAATTTAGAGTGATGGCATCAAGGAAAAGGACCTATTATTCTCTCCATTTAAAGCTATTGAAAGCAAGAGCGGGTATCAGAGTGATAAATATAGTTTTAAAACCTGTTGGCACATCAATGCATTTCAGCTGATTGTTCAGCATTCTTCTGCAGGTCACATGTGCTGCTCTCTTTTTCACTTTCACCTGTAGTTTCTTGCTCCTCACAATGTGACTCGCCGACGAAGCTGCATTCTTCCCTTATCCATACTCATCGATGACAATGCTGGCAATCACTGCAAATGTGATTTCTCCAGATTTCACCAACAGAGAAACTATTAACGTGCCCAGCTTGCCAAGATGTTCAACTTAGACACAAGAACGCTGATCCCCACTTTTATGTTAAAATGCACAGCAAATTAATATTGATTTGTCTCTATTCCTCACAAATTACAACTGACTCCATCTTTCTTCCTCCCACCATGCAAAGTAATTTATTCATTTTCTTCATGAATCTTCATCTCTTGTTAGGGATTGCACACAAGTTCTACAAAGTTTGGCTGAAGACTTAATTACTGAGAAAGACTGTTTCTGCCCAAGGTTTTTAGTCAGCCACCTGCAGGCAAAATAACTTTCCCATTGTCTTTCAACTGAAAATTCTGATGCAACTAGATTTATAAGAGGCTTAATCACCAACTAAAATGACATACACTTATTTAATAAATGTTTAATGCACTAGGCACTGTGTTGAACACATAGAACACAATAGTAAACAAGAAAGACGGTTTCTTGCTTCCTGGGGCTTATGTTATTTTGACAGAGTGAGTGTGAGAGAGATAGGTAAGGTAACAGACAAAAAAAAAATACCAGATGGTGATCAATATTTGGAGGAGAAGAAACAAAAGACAAGAATATCTTTGGGAGAGAAAATACAGATATTGAGGTCTAGAAAATACATGGTTTGTTTTGTCTATCCCTAAAGCAAGGGCCATTTCCAGACCTTAAGTAATTGTAATTCACTTGGAGAAACAAAGCCCAACTCAAAGACAAGAAAGGGCTATTTGTTGGTAGAAAAAAAACAGCCTCATTGTTCCATATGTATGAAACTGGAATATTTAAGCTGAGAAATGAATGACTAAAAAGGAAAGCTACATCTTCAGAAAAGGTGAAATGGCCTTTCAATAGAGAAAGAGCATTACAAAGACCCTAAGTAGGAATAAATTCAATGTGTTCCAGGGACATAAAGAAAGCCAGTGTGTCTAGAGTGTGATGCTTAAGAATGGAGCGGTGTTACAAAAGAGTTAGAATCAGCCCAAGTACACCAGGTAAGGGATGAGGTTTATTTTAGCATGATAGAAAGCCACTGGATAATTTTAGGCATAGTTATGATATACCCTGGCGTAACATTTAACATTAATAAAGGTCACTTGGGACACTACACATGGGTGGATCAGAGTGGGACAAGGAGGGAAATAGAAGACCAGATAGGAGGCTGCTGTGAAAGTTCAGGCAACACATAATTATAGCTGAGCACAGGGAAATGAAAAAGAGAAGACATTTTGGAGATAACATTGTAGGACTTGATAATTTACTTAGATATTGGATGGGAGGAAATAGTAGAATCATAGATAACTCTCAAATATTTGGCTTTAACACTGGAGAAGTTAGTGGTTTTATTTTCTGAGCCGAAGAGGCCTGAGAGAGGATTTTGGCCATATAAAATTTAATTTGTGTCTTAGACATTAAAGGTGAGATATAAACTGGATAGTTGTACATGTGAGGTTAAATTCAGTAAAGGTCAGATGTGGAAAAAAATATTTAACTTCATTTAAATGGGACTGACCATTACAGCTGATGCAGTTACTCAGGGAAGATGTGTAGACAGAAACAAGAAGGAGGTAGCGAATGAGTGATAGGGCAGTACATATTAGACATTATATTAGTGTTTTTTTTTTTTTTTTTTTATTGCAGCTATAACAAATCACCACAAACTTAAAATCTTAAAACCACACAAATTTATTGTTTTACAATTTTGGAGGTCAGAAATGTATAAAAACAGTTCATCAGAGCTGCTTCTAGAATCTTCAGGGGAGAGCTGCTCCCTTGTCTTTTGCAGCTGACACAGGCTGCCCACATCCCTTGGTTCATGACCTTGCATTACTCCTACTTCTGTTTACATCAACATGTTTCCTTTACTGATCCCGGTTTGGACTCTCCGCTGCCTCCCTCTGTCTCTAGTAAAGTTGCTTTTAATTTCATTGGGCTCACTTGGATAAATCATGATCTTACCATATCAAGATCCTTAACTTGATCATATTTACAAAGTTCATTTTACTATATAAAATATTTACAAGTTCTGGGATTTAGACAGAGACATTCTTGCTGATTATCATTATGCCTACTACACACAGGTAGTAAAGTCTGGATTCAGAGTCTATATGCCAAAGTCTTTCTGGATATCATCAACCCTTGGAAATTACTGTGGAAAAAAGTGCAGTTTGGGGAAGAAATTATATTGGATAGAGAACTACATTTATAGGATTTTTAAGATGAAGGAAATATTAAAGATCACTTAATACCCCCACCAAAATCTTATACAGAAGAGAGAAATAATACTAGGAATAATTAAATGGGTTTAGGTCTCACTAATTTACGATAAAACTAGGACCTAAATTCACCACATCATTTTCCATGTAGTTTACCACACTTCCCTCTCCACAAGGTAATGTTTTTAACAGACTTGTGTTTGATTGCCGACCAGAGCTTGCAAGATTACTTGGGTTTGAATTCTGGCTAACCCTTGGCTATCTTTGTCCCTAGCTTCCCCATTTGTAAAATGAAGACAATAATGATATTTAACTATTGGTATGCTTATCAGGTTTCATCAAGAGAAGAGAACCAGTAGGAGTGTTATCTAGTATGAGATCTGCTATTTGAATTAACACATATCTGAAAGAGACACTTGGGAAGTGAAGGATGAGAAAGAGAAGTCCTATCCAATAGGAGTTAACCATTTAGCCAATCTGAGAAGTTAACCTCCTCAGCAGCTGAAGTAGGGCTGGGAACTGGAGTTTGTGGGTTCATCTATGGGAAGCTAATATATGTTGTCTCAGTGGGTCTACAATCAGGCTTCTGGAGGAGGAGTTAGAACTGCTGTTCATCAGCAAGACCAATAGTAGGAAAGACAGCTTCTCAGCAGAGCGTCATAGAGAGAGAGCATTCCTGAACTCACCAGGCAATTTTGTCATGTTTGGCATCAAAAAGACCTCCCAAAAGAAACAGCCATCATTTCAATTCACTTCTGCCTTTCATTCTCTCAAAAGTTTTTATAGAGTCAAGACTAACTTAGAATGACATAAGGAAGGTTACTCTGCAAAATTTGTTCTCTGGTTTATACAAGTTGGCACATTAAAAAGCACATACTGTTTATAATGGCGCACGCACACACACACACACACACACATTCCTTTACAAATGATAGTCTAATAAATTTTATGAAAAATTCAAATTTCAATATTGATCTAAATTGTTAATAGATGACATTCTTTAAGATTCAAAAGACCACTTAGAATTAAATTGCATACAGAGCACAAATACATGATCAAAAATTAAGAATAAAATGACATTGTTTAGGAAATGTTCCATATTTGGGAAGATGTTTACTTATATGTAACTGTGCATCTATTGTTTAATTTCTGTTTTAAACAAAGCACATTTTTAAAAATCAGGTAGAACATTTTTAAAACTTTAGAGTTACTAGAGATATAGAAATGTTCAATTATGTATTATATTTGATGATTCAATATTCTCTTTTGTTTAGTTATTGATTTTAGAACTCACCTCGCTAAATATAGAGTGGAATTGGCTTGCTACAATTTTTCTCCAAGGGCCAATTTTTTATCTAAAATACTTTATTTTACCAAATAAGAATAATATATGAATATTTTATTCCTCAGGTGCAGTTTTTATGGCTTTATTTTTTTTCTTGTAGTCTTTTTATTTTTTAAAAGATTTTATTTGTTTACTCTTATAGAGAGAGAAAGGGAAAGAAAAAGAGAGAGAGAGAAACATCAATGTGTGTTTGCCTCTTGCACACCCCCTAATGGGGACCTGGCCTGCAACCCAGGCATGTTCTCTGACTAGGAATTGAACCTGTGACCCTTTGGTTCCCAGGCCCGTGCTCAAGCTACTGACCTACACCAGCCAGGGCCTCTTGTAGTCTTTTCTAATCATATATTAAATAGTCTTTCCAAAGGCTTATCATGACTTTAATGAAAACATTTATCCTGATATTAATTTAAAATATTTAAATAGGTCTTCCGGCCAAGATGGAGGCGTAGGCGGACACACTGTGCCTCCTCTCACAACCAAAATTAAGGACAACGAATATTTAGAAACAAGAAAACAACCAGAACTTATAGAAAATTGAACTGTACGGAAGTCCAACAACCATTCATCCAGACCGGTAAGGGGGCGGAGTCGTGGAAGGAGAAAGAGGAGGTGCGGACCCAGGAATGCAAGCAGCAGCGGCTGGCAGTTCCCAAGTGCACAGGAGGTGGCTGGCAGTCCCCGGGCCCACAGGCAGCAGCTGTCGGACCCCGGGCACAAGGGGGCAACTGTGCAGAACCAGCGAGGCCGCACAAGGCGGCTGGCTGACCAGGTGGTCTCACATTGGCGAGCACAGACGGTCCAGGCAGAGGGGAAGTGGCGGAAGGGACTGAATCCAGGAGAGAGCAGAGCAGGCGCCATTGCTCCCTCTTGGACCCCGCCCCCACCTACAGCGTCACAACCCAGCGACTGGGCTGCCCCGCCCTGAGGAACACCTAAGGCTCCACCCCTCGCCACGTAATAGCCGTGACCAGACTAAAACCAAAACAACAACAACAACAACAACAACAACAACAAAAACCACCAAAAATGACTCAAACCGGAAAACAAATAAAAGCCCCAGAGCCAATTCCTCTAAGCAGTGAAGAGACAGCCAACCTATCAGATGCGCAGTTCAAAGTACTGGTCATCAAAATGCTCACAGAATTGGTTGATTTTGCTCACAAACTAGATGAAAAAATGCAGGCTACAATACGTGAAATGAAGGAAGACACATGGGGAACTGATAGAGATGGAAGGAAAACTGGGACTCAAATCAATGGAGTGGACCAGGAGGAAGAAACTAACAACCAAACAGAAAACAAGGAAGAAACAAGAATTCAAAAAAATGAGGAGAGGCTTAGGAAACTACGGGACATCGTTAAATGTCCCAACATCCGAATTATAGGGGTCCCAGAAGGGGAAGAAGAAGAGCAAGTGGAAAACTTATTTGAACAAATAATAAAGGAGAACTTCCCCAATCTGGCAAAGGAAATAGACTACCAGGACGTCCAGGAAGCTCAGAGAGTCCCAAAGAAGTTGGTCCCAAGGAGGAACACACCAAGGCACATCGTAATTACAGTACCCAAGATTAAAATGAAGCAGATAATTCTAGAAGCAGCAAGGGAGAAGGGGACAGTCACCTACAAAGGAGTTCCCATCAGACTGTCAGCTGATTTCTCAAAAGAGACCTTCCAGGCAAGAAGGGGCTGGAAAGAAATATTTGAAATCTTGAAAAGCAGGGACCTACATCCAAAATTGCTCTATCCAGCAAAGCTGTCATTTAGAATGGAAGGGAAGATAAAGTGCTTCTCAGATAAGGTCAAGTTCAAGGAGTTCATCATCACCAAGCCTTTATTATATGAAATGTTAAAGGGACTTATCTAAGAAAAGGAAGATAAAAATATGACAGTGAAAAGACAGCAAACTCACAGCTATTAACAACCATACCTAAAACAAAAGCAAACTAAGCAAACAGCTAGAACAGGAACAGAATCACAGAAATGGAGATCATATGGAGGGTTAGCAACAGGGGCGTGGGAGGAGGAGAGAGGGGGAAAAGGTACAGAGAATGAGTAGCATAGATAATGGGAAGAAAATAGACAGGAGGAGGGCAAGAATAGTGTGGGAAATGTAGAAGCTAAAGAACTTATGACACATGGACATGAACTAAAGGGGGGAATGTGGATGGGAGAGGGTGAGTAGGGTGGAGGGGAATGATGGGGGAGAAATGGGACAACTGTAATAGCATAATCAATAAAATATATTAAAAAAAATAAAAAAATAAAAAAATAAAATATTTAAATAAAAATACTACTTTAGGATTCAAAATTAGATAAATTTTTAGACTTTGAAAGCTTGGTAAGTAATTTTTTACATGTACCATGAATTTTTTGTATAGTGATTCCTTCTACAACTTTCTTTCCAAATTCACTTGTTTTGTGACATGTTCTCAGCCTGTAATACTTTTTTCTTAGAAGAAAATATAATTACTAAAGTTAAGTTTATATACATTCATTATATACTCACAATATTTATTTATATTTTTATAGCTATGTTTTCATAGTTGAAATAAAGATAATTCTTTTTTTGGTTCACAAATGCTGAAACTGAATATAAAGAAAATATTCCAGTCATATTCTGACAAGCAAATTCCAGAATGCTAAAAAGTTAATAATAAGTTTACTATCTTTTATATTGTGCCAAGTGCAACTTTGTAAAATTGGATTGTATTTTAAAATGAATGCTTTACCTCCACCATATTTACATTTTTTTTCCACTTACAGAAACATAACATTTCTTCCACATTTTTACATATGAAGTTTCAAGCTCCATTTTTCAGTATCTGTGTACTTTGAGGAGCGATATTCACAGCTCACTGAACAGCCAAGTACGCTCCTAATTTCCTGGCCTCTCTTGCAGTATTAAGAAAAGTTTTAAGAAGATGTTTAATATAATGAAATGCTAATTAGTATACTATTAACTGTGAAATTGGCTGCATTTAGCTGAAAATATTGCGGTTTAACAAACATAAATCTTAAAAATCACCTCTCAGTTATTTAGCTACTTTTGAAGAGAAATGGAAAAGAAGAAGAAACCATAATTAAGTAAAAATAAAGAACATGCTGAATGTGCGCTGATCTTTATTGCAAGAATAATCCAGAACCCAAATTTATAGCTGCTTTTCCAATATCTTTTTTCCCTTAAGATTTTGTTATGGGATATAAGTAAAAGAGACTAAATATTCCCAAATTCAGTGTGAGGAATTCTATTTTGCATTTCTCTTTTCCATAATATTTCATTTTACCTCTCCCAATGCTGTAGAACAGAATTTAGCCAGGAAGAATCTTCCATGTGGAAACATGATAAAAATCAAAGGTTGGAAAATCCCTTTAAAGTCATCTGAGGGAATATACTTGCTACTTGAAGCCTACCTACATTCTCAGTATAGCATTGCTAATAAGTGGCTATTCAGAATATATTTGAATATTACAGAGACAGAAAAATTATTGGCTGTAGGAAAATATTTTTCTCCCTTTGCCCAGACAAATTTTTATAAAATTTCCCATTATTTGAAATCTTAGTTATTTTATCCTGTGTCCACAGGTCTTGTTGTGCTATTGAAAATATGTAGAACAAGTTAGTCTTCCACATGCTTCTGTGCAACAGAAATGAAATAATATGTGTACATGTTTCTCATAGCATAAACTAGTACCAACATTTAAGCATGGCTTTCTATAATCTCAAGTAGTCTCATTAAAAAGTTCCAAGCAAATTTCACTTAGTCTTTTTTATTTGCCACCTAGTTAGAAAGGCAGATTTGTAGTGACAATCTTTCATTAACAGAACTTGAAATAGCAATTGTCTGTCAGGAAATATGATTTAAAAAACAGAGAGAGCGAGAGCACTCTACTTTTTCAAATGCTGTACCCACTAAGCTACACCAATAAAAATGAATAAATAAAAAGTTAAAAGACAGAACTAAGATAGAGAACTGTAAGTAGGGCAAATTCATGAATTCATTTATGCTTTTGGCTAAACTACATCCTTCATCTAGTCAGTTTGAAGCTGTTTGCACGGTAGGGTGTTTCACCTCGTAATGATTTTGCAGCAGGGACGTGCATAGCATCAATGTTTATTGGCATCCTCAGTGTCAGTTATTTCTAAGAAGCTCTCTTCCAAGATTCTGAATAAATTATCTCTCAAGTGCAGCGAGGCATGACAATACCCAAGATACAATTTGCAGTCTTGCACAGGCTTTCATTATTTGGTGTAAATGAAATCCCAAGTCATTATACTTTAAAAAATATTGTGGTTTTATTAAAAATGTGAGCAATTGAAAGCCCTCCTAGGTCATTCGTTTAGTCCGTAATATGCATAGTAATGAGAGTGGAAGTAGGTTCAATCCCTCCGCAATTGTGTACTTTGCTTTAAAAGACTAAAGTTTCTGTCAAACATCATAAAAAAAGTTCAGGCAGGCTAGTTACATCTGTTCCACTGGGAATGCACCTTGAAAATTGGCCAAGAGAAAAAAAGACAAAACAAGCAATGAAGACAGGAAATAACACCCTGAAATTTACAGTTAAATCAACAAAATATGTAGGGTATCTGCTGAATAACTATAAGCAATTCACATTTCTATGTGCCTGAAGATTTTTCTCCCCCACATAAGCGGTAAGCTTTAAAAAAAGTAGATGGAAAGGCATTTTCCTTGATCTATTTATTTGGTCCTTATCAATTTCAGGCAAAATAGCAATGCTTTTTTGACAATGAGCTTACACATATCTGCAGTCTCTCCTGCTATATTTACTATGAATTTTGATGATCCTTTATATGAGCCTCAAAGCTATTTGATGTTGTACTTTTAATCCATGAACTGAGAGTCATAGCACTTCAAAAAACATTTAGTCACAAACCAATATGGAGTAAACGTTATCTACCACAGCTCGTCTTGCTGTTGGTTTACCAATGCAATAAACACATGCTCTGATACAGTGTAACATCTTAATAAAGCAAATGCTGAGGAAAAACATTAAACACTCACTTACAAACTAACCAAGCTTAAGTGTGATTTCACTCTGCATTACCAGTATGGTTAGACAAACTTTAACCCCTGTGGTGTATTTGAATCTGTGATACTTAAAAAATGAAAAGAAAAGGCACTAATGGTTTTATCCACAAAAGCCTAAATGTAATTAAACATTTGATTCTACGGTTTATCTCCCCTTATCCTTCAATTCCATGAGTGAGGACACTTTTAAATTTTTCCTGCAGTTTAGTTTCATTAAGTAATGAAATGTTAAATAACATTTTCATTTCATGGTAGATAATAAATATTTGTTAAGTGGATGAATAAATAAATATAAGTAACTGGTATAGTCAAATTCTTGAGTCTTTGTGAGGGAATGGCCCTTGAGGGACAGGAGTTACTTTAAAACTCTGTCCTGTAAATAATCACAAAACAAGCTTTCTGGTGCCCCAAGTATTTTGATGAAAAATTTAATAAAAAAGCACTAGTACTGAAAGAAATTTAGAACTGAGTTGGTGTTAGCTGCTAACCAATTCTAAACTACTCTTTGCAATAGCTCATATTGTGGTAGGCAGATTCTGAGATGATCCCAGTGTCTTGGAGCTAATACTTGTGTATAAATCATTCACCTGAAATTTTGTCTTTCTACTTTGAAAACTCATTTTAAGATGGAAAGTATTTTTCTGCCTATGTTCTCCTCTAAGACTTTTACAGGGCTGCAACTTATACTTAAGTCTTTTATCTATTTATCTAGTTTACCTTTGTGTGTGGTCTAAGTTGGTGGTTGATTTTCATTTTTTTGCACGTCCAGATCTCCCAACACCATTTGTTGAAGATGCTATTTTTACTGCATTTTATGCTGCTGCCCCCTTTGACAAATATTAATTGACCATAGAGACTTGGGTTTATTTCTGGGATCTGTTTTGTTCCATTGGTCTATGTGTCTGTTTTTATGCCAGTACCAGACTGGTTTGATTACTGTGGTCTTGTAATAGTTTGATGTCAGGTATTGTGATTCCTCCTACTTTATTTTTCTTTCTCAAGATTTCGGAGGCTCTTTGGGGTTGTTTATGGTTCCATGTAAATTTTTGAAATGTTTGTTCTATATTGGTGAAATATGTCATTGGTATTTTAACAGGAATCGTGTTGAATCTATAAATTGCTTTGGGTATTTGGATATTTTGATGATGTTAATTCTTCCAATCCATGGACATGGTATATGCTTTCATTTATTTGTGCCTTCCTCAATTTCTTTCTTTAGCATTATGTAGTTTTCTGAGTACAAGTCTTTTACCTTATCGGTTAGGTTTATTCCTAGGTATTTTATTTTTCTTGTTGCTATACCAAATGGGATTTTTTCAATAGTTTCTCTTTCTGATAATTCATTGTTGGTGTACATAAATGTCTTCAGTTTCTGAATATTCATATTGGATCCCACTGTTTTGCCAAATTCACTTACTAGATCAAGTAATATTTTCACAAATATGTGTTCCCTAGAGCAAGGGACATAAAGGAAAGAATAAACAAATAGGACTTCATCAAATTAAAAAGCTTCTGCATGGCCAAAGAAAACATCAGCTAAATGAGAAGGGAACTAACCATATGGGAAAATATATTTGCCAACGATATCTCAGATAAGGGTTTGATCTCCAAAATATATAAAGAATTCACACAGCTCCACCAGGAAGACAAACAATTCAATTAAAAAATGGACGGACTTCTGGCCAAGATGGAGGCATAGGTGGACACACAGTGCCTCCCCACACAACCAAAATTAAGGACAACAGAGATTTAGAAACAAGAAAATAACCTGAACTGATAGAAAATTGAACTGTACAGAAGTCCGACAACCATTCATCTAGACCGGTAAGAGGGGTGGAGTCATGGCAGAAAAAAGTGGCGGTTGGTGGACCCAGGCATTCAGGCAGTAGCAGCTGGCAGATCCCAGGTGTGCAGGTGGCAGCTAGCAGGCCCCAGGTACACAGGCAGTGGCTAGGGGACCCTGGGCATGGGGTGGCAATGATACAGACCCAGTGAGGACATGCAAGGTGGCTGGCTGACCAGGTGGTCCCACATTCTCACACAGATAATCCAGGCAAAGGGGAAGCAGCAGAAGGGACTGGAATCTGAGAGAGAGAGGAGCAAGCGCCACTGTTCCTTCTTGGACCGTGCCCCCACATACAGCGTCACAACTCAGCGACTGGGCTGCCCCACCCTGGAGAACACCTAAGGCTCTGCCCCTCACTACATAACAGCTGCAACCAGACCAAAACAAAACAAAACAAAACAAAACCCCAAAATGACTAAAACGGGAGAACAAATCAAAGCCTCAGAGCCAATTCATGTAAGTGACTGAGAAATAGCCAACCTATCAGATGCACAGTTCAAAGCCCTGGTGATCAGGATGCTCACAGAATTGGTTGATTTTGGTCGCAAGTTAGATGAACAAATGAAGGCTACAATAAGTGAAATGAAGGAAAACACACAAGGAACCAATAGAGGTGGGAGGAAAACTGTGACTCAAATCAATAGAGTGGACCAAAAGGAAGAAAGAAACAACCAAACAGAAAAGAATGAAGAAACCAGAATTCAAGAAAATGAGGAGAGGCTTAGGAACCTCCAGGACATCTTTCAACGTCCCAACATCCGAATTATAGGTGTACCAGAAGGGGAAGAAGAAGAGCAACAAGTGGAAAACTTATTTGAACAAATAATAAAGGAGAACTTCCCCAGTCTGGCAAAGGAAGTAGACTTTCAGGAAGTCCAGGAAGCTCAGAGAGTCCCAAAGAAGTTGGATACAAGGAGGAACGCACCAAGGCACATCATAATTACATTAGCCAAGATTCAAATGAGGGAAAGAATTCTAGAAGCAGCAAGGGATAAGGAGACAGGCACCTACAAAGGAGTTCCCATCAGACTGTTAGCTGATTTCTCCAAGGAGATCTTACAGGCAAGAAGGGGCTGGAAAGAAATATTCCAAGTCATGAAAATCAAGGACCTACATCCAAGATTGCTTTATCCAGAGAAGCTTATATCTGTGTATCTTTATCCAGATACACAGAGTTACCTACAAAAACTTCAAATACCAGTAAACAAAAGAATTCAGGAGGGAGTAAGCAAGATGAAAGTAGCTCATACCTAGATCCACTGCCTTTTCTCTACTTCATAAGCATAGTTTCACTGTCTTCAAGAGATATCCATAAAAAGTTTGTATACCCACAAAATAAATCTACATTTTCATGATTGACTTATCTTTACATATTGATCAAAGAAGCTTCTCTACAAGATTATTATAAATGGCAGAAGATAATTTTCAACAATTTTAATATCTTGTCAAACAAAAAGTTTGAGGGAAAACAACCTCTGCTTTCAGGATCATTTGCCATTGCTGACTGAATTCACTTACTCTCATTTAGCTAGTTTATAAACTATTTTAACATGGTTTTCTTTAGAAAAAATACTTACTTGAAAAAAATTACATTTTCTACAATTTTTTTTGCCTCTCTGTATACAGCATGTCTTAAAGTGATTATATTAGAACATTAATACATAAAAGAGATACTGTGAAAATAAAACTGCATTTTATATTACCAAATGAATAGAGATGACATGCATTAAATAAAGTAATTAATCTCTTTTCACATTTAATACATAGATTGAAAGTGTCATATACACATACTATACGATAAACAATTTGCAGGTACAGTACTGATTAGAATGTAACAGAAAACAATAGAGGTACATATATTATAGGTACTGCCATTTCATTCTGAAAAGAATACACAGGCAAAAGAGCTTCCAGACCACGGACACAGAAGTTTTGATGCATTATACTTCATTACAAAAGTAATGAGATTAAAAAAAAAGTTCTACTTGCAAACATTACAAACAGTCTTCCATTTTAGACAAAGAGGATTTACTCTCTGTGTACATTAAATCTAAAAGAACTTTACAATTTATTTTTTGTTTAGGGAATCTTTGTGCCTTATTTTCTAGCTATAAAATGCCGGTAGGGTTTCAATGTAATGGCAGTCAATGTGAAAGAAAAAAATCAAGGGACATAAGCTGTTATTGATCTAGAAACAGATCTATTATTCTTTTTTTTTTTTAAATATTTTATTTATTTATCTTTAGAGGGGAAGGGAAGGAAAGAGGGAGAGAAACATCAATGTGCGGTTGCCTCCTGTATGTCCCCTGCCGGGAACTGGCCTGGCAACCCAGGCATGTGCCCCGACTGGGAATCGAACCGCGATCCTTTGGTTCGCAGGCCCGTGCTCAATCCACTGAGCTACACCAGCCAGGGCAGATCTATTATTCTTAATGTTCCATGTAGTATGTAAACCTTCAGTATAATTCACAGCCAAAGTATCACATTGTAAAGTTATTGGTGCTTTTCAACTAACTATGACCTAGTACTCATTTTATAAACATGGAATAAGAAAATGAAAAATTTATTTTTACCATGTTTTTCTGTTTGGAATATACCTTCTTGTCAACAGATAGAATGTGGCAGACCTTTCTGCGTGGCGTGGGCCCAGGTCCCACTTGGGGATGCACAGGACCCACGCCCACAGATAGGTTCTCTTGTGGGTAATCAGATTTGCAATATGCCTAGGCTGCTTTTGAGGCTTGCTTCTTGCTAAAACTTCCTCACCCTGCAAGTGCTAAACCTTGCAGGGACTGGTGTAACCTGCTCAACCACTTTTGCCTTTTCATTTGCTAATATCCTTCTTCTGTGATGTGATTAGGGGCATTGGCTCCTTTTGTTGTAACTGGGGATAGTGAATGAGCACCTTCTTGTGATGTGAGGAGATATAGAATAAAGGCCTTTTATTAAAGGCTGTGGCTTTTGCTCCCCATAAGAGAAAAGTCACTCTGTCGTCCTTTTTCCTCCACCGGACTTAGTAGTCCCTGTGCATGTTTTTATTTTATCCATAATGATGCAGACACTGCTAGCTGGTGTCCACATCAGCTGGCGCCCAAGAACAGGGACTCAGAGGCCACGAGCCATTGTCCTCATGGACAACATACCAACTTGGTGGGATTATGTGCGCATCAGCCCATGTAAGGGCTGATGACCCCCGTGTACTTTTTGGGAATGCCGTCGGGTGTGTTGGATTCAAGGAATAGGATTTTCTTCCTAGGTCACTCTCTCTTGCTACCCCTTTGCAACTCTACCTTCTTTAGTAAGCAGAGACTTTGCTCCCTCTCCCAGGCTTTTGCTGGGAGGCAACCTCAACCAATGTTTGGGCTTGGGAGAAAGAGCAAAGATTTTCCCTTTAATCAGCTTTAAAAACATCAACTAGTTACAGGACAGTTTACAGGTATTTCAGCAAATTCTTTCATTTAAGCCACGTCTCGCGACCCATTAAAAATTTTTTTTGAAGGTTTTTGCACTCCCTCAACCATGAGGAACAGGCTCTCTAAGAGGAAGAGCAACATTTCAGGTTCAGCAGGAGCTGCTGATTTTCTCCCAGATAAGGGATCTTTACATTTTGGAAGTATGGAAGGGAAGGGACTGATGAACACTAGCTAGGCCCTTCTCTCACAGTTCGAACCAGCTGCAGTTAGCCTTGTGCCCTATGCGGCCTGGGGCAGCCTAGGGTTTCGCACCCACCCCTAGGGCCAGCTCATGCTGAGGCCGAGTTGTGCCACTCCCTGGGGACGCACACCCCCAGTGATGACGCGATGACCCGCTGGATGGCGTGCTGCTGGGGCGTGGGTCTCTTTGCCCCTCCGAGCAGCTGCGCAGAGAAGAGATTGGTTTCCCTAGCCTCTTTTTCTCACCCGTCTGGTGCACGCTGGGGAGACCTTCCCCTCTCCCAGACACACCGGCACATTCGCAACCATTTTTTAATTAAAAAAAAAAAAGTAGTAAATGTATTTGCCAGTGGAGAAAAAACTGTTTCTGAAAGTTGTGAATGTGTTCATAAATTTGTCAATCTAAAGCATGCTCTAAGTGGGATGGGGGTGCCACGTGTTAAAAAAAATATTAAGAATCCTCCTTGTTTATGCCAGAGCCATGACCTTTATTATAAAAATGAAATATAGGTATATTGTCTTCCATGTAAGACTAGCCCTTTTCCACGGAAGACTAAGTACCATTTTTTAACTCAGTACCTGTAAACACTGATCGTTTCCTTGGGTAAGAACTGGCTATTCTCCTGAAGAAAATGGTTAATCAATCGAGTCACAAAAGGCCCTTGGCACACAACCATTTTTTGTCTAAAACATATTTTTTCAGAGCACCTCCCCCCCTTCCTTCTTTCCCACTTTCCTTGAAAACTGAATGCATTGCAGCTTGCAGAAATAGCAAGTGGCCTGTCTGTCCAAGCTACGCTAAAAATATATAGGCCCTCTGGCTTGAGGCCTTTAATCACTTAGGACACCCTCAGCAAATTAAAACTGATAATGACCCTGGATACCTTTCCCATTCTACTCAGGTTTTTCTCCAGCGTGGGAATATCCAACATAAAGGAGGAATATCTTACAATCCAACCGGTCAGAAAATTGTAGAATGAGATTGTCATATTTTTAAAAATCTTCTTAAAAAAACAAAAAAAGGGAAAGTCATGAGTCCTTCCCCCCCAAAATTTGATTATGTTAGCCCTGTTTACCTATAATTTTCTAAATTGTGGTGAATCACTTTGTATTCCAACTGAGAAACATTTTCAGAAGTAGCCAAAGTCATCTTATCCTCAGGTTTTATATAGAGATCCCTTGGGAGATGGCTCTTGGCAAGGCCCTGCAGATCATTTAACTTGGGGAAGAGGGTGTGTGTATTTCCATCCCTACAGGTCCTGCCTGGCTGCCAGCCAAAAGAGTAAAGCCTCATCGTGAGGGGGGACAGACACCAAGCTCTGCTACCTGGAGCTGAGAATCAATTGACTGATAGACCAGATGGCCCAGCTGACCCTGAACAATCAGAAGGAAAACGGACACTTACACTGTCACTCACGGGCCTGGGTCTGCCAACGGAGGAGGATGGAGCCAGCACCAATGACAGGGGCTGAGACTCAGGCACCTCCTGCAGAGAGCAACAACCCCTCAATGCCTCATAAAGTCCAATGGTTGAACTCTAAAAACTGTTTCAATGGACTGAACTTATAAGTTTGGGTCCTAACAGCCCTTGGATCCCTTCTTTGTCTTAAGCCTTATTTGTGCTTTATGATATATATAAAGGTTGTTCTCTTAAGATTGCATTTGGGAACAGCAAATAGTAGGTTTCACAGGTTTAACAGCTACAATTTCATTTACAAATAAAAAGGCAAAAGTGGTTGAGCTGGTTACACTGGTCCCTGAAAGGTTCAGCATTTGCAGGGTGAGGGAGTTTTAGCAAGAAGCAAGCCTCAAAAGCAGCCTAGGTATATTGCAAATCTGATTACCCACGAGAGAACCTATCTGTGGGTGTGGGTCCTGTGCATCCCTGAGTGGGACCTGGGCCCATGCCATGCAGAAGGGTCTGCCACAATATAATGAAATAGATTACTATAGACAGCTAGCAAACTATGGGCCCTGGCTGGTGTGGCTTAGGGGATTGTGTGCCAACCTGCAAACCAATGTGTCGCCGGTTCAATTCCCAGTCTACGGCACATGCCTGGGTTGTGGGCCAGGTCTCCAGAAGGGGACACAGCATACAAGGGGTAACCACACATTGATGTTTCTCTTCCTCTTTCTCCTTCTGTTCCTCTCTCTAAAAATAAAAAAATAAAATCTTAAAAAAAAATAAATAGTAAAACATGGAACTACTGTTGGATAGCAAGAGCAAACAAGATGAAGCCAAATGATTTAAACAGAATGTTTTTTTAAAAAATTAATATCAATGTCAGAACATTTAGAAAATAACAGCAAAGTAAAAGAAAAATTTAAACCTTATTATCTAGCGCTACATAAGCACTATTAATATTTTTATGTGTACCCTTTTAATATTGTACATGTATATGCATTATTTGTAGGTATACATGTATATACGCATGTATATACACATTACCTTTATGCTGTTTACATATGGAATAATACCTACAAATGCCTTCCTTTTTCCAGAATTATATAAATAATCATTCATATATTGTTGATTGATTTTATTCTTTTATATGTTATAACAAATTATCAATGCTTCTGGAATTTATTTTTTTCATGAAGGTATCATTTTATTTCATCCAAAGCACTCCAATCTAATAACTTTTGTCTTAGCCCAAAATAATTTTATTATTTTTTTCTGATTCATTTAAATTTCAACTGTAGTTGCAATTTCAACTGTATAAGAATATATATCATCAGTTCCTGCCATTTATAGACTATTCCAGTTATCTTACCACTTATTCTTGTACTTATAATATATTTTGATTTATACAGTTATAATTTAGGATGATTTTAAATGACGGCATAATATGGAATACAATCAACATAAATTTAATTTCACCTATTTTCTCTTTCAGCATTTATGTAGATGAGATACTGAAGTTGAAAAGACATTCTCTCTCTCTTTCTCTATCTCATTTTCCTGAATTAGCTCTGATAAAGCTTCTAAAGACATCACCATCCCATCTAACACTGTACTATGTTTCAAAGAGTCTTACTCATTACTCATTTATAGATTTCTTTGGAATTTTGGTTAAGAATTTATCCACTGTGAAGGCCACATTAGTTTCCATAATTTCAGATTCAAAAGAGTTTTCAGAGGACATTTCTTTTCTCTTTGACTACATTAAAACAAAGATGCCAGAGCCTTTTAGGAGAAAAATGTTCCTTTCCATTTACATGATTCAATTAAAATGGTTTTCCTTGGCTAGAAATGACTAGTTCAGATGCTATTGAATTTTTGACATGATTAAAAAAAAGAGTTTGTATAGTACAGAAAGATTTATTTGAACAAGCAAGTGAGCAAAATAGAACCAGAGACATGAAAATAAAGAACAAACTGACAGTAACCAAGAGGGGAAGGGGAGGGGGATAATGAGGGAAAGAAGGGAGAGTAGCAGGGAACATTTATAAAGGACCCACTGACAAAAACAACGGGGAAGTGGGGAGGATTGATTGTGGGATGTGAAGTGAGTAGGGCAGGGTAGAGCAATGGGGGAGATGGGGATAACTCAAATTGAACAGTAAAAATAAATACATACATACACTTAAAAAGATTTATTTTTTAGTAAAGAGTAGTAAAAAGAGAAACATATTCCTTTCATATGTCCTTTCTATCCCAGGATTAGATTTCTCAGAGACACAGAAAAAAAAAAAAAAAAAAAAAGGATTATCAATAAAATATAAATGTTGAACTAATTGCATTGGTCAAAATACATTCAGAATTGTATGCATAAAGTTTCAAGTCAAATTAGGAGCCAGTACTAAGTAAATACAAGATAAGTATTTAGAAAGTATATTTACTGAAGGACCCCTACAGAAGATGTACAAAGTAACCTCTGGAAATTTTGTCTCCGAATGACTAAATTCACTATCTGTCTAATCATATAGGAAAACTAGAGTTAAAATTTTAGATTATTTATTACATTAGCAATCATGGTCAGGGAGCTGGTGCTTTATAATTTTGTAAGTTAATAAAGAGAAACTTTTTCATATAATCCGTAATTAGCTCTTGGTTTTGTTTTTGTTTTGGTACATTTAAAGTGAACATAGTGCTCTGTGTGATCCCAATAAGTATAATATAAAAGGATCCAAAGGGAAAGATGACTCAGCAGGCACTAGAAATATATCTCTTCTGTTCTATTCATTTCTACTTGCCTCACTGCATTATGGGAATGACTCCACCTCCTATACAAGGGCAAAGTTCTTAACAAAGCTAAATTGTATTCCTTGCAAACTATCATTAAAAGTTTAAGAGATTTCAGCTGGTATATGGAAAATGAGAAAAAATGGGTTTGGGGTAAAGAATAAAATGCAAATAAAATAAGTAATTTTGCCAAGCCTATATTAGTTCATTATATTAAATCAAGTCATATTGTATCTTCAAAGATTAGCATTCAAAAATTGAGTCAACTTTATTTTAAAGTTATTTTGTTTTAAATCAGCACTCATACTTAAAATCATTAAATGCTGTTTTATAGATAAAATAAAAATTTAAACTTAAATTTTTGAAGCATTAAACCCTGGAGGGGGGAAAAACTAACGGTGACTAGTGATCAATGTGACAATGTGATAGTCTAATCAAGTGCAGAGGTATAACTTTTTTCCAGTGTTTAGTTAGATACCATAAAATAATTTCAAAGCATCACAGTAAAAGATTTAGCTAGTGTTTGTACTGCAGGCTGTAAACAATGACTAGAACATTCCCAGCTATTTATGTATTCAGGTAACCTATTTTTTATGCACTAAACTACTAAATTTCATAATAAGCTTGCATTTTTCCATCGTGTTAACTTTCTCTTTGTGTGTGCTTTAAAGCACTTCCAGTTAAGGAACTCTGTAGCTAATGAAAGAAAATCTGGTATTATAGCAATGTGTTTATACAAATTTTAAGGGGTGAAACATATATCATGAAAATAATAAAATTATCTTCATTCCCTCTATGGAAAATTATTTCAAGATGTTTAAAAAATCATTCTCATTTCTTTTCCTGAAACAATGTCAGTGATTGAAAATATCAATAGAGGGCACTAAAAGGCTGCTCTGGAAAGCCTTTCCTTTCATTGCTGTGACAACGAAGGCTCACGGAGAAGGCGGTATATTTTAGCTGCAAAAAGTTACAGATGGGATTTTGGAGAGGGAAAAAAATAGCATCTACATCGTCCTTGACCCAAAAGATAAATTCACAAACCTAATCCATTGAAATGTGATTTACTTTCCCTTTATCAGATCTTATCTTCTAGCTTTATATATTCTCTCTCTAATGCCTTATTTGTTTGTGGTTTATTCAAATAAGATTTATTTCTAGTTTAGACCTCATTGAAGACAACTAAATTCAATCCTTGAGAATATTTAGTCAGGCAGTCAATTTTTGGTGTTCTGTATTGATGGAGGTTTATATGAATATTCCCAAGTAAGAACACTCATGTCTATATTTTGCTTTTAAGGTCATTTTTGACACGAAGCCAAAATAGATCATAAAAATCTGTGGTAATATACAAACCTTAAAACAAATAGTAACAGTGATCCAGAGAGAGTTTGGAATGATAAACATGGGAAGCTAATGAGCAGAAGCTGCTCTATTGGATGATTTTAGGAACTTCAGAAAAGCCTTTCAGATTTCAGGGGCTTTAGTAGTATGATCAATCCATGTGTCTAGAACCAGGAGAAATAAACATTTGTGAACAGTATTGGCAACTACTACAGGGATTATAAGTACAGAGAACAAAAATTATGTTATGGCATCACCACGATGAAGCTAGAGAGCATTTAAAGTTTATACTCCCCTTTATTTGATAAAATCAATTTACTTTGATTTCTTTTTCAATTTTAAGGAATTTGAACTTTTGTGTCTAACTTAAAAATCCTGGTAGAGATTCCTTAATATATTTTTTTCCTTAGAGTTTTGGGTAACTGGGTAAGATTTCTACAAGGTATTATCTAAAAACAATATCAACTGTGGAACTACACCCTATTGAGAATCACGTTAGGATTTAGGGAGGTAGATCTTCATTTATACACAATCTCTACAAAGTTAAAAAAAGTGTAAAAATAAAAATAAAATAAAGTAAAAATAAAAGTATGTGATTTTTAGAAGTGTAGTTAATAAGCCAAATTTTCCTTATCTTTATTTATTTATTTATTTTTAGAATATGAGCTTTTTTTAAAATTTTTATTTTAATTGTTGATCTTGTACAGTTTTCTGTCTTTTATTCTCACCCCAACCCACCACCCCAGTCCTCCCCACCTCCCTCCCATTTCCACCCCTCATAGTTTTTGTCCATGTGTTCTTTATACTTGTTCCTGTAAATCCTTCCCCTTTTCCCCTGAAATTCCTTATCTTTATTTTTTAATCCTCATTCTACCTCAAGGATATGTTTCATTGATTTTAGAAAGAGAGGAAGTCTAGGGGAAAGGGGTAGGTGGGGGGGGGATAAATTATCAGTTGCCTCCCGTATGCACCCCAACCAGGGATCACACCCACAGCCTAGGCTTATGTCCTGACTGGGACCAAGGATTGCTCCTTCAACCATTTTCTTTTTCTTTCTTTTTTACATAAGGTGTGTCTCAGATAAGGTAAAGTTCAAGGAGTTCATCATCACCAAGCCCTTATTATATGAAATGTTAAAGGGACTTATCTAAGAAAAAGAAGATAAAAAATATGACAGTGAAAAGACAGCAAACATAGCTATTAAGGGCTCATAGCTATTAAGAACCACACCTAAAACAAAAGCAAACTAAGCAAACAACTAGAACAGGAACAGAACCACAGAAATGGAGATCATATGGAGGGTTAGCAACAGGGGTGTTGGAGGAGGAGAGGGGGGAAAGGTACAGAGAATAAGTAGCATAGGCGGTGGGTAGAAAATAGACAGGGGGAGGGCAAGAATAGTGTGGGAAATGTAGAAGCTAAAGAACTTATGACACATGGACAAGAACTAAAGGGGGGGAATGTGGGTGGGAGAGGGTATGCAGGATGGAGGGGAATGATGGGGGGGAAATGGGACAACTGTAATAGCATAATCAATAAAATATATTAAAAAAAGATCCAGACACTTCTCATATCAGCTGATTCCCCTTTCCACAGCTAAGAATGGCAGAATGCTATGTCAGTATGTACAAAAAGAAGATGATAACCTGAAACTGAATGAATGCCCACTGCAGTGTCCACAGGCCCAGCCTCGAAGTGCACACCCTAATTGTGGCCCCTAGAAATCATCTTCCCAACAGCCTCAATGCCAAGCAAGACCATCAAGAGCTAGTCTCAGCTGTTTTGTCCTTTTTACAAACTATAGGTATGTACACTTGTATAACTCAGGATTTCTAGCCAATAACCACATAGTTAACACCGCTTTACAGATTAAAAAAATGAGAATGCCAGGAACATCCTTAAATGTCATGCCACACCAACAGCGAAGTGCACAGTGTGAGAACACTAGAGACTTTCCATTTAAAAACGTTTGTAAATACCTACAACTTTGATACAGTTCAGGGTGCTCCAGACACACATTGCCACTTCATGTAAACCACTGACAATTTCTAGAGCACTTTGAAAGACTGCGGATGATCATGATCCAGTTGTGTAATTAATCCTAATTAGGGCAACAGACACCTCTCAAATAAGAGCTGTGTCAATTACAGCACTCCTCTACCCTAAGGTGTTCATAAGGAGACAGACAGATAAACAGTCTTCCTCCAACCTCCTCCTCCTCCTCCAACTTCCCCCATCTGGCTCCTCTTTCCCCTTCCCATTCTCATCATTTACTATGATGTAAAATTAATACTTACATATTTTGATAATTAGTCAATATATCTTACATTAAATGACAATGCAAAAAGATAGAGAGGGAAACACATTTTCTATCTATCTACATGCACATACATATACATTCATAACAAAAGGAGCATACTCATAATACTTACAGCTCTTATTTCTGTAGCCAGTTACATAGTTGAAGCTGGTATTTATAACTACCGTCCCCCTACTATCCACTCTATATTTTGTTTGCCTCCAACAAGCACTTCAGGAGACATAGTTCTTTACCTGGTGGAGTGACCCAAACCTTTATTTCTGAAGGGTCTGGGCGACCAGTAGTCTAGCCTGGATTCAGCTGTTGTAGTTTTTCATTGACCTTAATCATGGGACATAGTAATACTGAAAGGTGCTCTATATTCTGAATTTCTAAGCTTAAACTTTCTTACTTTCATTGTGGAATAGCAGTCTCATTACTTCATGGTAGCCAGAATCAATCACCCCACCCAATGCAGTATCTCCTCTCCTTGCCTATTTTTTCAGAGGTTGGTTGGGTCCAGAGTAGCCAGATGGCAGTCTTAACTTCCAGGTCAATAGAATTATTACAACAATGACTCCTGACACAAGTATTCTTCCCTTTGGAACAAAGACTTCTAGGCCAGCATGGCATCAGGTCATGGGAACAGAAAGCAAAAATTTTGCTAGTGGATCATTAGGGAGTAACAGTAAATGGTCTCATTCTCATTTTCACTCCTTCATCTCTTTACCTGTATATTCTGGCTATGGGAGGAAGAAACAGTACCACATATTGCACACTGGATCACAGCATTTATAGTTTTCTGGAGGATCTTGTCCTAGCACTGCAAGGTAATACCTCGCTGGCTCTGTAACAACTGGGTCTTCAAAAATGCTATTCCACTGTTCTATCAAGCCAGCTGCTTCAGGATGTCAGAAAAATTTCTGTGAAGTGAGTTCCTTGATTAGACGCAATGCTTTGTGAAAGAGCATGGTTGTGGATAACGAATTTTCCAAGTGCTTGGACGGTAGTTTTGGTAGAACAGTGCATCCAGGCAAGTTAGACTCATATGCAGAATCTCTTTTCCAGTAAGGACATTAGCCCTTTTTATGACAGTTGTCCAGTGTAAAGAACGTGGCTGATCATCCAAGAAAGATGACACATCTGGGACTCGGTGTTTACCTCTGCTGCAGGCGGATTGTGTTCTCAGCAGTAACTGTAAGCAGGCCTGCCTTGGTGTGTGGAAGTCCCCACCCACTCCTCCTCCCTCCTCCGCCACCTTCTTTGCCTTCCTCTTTCACCATTTTCCAAGCCATTGCAGTGGGGGGACCCTTTGGACCATCAAATTTTCCTTCAGACTTATAGTGAGCAAGATCCTTCCGTACTTGTCCTTCAGCTTTGCAGCCTTATTGTTGTAAAGCTGCTTTTCACTGTCACTTAAGTTACTCCACATCTCACCCAGCTTCTTTGCCACATCTCCAATAGCGATGCCAGGGTTTGTGTTTTTGATCTTGGGGCAGAATTCTAAACAGAATAGGAAGAATCCAGATGGTAACCTTTAGGGGGCATTAGGGTCCTTCTTCTTGTTGCCTCCCTTAGCTAGCCCATAATCTTCCATTTCCCAGTCATCGTGTACTTTATCACCTTTGTTATCTCATCAAACTTAGATTTCTCTTTCCCCAACATTGTCTTCCACCTCTCAGAGCACTTCTTAGAAAATTCTGCAAACAGGAATCTCTGGGTTTTTCTTCTTCTGTTTCTCTCTTCATGTCTACACAAAAATGGCATAAGCACGTAGATATCTTGCCCTTTGGCTTCTTGGGATCATCTTTAACCTTTTTTATTGCATTGTTCACTCATCTGGGCAGCTCAGGGCATGATGTGAGGCTCAGAGATGCTTAGCCTTGTGCTAGTTGCCTCCAGGAGAGCCCTTTTTCTTCCTTTCCTTTCTTCTTCTCCTCCTCCCCCTCCTCCTCCTTTTCTTCTTCTTTCTCTTCTTCTTCTTTTTTTTTTTTTTTTGTGTGTGTGTGTGTATGGAATGATGCTCCAACCAACTGAGCCCCCAGGCTAAGGTTCCTTACCTATAAGATGAATACATTTTCAGCTGTTTAATTTGAACTGAAAATTAAATATGAATATATATATTTATGTATATATGAATATATGTAAAGTACCTGTTGAACATATATATTTATATATATTCATATTCGTATATATGAATATATATATAAAGTACCTGTTGTATTTTGGTGTTCAATAAACACTTCTTCACTTTCCTTACCTGCTTCCTTTACTTTTAATTCCTTCAGCTATATAAATTTTCAGTTGAATGTAACCTGAGTTTTCATAGACAGTATTATTACTGTAATTGTTAGTAGGATAGATAGAAAACCAAAGCAGAGAGGAGGGAGACAGGTCTCACTCCTTAATCAGCAGTCCTGAGCTGGCCAGATAAGATTGTCAAGTGTTTCAAAAATCACAAGAAAAACCATGATAGAGCAAGAGGAGGGAGCCCTTGAAATTCTGCAGGTATCGTTTCCACTATCTGGGAAAGAAAGCCTTTGAAAATGCATTCATCCCAAGGTCTGAAGAGGGAGGGAGAACCTAGGCTACAAGCATAAAACCCCTAAAATCCTAGTAGTTGGGGTGTTCCACTAGCTGTATGCCTACTTGTAGCTTCCGTCTCAAGTGTACTTCATGAATAAACTTGCTATCTCATTTTTACTGTATGTGTTGGCTCTCACCTGAATTTATCTCTTGCTAGTGAGACAAGAACTGAGAAGAGGGAGTCCCATAACTGGGGTCTCCATGGTAATATAATCGCTTTGCCACAAAGTATGCCATTTGGTTTAAGCCTATGTCTTATTTCCTATTTTCTCTTTGCTAAATATGCATGAAATTAATTTTACTTTCATCACCTAAAATACAATGTGAAAGTGAGTGGATCTGGAATTATATAAAAGTTTCTTTGTTCCATTTAAGATTCATTGCTAAAATTTTAAGAAGTTATATACACACATGTATGTGTAAATCCAATTTACAATCTTATATGTGTAGATATGTCTCTTAATAATACTGTGAATAATTATTGAGAAGCCAACAATATATTGATGTCCATAACCAAATACAATTTTTTGAAAATTCATTAAGGATCAGTCAATAAATATGTCTATATGACTTGGTAATGATCACTAAAGTGATTCAATACATTTTAAAAGCCTTATTTTGAGTGGAAAATATAAAATATCATGAATATTTGTCTAACTAAAAGCATATAATGCTCACAATTAAATTTTTTTCTTATAATCTTATATTTCATTTATAGTCTATACATTATTCACATGTAGTATTTCCATTTGATTTACCCTAAAAATTTTTCTCTCATTTTAACCAATATTTTCTTTTATGTATGGTTATATTATATTATCAAGAAGTTATATTTTCTTCTAAAATTTTTCTTCTAAATTTCTTCTATATTTTAACTTTGTATCTTGACTTTTTAAACATTATTTCTATATTACTAAGGTTCTTCTTATATTTTTGCTACTATCCAATTTTTATTCATTTTACCTTTAAATTAATTAAGTAAATAAATACATAGACATGCATAAATATTTAAACCACACTCAGATTCTTCCTGTCACCTTTTAGTGTCAACACTTGAATATTTAATAGGTGGTTTTGAAATGATAGTTAGATATTTGCATGTTTTTCCCCCCCACACAGGCATGTGGCTATCAAAACCAGAGAAATGTACTTGAACACTAAATAGATTACACTACAAAATATTCTGCAAATTGAATCAATGCTACCAATTTAAAAATTGACACTGTGAGCAATGTTTTTCTTTTTAGTAGGTATCTAGTTTTTTGTTGGTATTTTTCTTTATATTTTTTAGCATATTCATATGCATTTGTATATGTGAAAATTTCAGAATCAACTTCATAAATTTGGGAGCAATACTACCTTTCTCATATAAGTTAATCTTACTATTTATAAAACCCAGGAGTCAAAAAAGCTCACAAATATATGTACTATATTCTGGGCATAATAATAGATCATATTTTAAAAGAAGTATAAAATAAAAATTATTATTTAATTATAGTCTACAAATATAAAATTTATAAAAAAGATTAATAATTTAGAGAATAAACAATCTGAGAACTGAAGTGATAATGTACTATATTAGAAGAATATTATTAGATTCAGCAAAATAATGAGGGATGAGCAATTAATATTTTATAAACCTTGGTTTCTGGCTTTGATTTCTGTTCCAGAAAGATGCATGGTTGATCTTTAGAAATGCTTTTTGTTCAAAAATTAATACACGTTGTGTCAGCAATCATGAGAAAACTAATTTTATATGTTCCTTTCACATAGAATAATAATTTTGTAACCTTTCAAAGAATTTTCAAAGAAGATATATTGTCAAAAAAGACACACATGGGTTAAAAATTATACTCACTGTTAATATTTTTATGAGTATATACTTATATGAGTACATTAAAGTACAAGGTAATAGAGGGTGAGCTATTACAGGGACACTCAGAGGAAATAAAACCACAAAATTTGTGAATTTAAAATTAAAGAAATAAAGTCATAAGAATAATCTTTACAGTTTAAACCAAAACATTTTAATAAATGAAAATCTTATTTTAAATGAAAACTAATGATATATGAACTATGCATTTTATAAAGCATGGATAATTTTGAAGTATAGATTTTAAATGCTATGGGTATAACAAGGGACTTTTTTCCAGAAAACAAAAATTACAGGCACAATCTAGCAAATCACCCAGACACAACTAAGCCATTAAGATCTTTATGATCAAAATCACATTATGAGGTAGAATTTTTAAAAAATAATCTTTACAGGGTATGAAGAAAATAGCATTTTTATATCTAATTCAAAGGAAAAAAAACATACAATATCCAATTTTCTTAGAAATTTCATAGTACCATTGTATGAAACAAACCAGAAAATGTTATTAGGTTTTTTAAATTTTTGTACTGTTATTCTATTGCAGTTGTCCCAACTTTTCCCCCTTTGCCCTCCTCTGTCACACCATGCCCTCCTCCTCCCACAGTCCATCCACACACTGTTGTCCATGTTCATGGTTCATTCATTCACACTTCTCCTTCTTCCCACCATTATCCTCCTCCAGCTTCCCCTCTGGCCACTGTCTGTTCCATGTTCCCATGCCTCTGGTTCTATTTTGCTCATTAGTTTATTTTCTTCATTAGATTCCTCTTATAAGTGAGATCATATGACATTTGTCTTTTACCTACTGGCTTATTTCACTTCACTGGACTCTTTTGCAGAGTAACTGGCATTTGGGAAGATCTATCTACAGTTGTGCTAATAATTTCACAATTTAGTCGGCAAGATTATAAAAATGTCAAATTTCATAATGGCTCTGCACCCAGAGCTACCTTATTAAACAACCCTCAGGAATGGAACTCCCACGGTAAGAAGTCTGCTCAGATTGTGTCTTTGTTAACATCATGGCTGAATCCTTTACACAAATTATCTACCATCTTTAATTCAGAGATTAATAACTTTCTATTTGAAATTGTTCACCTTTATATGTGTTTAATAAATCTCAACTGAACTAAAATATGAGAGCTCCTAATAAGTTTTAATTTTTTTTATTCTAATGCTGTGTTAGATAGAACATTAATGATGCCAGGAAGTAATGACCCTGAAAACAACTTCCTATTTTCACTTTTTTAATTGATAAATTTAAGTATGTCATTTATATTTGTAGGAAGAAAAAAATCACTGTAGAACACACAGCATAATTTTGTGACTCCTATTTCAGTCTTCGAAGTCTTCCACTTTCTCTGAATTATACATTGTTAAATGTTTGTTGTCTATCTTCTTAACTTGTTTTTAACATTTATATTCCTGTAGCTTCTTCTTAACATTAATCATAGTTGCTAAGTCATTGGCTGGATTTTGCCAAATTTTGCTTGGTTATGGCTGTTCTTGATTCTAATCTGAATATAAAGTTCAGGTGTCCTTTGCATGTCTCCTTCTAGAAACCATAAACTACCTGGACATATTTCCCTCGTACTAATGACAAAAAGTGCAAGAAAACAACTCTGACCACATAAATACATTTACAACTGCTCTTTGAAAACCCTGGGTATATTTTCCTTCACATACCATTGACCACCAATTAAGTCGCAAGGCCATCTCCAGTGAAAATGTGGAAGGAAAATAAAAGCATATTTATAACAAGTAATCTGATAAATTATGCTGCTGTGAATGTATTCTCCACATCAGTTGTATATGCTTTTGTAGAAGGCTAGTTTTATGAATAATTAAAACTGTCAGACCTCCAAACAAACGACCCATTCACAGAAGTCATAGGACCATAGAGGAGGAAGTTTGGTAAGGTCTCCTAGGTTTGAAACAAAGGAGAACTAACAGAACCTCAAGGATATGGCCTCAGCAACCCTAAGAAATGAGAAACGTTGACACAACAATACTAAGGAACTAGACATTTCCAAGGTAAAATCAGGACACAAGCCAGGACCCTTGTGTACCCTAGCAATAACTGCAACTTCTGCTTCTGTAAACTGCTTGCTTGCTAACCATGCATAAAAGGAGCTCATTCTAAGTGCAGGACGCGACTCCCATTTGTATCTCCTGCTTAGGCAGTTGGGAGTTCGCCCCTGCGCAGGTTAATAAAGCCCATCCTCACTTACACCTGTCTCCGACTTGGTCATTTGTCTCGAGATCGGGATACAACACTTTCATTTTTCCACAAGTTTTAAAATCTATACATCCTAATAACCTTTTCCTTTGTACACGCTGGATTTTGTGTCTTAAGTCTTTATACTGAGGCAGGAGATAGCATGGGAAGAACTCTGAGACTGCAGTACTGTTACTGGCCAGCATTTAGCACCCTGGTTGCCAGGAAACATCTTTTACCAATTAAGTAGGAGAAATAGTAAACCGAGGCAGGGAGAGGAGGGAGACAAATCTCACACGCTAACTCAGCAGTCCTGAGCTTGGTCTGATAATAGTGCCAGGTGTTCCAACATCACAAGAAACACTGTTAGCAAGAAAGAAGGGAAGTCCTTGAAATTCTATGTAACATTTCCACTATCTGGGAAAGAAAACCTTAAAACTGTTCTTTCATCCCAAGGCCTGAATGTGGGAGAGGGTCCCTGGTGCCCAAAGAAAGAGCCCGTAAAACAACTTAGGTTAATTACCTACCTCTGGTCACTCTCTGTTTTACGAGAGAGTCCCTGAGGCTTACAGAAAGAGCCCATAAATAACTTTGGAAAGTGCCCCAATTTTAATGAACTTCCTCGTGTTATGTATTTGTTTTACAACAAGATGAACGAATGGGGTCTGGAGCAAGATAAGGATTCAGGCTAACAGACCCCCACACATACCTAAGTT